>JAPWFG010000015.1:6072315-7286778 GCA_028015205.1 Mytilisepta virgata
TAAGTTACATAACGTTAGATAGACGAACACGTTTACGAACGCACATTTTTTGTTCACTCAAAAGAATTACTGTTCCCGGTGCCAGACAGAACTTGAAAGTTGACGACATATTTGTTCAATTTGTTGGACGTTTTTTCCAACAGACAATTGGCATTCCTATGGGTACGAATTGTGGGCTACTACTGGCCGACTTGTTCCTTTACCCATATGAGGCAGACTTCCTTGACGGGCTTCTTAAGGAAAAACAGAAGAAGTAAGCCCGTACCTTTAATTTCAGCTTCCGCTACATAGATGATGTTTTATCACTTAACAATTCACGTTTTGGGAATTTCTTACATCTCATCTCTCCCAATGAGCTCTGTGTATGTGAGGTAGTTAGCTAACCCGAACTCGCATAACACAGAGTACAATGGATCAATGTACTTTCTTAGCCATCACATGAACCCCGAAAAGGAGAGATCAGGTACGTCGACAGTGTAAACATCTATTGCCATGCTAGCAACACCCGCGATGTGATTACCAACGAAAGATCCATATCCATAGAGAGTCCACTTAGGGAGAAAGTCGTGTCAATGATATCAAAGACGAACGAAAGGGAACGATCTATGACAAACGAAGAATTCACCCGTAAGTTGAGACATAGAAACTCTATAACCTATTGGCTGGTGTTGGTAATTGGAAAGAACCTTGTGTCTCATCTGGTTTGATGTAAAAGTTCATTATGATTTATCTTTTTTATTTCCTTACTCTTCTTTCAGGTAGGCAAATATTGCGTTACATTAATTGATGTATTTTACATGTATATAATGATGTTTACGTTATGCATTACGTCTTGTTGTCAGTTTAGTATACACTCAGTGATTGATCAGAAATCTCAGTTTAACATTCATATTTCAGATATGATGCCTTCTGATGACACATATAAAACAGAAGATGTTCCAACTATAAAAGACAGTATATGTTCGATTTTTACATTTACCATGATGATGTTCATGTGTATAATAATGTTGAATTTTCTCATGTATGTTGGGACAATAAACAAACGACTTCAAAATAAATTTCCAAACGAAGGTAAGATTCAATCTCAATTATTAATAGAACAAAGGCGTTCTCAAGTCTTTTTTTTTCTTTAGAAGAAAGCACAGTATAACATACGTTATCTCCCAAATTGGAAACAGTGACGTCACATCCTTGCTATTTGTCTAAACACAAAGTAGTGTAAATTGAACATAACAAACAAATACCCGAGTGATACATGTATAACTAAAAAAACATGATAAACTAAACAGAATAAGAACAAGACGACACAGAAACTCCAATACAAGTAATGTGAACTACCACAAAAACCGTGTGGGGAAAAATGTACTTTTAGAAATGTATCAGTCATCCCCATCTTTGCCAGTCAAATCTTGTTATCTCATACCCATGGGCATAATTGCTGTTATCTAAATCGGTTGAAATAAGAAATATTTGAGCCATCGGCCTGATTTAGTGACAAAAGGGGGTGCATGTATTATTGAAAAAATCCTAAAAGAAGATTGCAAAAAAAAAAAAACAAAAAAGAAAAAGAAGATTGCAAAAGTGTAGGCAAAGAAACAGTGATTATATTGCGATGCTTATCTGTATCTAATCATAGCAGTACGGTATTCAACAAAGAAAACAACCACAAAGAATAATGTATTCAAGACGAAAGAAGACTCTGTTTACTATAAGTATCACAGTTTGTAAACGACAGTGAATACATGCGGTCGTATTATGGTATGAACATGTGGTCGTAGTTAGTCGGCGTTTGTAGACAGTTCGGTTTCTGCTCATTTATCTTTGTTCATCGCAAATATATTTTATAATATTTTTTTCACAATGGTCCACCATAAGAACTACAGATTGGGATTGATTTTGAGAAATCTGACTCTTCCAGTTTTTTTTTTCGGAGGGGTCAGTAAGGGTTATTTGATAATTTGGGGATAACTTTTTAAAAATTGTTATCTACTTTTGGATTTTTTTTCAATTCCTTGCTGAAAATTGAAAAATTTCTTTAAATCCGTTTTGCACTATTACGGTATTGGAGATATAACTGACCAAAAAAAGGACACGCCTTAACATTCGAAATTTCTTTTCTCATCGATTTTGATGATTTATTTTAAAATGGTTTGTCATAAAAAAATACAATAAAAGTTACACCATAGTTTTTGTGCATCCTTTATCATTGCAGAGATAAAAGGGATTAAAGGGACCATATTTTGCAGAACTCCTAATGTTAAATAAAATTTTTCATCCGAATTCAATGGGCAATTTTTCATTTAAAAAAGCAATTTGGCTTTATATGTCAATTTGTTATTTTTCATCCTATTCTTATGGGCATGTTTTCTTTTAATTCATCTTGATGAGTGTTTTCATTAGTATGCAACAAATTGTTTCCATCTTTTATCTTTTTTCAAATAGATGGGAAACTAAAAATTGTATTTTTAGCAGATTTAGAGGATATTATTTCTTTTAATTCAACTTCATGAGTACTTTGAGAAGTATAGAGAGATTTTCCCTTTACAGTTTTAGAGACCGAAAGGGTTAAAGCAGCAACAAAAACAATAGATTGATATGTTTTTGTTTTTTTTTATCTGTTTGTCGTGGTAGGTCCAATATATTATTGTGTGATTTTTATTGATATATCCACCACTTCATTGCGTGAAGCATAAGGGAGTGTACTCACTTACTTCCACCGTTCACCTGTCAACATGTTGCGGTCGTATCATGCTGCACTGAGCGAAGCCCTTTATTTTATTATAATAAATTACATCTATATTAAAAGTGATAAAGCTAGGTTCAGCTCTAACCAGAACTGTCCTAAACTGTCTGTAGAATTGTTCTAGAACGTTTCATAACTGTAATTCTGACTCTTTTAGAACCCTTCACGATATTTTGTTTCCTGACCTGGAACCGTTATGGACAGGTCTGCCCTAGAACCGTATTGTCCTTAAATAACTACAAATTCCAAGACTTTCTACATCTTATCTACCCCAGTGAGTTTGAAATTAAGGATACTACAGATACACCAAAGTCCGCTTCATATTTGGAATGGAACCTTTTATGACAGTTCTACCCCGTGGTCATTTATGATAGTTGCGATAGTTTATTTAGTTGTGATGTCTCAATCAGGACACAGACAGGGATTTATAAATTTAATACATCAAATTATCAAGAATTTTATTACTTTACTTACTGCAAAATCCTAAAATTTATCCGTAAAAACGTATGGCGTATAAACATCAAATTGCATCTTTTTAGAAAAGAAATTTTGGTAGTTAATGGATTTAGAATATAAAAATTATAAGAAATAAGATAATTTACTTAATTGTTGTAATAACTTAATACTACCCTCTATACTACCATTCCTCATTTACAACTGAAGGAGAAGTTGAAAGTTCTAATCCATCGATGCTTTCAAAATACAAATGGCTACAGCAGATACACATACCTTCGTCATTGGTAGAGATAAATCATACTTTGTTAAAATCCACTCTAAATCTAACAAAAAATATACAGAGGACGAAATTGTCCTGATGATTGAATTTTTGATCGACAACATATTTTTTCAATTTGGTGGACGTGTTTTCCAACAGACAATTGGCATTCCTATGGGTACGAATTGTGCGCCACTCCTGGCCGACTTGTTCCTTTACTCATATGAGACAGACTTCCTTGACGGGCTTCTTAAAGAAAAACAAAAGAAGTTAGCCTGTACCTTTAATTTCAGCTTCCGCTACATAGATAATGTTTCATCATTCAACAACAATTCACGTTTTGGGAATTTCTTACATCTCATCTATCCCAAAGAGCTCGAAATTAAGGATACCACAGGCACTGCCAAGTCTGGATTTTATCTTGACCTTCACCTCGAAATTGACATCAGAGGAAGGTTGAATTCAAAACTTTACGACAAACGAGATGACTTTGACTTTCCAATCGTCAACTTCCAATTTGTGAGCGGCAATATTCCAGAAGCGCCGGCGTATGGAGTATATAATTCACAACTCATACGTTATTCCAGAGCTTGTAACATATACAATGACTTCCTGGAAAGAGTCCGGTTCCTGACAGAAAAGTTGCTCAGACAGGGGTATGTTGCTTCTAAGTTGGAGTCATCCTTATTAAAGTTGTATGCACGTCATCATGACTTGGTTTACAGGTATGAAAAAACCGTTTCCAAAATGAAAATGGACCTGTTCCATTGATGTTATCCCTTCCTCATACCGGATTTGACATGAGCAGAAAGCAGAGACAGCTTACTCTTCCGGAGCACCTGAGTCTACCCCCGGTTTTTTGGTGGGGTCCATGTTGTTCATATTTTTTTAGTTTTAATTGTAATGCATGTATTCGTTTGGTCTTGTCTTCACTGTTCTATAGAGTGTCAGTTGTTTCTATTTTTCCCTCCTTCGAATATCACTTTCAATTGGTAATTCTTGACTTTACTTAAAAATGAAGGGGTCTGAAATTAAACTTTTACCTGCGAAGACAGTAATTTTTGATATTTCATAAGTTAGTACATCAAATTATAAAGAATTTTACGACTTTTCTTATCGGAGATAAAACAATCATCTTTTCGACGCTGCAATGAATTTTGAGCAAAACTAAAAATTGCAGCCTTTCAATATTGAAATTTTTGTTAATAAATTTTAAAGATATAAGATATCTTACAAATCAGGTTTTAACTTACTGTAATAGTTTAAAAAGTAAAAAAAGGTAAAATTGCGCACATAATGAAAAGAAAGTTATTTTGTACTTATTTAAAACATTAAAATCTGAAGAATTTTTGATACATGTATTTGAATTGTTGCGATATATTAAAAACTAGCTTTTGGTGGTCCTATAATAATTCCTGGAGTCTTTTATTATCAGTCTTATCTGATAAGAAAAACATTTATGGTATTTTATAAATCTAATATATCAAATTTAATATCAAGAGTTTTATGACTTTACTTAAGAATCGAATCATCTTTTCGAAATATCAGTAGAACATATGGAGAAAGTTCTAGAAATTGCATTTTAACAACTTCATGAACAGTCTATATCTAATTTTTAATCCTTTCTGTGACGTCACCAATAACCGAACTGGACAGTTCTGACCTAGAACCATTCTTGACAGTTCTAACCAAGAACCATTTCTGATATGGTTGGTTTTACCTTTTAACCGGGATAGAAAAATATATGCATAATCTTATTATAAGGTTTGATTTTCTGTGTGCATTTCGAAAAAAAAATATCAGTTATATTAACTATTTTGACAACAGCAAAATATATTTAAAATATTCTTCCTGTATAACGTATAAATTTTATCTCTTCAATTTGATTATGATATACATGATATGTGTAAAATCAGTAGGGACATGTTAAAAAATTAATATTAAATAAAATAGAGAATGGAAACGGGGAATGTTTCAAATAGACAACAACCCTACCAAAGAGCAGAAAACAGCACAAGGCTACCAATAGGTCTTCAACGCAGCGTGAAAATCACGCACCCGGAGGCGATCTTCTGCTTGCCCTTAAACAATAATGCGTACTAGTTCAGCAAAGTGGACGGCACACTAAACTCCCGAACATACAAATTAACCAAACATTTTAAAAAAAGACACACAAGACTAACAAAGGCTAGAGATTCCTGACTTGGGATAGGCGCCAAATTGATAAAGAAAATTCCTTAAAATTTAAGATTTGATAATAAAAACGTAAGATGAATGTTGATGATATATTGTGTTTAATGTGACAAGACTTATGTTTAAACTTATGGTGTATTAATCCGTAAACTTTAAAGCATGTACATGTAGATGTATGTTATACGAACAAACAAGTAATTTTTTCCTACTGAATGAGTATAAATCTGTGACACGATTTTTTCTAATATTTCATAGACTAACTAGATTACATGTTTTCCTTTTCAGTAAGCCGTTTGACAAATATATTAGCCTATTGCATGATGTGCGGGATTTTAATATCTTTTATAACAGGAGGAATTATCGAATGGCAGAGGAAAACATTTAAAGGTATGATACAACCACACTGTAAGTCCATTGACTGCAACTCATTTTTCTCTGGTATCAAATTATGTATTCTTATATTATACTTTGGGATATTTTAATAAAACTGGCTATTTATTTTAAATTGCCAAAATATGCGTCCGAATTTCCAACAGAACATTTTCTTGATTTTGTATATGATTTAGCAGTGATTTTGCACATATTTTTATATGGAAATATTAAATTTGTCAAACAATTTGTGATAAACGCTACAAAATCCAGAAGTGACGACAGAATTCAATCCGTCCTGTTTATGTATCAGTGGGACAATATCCCCCCCCCTAATAACTTATATAATCTCTTGACTAAAAGTTACAGGAAAATTCAGGTAGTCACAACGAACAGATTGCATCTACAATATCTGTAATTTTAAAAGTGGCCATCTTGTTTTGCAGATAAATCAATTACAGAGAGGAAATTGTTACCGAACGTGCTACCTCTTACAATAACTAGTTTCTTATCCATTATACTTAATGTTTTACACCATTTTGAATCCATGGACGTTATGTACCTAGAATTTGTTGTTCTGACGGCACTCCGATCGTTTCTGTTCAGTACTGGCACAGCATTTTGCGTGTCTGTGTAGGTATTACAATATAGATAGAGAACACATATTTTTTTTTATCTTAAAACGGCATTTCTGTGTTGATCTTCACAATCAGTGAAATTGTGGATAGCAAGACCAAAATTTAAAATATGGCATTGAAGTCAATCACGACTGATTAGGACCTGTTCAGATATGTATTGTCTGTTTTTTACCACCATTTTACAAAACCCCAATCACCACCTGACTAGAGTGCATTGGGGCTTATATGATTTTCAACTTTATCAAGACTTTATTCAGTATACTATATAGATACTTTTCTAACTACATTTCAAAATATACACTTTTGGTTTTTAACATTTTAGGCCTTGAGCATAACTGGTGAGTCGGGAATCGACGAAATATGCTTGATTTTCAGAAGCAATGTTTTAACAGCCCCTTCTTTTTGTATCAAACATGGGCCTTCAATATATGAACATTATTCTAGAGGTAATCTAGAGAATCCACTGTACAAACATACAGTATTCCAATGAATAGGTTGTGAAAATGGTTTTACAGATATTCAGATAAATTTACATATAGTAGAGACAATTCTTTAAAGAATCACTTTTTACATACCGCATATTCCAACAAACAATTAAATCATCAAATAGTTTTTGTAATACACCCTATTGATAAAGGAGGAAATTAAGAACTTATGAATTTTCTGCGTATTTCTTCTTCGTGGTTCAGAAGGGAAAATTGATTTTCATAATATATTTTATTGGAATAGAAAACAATTCTTCAAACAAAGATACATTTAAAAACAAATAAAATTGGTAATTCGCTGGAAATAGAACAGGAAACATTGTTTCACATTGACACTTTCAGAGAACATTTTCAGGATTCAATTATAAAATGGAAGGTAACTCTGCATTCTTTCCCTTATAACGAACGATGCCTTTAACGAAATAAGACGTCCCATGGACCATCAGCTACTCTACTGTAGCTAAAGGTGTCCAGATAATTTTTACATACCTTAAGTAAGGAAATACTGCAAAATCCACAGAAAACTGTCAAAAACTTCAGAGATAATATTCAGCTACTAATTGTCTTCACTGCCCCCTTAAATCTCTTAAGGCGACATGTCTTAATTTACTCTTATTATCTTGATGTTTATTGAAAATTTTGTGATTTAAAAAATTAGGGAAAGTGGAAATTTTGAAACCTGGAATTGGTACCCAATAACCTCATACGGTCATCAGTAAAATGTAATATTCTAGTTGGTACCACTATGTATAAACAAGAAGACATTTCTGCCACTTAAAAAAGATGGGGGGTCGCCAATGGACAGATAATCCACACTTCTATAGTTACTCTTTTAACAGGATTCTTTACGTGCAAGGAGCTTGAATTTCTTTAACCAGGCATCCATAATTTCTGTATTATGATCTTTTATAACCTTGATATGATATGAGTAGTTTCAATACGACCACATTGGTCAATTTGCCTTTCTTTAAATGATTTTTCTAAGGTAAACAATAAAGTACACGTATTAAGCATTCTATTAATGAAAACAATTAAAAAATGTTTATAATTGTATGGGTAATGACATCATTGCTCTATAACTTTGTGAAAGTGGAGAAACACAAAAAAGATTCACACCAAAATTACATAATGAAATATAATTAACGATATATAGTTTGGTATATAATTTTTATATACGTGTATATTAAACGGCGATAATATTCAGATCTTCAAACAAAAAAACCCAAAACAAAAGGAAGACGAACGCAACACACAATCCTTGTATAAACAGAGAGTCACATTAATTGGAAATGGGCAGAGATGCCAGCATAATTCTTCGCGTCATTGGAAAAAGAGAAATTTTGAAAGAATAACACAAATCTTAAGACTCTCCGTGGATACTTTGGAAGACGTTTTGGTTTATCTAGTTTGGTTATATTTGAAATGTTGAGAAAACAAGGATTGTTCTATTTCTTTTTACGTCGCATATATATGGTTGTGTTTTGAAAAAGATCAGATTATATTGTAAAAGTGAACAGTTTGAAATGTATGATTTATTCCACTAATCAGGTTAATTTTTTGTCTGATGTGTTTATAATTGGTAAAATAATTTATTATTACCACTGAGTCGATACATATACTGATAAAATCAAAGTCTCGGATGGTACCACCAGCTCCATTGCTGATATTTCGATACTCTCTCGATTCTTTAAAATTTACTTTACAAAAATTTGAACTTCTTTTGCTCTGTCATCAGATGTTTCCATCTTTGACTTTTTGGTCATTTTGGTATTTTTATAAATTGTCCTTTAACGTATTGGATTAATTTTTTAGTTTCCAACATTTGAGGCCATGAGCACTAAGCACAACACATTCGTAAATCAACGACATGTATGCATCTTGTGAACCACAATTGATATTATAGATTATAATTTAAAACTTTTTTTCAGGTATCCACTTCGTCATTCACATGTATTGTATTCAATTTACCTTACTATTGGAGGTCTTTTCTCAATGACGCAGTATGCTATTTTCATATGGTACAACATATCTAACCAATCTCAAGTGCAGGTATGTTTGACAGACCTTAAAAATCGTAAAAACCGTCTTCAGTATTCTTATACATTAGGAAATATTAAATCTTATATCATGACGATGACATCTATTACTCAATTATCATGTTGTTTTGTTGATGATAACAAATAACAAATGTTTACAGTACGTTTTATATTAGGTAAATGAGTAAGTAATTTATCTGCCAAATTAGAATAAAATCGGTCGAAAAACACATACATGTAGGTTCAAACCAGATAAACATTATGTTTAAGATGTAGCTGCAATGTATTGTATATTCTTTCATGCAGTAATATTTTATCTTGGAATTATTTATTTTCTGGGTAACAATTTTTGTGATTTAGTTAAAATGTTTAATTTAGTGGTTTTGTAACATCAGAATGATTTAACTATTAGGAATAAAAATTCCGTTGAATAATTTAATTTTTGGTTCTACATAATCCATTGAATAAAATATTGAAAGACAACACCTATTTCTTGTGATAACGCCCATAAAAAATATTTTGTTGGCACTCCAAGAATATATATTTTTTAAATGTTGGCATTCCAAGAAGACACCTTTATGTTATATTTATCTGTCTTATAACTTCATAACTTCATTGAGTATAAATATGATATTTTTTGTTCTTTTTAGTTTATTTTGTCGGCTTTGTACATTATCAACCCTTGAAGAGCCACAATTTTACAAACAAATGCTTGTCTTGTACCTCAAAATTGATAGCGTAGAATACTTTTTACATTAATAATTACCTCGCAAAATTCTAGAAAATAAATGTTACCCATAAATAAATCTTGTCTAGTTATTTACTTAGATTATACTTTATTGCAGGTAAATATTTTCATGACAATCCTATGTGTATTCTCACTGGTACATCCGATGATAATATATCTGACCGCGAAAGGTTATATAAGAAGGAAAGTATGCATAGAAACGAAACAATCTACAGTACAAACTAATCTATGAGAACAGAAAACAATTATTCGTAAGTGTGATCTGATGTCTTTGTTCTATTGACCTCTTGAACCAATCTCGATCGTAGAAGTATGAATGGGATGCTAAAAACAAATATAGTCAAACATATCTGAACGTGGGTCACACAACACATATTGTCACTAAATTCTTGTTCAATAAATATGTAATTTGTTGCAAATGGAAATACAAATTTATGTCAATTAAGATAGGTTATGGCGTTGTTCAGATAATTACTATGACTATGCAGATATAAAGATTCTAACACCGGGGAAAGTACAAGATTTTCCAGTATTTTTTTATTTTTAAAATTTCTTTATTTCCATCAGTTGCTTGTTACATTGTCTTCAACAAATCCAAGCTCCTTGTGAAGAAATAGTATAATTTTCAATTCTATTATATTAATAAATAAAACATCAATCTAATAAATGTTTTTTACATTAACTAACAATTTAATTTTTTCTAACTTCTTTGTATAATGCATTTGTTTTGTAAATTCATTAATGAATAGACAAAATACATCAAGTCCTTTAATTTTCTGATCAGATACATAGTAGGATTTATAAATTGAAAATCCGATAATAGTAAGAAGATAGTTCAAGCCAAAGTAATATTTATCTGATATTTTATAGCAAAAACAATATCTTTTAATGTGATAGCCTTTTCTATATTTACTATTTGCAATAAATAATGAATTTTTCTCCAAAAATTATTTAAAAAAGAACATGATATAAAATAATGATGATAATCTTCTTCAGTAAAGCATTTGTTACATAAATCATTGTCTGTTACCTTTCATCTAAACAATAACTTTTTAGTAGGTAATATACTTTATAAAAGTTTCCATCGATACATCTTCAATTTATTTTCTTCTAAATAGTAAAAAATAAAGTTGTACAATGGTTACAAATGAAATTCTGTCTGTAATGGTAATACATTTAACCATACATTTATACCAATCGGTTTCACAACTTTTTTCTTTACTAATCTGTTATATAATAACTTATTTGACAAAATAGAAATGTCAATATAATTATCACTTATTGACAAACATTGTCTTTTTACATTGACTTTACTTCTCGTGGAATTCTCTGATCTGGGACATTGTAACCAATCTTTTGGAATTGCGTTTTTTAAGGATGTAAACTCAGCTATCCAGTTGGATTTATTTTCTATTTTTTGCAAAATTACATCTTGTGAAATTTCCCCATTTTCATCTCAAATATCATTTATATAAATCAAATTCCCATTTATCCAATTTTTGAAAAATAGACTTTTGTTATCAAATTTAATGTATTTTTCCCCCAAATAATTTGTTTTCTAATTTCGTAAAAGGTTTTTGGTTTATCTGTCTGTCCTCCTCCTACTTTTATCCAGCTTTTTAATACATTTTTATAAAATTTTAAAATATTAGGTAGATATTGATCAACTTCATTATAATCCATATTTATATAATTTACCAGGCAATTTTTTCCTAGGCCTTGTAAATATTTTAAAGGTATAAATTGCCATCTGGCGATATCTGTATTTAAGAGTCTACCTATCCATGATGCTTTTAGTGATTCAAAGTGATTTTCAATATCAATCATATTCAAATCCCCGTTTTCATAAGTACCAATCATCGTATTTGTTTTAACTTTATCTGGTTTGTCATTCCAGATAAATTTAAAACATTTTTTTTTTCGATTTCTTTTTTATATTTTTCTGAAAATACAAATGAGCTAGCTAAAAAGGTGAAGAGTGGTATAATCAAAGATTTGATGATCAAAATTTTCCCTAACATAGTGAGATTTCGCTTTTTCCAAAGAATAAACAATTTATCCATTTTCTCTATTTTATTTTCAAAATTTAGTTTCTCAAATTCTTCATTATCACGTCCAAAATAAATTCCTAAAGCTTTTACAGGTTTATCTGTCCAGTTAATATTTGCTATCTTGTCTTTACTGTTTTTGATTTTTCTATCCATATCCCCTCTGTTTTATTTTTATTTATAATTAATCTCGAATAAGATCCAAAGATTACTATTTCATTCAGTGCTAGTTCGATGTCATTTTTATCATTAAAAATAAAGTTGTGCATCAGCTAATTGGTTTATTTTAATGCAATGTGTTTTCCTATCAAATTTTACCTTTATCCTTTTATATCTTTGTTATTTCGAAGTCTCACTGCCAATATTTCAACGGATATGAAAAAAGTAGAGAAGATAAAGAACACCCTTGCCTAATCCCTCTTTAATTCTTAAACATTTCTGAAATCCACCCATTATTAATAATACATATTTGAATATCAGTAAATTAATAATTTTTCATAATAGTTTTTTTAATTTCAAGTAATATCTTGCTTTGATCTTTTAAAACATTGTCGTTTTCATCTAATAATTTATTTATCGATTTCTTAATTTGTCTTTGCTTTTCAAGTCTAAAAAAATACGCATTATTTTTTTCTCCAAATTCAACCCATTTTTCTCTGGCTCTGATTTGTGCACCAATGGCTTCCTCATCATAGATATTATTCAGTTATGATTCCAAATTTTTAATACGATCATCCAATCTAGAGTTAAACAAATTTAACTGGTATCTTTCAACCATCTTTTTTTGTAATTATTTTTCTAAAGTGCGTGTGACTTCTCTTTTGGTTTTAGCTTTTGATTTACAATATTTTATAGTAGCTTCTTTAATTTCAAGTTTTAATATATCCCAAAAAGTTCGACAGTCTGTTTCTCTATTTTCGTATTGATTTAAAAGTTAATAATCAAATTGTTAATTAAACTTTGATAATCTTTATTTTCTAAGACAGAATTATTTAGTTTCCAAAATCCACGTCCTTTTTCTGACGCCCCCGTTTTAAATGTTAAACAAACACTCAGATGATCAGTATACTGAATCGTTGGCGGTTTGATTTTGCATATATCTATCTGAGGTCTCAAATTGGTACCAATCAATATGAGGTCTATTCTACTCGCCTGAGATTTATCTTTTCTCCTCCAAGTAAACTATTGTACATTTTCATTCATAACTCGCCAAATATCAATAAGATTATTTTCTTTTAATAACGATTTCAAGCTTGAAACTGGTTTATTGTTTTGGAGATTGTTTTTTGCACTTATTCTGTCAATAGTTTTTAATGTTTCATTAAAATCTCCCCCAGTTATTGGGATTCCGATTCCGTTTTCTTTCACAAAGAGATCCACCTTTTTAAAAAATGAATTTCTTACAGTTTTGTTGTTTGGTCCATATAAACAAACTATTGAAAAAAATGTGTCATTAATTTGGGTATTTAATAAAACAATCCTTCCATCTTTGTCGGTAAAATGATTTATAATCTCATGCTTCAATAAATTGTTTATAAATATCGAGACTCCCCTGCTTGCGGATTTGCCGTTACTGCAAAAAACATCAAAGTTAGTTTGGTTTTTGATATCATTTTCAATATCTAAGTCTATATGAGTTTCTTGTATTAAGGCTATTGATATTTTTTGAGATTTTAACCATGTCAAAACCCTGTTACGTTTTTCTCTTGAGTGCATGCCATTTACATTAAGGCTGCACAATTACTGTGTTATCAAATAATATATTAAAAAGTTTACAATTCTATCAATAACATTGAAATAAATCATACATTTTCTCCATACACATATATCAATTCTTGTAAATTAATAGTAATAATTATAAACATCACAATGCGGGATTGCATACTCATTTTTTCTTAATTGTACATACAAATTATATACATGGATTATTATTCTGAGCTTTTTTGTGTAACTGTGTATTCTATGTTTCTTTAACCAAGATATTTATAATATTCTTTTGTAACATACCTTGTCGGATTGGATATATAAATTTCATGTATAAACATTGAATTTCTTAAACTGGTATAAATGTGTGTGTATAAATTTGCACGGAAAATCATGCAAATTACTTTTGTTGAATGGATGTTTTGCACAACAGGTAAGTATTTATATATCACTTTTATTATCAATATGAAACGCGGAAAAGTCTTTTTAAAAACGATACCTAATTTGTGTGTGTATACGATTTCACTGTTCGAAGTAAATATAGGTCTTGCAATATTATTATGAACTTTCAATGTTTCAATTCGGCGTTTCGTTTCTACAAATAGTACAGGGACAAACCTATATAATATGTAAACATATACCAGCTGTTTATACATTGAGTTCACACTTTTTCTGTCTGCATATATTATCACATAACAACGTGTTACTACACTTAGTATTGCTTCATTACCACAACTTGCACATAATATAATATAAAAATACAGCAAGAAAATACATTGTTTCCAAAATTGTTTATACACGTATATCAGTTTTGAAAAAAAAAAACGTTGTACATATGTTATAACTTTCAGTTTGAGCTTACTGTTTTTAATTTTTTTTTAATTTTTTATATTTTTGATAAGATAAAATTATTTACATTGTCATGATTGTTTTTATTTAATATTTTCATTTTAGATGTTTAAGTTTTCCCTGTATTTTGTTTCTTTTGCATTCGGTTGTGACTGTTTTTGTCATGAAGTCTTTCTGATGGTGTAGGCGGTGTTCTTGCTTTTGGATCTGGCCTTATCTGTGTCCTGAAGGTGTTTTAACAAAATTGTCCATGGACTGTTGAGACTTGGTTGTTTTTTCTTGAACATCACTATAAAAAATCTTTACATTTTTTGTTGTGCTTTTCATTGTTTGTCTATCTCTGTCTGATTTACTGGTGTTTTTCATTTTGACAGTATTATCACTAACATCATTTTGTATAGGTGCCTGTGTTGATGGTACTTTACTATGTGTGTGTTCCTCATTTATTTCATTTTCTTGGACATTTTTATTTTCAGAGAGGTCTTTTTTACAATCCATCATTTTATGCCCACTTTCATGACAAGAGTTGCACACCCAGTCATTAGGGCATTTTGCATAATGTGCCCTTTTAACAAACATTTATGACATATTTTTTCATTTAAACTTGTGGAATTTGTGCTATTGTTGAAATGGCTAAATTCTGGTTGCCCAGGATGAAATATTTTAGCATAATATTTTCCAATTGTTAGATCTCTTGGTATGGGTTTATCTAATATTTTACTGATGACTAATCTGTCTCCAGTTTGACAGTTTGTGACTTTACCATCAACTCTCAGCCTTTCTCTAAAGAGATCCTGGATGTTGCATCCTGCTAATGTTAGAGCTCCGTGTATTTGTTCGTCGTCCGCTGACAAGGGAACATTTTTAACTTTTATTCGAATGGTATCTGGTTGGAGATTGGAAGGATTACGGGGATTTTGTGAATGCAAGGGAATCTGCCTGCCACGCAGATTTAAACCTTGAATCATCAATGACAAACGGTCTTCCTCACTATCCATATATATTCTCCACACATTTCTGATTCTTTGGATACCTTTTATACACCCAGCATGGACTTTGAGAGAAATGGCTTTATAGATTTCGACATTCGTGAGCCATAAAGATCGAGCAGGTTTGGCCGTGCCGTGTACGTCTTCATCAAGAAGAAAGAAGGGTTTCACTCGACCGCTAGATTGTGAATTGTTTGGTGAGTTTATTTGGTCATTGCTTTTATCGTTGTCATCATCTGTTTGACTATTTTTTGCCGTTAACGCATTAGAATAAGACGCCATATTTGCTTTGTTCACATTGTTTACATCGTGAGTTTCAACTTGACTTTCAATTTCTGGCGATTTCATACAAACTAAACTTTGAATTAACTGCTGGATCTGCTCTTGATTAAATTCTTTACACAACTGTTCAATTGTTTGCGACATTGTTGTTAACTTTTAAATATAATTTCAATTTTTACGGAGTCGCTCTTGGACAGCCTTAACATACCATGGGACGTAATCCAGATTTTCCAGTGTTGTACATTCTATGGTGTTTGATTCTGTTTCTTACCCCAAACACTCGAAACAAGAAGCCAAAAAATGAGTTGGATGCCATTGTTTACAAATATACCAGTATCGCCTGCATATGCTTATCCGATATTCAAGGGCATGCATGAGTTACAATGACTTTCGACTTTCAGTGCTGTCATAAAAGCTTCTTAACCAGGGTTTTATCAAGGATAAGTTGATGTCATCACTTAGGAAATTTTACGGTCGTTATCACGAATTGATTGACCATTACAGGGTTCCAATATCTAAGATGATGTTGGACCTGTTCCCACTGTGGTAACATTTCATGTAGCTTCACCGATTTGTGACTACCACTGGGTTGACTTTGTTGAACGTCACGACGGGTACCGTATACGGAGCAGGGAAACTTACCCTTCCGGATCACCTGAGTTCACTCCTGGTTTTTATATGAGTTCGTGTTGTTCATTGTTTTTTAGTTTTCAGTGTTTATTTGTTGTGGTTGTGGTTGTTCATTTGTCTTCCCGGGTATTGTCTGTCTACGCAGGTAGGTTAAGGCTGTTCCTTGAAAATACATTGATTATAACATACAAAAAATATTGACTTTTAAAGTCTTTAAAATCTATTTAAATACATTAGAATCATAAACATAAGCGATATGTATTTGTTTATTATGTCCCGAAGATCAAACTTCTACTTTCGTTTTATTGTTATATTTAGGCAGTGCTCGATCACGTGACTTTTATCCCCCCTTAATGTCCTTAATGAAAAACTGAAAAGTTCTAGCGTTTGCCGAGACATGATATGTTTCTTGTTTATATTAATCGATAGATAATTTTTGTCTCTTTTAGGAAAGTGCTATGCCAAGAGTGAAAATACCGAATATATTTTTTAATTAATAGACAAATGCTGCAATTCATGGAAAGTAGGACGTTGATCCCACTTTGAATGCATCGTTTTTCTATTTGAATGCGATATGATGTTCGGCATAGCAGAAAACATAAATTACAGTTATATTGGAGTTTGTCCATATTCGACTTCATTTAATGAGAGGAGTGGACACGCTAGAACTTTTCGTTTGAAGTTAACGTCTGTAGCCTCGATTATACAAAATGGCGAAACGCCCAATACTGTAAAGTGCACCAAAGACTTGAAGTCAGACTAAGGGGAAACAACCATGCATAAGTTTTTTGGCGCTGGAATTTGAAAATTATTTATCGCATACTAAATATGGTTATAAAATAAAATTAATGAATATTTTTCTGAGTTCTAAATGTAATATTTGCTTTAATCGAAGAAATTTTAAAAGTCAACAATCCATGTATATTATACCTATTGACGATTGCATAAAAAAAGGGGGGAGGGGCACATTGCCAATAAAATAGAGTGCACATCCTATACAAAAGAATGTTGATATATATTTCATACTGAGTTGATAACTTTTCTTCTTTCATAAGTTAAACTTGCTAAATTAAAAACTAAAAATATTTTTATATAAAGTATGTCCTTTTTATCCAAGAGAAAATAATATTGTATCACCTAAAAAAAACTTTGCTAACAATTAATACCAGGATAAGGCTTGTAAAAATCAGGAAAAAAATACTAGACAGCTGTTTTAATTTTTTCTGCACAGGGGGGGGGGGGGGGGGGAGGGCACAAAAAAAAAGAAAAGAAAATCTTCTTTTTACTTTGAGTGTTTTACAGTGATTTCTATCATAATTCATCAATATAATTTCCTTTGTTGCTGTTTGTTTTTTATTGGAATTTTTTGGAGGGAACTTGTTCTTCATTCTCTGCAGACTTCCTTCACTTGCTGGATTCCTCAAGAAGAATCTGATTTGAAGCTATTGAAAGACTGTTTTTCTTACCATTTCACATTTACTACTCAGCCAACTTAAATATTTGTTGCCAAGATCCACCTATTCAATTTAAAAGAAGGCAAAATTTATCAGAAACATCTCATATGAGTCAAATTATGACATATATATAAATACCAATGTGATCCTGTGAGCAAAGGCGACAAAGGATCAGTATGTATACGTCTGAATGCAAATATTTCGTCGAATACAATCTTGAATTATTTCAACCAATCTCAACATGAATTTCTGTAATTTTGCAAAAGTTATCATATCCAGGGCAACAAAAGACAAGACATCAATAGATATATTTAATAATGGATCTGACAAAAAAAAAATGACAAAAAACCAGCATTATACAACACATGTCTATCATTTGCTGACAGATATGATAATTATCAAATTTTTATGGAAAAATATAACAAAATGCATCTGATTTCAAAACATTCTTCAAAAAAGTTCGAAATCTACAAAAGTATGTGTATGAAAATAAATACGGTGCAGAATCCACAAGAACACCAAAACAGATTCTACGACTCCATAATGTATGCTTCAAGTTTTCCATCTTGTCAAAAACCCTCTTTAGCAATCCACACAAGTTCCCCCCAAAAAATTTTTCGGTAGTCATTATCACAGTCTTGTAACTCATTTACCGGAGACACTCCGTGTTTTTAATACTAAATCCATCCTAACTGAACAGGAAGAAAGATCTTTTGGAGAACTCCGAGCTGAACGGACCACAAACAGAAAACCTGGTCAGATCATTCAAAATCTAATGATACGTTTCCATGCACAACAAAATACAGAAAATTGATTTGATTCATTTAAACAACAGGATTCAATGATCAGCAAACAAGCTCATTTTCTGCCTAAACGAACCAGGATGATCATTACAAAAAATTTCATCCAAAATCATTCGTATCTTCTTCAATGTCATCTCTCGAGAATTGCAGATTTTCTACTGCCTGGAATAAATGTATGGTGGCAGTTTGAAAATGATGATCTTGTTTTCTTTGATGGTGAAGATGACCCAAACTTTAAAGACGAAGGAGCACTACCAGAACACTTCCGATTCAAATCTGTAAAAGAAGAGTGTCATCATGTGAAAAATATATGGGATGAGTGCGTCACCAAGGTCAAAGCATAGACACTTCTCCTGCCAATAAGTAGATTAAAGACCTACAATGAAAATGGAAAAGCGTCTTGGTTTTACCTTGAAGAGAAAAAAGACAACCAGGGTCAAAGTATGTTGAACAAAACTACTTACTGTATGATGAAATAACTTGCATTCCATTGTTTTAAAGACCCTTATAGGCCGTACAAAATTACTTATAGACTTGAATGAAGAAAAGAGCTATCATCTTAATATAAAAAATAAATTTTAACAAAAATTTCAATTACACATCAAATCATGAAGTTATCTATAATACTAAATTTACGAATTAGCCGAATAGGCGGCAAAACGCGTGGTTCAAAATAAACGATGTATGGTTCAGATTATAAAGGTTATTATCGGATTTGACAATCTGCATTTATAAATTTAAACTGCAGTTTTGTTTATGTGCAAATGGAATTTGTATCCACTTATCCGATATGAATTCTCCCAACATATCCCTAAGAAGGTTCTCGAATGCATACTTTTAACACGTTGATTTAAATAAACAAGTATGCACATATTTTAAATGTAATATTATTTTTGTTTGAAATTACGGAAGATTAATAAAACAAATTAAAAAAATTCTCCTTCGAGTGGGATGTTTCCGCTTCATGTATTCAGGATTGTTTTTCTACAATAACGCAATTTCTCCTAACTGTAAAGGTTATGAACTTTGAAGATTATGAAGAAGTAAGGTAAAGTTCAGAGAAATTCCTAACTTAGTTGTTTTTTGGATTGCTCGGATGTTTACCTTGCACAAAGTGATAATACCAACCATTATGTTTACCTTGCACAAAGTGATAATACCAACCATTATCTATTTTTACATTATTTGTCATGTGACCTGTCTAAATATATCTCTACCATACAATTTCCTAGATAAAAATATTTTTAACAAATGGTAATCTTTAGCATTAATGACGAAATTTATCTCGGACATCTTTATAAACGTGGACAGCACACGCAGCCACACACTAAAAATGCTTTTATCGTCTGATTATTGGATATATTTGTGAAATTAATCCTCGCTTGCCCTGTCCATGACGACAATGAAACAATTGGAACAATTATTTTCCAAAAATATGCTCTACCTTACTCACGGCATCTTTTGAAAAATTCATCCGTCTCTAAGGAAATGTTTACATCTACAATTTAATTTTCATATCTATTCTGAAGGAAAAAGGTAATGCATTATGAAATGTGTATTTAATGAAAGCTTTTCATCAAGTTCCAGTTCACTGTATGATGAAATAACTTGCATTCCATTGTTTTAAAGACCCTTATAGGCCGTACAAAATTACTTATAGACTTGAATGAAGAAAAGAGCTATCATCTTAATATAAAAAATAAATTTTAACAAAAATTTCAATTACACATCAAATCATGAAGTTATCTATAATACTAAATTTACGAATTAGCCGAATAGGCGGCAAAACGCGTGGTTCAAAATAAACGATGTATGGTTCAGATTATAAAGGTTATTATCGGATTTGACAATCTGCATTTATAAATTTAAACTGCAGTTTTGTTTATGTGCAAATGGAATTTGTATCCACTTATCCGATATGAATTCTCCCAACATATCCCTAAGAAGGTTCTCGAATGCATACTTTTAACACGTTGATTTAAATAAACAAGTATGCACATATTTTAAATGTAATATTATTTTTGTTTGAAATTACGGAAGATTAATAAAACAAATTAAAAAAATTCTCCTTCGAGTGGGATGTTTCCGCTTCATGTATTCAGGATTGTTTTTCTACAATAACGCAATTTCTCCTAACTGTAAAGGTTATGAACTTTGAAGATTATGAAGAAGTAAGGTAAAGTTCAGAGAAATTCCTAACTTAGTTGTTTTTTGGATTGCTCGGATGTTTACCTTGCACAAAGTGATAATACCAACCATTATGTTTACCTTGCACAAAGTGATAATACCAACCATTATCTATTTTTACATTATTTGTCATGTGACCTGTCTAAATATATCTCTACCATACAATTTCCTAGATAAAAATATTTTTAACAAATGGTAATCTTTAGCATTAATGACGAAATTTATCTCGGACATCTTTATAAACGTGGACAGCACACGCAGCCACACACTAAAAATGCTTTTATCGTCTGATTATTGGATATATTTGTGAAATTAATCCTCGCTTGCCCTGTCCATGACGACAATGAAACAATTGGAACAATTATTTTCCAAAAATATGCTCTACCTTACTCACGGCATCTTTTGAAAAATTCATCCGTCTCTAAGGAAATGTTTACATCTACAATTTAATTTTCATATCTATTCTGAAGGAAAAAGGTAATGCATTATGAAATGTGTATTTAATGAAAGCTTTTCATCAAGTTCCAGTTCAGAATTAATTGTAACAATAAAAATATTGACAATTTATGTGGTTGTGTTTTCATCATAGATTTTGACTTTGAGGGAACCTTAAGGTTCATTTTGGTAATTCTACGTGGCACACAGTCTACTTCATCAGTGGATACATCTTCGGTAGTAACGAACAGCCATATGACAATTGGGTCACGTTGACCTAAATTTCACGCTTCATTGACTTTGGTTAAAGTTTGCATGACCATCCATTGCTGGAATACTACACTATATATAGACATGAAACTATCAGTTGATACTACCTACTTGACAGGAAAGTTTATAGGAAGCCTGCCACAACATCCATATTGAGTTCCATGAATGACATGGCCGTAATAACTTTTTAAAGTCAATATGGCCACCAAAAAAAAAATGCTTATTTTCCCGGGCTCGCGCGGGTTCAATGTCTAGTATAAATTAAGGTCTGTCATTTTACATACATGTATTCACTTACCAGTAAAATTTATCTGTAATAATTTAATAAAGTCAACCAGTTGCGATAGAATTCTTTTCCAAGCTGCATCATTTATCTGTAAATATACAATATTTTTCTTAAAAATTGATCTACTCAACAAAATACATATATTTACTTAGCTTTCAATCATGTAGAGTTACTTCCCTTGACATTTTATAAATTTCTTGAAAACATGACATTTTAAAGATTAAAATAACACTTTTTTCGTGCCCATAATTACAATAATCAGCATCCAAGAATTTTATAATAGCCAAAATTGACAAATTACAACATAAAATAACCTTTGTCAATTTTGGCTATTATAAAATTTTTGGATCCTGATTATGGTATTGTTATTTTACTTCAAAGTTTATACATGTATACACATGAATCTGGTGTAAAATCAACACTTTACACATTTTTAGATTAACTGATGTATTTTTCGAAATTATTGTGACTTTTAAATGCAGAGTAACCACCAAATTGTTCAGCACAAATATTTTTTTTCACATCATAATAAAAAAAAATGCAAAAATGATAAATCCAATATCTGAAACTGAGATTTCAGCATTTTCTGACCAGGTTTGCTTAAGTCATACAATTAAAATCTATTAGAGAATCAATTTATTTCTTTAATTCAGCAGGGAATTCAAAGTAGCCAAATTTCGTATAATTAGTATTTCAAAAGGAATTTCATATGCCAGGTATTAGTTACAGTCCATAGACTTTAGTAGTAACTACAGTCAAAGTTTTCTAACACACTGTGCATTATGTGTAATGAAATTAGGTTTTTCTTTTCACGGTTTTCATCTATTTTTTTATATATAACATTTTTTCTCAAAAGAAAGGAATGTATGGCCATGGGTTCATTTATAATCACGAGCTTAAGGACAAACATTGAAACATTTATTGTTGATTTATAAATTCATTTTAGAAAATAATATTCACTATTGAGGTCGGGGTTGAGGTAAATTAGTGATGTGATAGTGTATATAAAACTATGAGTATGAGTACAAGAATAAGAATATAATTTTATTTCCAATCAAGGGCCCAATAGGGACAAAATATTTCAATGATTAAGAACAATAAGTATTGTCATAAGCCAGACAAGGGTATATCCTATTTATATCATTCACTCTGAAAATTGCAAATGGAAGGTTTTGATAAATTTAGGAAAGGGTCTTTCATGAATAGCACCTTGTGTGATAAACTATGATAAATGCAGGATATCTGGTTACCTTTTATGGCATATATATAATGATATAAATAGATATACCGACTACAGTTGATGCATCTCTGATGTATATATATAATTATAAGCCTGATAGTGGTATATCTGTTTTACATCATGCATTCTTTGAAAAGTGCAAAATTGGAAAGGGGAGATCTTTGCAAATTTCAGCTTATATTTTTAACAAACTAGGAAAGTTAATTAAATGTCCATTACAACTTGGAACAGAAAACATTGAGAGTACTAACATATATAAATATCTAGGTATCACATTTACATCAAGTGGAAAATTTAAGCAATGTAAAGATGAATTATATAAAAAATCTCTTAAGGCCTGTTTTAAATTGCAGCGTTGTTTGTCTTCATCAAATCCAAGTGTCTCAACTTTATTACACCTATATGACCACACAATAAAGCCTATTGTATTGTATGGTAGGGAAATTTGGGGCGTGTTTTCCCCTGAATCTTCTGCTTGCAAGAAAAATAATGATTATATATTGGAAAAGGTATTGTCAGGTGATATTTCTGAGAAATCACAAATAAAAGTTTTGAAATATGTCCTTGGTGTTAATAAAAAATCCAGTCATATAGCAATTATGTCTGAGCTTGGCAGAATCCCTGTATATTTTACTATTATTTTGTCAATGTTGAAATATTATCATAGACTAGAAAATTTAAAGGAAGGTCTATTGTATGATGCCTATATATGTAACAGGCAATTGCATTCTTGTAAAGTTAATACTTGGTATTCTAGTATTATGTTCATATTGAAAGAGATAGATTTACCAATATCAAATTTAAAGGAACTAAAATTAGGTCGTTTATGCAAAATTGTTAAAAATAAACTATCAAAAAGTTTCCTCAATTTTTGGGATGGCTTTAGAGAAAGTAGTTTAAATTCTGACAAAGGGAAATTATTAACATACTTCACTGTCAAAAGATGTTTTGAAAGAGAGAAATATCTTGATTTAAATGATTTTAAAATTAGACAATCAATTTGTAAAATTAGAGTTAGTGCTCATTGTTTAAAAATAGAAACTGATATATGCTAAAAATTATATTGAACGTTCACAAAGACTATGTACTAAGTGCATACTCGGAGATGTTGAATACGAGGAACACTTTTTAGCTCAATGTCCATTGTATGAAAATGAAAGAAAAGTATTTTATGAAAATATATCTTTATTTTGTAATAATTTTGGGAACTTGAATAAAACAGCAAAGTTAATTTGGCTATTGACTAATGAAAATATTAATGTCCTAAAAACATTGGGTATATAAATTTATAAATAAGTGTTTAGAAATAAGAAATTCTATATAATAACATGCACATATTTTAATTGATATATTATGATAATATAGATATTGTGCATATAGTATGGCTCTGACCTGACTGCGCTTATTGTGGGTTTAAATATATATATGTATGTTAACTGTATATGTACCTCCAATGATATAAATCATTTGTATTTGATTGCTTGCTCTTAATGGGCCCTTAATTGGAAATAAAATTCTTATTCTTATTCTATTCTATGGTAATGGTAGGAATGCAGAATATCTGGTTTCATTTTCTGTCATCTTGGAATAAATAAGTTTGTTCTCTTCATCAATCAATCAATGAATATAATAATAAAAAAAAAAAAAAAAAAACTTTTTTCTAGCTGTTCATGAGAAAATTATGAAATTCTTATCCAAATCTTAAAACAACCAATGGAAGAATCATAATGACCTGAATTTTGTTAGTGTCAGTGACAGTGATGAGGTAACACCCCCCCCTTTTTAGGAATCCCACAGTGCATGAACTTCAAAAACAGATATACAACAATTTTTTTTTTTTAATTTTTGGGACTTTACTTGTAAACTGAACTTGCTTAGGGTGATGCGGGTAATGCATAATCCATGTACATTAAGAAGAAAGCTCAATATTGACACACGTATTCCCACGTGGACGGTCACGGTAGGCAGATTCAACAATTCAAGGGTAGTTTTAAATAATGTTTGACAAATTTTACCTGATAAAAGATGTATATAAATATCATCCTGGCACCAATTAGATCAATCAAACATCTTAGCAGGAGAGCAAAATCTCTAAATCCCATTCAGCTACTCGGCGTCATAGCAGGTGCTTCTAATATATTTCCAAGCTTCTCAACGAATTAGTTTTTCCATATAAGGAAATTAAACCCCGCCTCCCCATTTTGTCGCCTGATTTTATTTTCTGTACTTTGTGGCTTTTATTGACAGCATATTGGATACTTTCCCATTGAAATTGGTATATATAATTCAGGTTCATCATATGATATCAAAAGTCACGCAAAAATAACCGTTCAATAAATAATATCGTAAATTTTCACGCTTCCAAGACAGAAGACGCCGACATTGTCGTCACGCCATTACTAATAAATATTCATAAGCGCACCAAGAGTTACCTCCCCATTGAAAAACAGCCTTAACATACCTGCGTAATGGATTACGTTTTGTGGATTGCTCCTTAGGTATATTTGTCCTCTTTACATCAACGAGTTACTTCCTCTTTTGGGACGTCATAAAATATGAAACATACTCCCGTGTTTGCGGAATTGTTTTATTTACAATTCTAATGAGTTTAATGGTTCTTTTGAACTGAAATAACATTTTAATATAAACTTTTATATTTCACTAATACTTCTCGTAAAGCGTTTTATGTAAAAAGCCTGAGTAGACGGTTTTATGGTTAAGGGCAAGTGAATTACTTTATCTCAAAAAATCACACGGATAAAAATAGGAACTGCCTTGTCTCAAAAGTGAGATATTTACTATGAACTTACATAAAATACAAAGATATAGCAAACACATATCAGACCAATTAGAAGTAGACCAAGACAGCACATAAGCTAAAGCATTGACAATGTGAGGAGCACTATTAGCACCAAAGCGGTAGGATACATCCATGAACCAAACATCAAGAGAAACAGCTGGTACGCGAGATTAAAAAAATGGAATACAAATCACAATATCATACCCAACACAGAGCAAGAAAAAAGTGAATTAAAGAAAAAATATAAACACCAAATCACTTTCAACGTCAACCATGGATTGGCCTTAAACGATCCTGTATTTTTTTTAGATGTATACGAAAATCCCCTGAAGTTCCGTACTCAGTAAGACGCGATATTTCAAATAAGATATTCTACTTTCTGAGAATCTGTAAAAGAAATCGTACTATTTCATTTTAATTAACTGTAAAAAAAAATCAGCGACGAAAAAATGAATTAACAAGATCAAATAAAGCCAATACAAATTACCAGCCTAATACCAATGTGTTGTTTTATTTTACTAAAGGTTATCTGTAGAACATATTGAAGTTATCCATTGCAATACAGTTGTAAAAGAAAGTTTTATATCTCAATGAAGTTGTACAATTGAGGTGAATTGAAGTCTAAAGTGTGAATTTTTCTAAGCATACACTAGGACATTTTCCAAGTCATTAATTGATTGGTTAATTGGCTGTGGTGAAATTGATATTTTTTGTCATTGAAAATTTATTTCATAATTTGTGTGCCATATACATCATTGTATCAAGTCACTTTATATAATAATTATACTATAATTCAAATAACTGTCACTCGTCATTTAATATGATGGTTTTGCTCCCTCAAATAATGATCATGCCACATAAAATAAAAAGATTACAACATGATATAATTTGAACTTTTTTTAGTTTTAGTTTTCAAGATTGCGTTTTTTCTGTTGGATGTGTGGGATTCTTTGTTTCTTTTTCTTATAATGATAATAACAAGGGATCGATTCCTTTACACTTTTGTATTTATTCTGGTAAATGTCCAGTCCGTTGGGTTGAAAGTCCAGTTCTTTCAGCGTCAGACTTTCAACTTCACTAACCCTAATTAGCAAACATTTTAAAACTAAATCGACAAGGAAATCAAGTCTAATATAAAAAGAAACTATTTATTTCAGAATGTTCGAACAGAATTTCTGTTGTCATTAAATACATACAAATATTCACCTATTAAAATTAAAAATATTCATTTTCATTGAAAAAAAACAAATGTGCATTTTATGGTTTCCAAGCTCCTTAAAACATACCCCTTTTGTAATTCTGAACAATTTGTAATATTAAACACCCTCAGTCATACAGATTGCTTGGTACTGATTGTCGGAGATCGATCGATAATGGAATTATATTAACCTTCGTCTCTTTTTTCGTTTACATGACCGACGAAGTCTTACTTCACAACCATCAGGTAAGCGGACATACAGCTTTACCACCACAGTCAGGTAGGGGCAACGGGTTTGCTGAAGCTGAATAATTGAACAAAACTGTATAAAAATGATAACATAAGAAAAGGTATATATTTATGCCAAATAAATGTCTTATACGTTTGGTTTTGGTTTGTATTTAAATCATACAAGAACAAACAAATGTACCTACTACGAAAGTAGTATAGAGCTAAGACTAAAATCAAGCACGATGGATTTTTTTGGTTGATTGGCGTGATATAGTATAGTACATATATGTATATCGGTTTTTTTTCCTCGTGTGTCATGACCTACGAGGTCTTACTTCACAACCATTCAGTATTACTGAGTTAATTATTTATAATATCAAAATATCAATTTTAAATTAAAGTGTCATACCTGTCCATGCAAAAAGAAAAGTCCAGTTCGAATTTGTTTTTAATCTTTTTGTTTTCATTTGTCACATAACCCAAGCTTTAATTAAAGGTCTTTTGTTCTTGTTTACTTTTTATCTCATTTATCCAACTTTTGTACGGCAATACCCCCAGCAAAGCTATTCAAAAAGTGCACTCTAACTTTAGTTACACGGACACATTTTGTGAACGATTGTAACTGCTAAAAATAAACTCAATGACAATGAATCCCGGAAGAGTTTGTCTCAGTAAGCAGAGAAAAATATTTTGTTGTTTATATGAAATTCAGTAATTCCATTCGCTGGTTTGATCCTTTCCTCTCCGTCTTTTTTTAAATATCACAACTTTGTATCGAACTTCGAAAAGACAACGTTAATTTAGTGAGCTGACCAAAAAAGTTTTACAACCTATTTTTATTTTCAGATGAATGCATTTTAAAGTAGTGTTCTTTTTGTAAAATAATTAAAATTAACCATACCTTTCAAAAAAGTCATGTTCTTCTACCTGACATGTTGGCCAGCTTGCACATACATAGTATTTGCCATGGAGTTCAGAATTGTGTATAAGGAGAACAAAAGAAGTGTCCTTATTAAGATCAAAGTGAATAATACTGGGTCAAGGGTATTTGTGCATAACTTCTTTTGTTCTCATTGTAATTTATCTATTATTTACAAATACCTACATTCAGTAACATAAGAAGATCTGTGTCCGCGCTTTTAAAATTATTGAAATATACATTTTCCTGGAGGTATGACTAAAATATCATGTCGCTTGTCCTAACTCAGGTAAATGTAGATCCTGAAAAACTGAAAATTTGTATAAGGTATAGGATACTTACCTGGTCCTAAGTTTGCTTTTAAAAATAGCATATAAAATAATACTACAAAATCCTCATCGTGATTGAAAGAATTAAATTCATTCCTTAATCTGTTAAAGTAAAGTTGCAGTTTTGTAAATTAACGCAAGACGGAAATTAAAAATATGAATTGACTACTAAATGAGATTATTATAATTGATTGATAGAGTACAACTAAACAAATCAGCATTTTATGGACGTGCAGTTGATTTGATGTACATCTATGAATCAATTTCATTTCTGGGGTATTGAAGGTATAATTGAATATTTGAGGAAAATGCAGATTTTCGGATATATATTAAACATGCCCCTAATTCTATAAACCTTTCGAATCAGATGGACTCCGTTTTAATTTTCTGAAATTATTATATCTGTGAAAAAGAAAACTGCGTCGTTTTTCCGCTGTGCCGCTTGAACTGGAAAAGAAACTACATGTTTTTTCTACCGTGTCATTTATGAGATAAATCATACTTTGTTAAAATCCACTCTAAATCTAACAAAAAATATACAGAGGACGAAATTGTTCTGATGATTGAATTTTTGATCGACAACATATTTGTTCAATTTTGTGGACGTGTTTTCCAACAGACAACCTGCATTCCTATGGGTACGAATTGTGCGCCACTCCAGGCCGACTTATTCCTTTACTCATATGAGGCGGACTTCCTTGACAGACTTCTTAAGGAAAACTCCGTACCTTTAATTTCAGCTTCCGCTACGTAGATGATGTTTTATCACTCAACAATTCAAGTTTTGGGAATTCCTTACATCTCAACTGTCCCAATGAGCTCGAAATTAAGGATACCACAGACACTGCCATGTCTTGATCTTGATCTTCACCTCGAAATTGAAACTAGAGTTGAATACAAAACTTTACGACAAACAGGATGACTTCGACTCTCCAATCGTCAACTTCCCATTTTTGAGCGGCAATATTCCAGAACTCGTACGTTATTTCAGAGCTTGTGACATATACATTGGTTTCCTGGACAGAGCCCGGCTCCTGACAGAAAATTTGCTGAGACAGGGGTATGTTGTTGCTATGTTGGAATCATCCTTATTAAAGTTTTATGGACGTCATCATGACTTGGTTGACAGGTATGAAAAACCGTTTCCGAAATGAAAATGGACCTGTTCAATTGGTGTTATCCCTTCCTCATACCGGATTTGACATGGGTAGCATGGCGGGTGTCTCCTACAGGAAGCAGAGACTGCTTACTCTTCCGGAGCACCTGAGTCTACACATCCTGTAACGTAAAAGTTCGTTCAGCGTCCGTGAATCGTCCATGCATCGTTTCGTTTATCGTTTGACTAAATGGTAAATATCAGCGTTTGGTGTAAAACAGCGTTTAACGTTTCGTTTAGTGTATGGTTTATGATATCGTGTATCGTATGGTATATAGTACAGTTTATCGTTTTATTTAGCGTGTTGTACATCGTTTGGTAAATGCTATCGTTCATCGTTTCTTTTAGCCTTTGCTTCAGCGTACATCGTTCGTTCAGCGTATCCTACGGTGATTGGTCGTTTAATATGGAGACCACGCCTCTTTTATGTGAAAACAAATTTTAGCCCCTCCCTTTTCATAGATAATACAGAAATGTATAGGTCACAGAATTAAAAATAAAGATTAATAATAATAATAATAATAATAATAATAATAATAATAATAAAAATAAATTAAATTAATTAATTAATTAAAAAGTCAACAAAAAATGAATATTACAGGGCTACGAGTAATGATTTCACCTGAATGATCTGCAAAATAAATTCATTATCAATAATTTAAGGTTTAAATTTCAATAATATTTACACTTGTAAATATTTTTTTTTATATTTCATCGCTAGAATGTATCGATTCTAGTCGAAAAAAAGAAATGATTTAAACACGTTTTGTATTATTTATGAAAGAAATTTACGATTGTGTCCGAGTACGTCATCAAAATAAGCACATCTTGTGCATAGAAACGGGCATCACAGAGTATTTATTGCTTACAGGTACGAATTTGTTTATTATATGGCTACGTATTCTTCAACAGTGTTTGGGAAAGTGGATTATTAAAAGTGTAAAACCATATGTCATTCTTCGCTTCTTCGCACGTATATTTTAGTTTTAATTTTCACTAAACATGTACTTGTATGAGAAAACTTCCCTCACTGTAGGTATATGGGCATTGTTAAAAAAATTAATTACTGCCAATCTACTCAATATAGATATACCTGTAAATAATTTGCCTTTGTGTAAGGTTAAATGTAATTATCAGTTTAAGCACAACTTACACGAAGTAAAATGAACAGAGTCCAATTGACTTTATTTCTTTCTAGATATTAATATTATCAATGTATATTAACAAAATTTAAACAAAGACTTTTCATCGATACGTCTAAAAACCGCATAGGCCGGCCTTAGTGCACTTCAAAATGCACTTAGCCGAAATAGGAAGCTGAACCATTTGATTTTGTAACTGTTCAGCTTTTAGGTCCTGAGGGATAACCCCTGGTGTGTGATCTGTGAACTTGATTTATCAGTCACATATACATGCATATACATCAGTGTACATATAAGGAATTGAAAAAAACAATTTGTTCGATGAAATGTACCTGGTAGAGAAAGAAGTATTGATCCCCCATCATTTTAATCATGCAGGTAAAAAATATAACTCCCTTTTTTCTCATTAGCAGAAATTATGTAAATCAACCACGAATCTAAAAATGATAAAAAATATGTATATATTCGAGAACATATAAAAATACCAAAAGGGAATCCAAAACCCATAGAAGGACAAAAGATTCATCAAAGGGCAATGTACGACGGTTTCTTTTTTCTCCAACATCGGAAAGTCACAAAATTCCTGACCCGTATGATATACATATACATATAAATAGCAAAGTAAAATGTTTGTTAGACATTTGTTTTTTTAGAATAACAAACACAATTTTTAATAAATAAAATTTATAACGACATGTATCTGAAATATGATTATTCATGATAAATTCCATTTTTTGGTTCCAATTTTCAAATTGTCCTAAAATAGTCACTATGTCAAAATAGTTGACAGAGCTTCACTTATTGTTATATGTTGTAAAAACCTTGATAAATGTACTCTAAATAAAGTAAAATATAATTGTTTTCTTTCTTGTATCTTTTTTCTGATCGGCATTTAATAGGTGATTATAAAAGATGACAAATTCCTTAACACGGTCAGATAACTAATTGTTCCAGGTGGTAATCTGACAGAATTCGGCACACGCTACGAGAAATTGTAAAACTTAATCTGCAAATTTTATGGACTACTTTGGATTTATTGGTTATTTTTATTTATATATATATATATATATATATATATATATATATATATAGTGTAAAATTACAGACAAAGGTCATTACAGCTAATTGCTTTTAAAAAGCTCAAGTGCACTAACCCGGGCTATGCGGTGTTTAGACGTCCCACTTTTTTTAAAAATAAAATATCTTTTAAATCAACCTTTTCTACTAAATTAGATAAAAAGCAGTAATCAGATGGTCTCAACGTATTTTATTGCTAGCTCAATAGAATATTTATTTTCATACAGAATAATCCAAAAATGAATTGATATAAAGTAACTTGAAGTAAGATATTACAAATAAAATGTTTTCCGATTATTTGGTAATCGGTTATTCTTTGCTTTCCATGCTAAAACATTGCTATGTAAATAAATAAAATGTGCAAAATATTTGTACTTTAATTGGTGGCTTTAGAGGAACCAAATGTCATAGTTGGTCATTTGTGAGTTACATTGTACCCTGTCGCTATCGTTCGAAAGGTACCTACGGCTATTGCAGCAGCAATTTTTCTAAGGGGTGTAATAAAATGACCCGCGTTTAATTACAATTTATACCTATATACATGTAAAGGAAGTTCAGGGGACCACCTAGTGTTTAAAGATCGACAAATGTGATAATGATGTTGTATATAATCAATTAAATGTAAAGTAAGCAACCAAGATGACACGTGTAAGGAAGCACTTCTGACTGAATTTTACAGTACGTATAATAAATATCAAATATAAATAAACGTTCAATAACAAAAAAATTTTGTAGAATAATATAAGATTATAAATGGGATAAAATAATCACATTGAACTTTTTCAATAATAAAAAAAAGGCATTAAAAGACTCTTTTGACAAATTTCAACACTTTTCATTGATTTATATATTTTCAAAATAAAATTAGCAGTCCAGGCTATAGCAAAAAATCTGAAAATAATTTAGGTTTTTTGTAATGTGGTAAGAAATACTTTTTAATATACGAATATTTATTTATTCATTCTTTTAAATTTGTTATTATTTGATTATCATGAATTCATACATGGAATACTCTAACTCAATTAAACTAGTTTGGATACTTGAAAATTCTGTGCAAGTGCAAGCTCGTAAATCTTCCTGACTGTGAAATAATTTCACACCTTCTAAAGATATAATAATAGTAGGAGGTCTGCTGATACTTTTATCGAGGTGGACAGTGTCATAACAACTCATTAATTAAATTAATTTTAATATTCCCAAAGGCATTTCCATGTAATGCAATATGAACCGCTACAACCGATATATACAAAATTATTTCAATACACCGAATTATAATTTCACACCTGCTCGTTCTACAGGACAATGTGTATTGTGCTACATTCACAAAACTTTGTATATGTATACAGAAAATTAAATATTTGTGAGAAAAAATATATTTAATTTTTGGACCTAGTAAATCACAATAACCGCTAACAATGAACGGTAGCTGACAGAAACCGCAATTCCGAATATTTATACATGCATCAAGAATATGTATAATGTGATACGTATATAGTTTAATACTATTTCAACATCTCTTTAATTTGTATTAAGCATGGTAATACTACAATTGCTAATAATCTATTTTAAACACACACACACACAAAAAACAAAAACAAAAACAAAAACAAAAAACAATAAAAAAAAAAAACGTAAAATATAAATTAATTCAAAGTTTTTTAAAATAAATTTTTGTCCCGCAAACAACTTCCATATATGTCAAACGCTAAAATTACCATATATGGCAAACGCTAAAAATGACCTTATATGGAAAACGCAAAAGTATACCATATACAATAAACTATACGATGCACGATAAACCATACCATAAGGTAATCAAAACGATCAACACTAAACGAAACGATGTACGATAAACCATACCATGCACGCTAAACGAAACGCTAAAGCATACGTTAAACGCTAAAAGAGCGTGGTTTAAGGCCATCGTCCGTCCATCGTTCGTTCAGCGTTCGTTCAGCGTCCGTACATCCACCGTACATCGTTCGTTCAGCGTCCGTACATCGTCCGTACATCATCCGTACATCGTTCGTTCAGCGTCCGTGGATCGACCGTACAACGTCCGTACATCGTTCGTTCATCGTTTGAGTTGTTAAATTTTACGTTACAGGATGTGTATTCTGGTTTTTTGGTGGGTCTATGCTGTTAATATGTTTTTAGTTTTTAATTGTAATGCATGCATTGTTTTGGTCTTGTCTTCGTTGTTCTCCGGAGTTTGTCAGTTGTTTTCATTTTTCCCTCCCTCGAATATCCCTTTAGTATTTCTTGACTTTACCTATAAAAGTGTCTTTGTTACTTCCAGCTATTTTATGAGGGATTTTACTGGCTATATGGCTTATTTTTTGTGCTTTCTTTTTTTACTTTAGCTTGCTATGTTTTCTCCTCACGATATTTGGCAAAGAATAACGGTTTACCAATTAATAATAAGCTCTCAAACTTATCTTATTTTGCACCATCTTATAAAAGAAATAAACGCAATATCACAATATTATAGCATAAACCAAATGTCAAAATTTCGTCGACTGACACAGTATATGGAGAATTGATTTAGTGTCTTCCTCCTTTTTCATTTGCCTACTTTCCCTCTTCAACACCAGACAACTTTTGCGTTACATAAGAGCCGTTTCAGATTTAAATTTTTGACTGATGTAACGCAGTTTTAGTTTTAGGAAGAGAAAAAAAATAATTTCGTGAAGAACCACTCTGATTCTGACAAAAAGTATTCTGAAGATGAAATTACAAACATGTTAGGTTTTCTCATAGACAACATATCTGTTGAAGTTGGGGGGCGAATGTTTCAACAAACAATTGATATTTCATCTGTTCTCCTATCCTCGCTGGTCTGCTTCTGCACTCATATGAAGCGGACTTCATTAAAGGGCTACTACGTGAAAATAAAAAAAATCTAGCCTAATCCTTTAATTTCATTTTTCGTAATATAGATGACTATTATTAAATACCGACAAATTCCAAGACTTTGTACATTTCATCTACCCCACAATGAGCTTCAAATTAAGGATACTACAGATATATCTAAGTCCTCTTTATATTTGGATTTGTTTATTTAAATAGACAATGAGGGACAGTTACAGACAAAAATTAATGACAAACGTGATGACTTCAACTTTCATAATATTAAACTTTCCCTTCTTGATTAGGTATATACCAGAATCGCCTGCCTATGGCGTCTGCGTTTCGCAGCTTATCCGATATTCAAGGGCATGCGTGAGTTACCATAACTTTCGACAAAGAGGATTACTGCTGTCACATAAGCTTTTTAATCAAGGTTTTATCAAGGATATGTTGATGTCATTACTTAGGAAATTTTACGGACGTCTTCACGAGTTTATTGACCATTACAGTGTTCAAATATCTAAGATGATGTTGGACCTGTTCCCACTGTCTTAAAATTTCCTGAACCTCCACCGATTTGTGATTACCACCGGATTGACTTAGTTGAACGTCACGAATGGTACCGTATACGGAGCAGGAACTGTTTTCCCTTCCGGGTCACCTGAGTTCACGCCTGGTTTTAAAGGAGTTCGTGTTGTTCATTGTCTTTTAGTTATATAAGAGATTAAAGTCATGAAATGTTTCTTTTTTTTGGCGCATGCAAAATATTCACAAGAGTAAAATATTTATGGAAAATTAATTTCCGAAAAAGGTTAAAAATAGAGTCAGATGTCTGACCGGAAGAGGAGTCGAATGACCAAACTTGGAAACATGTCGGATTTGTTCAGTTTGAGTTAACTCATTGAGAATACCAGCATTTAAAGAAACGCATCAACATAAAGCTGTAATATGTTCAGACAACACATGCATCCTCAATCAGTAAAATTCTGAATAGAATTGCATCTGTTGCAATTATTATGTGACCATTACACCTTAATTTTTGTTCTATAGATATGCTATAGAATGTTATCATATACGGACAATGCGATGTGACAAAGTACATGTTGCCTTGATTTATAGTTTGAAGTAACAATATTTAGATTTTAAATCAAGAAAGTCCTTAATGAGATAAAAAGTACCAATTTCAACTACAAGATTTTGTAAAATTTTGCATTTAACTGCATTTGAATATTGAAAAATAATATACATGTTACTTGATATCGTGTTTCAGGTTTCGGCGAATAGTTATCTAAATATTTAGAATGAACATCGATAAAAATTCCATGTTTTATATTTTAGCGATAATTTCTCAAATCCTGTCCCTACTGATATACTATTTTGGTAGATAGATTTAATCTATTTATAAGGATCATGAAAACATAAGACAGTTTCTACATGAAATCCGTACAAAACGTTTAAAGGGGCAAATATACCTTTCTAGTTGTAAATAATTGCAATTCACATAAATTTTCAATGGGTACTGATATAAAAAAAAATATATTCGGTAATATTAAGCTGTTTCGCAGTGTGTTCTTCTTTGAAAATACAACAAGACTTCAAAGTGTTATTGATGCAGTTTGCGACTTCTGAAAAAAAATACCGCGAACGCGTTAACTAATTGTCGACCGAGATCTTCGGCAACCACACTTTGATTAAATTATTGATAAACAACGGGGTCAGAAACGGTAAAATTGACAAAGGGTTAGGGAAATATATACATCAAATTATATTTGTTTTTAAATTCCTTTTAAAAATTAACCAAATACTGCAAACTGACCATAGTGTAAGACAGAAAGACTGTTCAATGGTATAATATACTACTTTCTCACGAATGAAAGTTTTTAAAAGGTGTTTAAGCTATTCGTTCTCGTGTTGTGTGGTGTGCCATTCCAGCGTGCGTCCTTCGGCTGTCGTGTAGGGTGGATGGATGGATGAATTGTTTAACGTCCTGTGGCAACCAGGTGCATATCAGGACGAGAACATGTTGATATGATAATGAATATTATCCTTGTTTTGTACAAGACCGACACGCTAAGTCGTATTTTTAATGTGCTAGCTCACAACTTATGTCCGCAGGAAGACATATCACCTCACTCGGACACATTATACTGACTCTGAGCCGACCATTCTTTGCTCTTACTACTGGATGCCGCGTGCTTGGCGGAGAAGCAGCAAATACCAATTTTAATGTCTTTGGTTTGACCCGGCCGGGGATCGAACCCGCGACCATCCGCACTCGAGGCGAGCACGCTACCACCCGACCACCGAGGCGGTTGGTTTCATGTATGAATCTTATGTAATGTAGCGTGTGTTTAATTGTAAAAATACTTACCTACTGCCTCGTACCATTCTGTAGATCCGGAACAAAGAGAGCAAACCCTTGTATCTCCTGCATTCCCGGTAAGACCAACTGCAGTTATTAATTTCAAGAATCAGTGAAATTTCTCCTTAGATATATCTATAAATACAAAAGAGTTTTAGATTCTATATATACTCAAATAAAAGCGAAAAGAAAACCGCACTAATTATACAAGGAAAAAGAGTTTTAAATAACCATGTCCTATCGTTTACATATATTGATAGATTGCATGGAATATTTTTCTTCTTAAAGGAAAAGAATCGAACCAAAAAATATATTTTCCCATGTTGAGACATTTGTACTAAGTTGTTTGAATGCTTTGTCATCGAATTAAGTCAGGTATATATTTTTTCTAATGGTCACCAGTAATTTTTAAATTTATTTAAATTAATAAAACAGCAAAATAATGGACAAATGCAGAGTGGCCTTAAAACAATTGAGGAGGATTATTGATAGCCAGTCACAAGTCTGGATAAATGCAGAGTGGCCGTTCAAATGACCCGGATGTAAGGGCGCTCTCGCACAGATCTAATCTTTGACAACAGCGACAAGTAGCGCCAAAACTGAAATGAGCACGCGAGTAAGATCATGATTAGCGATGAACAGCAAAGAGCAAGAGAAAAACCGCGATGAGCAAGAGAAGAGCAAGAGAAAACAGCGATTAGAAGCAAAGATCAAGAGAAAAACAACGATGAGCAGTAAAGAACAAGAGAAAAACAGCGATGAGCAGCAAAGAGAAAGAGAAAAACAGAGATGAGCAACAAATAGCAAGAGAAAAACAGCAATGAGCAGCAAAGAGCAAGAGAAGAACAGAGATGAGAAACAAAGAGCAAGACAAAAACAGCGATGCGCAGCAAAAAGCAAGAGAAAAACAGCGATGAGCAGTAAAGAGCAAGAGAAAAACAGCGATGAGCAGCATAGAGAAAGAGAAAAAAGCGATAAACAAGAAAAGAGCAAGAGAAAAACAGCGATGAGCAGTAAAGAGCAAGAGAAAAATAGCGATGAGCAGCATAGAGAAAGAGAAAAAAGCGATAAGCAAGAAAAGAGCAAGAGAAAAACAGCGATGAGCAGTAAAGAGCAAGAGAAAAACAGCGATGAGCAGCATAGAGAAAGAGAAAAAAGCGATAAGCAAGAAAAGAGCAAGAGAAAAACAGCGATGAGCAAGAGAAGAGCAGCGATGACGAACAGCAACAAGCACCAGGAGCGGTAGCAGCAGCGAAAACAGTGACAAGTAGCCCAAAAAAACTGAAATGAGCACGAGAGTAAGGTGATGAGTAGCGATGAACAGCGACGAGCAGCGAAGAGCGGCATGGAGCAAGAGAAGAGAAACGAAGTACATCATAGAGCAATGAAATGGACCACCGTTGCTAAGGCGGTTGCTAAGGACATCCCTCCATTGATCTAATGGTGACAGCATCACTTGGAGGTAGGGGACATAATCCAATCCTACCTTTAGTCCTCACAGAAAACATCACCCGCAAATGAAAAGAGCGGGATAAGGAGGAGATAATCCAACAGTACCTCTGCACTTCGATATCCCTCGGACTTCGACAGTGAGAGTATCAGAGGCTCGATGAGAGACCCTTATCTATACAGAGCAATGAAAGACCAAAGACGACCGAGAGGTGCGGGAAAAGTAAGATAAATCAATCAGAATTCTGGTCAAGCATGGCACTTCCGGGTCCCAGCTAGTGACTTACGTCACTTCCGTCAACAAATAATGGAAAATGGCGGGAACATCCACTACCTCCGGTTGCGCAACGGCGCAAAACCACTTCCGGGTCCGGTCACACATGCGTAGACGACACATTCGGGTCCCAGCACGAGACTTAGGTCACTTCCGTAAACAAATCTGGAAAACCAACTACCTCCGGTCACGCATGCCCAGACCACACATCCGAGTCCTGACACGTGACTTACGTCACTTCCGTTAACGGCGTAAAAACCCACTACTTCCGGTTGCGCATGCGCGCAAACCACTTCCGTGTACTTTTAGTTCCGGTCACGTGACTTCCGGTTCTGATGAGGTCACATCATATAACGTCATTTCCGGTTTCGGTGGCGTCACTTCCGGCTCCACCACCTCAAATACGACTTAAGAACCGCATATATACTACTTACCGGAAGCCGTAATTATTCCGTATTGTACAAGCCGACGCCATGTTTTTTCGTATTTTGAAACCGAAAATTAATTTTTTTCCGTATTGAACGCTTGCGAAATAGCTCGTGCTGTTTGATTTTTTTCATTTGCTAAACTATATGAAATGAAGATATATAGTTATATGTTTATATTATAGTATTATTGGCTGTACTTTTGTGTTATTATATTTCCTTTACAACTAAAATTTTCTATTTTTTTGCTTTCCTCTCTTTAGGGAGCAACCATTTGCTTTTTAGGGGGGATAGGATCAAATGTTTGATCCTGCTTATTTATTTCGTCGACATTTTTTTTCCTGGATTTTTTTTCGGCCTGAATTTTCATTTTCCTTTAAACCCAAACATTTTCTGATTGATAGAGGTCCTGAATTTTTTTTTGACATATAATATTATCCTGTCTTGTTTATTTTGACAAAATTCTGGTCTTGCATTTTTATTCAAAATTTGATCATAGCCTTCCCCATAAAATCAAATGGTTGCTCCCTTATTGAAAAGAAATTGGTTATTTTGTAGATAATTATATCTGTTTAATACAAATGCCGATCGTTCATTGCGTTATTAATTTGTATTCTTTAGTAATCAAAGCATTTCCATGTTTACCTTTATTATATATCACTATCCGAGAGAAAAAAGTATCACACATCTTAGCTTATGATAAAGAAGGACGGTAAAAATGGTTATATACTTGCGTTAGATAAAAATACTTATATCGTCGAATAGTTTCGTCAGTTCAAATTACCCCATTGTGGAGAGAAACAACATGTACAAGAACATAATCCTGACCTTGAAAAGGAAATGAAAAACTACATACTTAAAATGTATGTCGATTGTGAGTTAGATCAGACTAACATTGTGAATGATAGTTTCCAGGAAAAATCCGATTATTTCATGAAAGAGGCATCGGTGAAATTCTTACAAATGTCAAAATTAAAAAAGAGGCGGACGATCTAGTGGACGGTTCTACCCTAGAACCATTTATGACAGGGTTGATTCTACTCTAGAACCGTTCTCTCTGACAGAATAGTGGAGAGGTTAGAACTGATCTCAACTGTACATACATGCATCGTGGTATCATGTACAACACTATATGTAAATAGGAACACGTTTGCACTGATATCTAATAATACTAATTTGAGTCTTTTTTAACTTTTTTGCTTATTTTTGTGCCAAATGTTTTTTTTTACATTTGCACTGAGAAAATTGTAATAAAAAAATTACAATTTATTTGAACACAACAAATGTACAATGTCAAGTATTTCTAAAAACGGTGGAGCTCTACTATAAAAATGATTTATACATTTAGTGATAAAATACACTTTATTTTCATTATTGATGAGACAGAATATGGTAATTGACCTGTTGAGGAAAACATCCACTCGTAAAACATAAGAAAATTTTGAGTAGAAGAGGTGTTTCATGTTTGTTTCTCCATATGTAAAAAAAATCTTACAACTCAATGGAAGTTAAAAACAGCCACTAGTACAGGTTAAAGTTTATCTTGTCACATACACAATGTATGTGTAATATCATTGTTAATTTTGTCATTATCTTGTTATCTCACTAGACCAAAACATTCATTGTTTTCATAAAAAGTGTTCTTTCTGTTCGGTGGTATTTCTTTTCAAGTGGAAATAGATTTAATTTTTATCCTGTTTTATGAAAAAAAGAACTTTGTGCAATGATTCCTCGATTCAAGCAATAATGACATGGGACTATTTTAATTTACAAGTGGCGGATTAATCCGTTGGTGATGTCACAAGACCAAAACAGGTTATACAGTATAACAAATGTTGATTTTTGCTGTTGCAGCCAATCAAAATGCAGCATTAAAATCAAATTTAGTTATTCTATGATACTATTTTGCATATCTTACTTGATATCTATATTTTGTTTAAAAGGTTCGTGAAAAAAATAACGAATAATAACAAAACAATGAGACCATAAGAAAAAGCGGTATGGTTAATAAATTATTACAAATCCCTACATATTTTTATAAAAGTATAATTACAGGTACAATATTGTTGTACTTCATCTAAAATTCAAAAATGGGCCTTCAAGATAGAGAAAAATCTTCCATACCACGTAATGTATAATAAGAATAAACAATTCAGAGAAACTTGTGGTTATGGGTGCATGATTTATAGTAACATTGACAACTTATTTCGACAAAATATATTAGCCCTAGAAGTATTTTCTGACGAAACCTATGTCAAATCTAAATATAAGAAGTTTAAAACTTAACGCCCCAATAAATCAGTATAGTCCATTTAAGAAACTCATTTCGGAATCACGATTCGGACTTATTTCCCTTGCTGGGATGTAGTACTGGTTCGCTGCAATGAAGAGTAAAAGATTAACTGTTTTTAAAACTTGTTAATTTGCACATACTGCTTGGTTTATATAAATATGGGAATTACTTACGGTTATAAAGCTGGAAATATTTGTATATCAAAAGTAATAAATAATTTCTATTTACTTTCTACTGGTTGCTCTGCGCTGCAGCGAACCAGTACTACGTCCCAGCAAGGGAAATAACCTGCTTCAAATTATAATTTTAGAGTCAGAATCGTGATTCCGAAATGAGTTTCTGAAAAGGGCTATAGCTGACCTTAATTCATCTATTTTTGTACTTTATTTATCAATTAATTCCAAAATACAGACAATTGCTACCACGTTTTATTTTATTAATCCAATGTATTTGATAAGTAAATAAAATAATAATGATAATAATAATGATAATAAAATAATAAGTTTCCAAACTTTTGTTTGGGAGAGTTAATTAAGACATACCATTAATACACCAATTGATGCTTTTACTCCACATAAACCCACAGGGGCCCGACTTCTGGATATTTATTTATTTTTTATTTTATTTTTTGGTTGTCTTATTTCTTAAGTACTTTATTAAACACTCAGTGTAACAACGAATATTCTGCATTTATTATCAATGTGTTATACACTATCCACGTCCTTAAACTAAAAAATCCTAAAGGGATATAACCCGCCATTTTGGATTTCCTTCCTCTGCCACGATTAAAATCACAGGAGCCCGACTTTTGGATGTTTATTTATTTCTTTTTTATTTTATTATTATTATTATTTTTTTTTTTTTGGTTGTCTTATTGTCTTATTTGGTTGTCTTATTTTTTTATTAAATATTTACTATAACAACGAATATTCTGCGTTTATTATCAATGTGCTATACACTATCCATCCTTATACTAAAAAATCTGAGGATTTTTTAGTATAAGGACGTGGATAGTGTATAGCACATTGATAATAAACGCAAAAATCCTAGGATTTTTTCCCGGGATTTTTTAGTATAAGGACGTGGATAGTGTAAAGCACATTGATAATAAACGCAGAATATTCGTTGTTACAGTGAGTATTTATTAAAAGTACTCATGAAATAAGACAAAAAAAATAAAATGAAAAATAAATAAATATCCAGAAGTCTGGCCCCTGTGAATAAACCTTCCGTACAGGTAATTGAAAAAATAATAAAGAAACAATCATTGACCTATTCTAAACAAAAATGAAAAACAACCTCTTATACTAGATGATGTTTTTCTGTGAGCCTTAGGAACAAAAAGAAATGCGAGTTGTCAATATTTCGCGGCAGGTACAAATAAACGTGTATTTTAATATTATATACATGTGTACACATATTGATGTCATCACGCAACTACAAATTGTTACCTGTTGAAGAGAAAATGCATGTAACCTTTCTGGTTTATTTGAAGACAATCAACACTGTAAGTATTAGACTAATTATAGTTTTTAAATTTTTATTTAAACATACCTGAAAAGTCTTATCAAAATCTAGATGCATATGAAGATATTTTGAACTGGTCTTGACAACATTGGTTTTGAATATTTTTCTTTTTACAAGCAATGAAGCAGTATATTGAGATAAGTCATTTGTACTTATAAATACCGCAGTTTCCGCCAAAAAATAGGAGACACAGTCTATGGAATGTGCGAATCGACAACTAAACAACATACATTTTAATTGGTAAGTACATTTTTACTTTTCATTACAAATGATATTTGTGTGTACAATTGTACGAATTCGGTTCAAATATTTAAAAGTGCAACGCCAGAAATCAGTCCTCCGTTGGTCGAAAGCAATGCCTTTTAACTAGAAACGCTATGAATTTTAACTACGAATGCAGTGTGTGTTTACTGTAGATGTTTACAAAGTGTGATGAATTTGAATTGTATTTATTTATACACGAAATAATAAAATGACATGCAATATAGACAAACTACTAAATAAGCCTACAATTTAAGGTCAATTCTTCGTTAGATCGTTAAACAAAAGCAGTTTGGTAGCATGTAAACTGTATACGACAATTATTTGATGTTTCTTATTTTTTAATTTTAAATACCTACATATTGTAGGTTAAAGTCTGTAAAATATAAGGGATCAATAGGGGTCAGTGCCTAAAATTGAAACTTTATTTACATAAAATTCCACAAAATCACAAATGGTTTAATATTCTTCTTGACGGGTGCAAAGCGGAAGGGAAAATCGCCTTTTTGTTTGTTTGTATGTTTCATATTTTTCAAAGACGTGAATATATCTTTTAGGTTTTTACTAATACTAGTTCAGTTTGAGGGTGCGACTTACTATCAAACCAATTGTGCCCTTGTACATTGTATCGGAAACTAGTTTTCCTTTTCGATAGTAATGTATATTTTTAATTTTCCTTGAACATATTGTTGGGTGTGGCGAGTTAAATTCGTACTATACTTATAGACAAATTAAACAGTTATATTGATACTATTATATTTACTTTCAAGTAAATGTCAGTCATTTACACATTGTACCATACTCATCTTGTTATATAAGGCCATAAAATATGGAGTTCATGTACAAATACATATCCAACTAGTATATAGCAAACGGAGTTCAGAGTAAATGAAAAAATATCAACTGCTATGGTAAAGTTGTTTATAATACTGAAAGTGAAATAAACATTGATGAGTAATTTTTAATACACTTAAAAAGGACAAACATACCTAAGGAGCAAATACAAAAAACGTAATCCATTGAAAGACGAACCCGGGAAGAGAAATGGACAACAACAAGCAGAACAAAAAAACACAAAAAATATGTTACATACGTACGTGCACCAGAGACAAAAGAAACTTCATCTCTGGCTACATTGTTTAAAGTACATGTTCATCATTCATTATTCAGTGTTCAGTTTATATCAGTTCAACACAGGTATTGTTAAACATTGAATAATTCAATCTTAATTTTTATAAACTGGTCTTAACAAATCTTGATTGACTGCAAGGCATTATATCTTGTTTTGGTCTTGTTATCTTGATTTTGTTTAAAATCTCTAAAACTCAAGACAATAAAGATTAAACAAGACTGAAATGGCCATTTAAGATCAAACTGGTGTTGTTAGTGCCCGCTATGCTGCCCATGTCAAATCCGGTATATTAGTTTTTGTCCGAGGTTCTGTCTGTTGGGTAGCTGTGATTGATTACTATGTCGTTGTTGACCTTTCCTGTTATCCATTTCTTTTGTTTTTAAAAACAAAAAGATAAACAAAGAAAATTATGATAAGTAAAAATATCAGGTATTTATGTCCCCGAATACAACTAATGCAGAGGGCATACATTGTAGTAATGCCGGGGAACAGTCCACTGGTCTTTCTGTACAAATCTAGTTAGCATCTATTAAATTCACTATTTGTCTGATTTTGATACATTGTTAAACACAGCCTTTATCTGAAAGGTAACGAAAAAAATTTGTAGGAGATATCACCCTTAATGACAGAAAATTTACATAATGTTCTATTTGGGACCGTTTAAAACTTTCTTAGGAATGATGGTCCTTTATTAAATAGTAAATCTGCAAATAGTCTTGGTAGCTCCCCAATAAATTTACATGTATTGTTCATCTGAATAATTCCAACCAAATGACTGCACTCCTTTCGCGTGATGATACATTTCTGCGAGAATAATGGTAACTATCCAAAGAGTGGTAAGCATAATTGTGGGTGGCAGAGGTGGGATATGAACCATGCTTTATTTTAACTGTAAGAAAATGTAAGTGACCAGAAACAAAGTTTAGTTGGGGTTAAATGGATGTATTTGTTTCATGTACATGTACATTCTAGAGATATACCGAACTGGTTATTTATAAACATACCTAAGTGTGTAATGTTCGGTCTAAACTTGACACAGTTGTTGAACCAAACAATATTTAATAATTCTTCAGCAGAATTTTCACCAAGTATTCCTCTGTCAAATGATATCTTGATACCGTCATCTGTCAGATGCTGAATTTCATTTTACTTGTTATCCATAAGCGTTTGTCTTGTATACGTACGTTTCATCATTTTGGTCTCCCATGACAGAGTGTCCGTATTTCTGTCTACACTACTGACAATGCTACGAAGAGTCGATGGTTCAAACTCTCCAAAATCTTTCTATTCTACTATCAGAAAGAAGTTGAAAAGAAGATAAAGCTCCGCAAGCTGTATTGTTTGCAGTTCTCTGGTTTCACTCTGGTCAATAATGCAATTACTTAAATTGTTTTTTTTTTTTTTTTTTGCAGTGTTTTGCTGAATGTCTAAGATCTTAAGGATGTTCGCTGGTCGTGTTTTTTCATTCTTGTGAGATGTTCAGAATCATCTGGTTTTATCCATTTGAATGCCATTTATTATTTTCCCCGCTAACACACATTTTTCTTCTCATTAATCTTTTTCATACTGAATAATTAGCCATTTGTAAAAATCTGATAAAATCCTTGTCATTATTTAATGGTTTTTGAGAAATAAAACTTGTCAATGATAAAGATATGTAAAATCAAGAGAGGCATACTTTTCCCGCCAAATTTTCAATGGCTTATATCTCGAAAACAAGCACACGGACCTATAATTTTTTTCCGATCTTTTAGTTCCTTTATTAATCCACTATCAATATTTACCAGTGTTATGGAAAGCTTGTTATTTTGAAACTGAGCAGCGAACATCCTTAATCTAAGAACTCTGGATCACACTGATTATGTTGGGGAAAATTTACTGTCAGATGAGTATCATGCAATTTTCATCAGATGGAACATTCTGGGTAGCTGATGGAGAGTTTGGAATATTTACGGTAGTTTATTGTATATTACTGCATTCAATGCCAAAGGAAAATGTTCAATTGTTTTTCTAGGCCTTCATACATTTTTTAAGGCAAAGTTTCTGTAGCAGACGAACATTAGGAAGCTTTCAGTAAACACTTACTATTTATTGTTATTTTGTTTATACGTGAAATAAGTACTCGGCATGCATCAAATGTAGTTCTGGATATGGGTGACGTAAATGATTGACATTATATTATATAACGTACAGATAAAGCATTGGATTATTTGTACCCCTTTATATATACTATACACAGTACGTGCAGTATAAATAATGATATGTCGAGGAAGAAAATTCACAATATTATAATAGTATTTTTCCACGTTTGGCTTAGTATAGTCGGAAAAATATTGTATTGGCCGTTACAGGTCGTATGAATATATAATAAGGTCATATGTCGTGACCAATGGTATGATCGATTTGCCGGGTATTTTTGAGGTAGCTGGGTACCGCGTCACTTTCTAGCTGCCGTGCAACTTGTGCACGCTAAATTTACTTTTGTTATACAGGGATTTTGTAATTTGTAATTATTTCATATTTTTGATTCAGGTGTAGGTCCGAACGCCTGACCGGATTGTGCAATTGGCATCGAGACACAGGTTTCCAGAGTATTTTACATTCACTACTGTTTCTATCTCTAGTTTTTCCTGCCGGCCTTGTCCGTCAATGAAAGACGTTTTCTTGTATACATATATATATATATATGATTCGGTAATTCTGAAATGGCCGTCAGTAAATGTTTTCAGTATTTCAGTAACTAATCTGTACGCTGAGACATAGATTAATCGATTTTGTAATTTTCTGTTAATAGAATAAAATATTCCGGCATCCATCGAGCACGGCGGGCTGTCGGCAAACTATGTTTGCGTTTTTTGTTGTTATATATGGCATGAGTGGAGAGTCAATACCTGAAGCATTAATGTGTTAATCGAATTCCTATATTGAAATGGTATAAACACTGAAGCGAGCTTTGTAGTAATTATTCACCTTATATCTGTTAGGGACGAGATCAAAAGTTCAATGTAGGATAAAAAACTTAATTCACATGGTTCTTTCACTGACCCCCCCCCCCCCCCCCTTAACTTAATTTGGGAAAATTGATTGACCAATATGGGCATATGCTTTGAGAGTATACTTTTTTATCATGGGTCCTGTTTTTCCTCAACAATGTATGTTCCGTATATTATCGGATATAATCCGTATTTTTCAATCCTAAAATCGATGTCGGATAACAAATCTTGCAGCGATTTTTATCCCCCCCCCCCCCACCCCCAAACTATTTGAATTAAGTTTTTATCCTACATTGAACTTTTGATCTCATCCCTTAACAATTCGTTTTAACGGATTGTTACATAATATGAATAATTAATTTTAGTTAACATATAACGTTGTTAATGAATATTTCGGATGTAAAGAAATAACTTAATGCAATGTTTAATTATTTCATAATTCGGCGACTTCCATTGTAGGGCGAGATTGCTGTCATATAAATTTTTGTTCAGTCTCTGTTAATTTCAAAAATTTTACGGTGGTCATCACGAATTGCTTGGCGGATACGAAGTTTCTTTATCATGTATGAGACTAGATATCTTTAGTAAGATTAGGCGCCCTTCTGGAACTGACACCTCACCTAACTTAATTGACACTTCTTTGTGTATTTCTCACTGGCAATGTGGCGTTAGCAGTTTCTTATCCCTCTATAAAATCAGGGAAGTATTATGGAAAATAAATGGATATATTTTTAGTTTTTTACGCTTGGTTGGTGTAGCTCATGAAGCTAGGTGTATAGTGATCAAGCGAATTCATGCTGCCTGTATACACCATAACGTATTAACGGCGTGATATTATAGCCCACACTTTGGTAATTTCGATCGCTTTGTGTTCGAACAGAATACATTTTAATATGGTAGATTTGAAATGCAAAACCGATTTTTAATTTTTTTCGACCATTTTAAAATTTTACAGCTTTTATGTACTCCGCCTGTCAATCTAGTAAATAATCTCATGCAAGATAATATTTAAATTATATCAGAAATCCATACATTTGAAATGTATACAAAGTAAAAAGTGTTATATTACAACAACTCAGTATGTTTTATATGACTAAAAATTATAAAGTTATATTACATAAGATGTCTGGCGTATGGTCATAGAAAATTTAATGAGGCCATTGACATACTTTAGTTCAATTCTGCATCATCGCCGAAATAATTCAGTAATTTAATTTACTGGTGACTTAAATTCGCACTTAGCCAACATTTTAAAATTTCGTAAGGTACAGGTAAATTTTGTGTTGGCTATGGGAGTTTCTTTCTTATTTTTTTTTTTTTTTGATTAGTAATAAAATTGTGTATTTTTGATCATTGCATATTCGGCTGTAGTCTGTTTCTATTTAACACTTAAATGTATAATTATGAAATCTTGATTGATACTTTATTAACGGAATATAGGAATAAATATATTAACATAATTATGTTTTTATAAACATACATAATCTGATTTAATACATTTACATACAAAACATAACTACTTAAAAATAGCCCTTGAAAAGAAAACTAAGATATTGACATTCTATCCCGAAATAAAAATGTTTAGGCAAGTAGGAATTTTTTAGATTTTTTTTATAATTTTTGCCGATTTTTTAAACTAAGACGGCAGCCATTTTGAAAATGTCGGCCATCTTTGATTATTTATAAATGGTCGTCTATAACCTTTTCGATGGTGCTAAACATTTCTACGCTAAAATTGGAGCTGTTTTTTTTATTTTCAATGGGTGCCATTTTGAGATTGGCGGCCATTTTGAAATCAGCACGCAAATTTACTAACGGTGCCCTATGTTTGTGCCAAGTTTTGTTTTGATCGGTTCAGCCATCTTCGAGAACATTCGCGAACAAAATGTGGCTGGAGAAGAAAGAATTTTTTGTACGATTTTTTAAAATTTAGACGACGACCATTTTGAAAATAGTGGCCATCTTTGATTTTTAAAAATGGTCGTCTATACCATTTCTATGGTGCTGATCATTTCTACGCTAAAACTGGAGCTGTCACTGTAGCCCTAAATATAAATTTTAACGCAAGTAGGAATTCTTTTGAATATGTTCTGATTTTTTCAACTTGTACGGCAGCCATTTTGAAAATATCGGTGATCTTTGATTTTTCAAAATGATCGTCTATACTATTTTCGATGGTGCTGAACATTCCTTCGCTAAAATTGGAGCTCTCCAGAAGTATTTTCTAATTTGTTTAAATTTTTTTAAATATTTAATGGCGTCCATTTTTGAAATTTTAAAATCAGCTTGCAAATCTACCGATGGTGCCCTATTTTTGTGCCAAATTTCTTTTTGATTCAACCAGAAGAAAGCAATTGTTAAAAATGGGCCTTAGAATGTGCAGAGATAATGGTCGGAAGTAGAGAAAAAATAGAGTTGCAATAAGCTAAATGTGTTTCCATTTCCCACGTGTTTGTACGTGTATCTCGAAGAACTGATGAAATCCCTAATCGTTACTAGATCTTTGCCTCCAACCTTATCTGTTAAACAAAGATATGCTGTAAATTAAGGAAGTAAAGTGACTGATAATATAAATTTACTGTTATAAAACTGTTAAATTTTGAGAAAACTAAGGATTATCTCCTTCATGGATAGTTCTATCCTGAGGTCAGTTTGGACATTTTGAAATTGCCCGTAAGCATTCTGGACTATTGTATTAGTTTTCAAAAAAATTTTCTTGAGCACAACTGATGAGTCTTAGATCGATGAAATGTGGACAACCTGTGCATCAAAATTGGTATCATTGAAGATTTATGATAAAGGCAACAGTAGAAACATTACACTAATATTCAAATTTTGATTTTTGCTAGTTATGCTCTTATTATATGTACAGAATCACACGAATTTATCTGTTGACGATCTTTCCCCAACAAATACTGATGTTACATATGTAATATCCGATAAAAGGTGACAAAGTTTATGTTGTGTAATTGGATTTTGAATAGTATCTTTATTTTCACCTAAGCGTTATATTTAGATATTGAAGATAGCATGCATCATTTACTGTTTAGATCATAAAAAATGAATAATACATTCATGTCAATTATTATTAAGTTTTTAATATTCCATTCTAAATAGTAGACTTGCAATGTAATATGTGAATAAAATACCAGCGTTGCGTGGTTTTTGCATGTTTGTACAAAGGTAAGATAATTTATGATTACTAAATATTTCACGTGATTATCTAGTATTTTTTGTAGGTGTTAAACATGTATTAACAAGATCACACAACAAAATGTGCGTATTTCCGATTGGTAGTTTGTACAGGAAAACAAAAACACTTTCCATTTTTTAAGTACAAATTAATATGGAGATTTTATTAATCATGTTTGTTGTTGTATCAATTATAGAACCATTATTATTCGGTGTATTGTACTCTGGATGGAGCTCATATGTTTATATATTGATAGAAAATGGATTTTATTTTGACCTATGCATGACAGCAACACCTTCTAATCCGGAGGACAGTATCTTAAACAATTCAATGGTTTTAAATTCTTCGATATACATAGCACAAAGGAATATCACGATGACAACAGTCACAACAGCGCCATCTACTTCCTGCAAGGAACAACAGGAACAGCTACTTTTGTTGTATTCAATTTCAGTAGCATTGGTTTGTTTGTTCGTCGTATCATGGGGTCCATTAATTTATAGATTTGGCCTTCTAGGTCCAAAACTCTGGTCTATGTAAGTACATTAAAATTTTACAATTATTAATTGAAATAATTACGTAGCTAATGATATTATTGTAATAAAACTCTATATATGCATTTTCTACATATGGGTCAATTAGAAAAGTCCAGCAATATTGTGCTACATACTAAGGCTAGAAAAAGTTTCGTTCGAAGGAAACTCAAGTAAAGGAATTAACTGGCTTCAAATTATAATTTTAGAATCAGAATCACGCCATCTTCTTCCTACCGATCAGTTATAAACAAAGTTCATATGTAATCACTATATTGTTTGGCTGACTGTAACTTGGGATACAAATTCTTACGGCATCATCTTATTAAAATTCAGTCCTAAGATTAGTTGGGATACAGGTCCATTAGTGATTTTGTCCGTTTCGTTTAGTTTTGGCGTGTCGATATGATTGAAATGGGTTAACATTAGGAACATATCTTTTAAGTTTAGCGTCAAATGATAACGGAAAATGAGAATATTCAAACACAATTCTAGAATAATAATATTCATTGTGCTTTAAGTCGAACATGTCATACATGTACGTAACCGATGATAACAGCTTAGATACAATTACATTCCATATCAGATACAAACTTTAACTAATAATAACAACACCAATGACGAATTATAACAAACACATACTTAAACTTACATTTCTTTAAATCTAGTTTTCTGATCTCTGGAGGTTCTCTGTTATTGGGTTTTGCAAACAAAGGTAAGTACTTGTTTAGCTATTTCATGTTGAAATATAATGTATTCATCTTTTTGCTTTAATACAGTGGAATATGGGTCATCAGGTTATGCATCTCGGCTGAACAAAAATATCTCTTTAAGATATGCAAAGCACCGTATTCCAATATCCCGTTAAATCAAAGAATCAAAATTGCCATTTTAACAACGACAAAGCAAAACAAAGAAAAGTAAAAAAAAAAAGGAAAATAGGAATTTACGTACTTGTATATACTAACCAACGTGGGTCGACATGGTAAGCAGACCCTTTCCAAAATGTAATCATTTAGATAGAAAAGCGAATATGCATACATGTATACATAAATTTACCATATGATATTTATTGAATCACATAGTCCATATCACGTATCCGTGATGATATCCATACCATCACGGCTATATCCCATATCACACCCCTACAAAAATGCCGTATCGAAATCGAATTACACCCCTACGAAAATCACGTGATCGAAGAATGACGTCACACAGACAACAGATAAGATGGCAGTCGAAGATGCGTCCGTAGCGAATTAAACCCAAGAGCCAAATTTATATGGCCATATGGTGGAATATTTTGTCTCAGAGGTGAAAAGATGAAAATATCTCATATGCTCAAGTATGCTTTACTGGATACAAAACAACGTCAGATATGAAACTGTTTTCATATCTAAAGTAAAAATATATGATAATATGATATGGATTTTTTCATATCAAAGCTCATTTCAACTCTCGGCACGTATCGGTTTCATCGAGCTAAAGTTCTCAGGCTGATATCGGCGTCTCAGGTTGAAATGGGGTGTGATATGAAAAAAATAATGTAATATTCTATATTTACAGGTATATTATTTTATTGATTTTGCCACTCCAAAGTTTTCTATGTAAAACATTAAGTATACAAGTTTAATCTTCATGTCTTTGTACATGTTTAATTGTTTATCATTATAGATACGCCACTTTTGATTGTACCTGGTTTAGTCTTTGTTGGAGTCGGTGGGGTGGCCATTATATTGTTAAATATTAAGGTACGCATAAGTAGGATAAATTTTAAAGAAGAGTAAAAGAAAATTCCTCTTTGTTTTAATTGTTTTGGATTTTAATGATTGTTCTCATTAATTCATCAATATATCTTTAACCGGTTTTCCAACACTTTGATCTCAAGCACTGCTGATGAGTTGTCAGTCAACGAAATGGCCATACAGTGCATCAAATTTATTTCGGTATTTTGTGATACGTTTCATTACTACCACTGGGTCCATGTCACTGCTGGTGGACTGTAAGTCCCCGAGCGCATTATCAGCCCAGTAGCCAGAATTTTTGTTCTGGCATGATTCATTACTCAAATGCCTCTAAATTTACAGTTCAAAATTCGACAAAAGTATAAGAAATTTTTAAGGCTCTTCCTGTTGATGCAGAGGTAACCCTTAGCAGAGTTTGGATTCCTGTTTGTTTTAATTGTTTTGGATTTTAATGGTTGTGCTTATTAATTCATCATTATATCTTTAACCGGTTTTCCAAAACACTTTGATCTCAAGCACTCATGATGAGTTGTCGGTCAACGAAATTGCCATATAGTGCATCAATTTTATTTCCGTATTTTGTGAAACATTTCATTACTGTCGCTTCATGATGGTATCCATCACTACGGTCAATGTAAAACCAGCACAGCATGATAGTGCTCGGTCTGATAAGATCAATAGAATAGAGAATGGAAACGGAGAAAGTGTCAAAGAGACAACAACCCGATCAAACAGCAAGAAACAGCTCAAGGACTCCGTATTATAGAGAACATTGCATTGCAAAATCCGTATCGAATGCCGTATCGACCAGAGTAACTAATACCAGCCAGAGTAATTACTTAGATTTAATGTCAATTATAGATTCTCAGCAGAAACCTGAAAGGCATAAACTGTATCAAGTCTCATGTTAAACTATACGATGAATAATCTATGTTTTTTACAAGGTATAGGTGTGTGAATAAAATGATGTCTGTTGTACATCAGTGTTTTCTCTTAACAGCATACACAAGCTTTAATTTTCTTATTCTGTTTGGAATTTATTCTAATTGGAAATAAATGATATGTTATTGTTGAAAAAATATTTCGCACAGGTTTCATCGTTTCTGCCGTTCGGTACTGGACTGTATATTGCAGTACTGAATGGTGCTATGGATTCATCAGTGATCACCTTCAGAATGGTAAAGGTAAATATTAATTATATACCTATAGGGGGTTTTGTCTATTAAGAAAGCAAAGTCTTTATTTCAAAGAAAACCTGGGCAATACCACTTTTCTTTGTTGTATATGTGTACAAGGTTATTATTTTCCATAATAATATAGGATGGGTCATTCTTAAAACAAAGGATCTTCAACCAACCATGTACGATGTATAGTCAGAGGTACATGTATAATAGTTACAAACATTTCCTGAGTACTTTTTATAACAGAGTTGTTTGGATAAATAAAAAAAAAGAATGTTTTGGAGTCGGACAATTTGGGGGGGGGAGGGGAGGGGGTAGAAATTCTGGACGTAAAAAAGAAAATAATGTATTGCACCACAAATGATTATGTAATACATGTAACTGTCTATGAGAAAAAATATCTCTATCTTCGTTAAAAAAAACAATGTTTCAAAACCTGTTGATTTTTAACTTGAATAGATTTTAACTCACATAATGATCTTTCACATTGCCAGTATTTTAATTTATGACAGTCCACTAGTTAAACAGTTAACTCTGCCTTTGGCAAAAACTACAACAATATATACATGTACTTGATTAGCACTTAATTTCAATTGGTTTGATGTTAACAAGGGGATGTTTTGAATTTAAGTGGTTCTGAATAGGGAAATTCCATCATATTTTAGGTGTAAAACGAGCTAGATTTTTTTTAATAATTTAAATTCTCATTTACTTGACGGTATATAAGTTACAGAAAGTATATTTGTAGGTTTTTCTGGTATTACAATACAACTCGGGTATCGGGAATTGGCAGATGAAAAACCTCGCTACTCTCGATTTTTCAACAACCAATTTCTGACACCCCTCGGTGTATTCTAATACCAGAAAAACCTACAAATATACTTTCTCTATACCTTAACTTTCAGAAACTAAAAATGAAATATATTTTGTCATTACATTAAAAGTTTAAATAAGTTTATGAAGAAAAGAGAAAATACACAGATTAACTCTCTGGCAAAATATGATATAGAGTAAATTCAAAACCACTAAAATAACAACATTTAGATTTTTTTATGTATTCAAAGAAGTTGTAACATACTTTGAGCAAAACTGATGAGTAGTAAATCGACGAAATGTTCATATCTTGTGCATCAAAATCGCTATCAAAGAATAGAATAAAGAATTGAAACGAGGAATGTGTCAAAGAGACAACAACCCGACCAAAGAGCAGAAAACAGCTCAAGGCTACCAATGGGTCTTCAACGCAGAGAGAAAATCTCGCACCCGGAGTCGGGCCTCATCTGGCTCCTAAACAATAATGCATAATAATTTAGCGAAATGGACGGCACACTAAACTCCGAAACATAAAACTGAACCAAAATTAGATAACACAAGACTAATAAAGGCTAGAGGTTCCTGACTCGGGACAGACGTAAATTGCGGCTGGGTTAAACATGTTTTGTGAGATCTCAACCTTCCCCTGTACCTCTAGCCAATGTGGAATAAACAAACACACAGTGATGCACACAGTAAAGCTCTGCTCAAAAGATGTCGGAGTCCGATGTTAAAAAAGGTAACAGAAGAAACTACGCAAAACGTATTTTTACCAGTAGGCGACACCGCTGCTGTTGGACTTTTAAGTCCTCGATGGTATCCCCAGCTCAGTATTTCGATACAAGCCCTCAACTGATACTTAAAATTTACTGTTACAAAAATGTAAAATTTGGGAAAACTGAGGAGTATCTCCCTGATGCATAGCTCTGTCCTTAGATGGTTTTGGCTTTACCCCTGTTTGTGTTTTTGGCGTTTTTGTCTTTGTCTTTTTGCCATCACTTGCCATCACTTGGCGTGCATCGTCCGTCCGTCTGTAAACTTTTACATTTTCATCTTCTCCTCTGAAACCCCTGGACCTATTCAACTGAAACTTGGCCTGAAACATTTATGGAAGGTCCTATACAATGTTTTCATAAATCATCCCGATCTGTGAAACAAAATGGCCGCCATTAGCATTTACATGTTCTGATTGGTCCAAATTTACAACTTCTTCTCTTCTGAAACCGTAAAGTCAAATGAACTGATTTTTGGTATGGAGCATATATGGAAGGTTCTTTACAAAATTTGCAGAAATCATCCCGGTCTGTGAAATGAAATGGCCGCCATTAGCATTTACATCTTCCTATTGGTCGAAATTTAAAACTTCTCCTCTGAAACCGTAAAGCCAAATGAACTGATTGTTGGCATGGAGCATCTATGGAAGGTCCATTACAAAGTTTGCATAAATCATCCTGGTCCGTGAAACGAAATGGCCGCCAGGACCATTTACATGTTCTGATTGGTCGAAATTTAAACCTTCTCCTCTGAAACCATAAATCCAAATGAACTGATTTTTGGTATGGAGCATCTATGGAAGGTCCTTCACAACATTCGCATAAATAATCTTGGCCCATGAAGCAAAATGGCCGCCATGAACATTTACATTTTTTGATAGGTCGGAATTTAAAACTTCTTCTCCTCTGAAACCGTAAAGCCAAATGAACTGATTGTTGGTGTGGAGCATCTATGTAAGGTCCGTTACAAAGTTTGCATAAATCATCCTGGTTCGTGAAATAAAATGGCCGCCATGACCATTTAAATGTTCTGATTGGTCGAAATTTAAAACTTCTTATCCCTTGAAACTCTACTCAAAAGAAACTGTAAAGCAAAATGAACTGATTTTTGGTATTGAGCATCTATGGAAGGTCCTTTACAAAATTTGCATAAATCATCCCGGTCCATGAAACAGAATGGTCGCCATGAGCATTAAATGTTCTGATTGGTTGAAATTTAAATCCTCCTCTGAAACCGTAAAGGCAAATGAACTAAATTTTGGTACGGAGCATCTATGAAAAGTCCTTTACAAACTTTATAAATAAATCATCATAGTCTGTGAAACAAAATTGCCGCCAGAAGCCTTTATATTTTCTCATTGGTCAAATTTTTAAATTCTTATCCTCTGAAACTGTTTGGCCAAATGAACTTATACTTGGTATGAAGCATCTATTGAAGGTCATTTACAAAGTTTCCAGAAATCAATCTATTCCATCAAATAAAATCAAAGATTTTGACTCCCAGGTGAGCGATATAGCCTCAGCCCTCTGAGCCTCTTGATCACTTTCTTCTTCAACATTTTGGATTATCGTTTTGTTTTTAATCATTTTAGGCCTTAAGCACAACTGATGAGTAATAAATCGACGAAAACGTACACATCGTATGCATCAAAATCGGTACCAAATAATGTATTAAATACTAATTCAAAAGGCATTAAACAATAATTTATAGATGTGGCATTGTATTAGGAACATATTTGTGATACTTTCTAATTTCAGCTTGCTCATGACTTTGGTATTCCAAGCAAATATCCATTTATATTCATTGCATTACTTGAAATTGTAATATCTGGTACTAGTCTACTTCTGCACAGAAAATTTGAAGACAAAGAGAAAAAAGCATATAACGAACAACGTGAACAGACATATCCACTAAACAATGGTGACATGCCAAGTAGTAAAGACACTGGTATATATTTCAAACAATTTATTTTAATGTATTTAAATATATGCATGCAGCGGTGGACATTATTCATTATAAAATTTTAAAACTAAAGGCTCAGAGGGCTCAGCCTGTATCGCTCACTTGACAGAAACAAGAATTGCCAATGGCGGCCATGTTTGTCGCATGATCTGGACAAAATGAGAAAAAATTGTAAAAACCTGACCCACAGATGCTTCTGTCAGGTTTCATTCCATTTGGCCAAGCAGTTCCACAGAAATTTGTTTTTTTCAAATCAACCAATGAGAAACAAGAATTTTCTATAGCGACATGTTTGTTACCAGGTCAGGACGAGATGACGAAACATTGTAAGGACATCCCATAGACATTCCTGTCAAGGGTCGTTCCATTTGGCCAAGCGATTTCTGAGAAGATTTTTTTTATATCGGCCAATCAGAAACAAGAACTGCCCAATGGCGGCCATATTTGTAGTCTAATCGGGACGAAATGTGGAAACTTTATGAAGGACCTCCCATATATTTTTCCTATCAAGTTTCGTTCCATTTGGCCCAGTAGTTTCACTTTGGCCAGGCAGTTTCAGAGGAGAAGATTTTTGGAAACTCAGCCAATCAGAAACAACACTTGTCCATGGCGGCCATGTTTGTTGTCCGATCAAGATGAAATGAGCAAATTTTATAAAGGACCTTACATAGATGCTTCCTGTCAGGTTTAATTCTATTTGGCCCAGTGGTTTCAGAGGAGAAGATTAAAATGTGAAGCAGTAACAGACGGACGGACGACGGACGCCAATTGATGACAAAAGCTCACATGTATTGGACATACGAACTAAAAAAACACTCAATTTAAATGGTGAACTTCAAAGTTATGCCCATTACCGAAAGAGCTCAACATTCCCTACCGTCTTTATATGTCGTTTACCAGGTTTTGATTTATACTGTATCCCTGCACTATCTCAATTCGTTTAGAGTCAGGTTGATCACGTATCGTGTGAATAGCCATATTCGAAATGAAAATACCCAAATAAGTTACATAACGTTAGAAAGACGAACACTTTTACGAAAGCACATTTTTTATTCACTCAAAAGAATTATTGTTTCCGGTGCCAGACAGAACTTGAAAGTTGTCCATTACATAGATATCGATATCTCACGGACCTTTTAAAAATACTTTGAGATAATAAAATGAGTAGTTACCAATATTCGAAAAAACGAAATGTCAGAAGACAGCAGCAATAGGTGTACGAAGTTCAACAATGTCATCAAGCTAATCCAGCATTATTGACAAGAGATCTGTGTATGTGAGGTACTTAGCTAAGCCGAGCTCGCACAGCACAGAGTACAATGTATCAATGTACTTTCGTAGCCATCAAGTGAACCCCGAAAGGAAGAGATCAGGTTCGTCGACAGTGTAAACATCTATTGCCATGCTAGCATCGCCCGCCATGTGATTACCAACGAAAGATTCATATCCATGGAGAGTCCAGTCAGGGAGAAAGTCGTGTCACGAACGAAAGGGAACGATCTATGACAAACGAAAAATTCACCCGTACGTTGAGACACAGAAACTCTATATCGATCAACCAACTCTTTACAGCTATGAAGACTATAATTCAAAAAGTAGTATCTATGGTCCAATCGTTTTATTGGAATTAATCAGGATGATTGACATAAAAGATATGAAGGGAGACAACTGTGTTTTCATATGGACAGATGTGATTTCATAAGACACACATAATTGGAAATGTTTTTTTCCAAAATGTTTAACCTATAAAACAAAGGTACATTGCTGGGTCAGCTAATTACTCTACAAAACCTGTTTCAAAGATTTTAACATTCATATTGACATGTATTAAAGAGGGCCTTCAGGATTATTGTGAAACATAGTATTCAACCAGTATCGTCAATCAGATGTGGATTCTTAAAAACTCCAAAAATTTACTTCAATATCTAAAATCAAAATATTTAGCTACATGCAACAGCATAAAAACATTCGACTTCTCTACACTCTACATTACCATACCACATTCTCAATTAAAAGATCGCTTAAAGCAACAAGTTCATCAATATTTTTTCAAGAAAAATGGGAAACGCAGGTATAAATTTCTTGTTCTAGGTAGAGAAAAAGATTATTTCGTGAAGAAGCACTCTGATTCTGACATAAAGTATTCTGAAGATGAAATTACAAACAAGTTAGATTTTCTCATAGACAACATATTCGTTGAATTTGACAGTCTAATTTTTCAGCAAACAATCGGCATTCCAATGGGAACCAACTGTGCTCCTCTCCTCGCCGATCTGTTTCTGTACTCATATGAAGCGGACTTTATTCAAGAGTTACTACGGGAAAACAAAAAGAAACTAGCCCAATCCTTTAATTTCACTTTTAGTTGTATAGATGATGCGTTGTCGTTAAATGACGACAAATTCCAAGACTTTCTATATCTTATCTACCCCAGTGAGCTTAAAATTAAGGATACTACAGATACACAAAAGTCCGCTTCATATTTGGATTTGTTTCTTGAAATAGACTATGAGGGACATTTGAAGACAAAACTTTATGACAAACGTGACGACTTCAATTTTCCTATTGTTAATTTTCCATTCTTGAGTAGCAATATACCAGCATCGCCTGCATTGGCGTCTAGGTTTCTCAGCTTATCCGATTTTCAAGGGCATCCGTGAGTTACCATGACTTTCGACAAAGAGGATTACTGCTGTCACTAAAGCTTCTTAACCAGGGTTTTATCAGGGATAAGTTGATGAAATTTTACGGTCGTCATCACGAATTGATTGACCATTACAGTGTTCCAATATCTAAGATGATGTTGGACCTGTTCCCACTGTCGTAAACTTTTATCTGCCTCCACCGATTTGTGAATTCCCCCTATTGACTTTGTTGACCATCACGACGGGTACCGTATACGGAGCAGGAACTGCTTACCCTTCCGGAGCACCTAGGTTCACTCCTGGTTTTTGTTGTTCATTATTTTTTAGTTTTCTGTGTTTATTTGTTGTGCTTGTGGTTGTTTATTTGTCTTCCGGGATTGTCTGTCCAATGGATTACGTTTCTTTGATTGCTCTTTAGGTATAATTGTCCTTTTTTAACATTCATATTTCAGATTTTATGCCTTCTGATGACACATATAAAACAGAAGATGTTCCAACTATAAAAGACAGTATATGTACGATTTTTACATTTACCATGATGATGTTCATGTCTATAATAATGTTGAATTTTCTCATGTATGTTGGGACAATAAACAAACGACTTCAAAATAAATTTCCAAACGAAGGTAAGATTCAATCTCAATTAGTAATGGAATAAAGGCGTTCTCAAGTCTTTTTTTTCTTTAGAAGAAAGCACAGTATAACATACGTTATCTCTCAAATTGGAGACAGTGACATCACATCGTTGCTATTTGTCTCAAAACGAAGTAGTGTAAATTGAACATAACAAACAAATACCACAAAGATACATGTATAACTAAAAGAATTAAAAACATGACATAACAGAATAAGAACAAGACGAACCAGAAATTCAAATACAAGCAATGTGAACTCCCACAAAAACCGTGTGGGAAAAATGTACTTTTAGAAATGTATCAGTCATCCTATCTTTGTCAGATCTTGTTATCTCATACCCATGGGCATAATTGCTGTTATCTAAATCGGTTGAAATAAGAAATATTTGAGCCATCGGCCTGATTTAGTGACAAAAGGGGGTACTATTGAAAAGATCCTAAAAGAAGTTTGCAAAAGTGTAGGCAAGGAAACAGTGATTATATTGCGATGCTTATCTGTATCTAATCAGCCTTTCAATATTGAAATTTTGGTTGTTAATAAATTTAGAACATCAAAAGTTTAAGAAATAAGATATCTTACAGATCAGTTTATAACTTACCGTAATAGTTTACATAGTATACAAAGGTACAATTGCGCTCATAATGAAAAGAAGGTTATTTCTTACTTATTTAAAACATTAAAATCTGAAGAATTTAGATACATGTATTTGGATTGTTGCGATATATTAAAAACTAGCTTTTGGTGGTCCTATAATAATTACTAGAGTCTTTTATTATCAATCTTATCTGATAAGACAAACTTTTATGGTATTTTATAAATCTAATATATGAAATTTAATATCAAGAGTTTTATGACTTACTTAAGGATCGAATCATCTTTTCGAAATATCAGTAGAACCTATGGAGAAAGTTCTAGAAATTGCATTTTAACAACTTCATGCACAGTCTATATCTAATTATTAATCCGTTCTGTCACCAATAATCGAACTGGACAGTTCTGACCTAGAACAATTCTTGACAGTTCTACCCAAGAACCATTTCTGATAGGGTTGGTTTTACCTTTTAACCGGGACAGAAAAATATATGCATAATCGTATTATAAGGTTTGATTTTCTGTGTGCATTTCGAAAACAAATATCAGTTATATTAACGATTTTGACAACAGCAAAATATATTTAAAATATTTTTCCTGTATAACGTATACATTTTATCTCTTTGATTTGATTTGATATACATGATATGTGTAAAATCAGTAAAGACATGTTAAAAAATTAGTATTAAATAAAATAGAGAATGGAAACGGGGAATGTTTCAAATAGACAACAACCCGATCAAAGAGCAGAAAACACTTCAAGGCTACCAATAGGTCTTTAACGCAGCGTGAAAATCACGCACCCGGAAGCGATCTTCAGCTGGCTCCTAAACAATAATGCGTACTAGTTCAGCGAAGTGGACGGCACACTAAACTCTTGAACATACAAATTAACCAAAAAGTTTAAAAACTACACACAAGACCAACAAAGGGTAGAGATTTCTGACTTGGGACAGGCGCAAACATGATAAAGCAAATTCCTTAATATTGAAAATTTGATAATAAAATCGTAAGATGAATGTTGTTGATATATTGCGTTTAAAGTGACAAGACTTATGTTTAAACTTCTGGTGTATTAATCCGTAAACTTTAAAGCATGTACATGTAGATGTATGTTATACGAAACAACATATTTTTTTCCTACCAAATGAGTATAAATCTGTAACATGATTTTTTCTAATATTCCATAGACTAACTAGATTACATGTTTTCCTTTTCAGTAAGCCGTTTGACAAATATATTAGCCTATTGCATGATGTGCGGGATTTTAATATCTTTTATAACAGGAGGAATTATCGAATGGCAGAGGAAAACATTTAAAGGTATGATACAACCACACTGTAAGTCCATTGACTGCAACTCATTTTTCTCTGGTATCAAATTATGTATTCTTATATTATACTTTGGGATATTTTAATAAAACTGGCTATTTATTTTAAATTGCCAAAATATGCCTCTGAATTTCCAACAGAACATTTTCTTGATTTTGTTTACGATTTAGTGATTTTTTTTACATATTTTTGTATGGAAATATTAAATTTGTCAAACAATTTGTGATAAAGGCTACAAAATCCAGAAGTGACGACAGAATTCAATCCGTCAAACAGCCCTGGTTATGTATCAGTGGGACAATAATCATATCCCCCTCCCTGATAACTTATATAATCCCTTGATTAAAAGTTACAGGACAATTCAGGTAGTCACAATGAACAGATTGCAACTACAATATCTGTAATTTTAAAAGTGGCCATCTTGTTTTGTAGATAGTTCAATTACAGAGAGGAAATTGTTACCGAACGTGCTACCTCTTACAATAACTAGTTTCTTATCCATTATACTTAATGTTTTACACCATTTTGAATCCATGGACGTTTTGTACCTAGAATTTGTTGTTCTGACGACACTCCGATCGTTTCTGTTCAGTACTGCCACAGCATTTTGCGTGTCTGTGTAGGTATTACAAATATAGATAGAAAACACATATTTTTTTTTTATCTTAAAACGGCATTTCTGTGTTGATCTTCACAATCAGTGAAATTGTGGATAGCAAGACCAAAATTTAAAATATGGCATTGAAGTCAATCACGACTGATTAGGACCTGTTCAGATATGTATTGTCTGTTTTTTACCACGATTTTTCAAAACCCCAATCACCACCTGACTAGAGTGCATTGGGGCTTATATGATTTTCAACTTTATCAAGACTTTATTCAGTATACTATATAGATACTTTTCTAACTACATTTCAAAATATACACTTTTGGTTTTTAACATTTTAGGCCTTGAGCATAACTGGTGAGTCGGGAATCGACGAAATATGCTTGATTTTCAGAAGCAATGTTTTAACACCCCCTTCTTTTTGTATCAAACATGGACCTTCAATATATGAACATTATTCGAGAGGTAATCTAGAGAATCCACTGTACAAACATACCGTATTCCAATGAATAGGTTGTGAAAATGGTTTTACAGATATTCAGATAAATTTACATATAGTAGAGACAATTCTTTAAAGAATCGCTTTTTACATACCGCATATTCCAACAAACAATTAAATCATCAAATAGTTTTTGTAATACACCCTATTGATAAAGGAGGAAATTAATAACTAATGAATTTTCTGCGTATTTCTTCTTCATGATTCAGAGGGGAAAATTGATTTTCATAATATATTTTATTGGAATAGAAAACAATTCGCCAAACAAACATACATTTAAAAACAAATACAATTGGTAATTCGCTGGAATTAGAACGGGAAACATTGTTTCGCATTGACACTTTCAGAGAACATTTTCAGGATTCAATTTTAAAATGGAAGGTAACTCTGCATTCTTCCCCTTATAACGAACGATGCCTTTAACGAAATAAGACGTCCCATGGACCATCAGCTACTCTACTGTAGCTAAAGGTGTCCAGATAATTTTTACATACCTTAAGTAAGGAAATACTGCAAAATCCACAGAAAATTGTCAAAAACTTCAGAGATAATATTCAGCTACTAATTGTCTTCACTGCCCCCTTAAATCTCTTAAGGCGACATGTCTTAATTTACTCTTATTATCTTGATGTTTATTGAAAATTTTGTGATTTAAAAAATTAGAGAAAGTGGAAATTTTGAAACCTGGAATTGGTACTCAATAACCTCATACGGTCATCAGTAAAATGTAATATTCTAGTTGGTACCACTATGTATAAACAAGAAGACATTTCTGCCACTTAAAAAAGATGGGGGGTCGCCAATGGACAGATAATCCACACTTCTATAGTTACTCTTTTAACAGGATTCTTTACGTGCAAGGAGCTTGAATTTCTTTAACCAGGCATCCATAATTTCTGTATTATGATCTTTTATAACCTTGATATGATATGAGTAGTTTCAATACGACCACATTGGTCAATTTGCCTTTCTTTAAATGATTTTTCTAAGGTAAACAATAAAGTACACGTATTAAGCATTCTATTAATGAAAACAATTAAAAAATGTTTATAATTGTATGGGTAATCACATCATTGCTCTATAACTTTGTGAAAGTGGAGAAACACAAAAAAGATTCACACCAAAATTACATAATGAAATATAATTAACGATATATAGTTTGGTATATAATTTTTATATACGTGTATATTAAACGGCGATAATATTCAGATCTTCAAACAAAAAACACCAAAACAAAAGGAAGACGAACGCAACACACAATCCTTGTATAAACAGAGAGTCACATTAATTGGAAATGGGCAGAGATGCCAGCATAATTCTTCGCGTCATTGGAAAAAGAGAAATTTTGAAAGAATAACACAAATCTTAAGACTCTCCGTGGATACTTTGGAAGACGTTTTGGTTTATCTAGTTTGGTTATATTTGAAATGTTGAGAAAACAAGGATTGTTCTATTTCTTTTTACGTCGCATATATATGGTTGTGTTTTGAAAAAGATCAGATTATATTGTAAAAGTGAACAGTTTGAAATGTATGATTTATTCCACTAATCATGTTAATTTTTTGTCTGATGTGTTTATAATTGGTAAAATAATTTATTATTACCACTGAGTCGATACATATACTGATAAAATCAAAGTCTCGGATGGTACCACCAGCTCCATTGCTGATATTTCGATACTCTCTCGATTCTTTAAAATTTACTTTACAAAAATTTGAACTTCTTTTCCTCTGTCATCAGATGTTTCCATCTTTGACTTTTTGGTCATTTTGGTATTTTTATAAATTGTCCTTTAACGTATGGGATTAATTTTTTAGTTTCCAACATTTGAGGCCATGAGCACTAAGCACAACACATTCGTAAATCAACGACATGTATGCATCTTGTGAACCACAATTGATATTATAGATTATAATTTAAAACTTTTTTTTCAGGTATCCACTTCGTCATTCACATGTATTGTTTTCAATTTACCTTACTATTGGAGGTCTTTTCTCAATGACGCAGTATGCTATTTTCAAATGGTACAACATATCTAACCAATCTCAAGTGCAGGTATGTTTGACAGACCTTAAAAATCGTAAAAACCGTCTTCAGTATTCTTATACATTAGGAAATATTAAATCTTATATCATGACGATGACATCTATTACTCAATTATCATGTTGTTTTGTTGATGATAACAAATAACAAATGTTTACAGTAAGTTTTATATTAGGTAAATGAGTAAGTAATTTATCTGACAAATTAGAATAAAATCGGTCGAAAAACACATACATGTAGGTTCAAACCAGATAAACATTATGTTTAAGATGTACCTGCAATGTATTGTATATTCTTTCATGCAGTAATATTTTATCTTGGAATTATTTATTTTCTGGGTAACAATTTTTGTGATTTAGTTAAAATGTTTAATTGAGTGGTTTTGTAACATCAGAATGATTTAACTATTAGGAATAAAAATTCCGTTGAATAATTTAATTTTTGGTTCTACATAATCCATTGAATAAAATATTGAAAGACAACACCTATTTCTTGTGATAACGCCCATAAAAAAATATTTTGTTGGCACTCCAAGAATATATATTTTTTAAATGTTGGCATTCCAAGAAGACACCTTTATGTTTTATTTATCTGTCTTATAACTTCATAACTTCATTGAGTATAAATATGATATATTTTGTTCTTTTTAGTTTATTTTGTCGGCTTTGTACATTATCAACCCTTGAAGAGCCACAATTTTACAAACAAATGCTTGTCTTGTACCTCAAAATTGATAGCGTAGAATACTTTTTACATTAATAATTACCTCGCAAAATTCTAGAAAATTAGTGTTACCCATAAATAAATCTTGTCTAGTTATTTACTTAGATTATACTTTATTGCAGGTAAATATTTTCATGACAATCCTATGTGCATTCTCACTGGTACATCCGATGATAATATATCTGTCCGCAAAAGGTTATATAAGAAGGAAAGTATGCATAGAAACGAAACAATCTACAGTACAACCTAATCTATGAGAACAGAAAACAATTATTCGTAAGTGTGATCTGATGTCTTTGTTCTATTGACCTCTTGAACCAATCTCGATCGTAGAAGTATGAATGGGATGCTAAAAACAAATATAGTCAAACATATCTGAACGTGGGTCACACAACACATATTGTCACTAAATTCTTGTTCAATAAATATGTAATTGGTTGCAAATGGAAATACAAATTTATGTCAATTAAGATAGGTTATGGCGTTGTTCAGATAATTACTATGACTATGCAGATATAAAGAGTCTAACACCGGGGAAAGTACAAGATTTTCCAGTCTTTTTTTATTTTTAAAATTTCTTTATTTCCATCAGTTGCTTGTTACACATTGTCTTCAACAAATCCAAGCTCCTTGTGAAGAAATAGTATAATTTTCAATTCTATTATATTAATAAATAAAACATCAATCTAATAAATGTTTTTTACATTAACTAACAATTTAATTTTTTCTAACTTCTTTGTATAATACATTTGTTTTGTAAATTCATTAATGAATAGACAAAATACATCAAGTCCTTTAATTTTCTGATCAGATACATAGTAGGATTTATAAATTGAAAATCCGATAATAGTAAGAAGATAGTTCAAGCCAAAGTAATATTTATCTGATATTTTATAGCAAAAACAATATCTTTTAATGTGATAGCTTTTTCTATATTTACTATTTGCAATAAATAATGAATTTTTCTCCAAAAATTGTTTAAAAAAGAACATGATATAAAATAATGATGATAATCTTCTTCAGTAAAGCATTTGTTACATAAATCATTGTCTGTTACCTTTCATCTAAACAATAACTTTTTAGTAGGTAATATACTTTGTAAAAGTTTCCATCGATACATCTTCAATTTATTTTCTTCTAAATAGTAAAAAATAAAGTTGTACAATGGTTACAAATGAAATTCTGTCTGTAATGGTAATACATTTAACCATACATTTATACCAATCGGTTTCACAACTTTTTTCTTTATTAATCTGTTATATAATAACTTATTTTACAAAATAGAAATGTCAATATAATTATCACTTATTGACAAACATTGTCTTTTTATATTGACTTTACTTCTCGTGGAATTCTCTGATCTGGGACATTGTAACCAATCTTTTGGAATTGCGTTTTTTAAGGATGTAAACTCAGCTATCCAGTTGGATTTATTTTCTATTTTTTGCAAAATTACATCTTGTGAAATTTCCCCATTTTCATCTCAAATATCATTTATATAAATCAAATTCCCATTGATCCAATTTTTGAAAAATAGACTTTTGTTATCAAATTTAATGTATTTTTCCCCCAAATAATTTGTTTTCTAATTTCGTAAAAGGTTTTTGGTTTATCTGTCTGTCCTCCTCTTATTTTTATCCAGCTTTTAAATACATTTTTATAAAATTTTAAAATATTAGGTAGATATTGATCAACTTCATTATAATCCATATTCATATAATTTACCAGGCAATTTTTTCCTAGGCCTTGTAAATATTTTAAAGGTATAAATTGCCATCTGGCGATATCTGTATTTAAGATTCTACCTATCCATGATCCTTTTAGTGATTCAAAGTGATTTTCAATATCAATCATATTCAAACCCCCGTTTTCATAACTACCAATCATCGTATTTGTTTTAACATTATCTGGTTTGTCATTCCAGATAAATTTAAAACATTTTTTTTTCGATTTCTTTTTTATATTTTTCTGAAAATACAAATGAGCTAGCTAAAAAGGTGAAGAGTGGTATAATCAAAGATTTGATGATAAAAATTTTCCCTAACATAGTGAGATTTCGCTTTTTCCAAAGAATAAACAATTTATCCATTTTCTCTATTTTATTTTCAAAATTTAGTTTCTCCAATTCTTCATTATCACGTCCAAAATAAATTCCTAAAGCTTTTACAGGTTTATCTGTCCAGTTAGTATTTCCTATCTTGTCTTTACTGTTTTTGATTTTTCTATCCATATCCCCTCTGTTTTATTTTTATTTATAATTAATCTCGAATAAGATCCAAAGATTACTATTTCATTCAGTGCTAGTTCGATGTCATTTTTATCATTAAAAATAAAGTTGTACATCAGCTAATTGGTTTATTTTAATACAATGTGTTTTCCTATCAAATTTTATCTGGTATCCTTTTATATCTTTGTTATTTCGAAGTCTCAGTGCCAATATTTCAACGGATATGAAAAAAGTAGAGAAGATAAAGGACACCCTTGCCTAATCCCTCTTTAATTCTTAAACATTTCTGAAATCCACCCATTATTAATAATACATATTTGAATATCAGTAAATTAATAATTTTTCATAATAGTTTTTTAATTTCAAGTAATATCTTGCTTTGATCTTTTAAAACATTGTTGTTTTCATCTAATAATTTATTTATCGATTTCTTAATTTGTCTTTGCTTTTCAAGTGTAAAAAAATACGCATTATTTTTTTCTCCAAATTCAACCCATTTTTCTATGGCTCTGATTTCTGCACCAATGGCTTCCTCATCATAGATATTATTCAGTTCTGATTCCAAATTTTTAATACGATCATCCAATCTAGAGTTAAACAAATTTAACTGGTATCTTTCAACCATCTTTTTTTGTAATTATTTTTCTAAAGTGCGTGTGACTTCTCTTTTGGTTTTAGCTTTTGATTTACAATATTTTATAGTAGCTTCTTTAATTTACAGTTTTAATATATCCCAAAAAGTTCGACAGTCTGTTTCTCTATTTTCGTATTGATTTAAAAGTTAATAATCAAATTTTTAATTAAACTTTGATAATCTTTATTTTCTAAGACAGAATTATTTAGTTTCCAAAATCCACGTCCTTTTTCTGACGCCCCCGTTTTAAATGTTAAACAAACACTCAGATGATCAGTATACTGAATCGTTGCCGGTTTGATTTTGCATATATCTATCTGAGGTCTTAAATTGGTACCAATCAATATCAGGTCTATTCTACTCGCCTGAGATTTATCTTTTCTCCTCCAAGTAAACTATTGTACATTTTCATTCATAACTCGCTAAATATCAATAAGATTATTTTCTTTTAATAACGATTTCATGCTTGAAACTGGTTTATTGTTTTGGAGATTGTTATTTGCACTTATTCTGTCAATAGTTTTTAATGTTTCAGTTATAGGGATTCCAATTCCGTTTTCTTTCACAAAGAGATCCACCTTTTTAAAAAATGAATTTCTTGCAGTTTTGTTGTTTGGTCCATATAAACAAACTATTGAAAAAAATGTGTCATTAATTTGGGTATTTAATAAAACAATCCTTCCATCTTTGTCGGTAAAATGATTTATAATCTCATGCTTCAATAAATTGTTTATAAATATCGAGACTCCCCTGCTTGCGGATTTGCCGTTACTGCAAAAAACATCAAAGTTAGTTTGGTTTTTGATTTCATTTTCAATATCTAAGTATATATGAGTTTCTTGTATTAAGGCTATTGATATTTTTTGAGATTTTAACCATGTCAAAACCCTGTTACGTTTTTCTCTTGAGTGCATGCCATTTACATTAAGGCTGCACAATTACTGTGTTATCAAATAATATATTAAAAAGTTTACAATTCTATCAATAACATTGAAATAAATCATACATTTTCTCCATACACATATATCAATTCTTGTAAATTAATAGTAATAATTATAAACATCACAATGCGGGATTGCATACTCATTTTTTCTTAATTGTACATACAAATTATATACATGGATTATTATTCTGAGCTTTTTTTTGTGTAACTGTGTATTCTATGTTTCTATAACCAAGATATTTATAATATTCTTTTGTAACATACCTTGTCGGATTGGATATATAAATTTCATGTATAAACATTAAATTTCTTAAACTGGTATAAATATGTGTGTATAAATTTGCACGGAAAATCATTCAAATTACTTTTGTTGAATGGATGTTTTGCACAACAGGTAAGTATTTATATATCACTTTTATTATCAATATGAAACGCGGAAAAATATTTTTAAAAACGATACCTAATTTGTGTGTGTATACGATTTCACTGTTCAAAGTAAATATAGGTCTTGCAATATTATTATGAACTTTCAATGTTTGAATTCGGCGTTTCGTTTCTATAAATAGTACAGGGAAAAACCTATATAATATGTAAACATATACCAGCTGTTTATGAATGCAAAGTACCAATTCGGTTTCTATGTTAATCTCCATATGGGGGTACCAAGATATGAAAGAAAATTTCAAAAAAATAAAAATTAATTTCTTGAAAAATAACAGCACCTCAATTAACTGGAAATGTATCCGATTAATTTAATGCAACGAAAATGGTACGTTCCCATGGCTTTTCGTGCCGAAAAATGAGGCTCAAAAAGGGAGATAAATTTTTGCTAAAAATCGGGGGGCACCCACTAAAATCATTGAAATTACCCACATTCTTAAAAGCTAGTTTGAAATTGTTTTATCTCATATGTTCTTTCAGCGTCAGACTTTCAACTTCACTAACCCTAATTAGCAATCATTTTAAAACTAAATCGACAAGGAAATCAAGTCTAATATAAAAAGAAACTATTTATTTAAGAATGTTCGAACAGAATTTCTGTTGTCATTAAATACATATAAATATTCACCTATTAAAATTAAAAATATTCATTTTCATTGAAAAAAAAACAAATGTGCATTTTATGGTTTCCAAGCTCCTCAAAACATACCCCTTTTGTAATTCTGAACAATTTGTCATATTAAACACCCTCAGTCATACAGATTGCTTGGTACTGATTGTCGGAGATCGATCGATAATGGAATTATATTAACCTTCGTCTCTTTTTTCGTTTACATGACCGACGAAGTCTTACTTCACAACCATCAGGTAAGCGGACATACAGCTTTACCGCCACAGTCAGGTAGGGGCAACGGGTTTGCTGGAGCTGAATAAATGAGCAAAACTGTATAAAAATGATAACATAAGAAACGGTATATATTTATACCAAATAAATGTCTTATACGTTTGGTTTTGGTTTGTATTTAAATCATACAAGAACAAACAAATGTACCTACTACGAAAGTAGTATAGAGCTAAGACTAAAATCAAGCACGATGGATTTTTTTGGTTGATTGACGTGATATAGTATAGTACATATATGTATATCGGTTTTTTTTCCTCGTGTGTCATGACCTACGAGGTCTTACTTCACAACATTCAGTATTACTGAGTTAATTATTTATAATATCAAAATATCAATTTTAAATTAAAGTGTCATACCTGTCCATGCAAAAAGAAAAGTCCAGTTCGAATTTGTTTTTAATCTTTTTGTTTCCATTTGTCACATAACCCAAGCTTTAATTGAAGGTCTTTTGTTCTTGTTTACTTTTGATCTCATTTATCCAACTTTTGTACGGCAATACCCCCAGCAAAGCAATTCAAAAAGTGCACTCTAACTTTAGCTACACGGACACATTTTGTGAACGATTGTAACTGCTAAAAATAAACTCAACGACAATGAATCCCGGAAGAGTTTGTCTCAGTAAGCAGAGAAAAATATTTTGTTGTTTATATGAAATTCAGTAATTCCATTCGCCGGTTTGATCCTTTCCTCTCCGTCTTTTTTTTTAATATTACAACTTTGTATCGAACTTCGAAAAGACAACGTTAATTTAGTGAGCTGACCAAAAAAGTTTTACAACCCATGTTTATTTTCAGATTAATGCATTTTAAAGTAGTGTTCCTTTTGTAAAATAATTAAAATTAACCATACCTTTCAAAAAAGTCATGTTCTTCTACCTGACATGTTGGCCAGCGTGCACATACATAGTATTTGCCATGGAGTTCAGAATTGTGTATAAAGAGAACAAAAGAAGTGTCCTTATTAAGATCAAAGTGAATAATTTTTGTGCATTCGTACTGGGTCAAGGGTATTTGTGCATAACTTCTTTTGTTCTCATTGTAATTTATCTATTATTTACAAATACCTACATTCAGTAACATTAGAAGATCTGTGTCCGCGCTTTTAAAATTATTGAAATATACATTTTTCCTGGAGGTATGGCTAAAATATCATGTCGCTTGTCCTAACTCAGGTAAATGTAGATCCTGAAAAACTGAAAATTTGTATAAGGTATAGGATACTTACCTGGTCCTAAGTTTGCTTTTAAAAATAGCATATAAAATAATACTACAAAATCCTCATCGTGATTGAAAGAATTAAATTCATTCCTTAATCTGTTAAAGTAAAGTTGCTGTTTTGTAAATTAACGCAAGACGGAAAATAAAAATATAAATTGACTACTAAATGAGATTATTATAATTGATTGATAGAGTACAACTAAACAAATCAGCATTTTATGGACGTGCAGTTGATTTGACGTACATCTATGAATCAATTTCATTTCTGGGGTATTGAAGGTTTAATTGAATATTTGAGGAAAATGCAGATTTTCGGATATATATTAAACATGCCCCTAATTCTATAAACCTTTCGAATCAGATGGACTCCGTTTCAATTTTCTGAAATTATTATATCTGTGAAAATGAAAACTGCGTCGTTTTTCCGCTGTGCCGCTTGAACTGGAAAAGCAACTACATGTTTTTTCTACCGTGTCATTGATGAGATAAATCATACTTTGTTAAAATCCACTCTAAATCTAACAAAAAATATACAGAGGACGAAATTGTTCTGATGATTGAATTTTTGATCGACAACATATTTGTTCAATTTGGTGAACGTGTTTTCCAACAGACAACCTGCATCCCTATGGGTACGAATTGTGCGCCACTCCAGGCCGACTTATTCCTTTACTCATATGAAGCGGACTTCCTTGACAGACTTCTTAAGGAAAACTCCGTACCTTTAATTTCAGCTTCCGCTACGTAGATGATGTTTTATCACTCAACAATTCAAGTTTTGGGAATTCCTTACATCTCAACTGTCCCAATGAGCTCGAAATTAAGGATACCACAGACACTGCCATGTCTTGATCTTGATCTTCACCTCGAAATTGAAACTAGAGTTGAATACAAAACTTTACGACAAACAGGATGACTTCGACTCTCCAATCGTCAACTTCCCATTTTTGGGCGGCAATATTCCAGAACTCGTACATTATTCCAGAGCTTGTGACATATACATTAGTTTCCTGGACAGAGCCCGGCTCCTGACAGAAAATTTGCTAAGACAGGGGTATGTTGTTCCTTATTAAAGTTTTATGGACGTCATCATGACTTGGTTGAAAGGTATGAAAAACCGTTTCCGAAATGAAAATGGACCTGTTCAATTGGTGTTATCCCTTCCTCATACCGGATTTGACATGGGCAGCATGGCGGGTGTCCTGCAGGAAGCAGAGACTGCTTACTCTTCCGGAGCACCTGAGTCTACACATCCTGTAACGTAAAAGTTCGTTCAGCGTCCGTACATCGTCCATGCATCGTTTCGTTTATCGTTTGACTTAATGGTAAATATCAGCGTTTGGTGTAAAACAGCGTTTAGCGTTTCGTTTAGTGTATGGTTTATGATATCGTGTATCGTATGGTATATAGTACAGTTTATCGTTTTATTTAGCGTATTGTACATCGTTTGGTAAATGCTATCGTTCATCGTTTCTTTTAGCCTTTGCTTCAGCGTACATCGTTCGTTCAGCGTATCCTATGGTGATTGGTCGTTTAATATGGAGACCACGCCTCCTTTATGTGAAAACAAATTTTAGCCCCTCCCTTTTCATAGATAATACAGAAATGTATAGGTCACAGAATTAAAAATAAAGATTAATAATAATAATAATAATAATAATAATAAATTAAATAAATTAATTAATTAAAAAGTCAACAAAAAATGAATATTACAGGGCTACGAGTAATGATTTCACCTGAATGATCTGCAAAATAAATTCATTATCAATAATTTAAGGTTTAAATTTCAATAATATTTACACTTGTAAATATTTTTTTTTATATTTCATCGCTAGAACGTGTCGATTCTAGTCGAAAAAAAGAAATGATTTAAACACGTTTTGTATTATTTATGAAAGAAATTTACGATTGTGTCCGAGTACGTCATCAAAATAAGCACATCTTGTGCATAGAAACGGGCATCACAGAGTATTTATTGCTTACAGGTACGAATTTGTTTATTATATGGCTACGTATTCTTCAACAGTGTTTGGAAAAGTGGATTATTAAAAGTGTAAAACCATATGTCATTCTTCGCTTCTTCGCACGTATATTTTAGTTTTAATTTTCACTAAACATGTACTTGTATGAGAAAACTTCCCTCACTGTAGGTATATGGGCATTGTTAAAAAAATTAATTACTGCCAATCTACTCAATATAGATATACCTGTAAATAATTTGCCTTTGTGTAAGGTTAAATGTAATCATCAGTTTAAGCACAACTTACACGAAGTAAAATGAACAGAGTCCAATTGACTTTATTTCTTTTTAGATATTAATAGTATCAATGTATATTAACAAAATTTCAACAAAGACTTTTCATCGATACGTCAAAAAACCGCATAGGCCGGCCTTAGTGCACTTCAAAATGCACTTAGCCGAAATAGGAAGATGAACCATTTGATTTTGTAACTGTTCAGCTTTTAGGTCCTGAGGGATAACCCCTGGTGTGTGATCTGTGAACTTGATTTATCAGTCACATATACATGCATATACATCATTGTACATATAAGGAATTGAAAACAATTTGTTCGATGAAATGTACCTGGTAGAGAGAAAAGTATTGATCCCCCATCATTTTAATCATGCAGGTAAAAAAAATAACTCCCTTTTTTCTCATTAGCAGAAATTATGTAAATCAACCACGAATCTAAAAATGATAAAAAATATGTATATATTCGAGAACATATAAAAATACCAAAAGGGAATCCAAAACCCATAGAAGGACAACAGATTCATCAAAGGGCAATGTACGACGGTTTCTTTTTTCTCCAACATCGGAAAGTCACAAAATTCATGACCCGTATGATATACATATACATATAAATAGCAAAGTAAAATGTTTGTTAGACATTTGTTTTTTTAGAATAACAAACACAATTTTTAATAAATAAAATTTATAACGACATGTATCTGAAATATGATTATTCATGATAAATTCCATTTTTTGGTTCCAATTTTCAAATTGTCCTAAAATAGTCACTATGTCAAAATAGTTGACAGAGCTTCACTTATTGTTATATGTTGTAAAAACCTTGATAAATGTACTGTAAATAAAGTAAAATATAATTGTTTTCTTTCTTGTATCTTTTTTCGGATCGGCATTTAATAGGTGATTATAAAAAATGACAAATTCCTTAACGGTCAGATAATTAATTGCTCCAGGTGGTAATCTGACAGAATTCGGCACACGCTACGAGAAATTGTAAAACTTAATCTGCAAATTTTATAGACTACTTTGGATTTATTGGTTATTTTTACTTTATATATATATATATATATATATATATATATATATATATATATATATATATATATATATATATATATATATATATATATATATATTTCTGCTAATGAGAAAAAAGGGAGTTATTTTTTTACCTGCATGATTAAAATGATGGGAGATCAATACTTTTCTCTCTACCAGGTATATATAAAGTGTAAAATTACAGACAAAGGTCATTACAGCTAATTGCTTTTAAAAAGTCAAGTGCACTAACCCGGGCTATGCGGTGTTTAGACGTCCCACTTTTTTTAAAAATAAAATATCTTTTAAATCAACCTTTTCTACTAAATTAGATAAAAAGTAGTAATCAGGTGGTCTCAACGTATTTTATTGCTAGCTCAATAGAATATTTATTTTCATACAGAATAATCCAAAAATGAATTGATATAAAGTAACTTGAAGTATAGATATTACAAATAAAATGTTTTTCGATTATTTGGAAATCGGTTATTCTTTGCTTTCCATGCTAAAACATTGCTATGTAAATAAATAAAATGTGCAAAATATTTGTACTTTAATTAGTGGCTTTAGAGGAACCAAATGTCATAATTGTTCATTTGTGAGTTACATTGTACCCTGTCGCTATCGTTCGAAAATTACCTACGGCTATTGCAGCAGCAATTTTTCTAAGGGGTGTAATAAAATGACCCGCGTTTAATTACAATTTATACCTATATACATGTAAAGGAAGTTCAGGGGACCACCTAGTGTTTAAAGATCGACAAATGTGATAATGATGTTGTATATAATCAATTAAATGTAAAGTAAGCAACCAAGATGAATCGTGTAAGGAAGCACTTCTGACTGAATTTTACAGTACGTATAATAAATATCAAATATAAATAAACGTTAAATAACAAAAAAATTTTGTAGAATAATATAAGATTATAAATGGGATAAAATAATCACATTGAACTTTTTCAATAATAAAAAAAAGCCATTAGAAGACTCTTTTGACAAATTTCAACACTTTTCATTGATTTATATATTTTTAAAATAAAATTAGCAGTCCAGGCTACAGCAGAAAATCTGAAAATAATTTAGGTTTTTTGTAATGTGGTAAGAAATTCTTTTTAATATACGAATATTTATTTATTCATTCTTTTAAATTTTTTATTATTTGATTATCATGAATTCATACATGGAATACTCTAACTCAATTAAACTAGTTTGGATAGTTGAAAATTCTGTGCAAGTGCAAGCTCGTAAATCTTCCTGACTGTGAAATAATTTCACACCTTTTAAAGATATAATAATAGTAAGAGGTCTGCTGATACTTTTATCGAGGTGGACAGTGTCATAACAACTCATTAATTAAATTAATTTTAATATTCCCAAAGGCATTTCCATGTAATGCAATATGAACCGCTACAACCGATATATACAAAATTATTTCAATACACCGAATTATAATTTCACACCTGCTCGTTCTACAGGACAATGTATATTGTGCTACATTCACAAAACTTTGTATATGTATACAGAAAATTAAATATTTGTGAGAAAAAATATCTTTAATTTTTGGACCTAGTAAATCACAATAACCGCTAACAATGAACGGTAGCTGACAGAAACCGCAATTCCGAATATTTATACATGCATCAAGAATATGTATAATGCGATATGTATAAAGTTTAATACTATTTCAACATCTCTTTAATTTGTATTAAGCATGGTAATACTACAATTGCTAATAATCTATTTTAAACACACACACACAAAAAAAAACAAAAACAAAAACAAAAAACAATAAAAAAAAACCGTAAAATATAAATTAATTCAAAGTTTTTTAAAATAAATTTTTGTCCCGCAAACAACTTCCATATATGTCAAACGCTAAAATTACCATACATGGAAAACGCTAAAAATGACCTTATATGGAAAACGCAAAAATATACCATATACAATAAACTATACGATGCACGATAAACCATACCATAAGGTAATCAAAACGATCAACACTAAACGAAACGATGTACGATAAACCATACCATGCACGCTAAACGAAACGCTAAAGCATACGTTAAACGCTAAAAGAGCGTGGTTTAAGGCCATCGTCCGTACATCGTTCGTTCAGCGTCCGTGGATCGTCCGTACAACGTCCGTACATCGTTCGTTCAGCGTCCGTACATCGTCCGTACATCGTTCGTTCAGCGTCCGTGGATCGTCCGTACAACGTCCGTACATCATCGTTTGAGTTGTTAAATTTCACGTTACAGGATGTGTAGTCTGGTTTTTTGGTGGGTCTATGCTGTTAATATGTTTTTAGTTTTTAATTGTAATGCATGTATTGTTTTGGTCGTGTCTTCGTTGTTCTCCGGAGTTTGTCAGTGATTTTGATTTTTCCCTCCCTCGAATATCCCTTTAGTATTTCTTGACTTTACCTATAAAAGTATCTTTGTTAGTTCCATGCTATTTTATGAGGGATTTTACTGGCTATGTGGCTTATTTTTTGTGCTTTCTTTTTTTACTATAGCTTGCTATGTTTTCTCCTCACGATATTTGGCAAAGAATAACGGTTTACCAATTAATAATAAGCTTTCAAACTTATCTTATTTTGCACCATCTTATAAAAGAAATAAACGCAATATCACAATATTACAGCATAAACCAAAATTTCGTCGACTGACACAGTATATGGAGAATTGATTTAGTGTCTTCCTCCTTTTTCATTTGCCTACTTTCCCTCTTCAACACCAGACAACTTTTGCGTTACATAAGAGCCGTTTCAGATTTAAATTTTTGACTGATGTAACGCAGTTTTAGTTTTAGGAAGAGAAAAAAAAATAATTTCGTGAAGAACCACTCTGATTCTGACAAAAAGTATTCTGAAGATGAAATTACAAACATGTTAGGTTTTCTCATAGACAACATATCTGTTGAAGTTGGCGGGCGAATGTTTCAACAAACAATTGATATTTTATCTGTGCTCCTATCCTCGCCGGTCTGCTTCTGCACTCATATGAAGCGGACTTCATTAAAGGGCTACTACGTGAAAATAAAAAAAATCTAGCCTAATCCTTTAATATCACTTTTCGTAATATAGATGACTATTATTAAATACCGACAAATTCCAAGACTTTGTACATTTCATCTACCCCAGTGAGCTTCAAATTAAGGATACTATAGATATATCTAAGTCCTCTTTATATTTGGATTTGTTTATTTAAATAGACAATGAGGGACAGTTACAGAAAAAAATTAATGACAAATGTGATGACTTCAACTTTCATAATATTAAACTTTCCCTTCTTGATTAGGTATATACCAGAATCGCCTGCCTATAGCGTCTACGTTTCGCAGCTTATCCGATATTCAAGGGCATGCGTGAGTTACCATAACTTTCAACTTTCACATAAGCTTTTTAATCAAGGTTTTATCAAGGATATGTTGATGTCATTACTTAGGAAATTTTACGGACGTCCTCACGAGTTTATTGACCATTACAGTGTTCAAATATCTAAGATGATGTTGGACCTGTTCCCACTGTCTTAAAATTTCCTGAACCTCCACCGATTTGTGATTACCACCGGATTGACTTAGTTGAACGTCATGAACGTATACGGAGCAGGAACTGTTTTCCCTTCCGCCTGGTTTTAAAGGAGTTCATGTTGTTCATTGTCTTTTAGTTATATAAGAGATTAAAGTCATAAAATGTTTTTTTTTTACGCATGCAAAATATTCACAAGAGTAAAATATTTATGGAAAATTAATTTCCGAAAAAGGTTAAAAATAGAGTCAGATGTCTGACCGGAAGAGGAGTCGAATGACCAAACTTGGAAACATGTCGGATTTGTTCAGTTTGAGTTAACTCATTGAGAATACCAGCATTTAAAGAAACGCATCAACATAGAGCTGTAATATGTTCAGACAACACATGCATCCTCAATCAGTAAAATTCTGAATAGAATTGCATCTGTTGCAATTATTATGTGACCATTACACCTTAATTTTTGTTGTATAGATATGCTATAGAATGTTATCATACACGGACAATGCGATGTGACAAAGTACATGTTGCCTTGATTTATAGTTTGAAGTAACAATATTTAGATTTTAAATCAAGAAAGTCCTTAATGAGATAAAAAGTACCAATTTCAACTACAAGATTTTGTAAAATTTTGCATTTAACTGCATTTGAATATTGAAAAATAATATACATGTTACTTGATATCGTGTTTCAGGTTTCGGCGAATAGTTATCTAAATATTTAGAATGAACATCGATAAAAATTCCATGTTTTATATTTTAGCGATAATTTCTCAAATCCTGTCCCTACTGATATACTATTTTGGTAGATAGATTTAATCTATTTATAAGGATCATGAAAACATAAGACAGTTTCTACATGAAATCCGTACAAAACGTTTAAAGGGCCAAATATACCTTTCTAGTTGTAAATAATTGCAATTCACATAAATTTTCAATGGGTACTGATATAAAAAAAAATATATTCGGTAATATTAAGCTGTTTCGCAGTGTGTTCCTCTTTGAAAATACAACAAGACTTCAAAGTGTTATTGATGCAGTTTGCGACTTCTGAAAAAAAATACCGCGAACGCGTCGCGGTCAAAAGGTTAACTAATTGTCGACCGAGATCTTCGGCAACTACACTTTGATTAAATTATTGATAAACAACGGGGTCAGAAACGGTAAAATCGACAAAGGGTTAGGGAAATATATACATCAAATTATATTTGTTTTTAAATTCCTTTTAAAAATTAACCAAATACTGCAAACTGACCATAGTGTAAGACAGAAAGACTGTTCAATGGTATAATATACTACTTTCTCACGAATGAAAGTTTTTAAAAGGTGTTTAAGCTATTCGTTCTCGTGTTGTGTGGTGTGCCATTCCAACGTGCGTCCTTCGGGTGTCGTGTAGGGTGGATGGATGGATGAATTGTTTAACGTCCTGTGGCAACCAGGTGCATATCAGGACGAAAACATGTTGATATGATAATGAATATTATCCTTGTTTTGTACAAGACCGACACGCTAAGTCGTATTTTTAATGTGCTAGCTCACAAAGTAACTGTCCGCGGGAAGACATACCACCTCACTCGGACACATTATACTGACTCTGAGACGACCATTCTTTGCTCTTACTACTGGATGCCGCGTGCTTGGCGGAGAAGCAGCAAATACCAATTTTAATGTCTTTGGTTTGACCCGGACGGGGATTGAACCCGCGACCATCGGCACTCGAGGCGAGCACGCTACCACGCGACCACCGAGGCGGTTGGTTTCATGTAGGAATCTTATGTAATGTAGCGTTTGTTTAATTGTAAAAATACTTACCTACTGCCTCGTAACATTCTGTAGATCCGGAACAAAGAGAGCAAACCCTTGTGTCTCCTGCATTCCCGGTAAGATCAACTGCAGTTATTAATTTCAAGAATCAGTGAAATTTCTCCTTAGATATATCTATAAATACAAAAGAGTTTTAGATTCTATATATACTCAAATAAAAGCGAAAAGAAAACCGCACTAATTATACAAGGAAAAAGAGTTTTAAATAACCATGTCCTATCGTTTACATATATTGATAGATTGCACGGAATATTTTTCTTCTTAAAGGAAAAGGATCGAACCAAAAAATATATTTTCCCATGTTGAGACATTTATACTATGTTGTTTGAATGCTTTGTCATCGAATTAAGTCAGGTATATATTTTTTCTAATGGTCACCAGTAATTTTTAAATTTATTTAAATTAATAAAACAGCAAAATAGTGGACAAATGCAGAGTGGCCTTAAAAAAATTGAGGAGGATTAATGCAGGCTATCTTATTGATAGCCAGTCACAAGTCTGGATAAATGCAGAGTGGCCTTTCAAATGACCCGGATGTAAGGGCGCTCTCGCCCAGATCTAATCTTTGACTAGCGACAATCGACCACCACTGGCAGCAGCAGCGACAACAGCGACAAGTAGCGCCAAAACTGAAATGAGCACGCGAGTAAGATCATGATTAGCGATGAACAGCAAAGAGCAAGAGAAAAACCGCGATGAGCAAGAGAAGAGCAAGAGAAAACAGCGATGAGAAGCAAAGATCAAGAGAAAAACAACGATGAGCAGTAAAGAACAAGAGAAAAACAGCGATGAGCAGCAAAGAGAAAGAGAAAAACAGAGATGAGCAACAAATAGCAAGAGAAAAACAGCAATGAGCAGCAAAGAGCAAGAGAAGAACAGAGATGAGCAACAAAGAGCAAGACAAAAACAGGGATGCGCAGCAAAAAGCAAGAGAAAAACAGCCATGAGCAGTAAAGAGCAAGAGAAAAACAGCGATGAGCAGCATAGAGAAAGAGAAAAAAGCGATAAGCAAGAAAAGAGCAAGAGAAAAACAGCGATGAGCAGTAAAGAGCAAGAGAAAAACAGCGATGAGCAGCTTAGAGAAAGAGAAAAAAGCGATAAGCAAGAAAAGAGCAAGAGAAAAACAGCGATGAGCAAGAGAAGAAATATCCATAAATCAAATGGTTGCTCCCTTATTGAAAAGAAATTGGTTATTTTGTAGATAATTATATCTGTTTAATACAAATGCCGATCGTTCATTGCGTTATTAATTTGTATTCTTTAGTAATCAAAGCATTTCCATGTTTACCTTTATTATATATCACTATCCGAGAGAAAAAAGTATCACACATCTTAGCTTATGATAAAGAAGGACGGTAAAAATGGTTATATACTTGCGTTAGATAAAAATACTTATATCGTCGAATAGTTTCGTCAGTTCAAATTACCCCATTGTGGAGAGAAACAACATGTACAAGAACATAATCCTGACCTTGAAAAGGAAATGAAAAACTACATACTTAAAATGTATGTCGATTGTGATTTAGATCAGACTAACATTGTGAATGATAGTTTCCAGGAAAAATCCGATTGTTTCATGAAAGAGGCATCGGTGAAATTCTTACAAATGTCAAAATTAAAAAGGAGGCGGACGATCTAGTGGACGGTTCTACCCTAGAACCATTTATGACAGGGTTGATTCTCCTCTAGAACCGTTCTCTCTGACAGAATAGTGGAGAGGTTAGAACTGATCTCAACTGTACATACATGCATCGTGGTATCATGTACAACACTACATGTAAATAGGAACACGTTTGCACTGATATCTAATAATACTAATTTGAGTCTTTTTTAACTTTTTTGCTTATTTTTGTGCCAAATGTTTTTTTTACATTTGCACTGAGAAAATTGTAATAAAAAAATTACAATTTATTTGAACACAACAAATGTACAATGTCAAGTATTTCTAAAAACGGTGGAGCTCTACTATAAAATGATTTATACATTTAGTGATAAAAAACACTTTATTTTTCATTATTGATGAGACAGAATATGGTAATTGACCTGTTGAGGAAAAAATCCACTCGTAAAACATAAGAAAATTTTGAGTAGAAGAGGTGTTTCATGTTTGTTCTCCATATGTAAAAAAAATCTTACAACTCAATGGAAGTTAAAAACAGCCACTAGTACAGGTTAAAGTTTATCTTGTCACATACACAATGTATGTGTAATGTCATTGTTAATTTTGTCATTATCTTGTAATCTCACTAGACCAACCCATTCATTGTTTTCATAAAAAGTGTTCTTTCTGTTCGGTGGTATTTCTTTTCAAGTGGAAATAGATTTAATTTTTATCCTGTTTTATGAAAAAAAGAACAGTGTGGAATGATTCCTCGATTCAAGCAATAATGACATGGGAGTATTTTAATTTACAAGTGGCGGATTAATCCGTTGGTGATGTCACAAGACCAAAACAGGTTATACAGTATAACCAATGTTGATTTTTGATGTTGCAGCCAATCAAAATGCAGCATTAAAATCAAATTTAGTTATTCTATGATACTATTTTGCATATCTTACTTGATATCTATATTTTGTTTAAAAGGTTCGTGAAAAAAATAACGAATAATAACAAAACAATGAGACCATAAGAAAAAGCGGTATGGTTTATAAATTATTACAAATCCCTACATATTTTTATAAAAGTATAATTACAGGTACAATATTGTTGTACTTCATCTAAAATTCAAAAATGGGCCTTCAAGATAGAGAAAAATCTTCCATACCACGTAATGTATAATAAGAATAAACATTTCAGAGAAACTTGTGGTTATGGGTGCATGATTTATAGTAACATTGACAACTTATTTCGACAAAATATATTAGCCCTAGAAGTATTTTCTGACGAAACCTATATCAAATCTAAATATAAGAAGTTTAAAACTTAACGCCCCAAGAAATCAGTATAGTCCATTTAAGAAACTCATTTCGGAATCACGATTCGGACTTATTTCCCTTGCTGGGATGTAGTACTGGTTCGCTGCAATGAAGAGTAAAAGATTAACTGTTTTTAAAACTTGTTAATTTGCACATACTGCTTGGTTTGTATAAATATGGGAATTACTTACGATTATAAAGCTGGAAATATTTGTATATCAAAAGTAATAAATAATTTCTATTTACTTTCTACTGGTTGCTCTGCACTGCAGCGAACCAGTACTACGTCCCAGCAAAGGAAATAACCTGCTTCAAATTATAATTTTAGAGTCAGAATCGTGATTCCGAAATGAGTTTCTGAAAAGGGCTATAGCTGACCTTAATTCATTTATTTTGTACTTTATTTATCAATTAATTCCAAAATACAGACAATTGCTACCACATTTTATTTAATTAATCCAATGTATTTGATAAGTAAATAAAATAATAATGATAATAATAATGATAATAAAATAATAAGTTTCCAAACTTTTGTTTGGGAGAGTTAATTAAGACATACCATTAATACACCAATTGATGCTTTTACTCCACATAAACCCACAGGGGCCCGACTTCTGGATATTTATTTCTTTTTTATTTTATTTTTTGGTTGTCTTATTTCATAAGTACTTTATTAAATACTCAGTGTAACACCGAATATTCTGCATTTATTATCAATGTGTTATACATTATCCATGTCCTTATACTAAAAAATCCTAAAGGAATATAACCCGCCATTTTGGATTTCCTTCCTCTGCCACGATTAATATCACAGGAGCCCGATATTTGGATGTTTATTTATTTCTTTTTTATTTTATTATTATAATTTTTTTATGGTTGTCTTATTTCATGAGTACTTTTATTAAATATTTACTATAACAACGAATATTCTGCGTTTATTATAAATGTGCTATACACTATCCATCCTTATACTAAAAAATCTTAGGATTTTTTAGTATAAGGACGTGTGTAACCGGGCTTCAAATAAGAAGAAGACTTCCTAGGGTTCTAAGTTTATTTACGTATGCATATCATAAAATAGCCTCTGAAAAATAAACATTTAATCACAATTACATAACAAATACACAAATATTACCATAAGTAATGTCAATTAATAGATTCAAATAGAAAATATATGTATTAAATAATTTCATGTACATCTAGTTAGAAATTACAACTATCACTTATATATACACATGTTCGTCATGTTATCGTTTCCAGAACATGAGTTCTATTAAAACAGTTCATTCAAAATCAAGAAAAATGACTACAATTCTCATTCACAATATTAATCACAAAATTATTCAGACAATTAAGTACAACTAATTAGCCATACTAAATTCACTCGAACTCAAAAATATAAAAGGTTTAAAATAATAAATATGTACCATCAGTTTGACAAGAACTGCACAGAAATGCATTTATATAGTCTGGTCAGCTACAACTAACATCAAGCGTCAGCCAATACATAATACAGTAACCATACCTAGACAATAGATAAATCAATATTTACCCAATTGTAAATTAGCTAACTTCTTAGAATTCAATATGAATTCTATCAATAGTTTTCATTACAAACTCAAAGTTAAAAGAACATAATATTTTATCCTCAGTAATTTACAATTGAATATTACTAAAATCTAAGCATTCTTTTACCTAAGTTTCAATAAAATGCTTTACAAATACTTGAACTTTCTGTAACAAATTTGACCAAAAATGAATAGTAAAAAATATAACAAAAAGTACTTACTTTACATACAGAAAATATATATCCGACACACACTCTTATAAATTCAAATAGTAAATGGGTAAAGATCCAAAATTACATGGCTATTTAAGACTGAATAAAAAACTAGTTCTGACCAGATATTTGAAGAGAAGATCTCAAAAAGTCTATGTATAGAAATAACCTGACTGACCTTAAGCATATAAGGGAATAAAAAGTGTAAGTCCAAGCTAATGAATAATTATAAATTTCGCCGATAACCAAATAAGGTAATGAAATATAACTTGACACAAAGTCTATTGTAATAGTGAAATGTGCTCACTGTCAAGTAACTGCATTCAATCGTAAAACTAGATAATATACCTGTAAGAAAGTTTAGTTAATTAAATCTGGTGGAATTAAATATTAAGAATGAAACAAAATAAACTGAAATTCAAATGATCGAATTATAAAACAGATAATGGAAAATATCCTGAAACAAATACATGTATGTTTAATATGGGAGATAACTCTAATCTAGCAAACCAAATACCTATTGATCAATAGAAACTGACAATATTAATAATCTGTAAAAGCAAGTACATTCATATAATTAAACTCAAATATTTATTCAAATAAAAAAACAAATAAAATTCAATACGGGCACACGTGGATAGTGTATAGCACATTGATAATAAACGCAAAAATCCTAGGATTTTTCCCCGGGATTTTTTAGTATAAGGACGTGGATAGTGTAAAACACATTGCTAATAAACGCATAATATTCTTTGTTACAGTGAGTATTTATTAAAAGTACTCATGAAATAAGACAAAAAAAAAAAATAAAATAAAATGAAAAATAAATAAATATCCAGAAGTCTGGCCCCTCTGAATAAACCTTCCGTACATGTAATTGAAAAAATAATAAAGAAACAATCATTGACCTATTCTAAACAAAAATGAAAAACAACCTCTTATACTAGATGATGTTTTTTCTGTGAGCCTTAGGAACAAAAAGGAATGCGAGAAATCAGTCCTCCGTTGGTCGAAAGCAATGCATTTTAACTAGAAACGCGATGAATTTTAACTACGAATGCAGTGTGTGTTTACTGTAGATGTTTACAAAGTGTGATGAATTTGAATTGTATTTATTTATACACGAAATAATAAAATGACATGCAATATAGACAAACTACTAAATAAGCCTACAATTTAAGGTCAATTCTTCGTTAGATCGTTAAACAAATGCAGTTTGGTAGCATGTAAACTGTATACGACAATTATTTGATGTTTCTTATTTTTTAATTTTAAATACCTACATATTGTAGGTTAAAGTCTGTAAAATATAAGGGATCAATAGGGGTCAGTGCCTAAAATTGAAACTTTATTTACATAAAATTCCACAAAATCACAAATGGTTTAATATTCTTCTTGACGGGTGCAAAGCGGAAGGGAAAATCGCCTTTTTGTTTGTTTGTATGTTTCATATTTTTCAAAGACGTGAATATATCTTTTAGGTTTTTACTAATACTAGTTTAGTTTGAGGGTGCGACTTACTATCAAACCAATTGTGCCGTTGTACATTGTATCGGAAATTAGTTTTCCTTTTCGATAGTAATGTATATTTTTAATTTTCCTTGAACATATTGTTGGGTGTGGCGAGTTAAATTCGTACTATACTTATAGACAAATTAAACAGTTATATTGATATTATTATATTTACTTTCAAGTAAATGTCAGTCATTTACACATTGTACCATACTCATCTTGTTATATAAGGCCATACAATATGGAGTTCATGTACAAATACATATCCAACTAGTATATAGCAAACGGAGTTCAGAGTAAATGAAAAAATATCAGCTGCTATGGTAAAGTTGTTTATAATGCTGAAAGTGAAATAAACATTGATGAGTAATTTTTAATACACTTACAAAGGACAAACATACCTAAGGAGCAAATACAAAAAACGTAATCCATTGAAAGACGAACCCGGGAAGACAAATGGACAACAACAAACAGAACAAATAAACACAGAAAATATGTTACATACGTACGTGCACCAGAGACAAAAGAGACATCTCTGGCTACATTGTTTAAAGTACATGCATGTTCATCATTCATTATTCAGTGTTCAGTTTATATCAGTTCAACACAGGTATTGTTAAACATTGAATAATTCAATCTTAATTTTTATAAACTGGTCTTAACAAATCTTGATTGACTGCAAGGCATTATATCTTGTTTTGGTCTTGTTATCTTGATTTTGTTTAAAATCTCTAAAACTCAAGACAATAAAGATTAAACAAGACTGAAATGGCCATTTAAGATCAAACTGGTGTTGTTAGTGCCCGCTATGCTGCCATGTCAAATCCGGTATATTAGTTTTTGTCCGAGGTTCTGTCTGTTGGGTAGCTGTGATTGATTACTATGTAGTGGTTGACCTTTCCTGTTATCCATTTCTTTTGTTTATAAAAACAAAAAGATAAACAAAGAAAATTATGATAAGTAAAAATATCAGGTATTTATGTCCCCCGCTGCAACTAATGCAGAGGGCATACATTGTAGTAATGCCGGGGAACAGTCGACCGGTCTTCCTGTACAAATCTTGTTAGCATCTATTAAATTCACTATTCGTCTGATTTTGATACATTGTTAAACACAGCCTTTATCTGAAAGGTAACGAAAAAAATTTGTAGGAGATATCACCCTTAATGACAGAAAATTTACATAATGTTCTATTTGGGACCGTTTAAAACTTTCTTAGGAATGATGGTCCTTTATTAAATAGTAAATCTGCAAATAGTCTTGGTAGCACCCCAATAAATTTACATGTATTGTTCATCTGAATAATTCCAACCAAATGACTACACTCCTTTCGCGTGATGATACATTTCTGCGAGAATAATGGTAACTATCCAAAGAGTGGTAAGCATAATTGTGGGATATGAACCATGCTTTATTTTAACTGTAAGAAAATGTAAGTGACCAGAAACAAAGTTTAGTTGGGGTTAAATGGATGTTTTTGTTTCATGTACATGTACATTCTAGAGATATACCGAACTGGTTATTTATAAACTTACGTAAGTGTGTAATGTTTTGTTTCACATCTCGGTCTAAAATTGACACAGTTGTTGAACCAAACAATATTTAATAATTCTTCAGCAGAATTTTCACCAAGTATTCCTCTGTCAAATGATATCTTGATACCGTCATCTGTCAGATGCTGAATTTCATTTTACTTGTTACCCGTGCATTGCTGTTCTAAAATTGTGTGCTTATCCATAAGCGTTTGTCTTGTATACGTACGTTTCATCATTTTGGTCTCCCATGACAGAGTGTCCGTATTTCTGTCTACACTACTGACAATGCTACGAAGAGTCGATGGTTCAAACTCTCCAAAATCTTTCTATTCTGCTATCAGAAAGAAGTTGAAAAGAAGAGGATAAAGCTCCGCAAGCTGTATTGTTTGCAGTTCTCTGGTTTCATTCTGGTCAATAATGCAATTACTTAAATTGTTTTTTTTTGCAGTGTTTTGCTGAATGTCTAAGCTCTTAAGGATGTTCGCTGGTCATGTTTTTTCATTCTTGTGAGATGTTCAGAATCATCTGGTTTTATCCATTTGAATGCCATTTATTATTTTCCCCGCTAACACACATTTTTCTTCTCATTAATCTTTTGCATGCTGAATAATTAGCCATTTGTAAAAATCTTATAAAATCCTTGTCATTATTTAATGGTTTTTGAGAAATAAAACTTGTCAATGATAAAGATATGTAAAATCAAGAGAGGCATACTTTTCCCGCCAAATTTTCAATGGCTTATATCTCGAAAACAAGCACACGGACCTATAATTTTTTTCCCGATCTTTTAGTTCCTTTATTAATCCACTATCAATATTTACCAGTGTTATGGAAAGCTTGTTATTTTGAAACTGAGCAGCGAACATCCTTAATCTAAGAACTCTGGATCACACTGATTATGCTGGGGAAAATTTACTGTCAGATGAGTATCATGGAATTTTCATCAGATGGAACATTCTGGGTAGCTGATGGAGAGTTTGGAATATTTACGGTAGTTTATTGTATATTACTGCATTCAATGCCAAAGGAAAATGTTCAATTGTTTTTCCAGGCCTTCATACATTTTTTAAGGCAAAGTTTCTGTAGCAGACGAACATTAGGAAGCTTTCAGTAAACACTTACTATTTATTGTTATTTTGTTTATACGTGAAATAAGTACTCGGCATGCATCAAATGTAGTTCTGGATATGGGTGACATAAATGATTGACATTATATTATATAACGTACAGATAAAGCATTGGATTATTTGTACCCCTTTATATATACTATACACAGTACGTGCAGTATAAATAATGATATGTCGAGGAAGAAAATTCACAATATTATAATAGTATTTTTCCACGTTTGGCTTAGTATAGTCGGAAAAATATTGTATTGGCCGTTACAGGTCGTATGAATATATAATAAGGTCATATGTCGTGACCAATGGTATGATCGATTTGCCGGGTATTTTTGAGGTAGCTGGGTACCGCGTCACTTTCTAGCTGCCGTGCAACTTGTGCACGCTAAATTTACTTTTGTTATACAGGAATTTTGTAATTTGTAATTATTTCATATTTTTGATTCAGGTGTAGGTCCTAACGCCTGACCGGATTGTGCATTTGGCATCGAGACACAGGTTTCCAGAGTATTTTACATTCACTACTGTTTCTATCTCTAGTTTTTCCTGCCGGCCTTGTCCGTCAATGAAAGACGTTTTCTTGTATACATATATATATATATGATTCGGTAATTCTGAAATGCCCGTCAGTAAATGTTTTCAGTATTTCAGTAACTAATCTGTACTCTGAGACATAGATTAATCGATGTTGTAATTTTCTGTTAATAGAATAATATATTCCGGCGTCCACGGCGGCCTGTCGGCAAACTATGTTTGCGTTTTTTGTTGTTATATATGGTATGAGTGAAGAGTCAATACCTGAAGCATTAATGTGTTAATCGAATTCCTATATTGAAATGGTATAAACACTGAAGCGAGCTTTGTAGTAATTATTCACCTTATATCTGTTAGGGACGAGATCAAAAGTTCAATGTAGGATAAAAAACTTAATTCACATGGTTCTTTCACTGACCCCCCCCCCCCCCCCTCCCCCCTTAACTTAATTTGGGAAAATTGATTGACCAATATGGGCATATACTTTGAGAGTATACTTTTTTATCATGGGTCCTGTTTTTCCTCAACGATGTATGTTCCGTATATTGACTTGGACATCACTTGAATCCGTATTTTTCAATCCTAAAATCGATGTCGGATAACAAATCTTGCAGCGATTTTTATCCCCCCACCCCAAACTATTTGAATTAAGTTTTTATCCTACATTGAACTTTTGATCTCATCCCTTAACAATTCGTTTTAACGGATTGTTACATAATATGAATAATTAATTTTAGTTAACATATAACGTTGTTAATGAATATTTCGGATGTAAAGAAATAACTTAATGCAATGTTTAATTATTTCATAATTCGGCGACTTCCATTGTAGGGCGAGATTGCTGTCATATAAATTTTTGTTCAGTTTCTGATAATTTCATCACTCCAAAAATTTTACGGTCGTCATCACGAATTGCTTGGCGGATACGAAGTTTCTTTATCATGTATGAGACTAGATATCTTTAGTAAAATTAGGCGCCCTTCTGGAACTGACACCTCACCTAACTTAATTGACACTTCTTTGTGTATTTCTCACTGGCAATGTGGCGTTAGCAGTTTCTTATCCCTCTATAAAATCAGGGAAGTATTATGGAAAATAAATGGATATATTTTTAGTTTTTTACGCTTGGTTGGTGTAGCTCATGAAGCTAGGTGTATAGTGATCAAGCGAATTCATGCTGCCTGTATACACCATAACGTATTAACGGCGTGATATTATAGCCCACACTTTGGTAATTTCGATCGCTTTGTGTTCGAACAGAATACATTTTAATATGGTAGATTTGAAATGCAAAACCGATTTTTAATTTTTTTCGACCATTTTAAAAATTTTACAGCTTTTATGTACTCCGCCTGTCAATCTAGTAAATAATCTCATGCAAGATAATATTTAAATTATATCAGAAATCCATACATTTGAAATGTATACAAAGTAAAAAGTGTTATATTACAACAACTCAGTATGTTTTATATGACTAAAAATTATAAAGTTATATTACATAAGATGTCTGGCGTATGGTCATTGCCTGACCTCAAGAGGTCAGGCAGTTATAAGATTCAGTTAAACTTCCGGTATAGAAATCTCTGTTTGCGCAGATGTATTGAAGGCTGGACTTCCGGTATAGAAATGTTTGTCTGCGCAGATGTATTGAAGGCCAGGGCACATTTTATTATGTTAAACGTTTATTTGATTTGATGATGACAACTCTTGCAATTTTAATGAAATTCATAAGAAATACCTTTCAACGTGACAATAAATAACAGCAAATAAAATCTATTTATACATTATATTTGTTATCGCGCATTTTTACTATAAAGTGTGTTTACGTACTTAGTATTTGATTGATACATTGAAACCGATGTTTACAATCAGCATTCTTTCAACACATTGGAATTTTTTTATCAAAAATAAATTTAAATATGTTAAAAGAAAATAAATTTAATTAATGAATGGGAAATTAGAAACAAATACTGTACACAGTGGGTGTGTTTTATAACGGGAACAACTTAAAGAGGGGATAATTCGGACCGAAAATCTAAATGGTCAAAACTTGAAAACCTTAAGTCCTAGAGCCCTGGGATCTTCTCCAATGATCTTTAGTTCATGTGGCTTAGAAAATGGTCTCAAGGTCAAAGGTTATAGGTGACCTTGAACTATGACCTTGAGCCTGTTATCACTTAAACTCGGAAACTTTAATAGATAAGAAAAAGTCAAATCACGAAAAATGTTTGGAACGTTTAGACGCAAATTTGTTGTTTGACTTCTTAAGGGGCATAGCCCTGATGGTCAAGACACAAAAAAACGTAGGTCTCAAAGCCTTATGGTCTTTTGATTTGAGGTCCTTGACCTTTGACCTTGAATTTGAGGTCAAGGTCAAAGGTCAATTTCACGGTCATGTGCTATATAATAAACCATAGGTCATAAAGGCGTAAGGTTTGCAGATTTTGGGTCTTTGACCTTTGATCTTCAAATTGAGGTCAAGGTCATGGGTCAATCTCAAGGTCATACACTAAATCATGTATATATCAAGAACAATACGTTATACAGACCTAAGGTTTCCTCATTTTGGGTCCTTGACCTTCAAATTGAGGTCAAGGTCAAATATTCAATCGAGCATATTTCAGAAACTATACGTCATAGAACATTCTACTACGGCAATTTGTAATACTTGACCTTTGACCTTGAATTTAAGGTCAATGTAAAGGGTCAATCTCAAGGTAATCAAGTACATATAAAAAAAAATACGTCATAGAGGTCTGATGTTTGCCGATTTGAAGTCCTTGAACTTTGACCTTCAAATTTAGGTCAAGGTCAAATTTTCAATCGAGCATATATCAGAAACTATAAGTGACAAAAATTTGTACAAGGGCAATTTTGAATCCTTGACCTTTACCATAATTGAGGTCAAGGTCAAATATTCAATCGAGCATATTTCAGAAACTATACATCATAGAAACGTCTACAAGGGCAATTTGGAATCCTTGACATTCGATCTTGAATTTGAGGTCAGGGTCAAAGGTCAATGTCAACGTCACACTTAATCAAGTTTATATCAAAAACTATACGTCATATAAGCTGATGGAAAGGGATTTATAATCCATAACCTTTTACCTTCAAATTGAGGACATGGTCAAAGGTCAATTTAAAGGTCATTTGCTATATATGAAAAGCTATATAATAGAGACCTAAGGTTGTTGATTTGAGGTTCTTGATCATTCACCTTGAAATTTACTTCAAGGTGAAATCAAGGTCACGTAATTAATTGAGCAAATCTCAAAACTATACGTCATAGAAGTTTCCACAAGGGAATCGGAACTCTTGAAAGTTCATGTTCACATGATGGGGTCATGTAGAAAAGACCTTTCAATAGTTCTTTAAAACGACTGGCCTTTAATTATGAATTACATGATGAATTAAACAGTGTTATGTTATAAAACTAACAAGATACATTTGCTCTTATTTAGCTCACCTCGCCCAAAGAGGTGAGAGACACAGGCTCATGATCCTATGCTATAGAAAACAGAACTATAGCAAAAAATCGTTTTGTCATTCTGCAATTTCACCATTTGCACATGGTGAGTAGATGAATCTTACTGTATTTCAAGGTCAAATGACAAAGTCATATTTCAGCACAGCAGAAAAAGCTTGTAGTTATAATAGAGGTTTGCTTTTGGATTCAATCTTCACCAAACTTTATTTGATGATTACACATGGTGACAGGATGAACACTTTTGTTTTGTTGCATCCAATTATCAACCAAACTTGGTGCAATGGATGTTTATGGTCATTGTACATAATAAAAGGCTTGTAGGCAAAATATAGCCAGGCTACTGCATCTCATCATTATCAAACCAATTCTTCTATTGCTGATAAATAGACATGGCCAATCAACTGTCGCAGTAAATAGTACAGCATTTACATCACATGATACATATTTATTAAACGCTTAGTCAGGCAAGCTTTTTGGAAAGCTATTACTTGTAGAAAATTTAATGAGGCCATTGACATACTTTAGTTCAATTCTGCATCATCGCCGAAATAATTCAGTAATTTAATTTACTGGTGACTTAAATTCGCACTTAGCCAACATTTTAAAATTTCGTAAGGTACAGGTAAATTTTGTGTTGGCTATGGGAGTTTCTTTCTTATTTTTTTTTTTTTTTTTTGATTAGTAATAAAATTGTGTATTTTTGATCATTGCATATTCGGCTGTAGTCTGTTTCTATTTAACACTTAAATGTATAATTATGAAATCTTGATTGATACTTTATTAACGGAATATAGGAATAAATATATTAACATAATTATGTTTTTTATAAAAATACATAATCTGATTTAATACATTTACATACAAAACATAACTACTTTAAAATAGCCCTTGAAAAGAAAACTAAGATATTGACATTCTATTCCGAAATAAAAATGTTTAGGCAAGTAGGAAGTTTTTAGATTTTTTTTATGATTTTTGCCGATTTTTTAAACTAAGACGGCAGCTATTTTGAAAATGTCGGCCATCTTTGATTATTTATAAATGGTCGTCTATAACCTTTTCGATGGTGATAAACATTTCTACGCTAAAATTGGAGCTGTTTTTTTTTATTTTCAATGGGTGCCATTTTGAGATTGGCGGCCATTTTGAAATCAGCACGCAAATTTACTAACGGTGCCCTATGTTTGTGCCAAGTTTTGTTTTGATCGGTTCAGCCATCTTCGAGAACATTCGCGAACAAAAAGTGGCTGGAGAAGAAAGAATTTTTTGTACGATTTTTTAAAATTTAGACGACGACCATTTTGAAAATAGTGGTCATCTTTGATTTTTAAAAATGGTCGTCTATACCATTTCTATGGTGCTGATCATTTCTACGCTAAAATTGGAGCTGTCACTGTAGCCCTAAATATAAATTTTAACGCAAGTAGGAATTCTTTTGAATATGTTCTGATTTTTTCAACTTGTACGGCAGCCATTTTGAAAATATCGGTGATCTTTGATTTTTCAAAATGATCGTCTATACTATTTTCGATGGTGCTGAACATTCCTTCGCTAAAATTGGAGCTCTCCAGAAGTATTTTCTAATTTGTTTAAATTTTTTAAAATATTTAATGGCGTCCATTTTTGAAATTTTAAAATCAGCTTGCAAATCTACCGATGGTGCCCTATTTTTGTGCCAAATTTCTTTTTGATTCAGCCAGAAGAAAGCAATTGTTAAAAATGGGCCTTAGAATGTGCAGAGATAATGGTCGGAAGTAGAGAAAAAATAGAGTTGCAATAAGCTAAATGTGTTTCCATTTCCCACGTGTTTGTACGTGTATCTCGAAGAACTGATGAAATCCCTTATCGTTACTAGATCTTTACCTCCAACCTTATCTGTTAAACAAAGATATGCTGTAAATTAAGGAAGTAAAGTGACTGATAATATAAATTTACTGTTATAAAACTGTTAAATTTTGAGAAAACTAAGGATTATCTCCTTCATGGTTAGTTCTATCCTGAGGTCAGTTTGGACATTTTGAAATTGCCCGTAAGCATTTTGGACTATTGTATTAGTTTTCTTGAGCACAACTGATGAGACTTAGATCGATGAAATGTGCACAACCTGTGCATCAAAATTGGTATCATTGAAGATTTATGATAAAGGCAACAGTAGAAACATTACACTAATATTCAAATTTTGATTTTTGCTAGTTATGCTCTTATTATATGTACAGAATCACACGAATTTATCTGTTGACGGTCTTTCCCCAACAAATACTGATGTTACATAATTATGTAATATCCGATAAAAGGTGACAAAGTTTAAGTTGTGTAATTGGATTTTGAATAGTATCTTTATTTTCACCTAAGCGTTATATTTAGATATTGAAGATAGCATGCATCATTTACTGTTTAGATCATAAAAAATGAATAATACATTCATATCAATTATTATTAAGTTTTTAATATTCCATTCTAAATAGTAGACTTGCAATGTAATATGTGAATAAAATACCAGCGTTGCGTGGTTTTTGCATGTTTGTACAAAGGTAAGATAATTTATGATTACTAAATATTTCACGTGATTATCTAGTATTTTTTGTAGGTGTTAAACATGTATTAACAAGATGACACAACAAAATGTGCGTATTTCCGATTGGTAGTTTGTACAGGAAAACAAAAACACTTTCCATTTTTTAAGTACAAATTAATATGGAGATTTTATTAATCATGTTTGTTGTTGTATCAATTATAGAACCATTATTATTCGGTGTATTGTACTCTGGATGGAGCTCATATGTTTATATATTGATAGAAAATGGATTTTATTTTGACCTGTGCATGACAGCAACACCTTCTAATCCAGAGGACAGTATCTTAAACAATTCAATGGTTTTAAATTCTTCGATATACATAGCACAAAGGAATATCACGATGACAACAGTCACAACAGCGCCATCTACTTCCTGCAAGGAACAACAGGAACAGCTACTTTTGTTGTATTCAATTTCAGTAGCATTGGTTTGTTTGTTCGTCGTATCATGGGGTCCATTAATTTATAGATTTGGCCTTCTAGGTCCAAAACTGTGGTCTATGTAAGTACATTAAAATTTTACAATTATTAATTGAAATAATTACGTAGCTAATGATATTATTGTAATAAAACTCTATATATGCATTTTCTACATATGGGTCAATTAGAAAAGTCCAGCAATATTGTGCTACATACTAAGGCTAGAAAAAGTTTCGTTCGAAGGAAACTCAAGTAAAGGAAATAACTGGCTTCAAATTATAATTTTAGAATCAGAATCACGCCATCTTCTTCCTACCGATCAGTTATAAACAAAGTTCATATGTAATCACTATATTGTTTGGCTGACTGTAACTTGGGATACAAATTCTTACGGTATCATCTTATTAAAATCAGTCTTAAGATTAGTTGGGATACAGGTCCATTAGTGATTTTGTCCGTTTCGTTTAGTTTTGGCGTGTCGATATGATTGAAATGGGTTAACATTAGGAACATATCTTTTAAGTTTAGCGTCAAATGATAACGGAAAATGAGAATATTCAAACACAATTCTAGAATAATAATATTCATTGTGCTTTAAGTCGAACATGTCATACATGTACGTAACCGATGATAACAGCTTAGATACAATTACATTCCATATCAGATACAAACTTTAACTAATAATAACAACACCAATGACGAATTATAACAAACACATACTTAAACTTACATTTCTTTAAATCTAGTTTTCTGATCTCTGGAGGTTCTCTGTTATTGGGTTTTGCAAACAAAGGTAAGTACTTGTTTAGCTATTTCATGTTGAAATATAATGTATTCATCTTTTTGCTTTAATACAGTGGAATATGGGTCATCAGGTTATGCATCTCGGCTGAACAAAAATATATCTTTAAGATATGCAAAGGAGCGTATTCCAATATCCCATTAAATCAAAGAATCAAAATTGCCATTTTAACAACGACAAAGCAAAACAAAGAAAAGTAAAAAAAAAAAGGGAAATAGGAATTTACGTACTTGTATATACTAACCAACGTGGGTCGACATGGTAAGCAGACCCTTTCCAAAATGTAATCATTTAGATAGAAAAGCGAATATGCATATACATAAATTTACCATATGATATTTATTGAAGCACATAGTCCATATCACGTATCCGTGATGATATCCATACCATCAAGGCTATATCCCATATCACACCCCTACGAAAATGCCGTATCGAAATCGAATTACACCCCTACGAAAATCACGTGATCGAAGAATGACGTCACACAGACAACAGATAAGATGGCAGTCGAAGATGCGTCCGTAGCGAATTAAACCCAACAGCCAAATTTATATGGCCATATGGTGGAATATTTTGTCTCAGAGGTGAAAAGATGAAAATATCTCATATGCTCAAGTATGCTTTACTGGATACAAAACAACGTCAGATATGAAACTGTTTTCATATCTAAAGTAAAAATATATGATAATATGATATGGATTTTTTCATATCAAAGCTCATTTCAACTCTCGGCACGTATCGGTTTCATCGAGCTAAAGTTCTCAGGATGATATCGGCGTCTCAGGTTGAAATGGGGTGTGATATGAAAAAAATAATGTAATATTCTATATTTACAGATATCCATTTTCTATCAATATATAAACATATGAGCTCCATCCAGAGTACAATACACCGAATAATAATGGTTCTATAATTGATACAACAACAAACATGATTAATAAAATCTCCATATTAATTTGTACTTAAAAAATGGAAAGTGTTTTTGTCACTCCAAAGTTTTCTATGTAAAACATTAAGTATACAAGTTTAATCTTCATGTCTTTGTACATGTTTATATGTTTATCATTATAGATACGCCACTTTTTATTGTACCTGGTTTAGTCTTTGTTGGAGTCGGTGGGGTGGCCATTATATTGTTAAATATTAAGGTACGCATAAGTAGGATAAATTTTAAAGAAGAGTAAAAGAAAATTCCTCTTTGTTTTGGATTTTAATGACTGTTCTCATTAATTCATCAATATATCTTTAACCGGTTTTCCAACACTTTGATCTCAAGCACTGCTGATGAGTTGTCAGTCAACGAAATGGCCATACAGTGCATCAAATTTATTTCGGTATTTTGTGATACGTTTCATTACTACCACTGGGTCCATGTCACTGCTGGTGGACTGTAAGTCCCCGATCGCATTATAAGCCCAGTAGCCAGAATTTTTGTTCTGGCATGATTCATTACTCAAATGCCTCTAAATTTACAGTTCAAAATTCGACAAAAGTATAAGAAATTTTTAAGGCTCTTCCTGTTGATGCAGAGGTAACCCTTAGCAGAGTTTGGATTCCTGTTTGTTTTAATTGTTTTGGATTTTAATGGTTGTGCTTATTAATTCATCATTATATCTTTAATCGGTTTTCCAAAACACTTTGATCTCAAGCACTCATGATGAGTTGTCGGTCAACGAAATTGCCATATAGTGCATCAATTTTATTTCCGTATTTTGTGAAACATTTCATTACTGTCGCTTCATGATGGTATCCATCACTACGGTCAATGTAAAACCAGCACAGCATGATAGTGCTCGGTCTGATAAGATCAATAGAATAGAGAATGGAAACGGAGAATGTGTCAAAGAGACAACAACCCGATCAAACAGCAAGAAACAGCTCAAGGACTCCGTATTATAGAGAACATTACATTGCAAAATCCGTATCGAATGCCGTATCGACCAGAGTAACTAATACCAGCCAGAGTAATTACTTAGAATTAATGTCAATTATAGATTCTCAGCAGAAACCTGAAAGGCATAAACTGTATCAAGTCTCATGTTAAACTATACGATGAATAATCTATGTTTTTTACAAGTTATAGGTGTGTGAATAAAATGATGTCTGTTGTACATCAGTGTTTTCTCTTAACAGCATACACAAGCTTTAATTTTCTTATTCTGTTTGGAATTTATTCTAATTGGAAATAAATGTTATGTTATTGTTGAAAAAATATTTCGCACAGGTTTCATCGTTTCTGCCGTTCGGTACTGGACTGTATGTTGCAGTACTGAATGGTGCTATGGATTCATCAGTGATCACCTTCAGAATGGTAAAGGTAAATATTAATTATATACCTATAGGGGGTTTTGTCTATTAAGAAAGCAAAGTCTTTATTTCAAAGAAAACCTGGGCAATACCACTTTTCTTTGTTGTATATGTGTACAAGGTTATTATTTCCCATAATAATATAGGATGGGTCATTCTTAAAACAAAGGATCTTCAACCAACCATGTACGATGTATAGTCAGAGGTACATGTATAATAGTTACAAACATTTCCTGAGTACTTTTTATAACAGAGTTGTTTGGATAAATAAAAAAAAAGAATGTTTTGGAGTCGGACAATTTGGGGGGGGAGGGGAGGGGGGTAGAAATTCTGGAAGTAAAAAAGAAAATAATGTATTGCACCACAAATGATTATGTAATACATGTAATTGTCTATGAGAAAAAATATCTCTATCTTCGTTAAAAAAACAATGTTTCAAAACCTGTTGATTTTTAACTTGAATAGATTTTAACTCACATAATGGTCTTTCACATTGCCAGTATTTTAATTTATGACAGTCCACTAGTTAAACAGTTAACTCTGCCTTTGGCAAAAACTACAACAATATATACATGTCCTTGATTAGCACTTAATTTCAATTGGTTTGATGTTAACAAGGGGGTGTTTTGAATTTAAGTGGTTCTGAATAGGGAAATTCCATCATATTTTAGGTGTAAAACGAGCTAGATTTTTTTTAATAATTTAAATTCTCATTTACTTGACGGTATATAAGTTACAGAAAGTATATTTGTAGGTTTTTCTGGTATTACAATACAACTCGGGTATCGGGAATTGGCAGATGAAAAACCTCGCTACGCTCGATTTTTCAACAACCAATTTCTGACACCCCTCGGTGTATTCTAATACCAGAAAAACCTACAAATATACTTTCTCTATACCTTAACTTTCAGAAACTAAAAATGAAATATATTTTGTCATTACATTAAAAGTTTAAATAAGTTTATGAAGAAAAGAGAAAATACACAGATTAACTCTCTGGCAAAATATGATATAGAGTAAATTCAAAACCACTAAAATAACAACATTTAGATTTTTTTATGTATTCAAAGAAGTTGTAACATACTTTGAGCAAACCTGATGAGTCGTAAATCGACGAAATGTTCATATCTTGTGCATCAAAAACGCTATCAAAGAATAGAATAAAGAATGGAAACAAGGAATGTGTCAAAGAGACAACAACCCGACCAAAGAGCAGAAAACAGCTCAAGGCTACCAATGGGTCTTCAACGCAGAGAGAAAATCCCGCACCCGGAGTCGGGCCTCATCTGGCTCCTAAACAATAATGCATAATAATTTAGCGAAATGGACGGCACACTAAACTCCGAAACATAAAACTGAACCAAAATTAGATAACACAAGACTAATAAAGGCTAGAGGTTCCTGACTCGGGACAGACGTAAATTGCAGCTGGGTTAAACATGTTTTGTGAGATCTCAACCTTCCCCTGTACCTCTAGCCAATGTGGAATAAACAAACACACAGTGATGCACACAGTAAAGCTCTGCTCAAAAGATGTCGGAGTCCGATGTTAAAAAAGGTAACAGAAGAAACTACGCAAAACGTATTTTTACCAGTAGGCGACACCGCTGCTGTTGGACTTTTAAGTCCTCGATGGTATCCCCAGCTCAGTATTTCGATACAAGCCCTCAACTGATACTTAAAATTTACTGTTACAAAAATGTAAAATTTGGGAAAACTAAGGAGTATCTCCCTGATGCATAGCTCTGTCCTTAGACTGTTTTGGCTTTACCCCTGTTTGTGTTTTTGGCGTTTTTGTCTTTGTCTTTTTGCCATCACTTGGCGTGCATCGTCCGTCCGTCTGTAAACTTTTACATTTTCATCTTCTCCTCTGAAACCCCTGGACCTATTCAACTGAAACTTGGCCTGAAACATTTATGGAAGGTCCTATACAATGTTTTCATAAATCATCCCGATCTGTGAAACAATTTACATGTTCTGATTGGTCCAAATTTACAACTTCTTCTCTTCTGAAACCGTAAAGTCAAATGAACTGATTTTTGGTATGGAGCATATATGGAAGGTTCTTTACAAAATTTGCAGAAATCATCCCGGTCTGTGAAATGAAATGGCCGCCATTAGCATTTACATGTTCCTATTGGTCGAAATTTAAAACTTCTCATCTGAAACCGTAAAGCCAAATGAACTGATTTTTGGCATGGAGCATCTATGGAAGGTCCATTACAAAGTTTGCATAAATCATCCTGGTCCGTGAAACGAAATGGCCGCCAGGACCATTTACATGTTCTGATTGGTCGAAATTTAAACCTTCTCCTCTGAAACCATAAATCCAAATGAACTGATTTTTGGTATGGAGCATCTATGGAAGGTCCTTCACAACATTCGCATAAATAATCTTGGCCCATGAAGCAAAATGGCCGCCATGAACATTTACATTTTTTGATAGGTCGGAATTTAAAACTTCTTCTCCTCTGAAACCGTAAAGCCAAATGAAGTGATTGTTGGTGTGGAGCATCTATGTAAGGTCCGTTACAAAGTTTGCATAAATCATCCTGGTTCGTGAAACAAAATGGCCGCCATGACCATTTAAATGTTCTGATTGGTCGAAATTTAAAACTTCTTATCCCTTGAAACTCTACTCAAAAGAAACTGTAAAGCAAAATGAACTGATTTTTGGTATGGAGCATCTATGGAAGGTCCTTTACAAAATTTGCATAAATCATCCCGGTCCATGAAACAGAATGGTCGCCATGAGCATTAAATGTTCTGATTGGTTGAAATTTAAAACCTCCTCTGAAACCGTAAAGGCAAATGAACTAAATTTTGGTACGGAGCATCTATGAAAAGTCCTTTACAAACTTTATAAATAAATCATCATAGTCTGTGAAACAAAATTGCCGCCAGAAGCCTTTATATTTTCTCATTGGTCAAATTTTTAAATTCTTATCCTCTGAAACTGTTTGGCCAAATGAACTTATACTTGGTATGAAGCATCTATTGAAGGTCATTTACAAAGTTTCCAGAAATCAATCTATTCCATCAAATAAAATCAAAGGTTTTGACTCCCAGGTGAGCGATATAGCCTCAGCCCTCTGAGCCTCGTGATCACTTTCTTCTTCAACATTTTGGATTATCGTTTTGTTTTTAATCATTTTAGGCCTTAAGCACAACTGATGAGTAATAAATCGACGAAAACGTACACATCGTATGCATCAAAATCGGTACCAAATAATGTATTAAATACTAATTCAAAAGGCATTAAACAATAATTTATAGATGTGGCATTGTATTAGGAACATATTTGTGATACTTTCTAATTTCAGCTTGCTCATGACTTTGGTATTCCAAGCAAATATCCATTTATATTCATTGCATTACTTGAAATTGTAATATCTGGTACTAGTCTACTTCTGCACAGAAAATTTGAAGACAAAGAGAAAAAAGCACATAACGAACAACGTGAACAGACATATCCACTAAACAATGGTGACATGCCAAGTAGTAAAGACACTGGTATATATTTCAAACAATTTATTTTAATGTATTTAAAGATATGCATGCAGCGGTGGACATTATTCATTATAAAATTTTAAAACTAAAGGCTCAGAGGGCTCAGCCTGTATCGCTCACTTGACAGAAACAAGAATTGCCCATGGCGGCCATGTTTGTCGCATGATCTGGACAAAATGAGAAAAAATTGTAAAAACCTGACCCACAGATGCTTCTGTCAGGTTTCATTCCATTTGGCCAAGCAGTTCCACAGAAATTTGTTTTTTTTCAAATCAATCAATGAGAAACAAGAATTTTCTATAGCGACATGTTTGTTACCAGGTCAGGACGAGATGACGAAACATTGTAAAGGACATCCCATAGACATTCCTGTCAAGGGTCGTTCCATTTGGCCAAGCGATTTCTGAGAAGATTTTTTTTATATCGGCCAATCAGAAACAAGAACTGCCCAATGGCGGCCATATTTGTAGTCTAATCGGGACGAAATGTGGAAACTTTATGAAGGACCTCCCATATATTTTTCCTATCAAGTTTCGTTCCATTTGGCCCAGTAGTTTCACTTTGGCCAGGCAGTTTCAGAGGAGAAGATTTTTGGAAACTCAGCCAATCAGAAACAACACTTGTCCATGGCGGCCATGTTTGTTGTCCGATCAAGATGAAATGAGCAAATTTTATAAAGGACCTTACATAGATGCTTCCTGTCAGGTTTAATTCTATTTGGCCCAGTGGTTTCAGAGGAGAAGATTAAAATGTGAAGCAGTAACAGACGGACGACGACGGACGCCAATTGATGACAAAAGCTCACATGTATTGGACATATGAACTAAAAAAACACTCAATTTAAATGGTGAACTTCAAAGTTATGCCCATTACCGAAAGAGCTCAACATTCCCTACCGTCTTTATATGTCGTTTACCAGGTTTTGATTTATACTGTATCCCTGCACTATCTCAATTCGTTTAGAGTCAGGTTGATCACGTATCGTGTGAATAGCCATATTCCAAATGAAAATACCCAAATAAGTTACATAACCTTAGAAAGACGAACACTTTTACGAAAGCACATTTTTTATTCACTCAAAAGAATTATTGTTTCCGGTGCCAGACAGAACTTGAAAGTTGTCCATTACATAGATATCGATATCTCACGGACCTTTTAAAAATACTTTGAGATAATAAAATGAGTAGTTACCAATATTCGAAGAAACGAAATCTCAGAAGACAGCAGCAATAGGTGTACGAAGTTCAACAATGTCATCAAGCTAATCCAGCATTATTGACAAGAGATCTGTGTATGTGAGGTAGTTAGCTAACCCGAGCTCGCACAGCACAGAGTACAATGTATCAATGTACTTTCGTAGCCATCAAGTGAACCCCGAAAGGAAGAGATCAGGTTCGTCGACAGTGTAAACATCTATTGCCATGCTAGCATCGCCCGCCATGTGATTACCAACGAAAGATTCATATCCATGGAGAGTCCAGTCAGGGAGAAAGTCGTGTCACGAACGAAAGGGAACGATCTATGACAAACGAAAAATTCACCCGTACGTTGAGACACAGAAACTCTATATCGATCAACCAACTCTTTACAGCTATGAAGACTATAATTCAAAAAGTAGTATCTATGGTCCAATCGTTTTATTGGAATTAATCAGGATGATTGACATAAAAGATATGAAGGGAGACAACTGTGTTTTCATATGGACAGATGTGATTTCATAAGAGACACATAATTGGAAATGTTGTTTTTTTCCAAAATGTTTAACCTATAAAACAAAGGTACATTGCTGGGTCAGCTAATTACTCTACAAAACCTGTTTCAAAGATTTTAACATTCATATTGACATGTATTAAAGAGGGCCTTCAGGATTATTGTGAAACATAGTATTCAACCAGTAGCGTCAATCAGATGTGGATTCTTAAAAACTCCAAAAATTTACTTCAATATCTAAAATCAAAATCTTTAGCTACATGCAACAGCATAAAAACATTCGACTTCTCTACACTCTACATTACCATACCACATTCTCAATTAAAAGATCGCTTAAAGCAACAAGTTCATCAATGTTTTTTCAAGAAAAATGGGAAACGCAGGTATAAATTTCTTGTTCTAGGTAGAGAAAAAGATTATTTCGTGAAGAAGCACTCTGATTCTGACATAAAGTATTCTGAAGATGAAATTACAAACAAGTTAGATTTTCTCATAGACAACATATTCGTTGAATTTGACAGTCTAATTTTTCAGCAAACAATCGGCATTCCAATAGGAACCAACTGTGCGCCTCTCCTCGCCGATCTGTTTCTGTACTCATATGAAGCGGACTTTATTCAAGAGTTACTACGGGAAAACAAAAAGAAACTAGCCCAATCCTTTAATTTCACTTTTCGTTGTATAGATGATGCGTTGTCGTTAAATGACGACAAATTCCAAGACTTTCTATATCTTATCTACCCCAGTGAGCTTAAAATTAAGGATACTACAGATACACAAAAGTCCGCTTCATATTTGGATTTGTTTCTTGAAATAGACTATGAGGGACATTTGAAGACAAAACTTTATGACAAACGTGACGACTTCAATTTTCCTATTGTTAATTTTCCATTCTTGAGTAGCAATATACCAGCATCGCCTGCATTGGCGTCTAGGTTTCTCAGCTTATCCGATTTTCAAGGGCATGCGTGAGTTACCATGACTTTCGACAAAGAGGATTACTGCTGTCACTAAAGCTTCTTAACCAGGGTTTTATCAGGGATAAGTTGATGAAATTTTACGGTCGTCATCACGAATTGATTGACCATTACAGTGTTCCAATATCTAAGATGATGTTGGACCTGTTCCCACTGTCGTAAACTTTTATCTGCCTCCACCGATTTGTGAATTCCCCCTATTGACTTTGTTGACCATCACGACGGATACCGTATACGGAGCAGGAACTGCTTACCCTTCCGGAGCACCTAGGTTCACTCCTGGTTTTTGTTGTTCATTATTTTTTAGTTTTCTCTGTTTATTTGTTGTGCTTGTGGTTGTTTATTTGTCTTCCGGGATTGTCTGTCCAATGGATTACGTTTCTTTGATTGCTCTTTAGGTATAATTGTCCTTTTTTAACATTCATATTTCAGATTTTATGCCTTCTGATGACACATATAAAACAGAAGATGTTCCAACTATAAAAGACAGTATATGTACGATTTTTACATTTACCATGATGATGTTCATGTCTATAATAATGTTGAATTTTCTCATGTATGTTGGGACAATAAACAAACGACTTCAAAATAAATTTCCAAACGAAGGTAAGATTCAATCTCAATTAGTAATGGAATAAAGGCGTTCTCAAGTCTTTTTTTCTTTAGAAGAAAGCACAGTATAACATACGTTATATCTCAAATTGGAGACAGTGACATCACATCGTTGCTATTTGTCTCAAAACGAAGTAGTGTAAATTGAACATAACAAACAAATACCACAAAGATACATGTATAACTAAAAGAATTAAAAACATGACATAACAGAATAAGAACAAGACGAACCAGAAATTCAAATACAAGCAATGTGAACTCCCACAAAAACCGTGTGGGAAAAATGTACTTTTAGAAATGTATCAGTCATCCTATCTTTGTCAGATCTTGTTATCTCATACCCATGGGCATAATTGCTGTTATCTAAATCGGTTGAAATAAGAAATATTTGAGCCATCGGCCTGATTTAGTGACAAAAGGGGGTACTATTGAAAAGATCCTAAAAGAAGTTTGCAAAAGTGTAGGCAAGGAAACAGTGATTATATTGCGATGCTTATCTGTATCTAATCAGCCTTTCAATATTGAAATTTTGGTTGTTAATAAATTTAGAACATCAAAAGTTTAAGAAATAAGATATCTTACAGATCAGTTTATAACTTACCGTAATAGTTTACATAGTATACAAAGGTACAATTGCGCTCATAATGAAAAGAAGGTTATTTCTTACTTATTTAAAACATTAAAATCTGAAGAATTTAGATACATGTATTTGGATTGTTGCGATATATTAAAAACTAGCTTTTGGTGGTCCTATAATAATTACTAGAGTCTTTTATTATCAATTTTATCTGATAAGACAAACTTTTATGGTATTTTATAAATCTAATATATGAAATTTAATATCAAGAGTTTTATGACTTACTTAAGGATCGAATCATCTTTTCGAAATATCAGTAGAACCTATGGAGAAAGTTCTAGAAATTGCATTTTAACAACTTCATGCACAGTCTATATCTAATTATTAATCCGTTCTGTCACCAATAATCGAACTGGACAGTTCTGACCTAGAACCATTCTTGACAGTTCTACCCAAGAACCATTTCTGATAGGGTTGGTACTACCTTTTAACCGGGACAGAAAAATATATGCATAATCGTATTATAAGGTTTGATTTTCTGTGTGCATTTCGAAAACAAATATCAGTTATATTAACGATTTTGACAACAGCAAAATATATTTAAAATATTTTTCCTGTATAACGTATACATTTTATCTCTTTGATTTGATTTGATATACATGATATGTGTAAAATCAGTAAAGACATGTTAAAAAATTAGTATTAAATAAAACAGAGAATGGAAACGGGGAATGTTTCAAATAGACAACAACCCGACCAAAGAGCAGAAAACACCTCAAGGCTACCAATAGGTCTTTAACGCAGCGTGAAAATCACGCACCTGGAAGCGATCTTCAGCTGGCTCCTAAACAATAATCCGTACTAGTTCAGCGAAGTGGACGGCACACTAAACTCTTGAACATACAAATTAACCAAAAATTTTAAAAACTACACACAAGACTAACAAAGGGTAGAGATTTCTGACTTGGGATAGGCGCAAACATGATAAAGCAAATTCCTTAATATTGAAAATTTGATAATAAAAACGTAAGATGGATGTTGTTGATATATTGCGTTTAAAGTGACAAGACTTATGTTTAAACTTCTGGTGTATTAATCCGTAAACTTTAAAGCATGTACATGTAGATGTATGTTATACGAAACAACATATTTTTTTCCTACTAAATGAGTATAAATCTGTAACATGATTTTTTCTAATATTCCATAGACTAACTAGATTACATGTTTTCCTTTTCAGTAAGCCGTTTGACAAATATATTAGCCTATTGCATGATGTGCGGGATTTTAATATCTTTTATAACAGGAGGAATTATCGAATGGCAGAGGAAAACATTTAAAGGTATGATACAACTACACTGTAAGTCCATTGACTGCAACTCATTTTTCTCTGGTATCAAATTATGTATTCTTATATTATACTTTGGGATATTTTAATAAAACTGGCTATTTATTTTAAATTGCCAAAATATGCCTCTGAATTTCCAACAGAACATTTTCTTGATTTTGTTTACGATTTAGTGATTTTTTTACATATTTTTGTATGGAAATATTAAATTTGTCAAACAATTTGTGATAAAGGCTACAAAATCCAGAAGTGACGACAGAATTCAATCCGTCAAACAGCCCTGGTTATGTATCAGTGGGACAATAATCATATCCCCCTCCCTGATAACTTATATAATCCCTTGATTAAAAGTTACAGGACAATTCAGGTAGTCACAATGAACAGATTGCAACTACAATATCTGTAATTTTAAAAGTGGCCATCTTGTTTTGTAGATAGTTCAATTACAGAGAGGAAATTGTTACCGAACGTGCTACCTCTTACAATAACTAGTTTCTTATCCATTATACTTAATGTTTTACACCATTTTGAATCCATGGACGTTTTGTACCTAGAATTTGTTGTTCTGACGACACTCCGATCGTTTCTGTTCAGTACTGCCACAGCATTTTGCGTGTCTGTGTAGGTATTACAAATATAGATAGAGAACACATATTTTTTTTATCTTAAAACCGAATTTCTGTGTTGATCTTCACAAGCAGTGAAATTGTGGATAGCAAGACCAAAATTTAAAATATGGCATTGAAGTCAATCACAACTGATTAGGACCTGTTCAGATTTGTTTGGTCTGTTTTTTACCACGATTTTACAAAAACCCCAATCACCACTTGAATAGAGTGCATTGGGGCTTATATGATTTTCAACTTTATACTATATAGATACTTTTCTAACTACATTTCAAAATATACACTTTTGGTTTTTAACATTTTACGCTTTGAGCACAACTGGTGAGTCGTGAATCGACGAAATATGCTTGATTTTTAGAAGCAATGTTTTAATATCCCCTTCTTTTTGTATCAAACATAGGCCTTCAATATATGAACATTATTCCAGAGGTAATCCAGAGAATCCACTCTACAAACATACACAATTCCAATTAATAGGTTGTGAAAATGGTTTCCAAGAAATATAATTTACATATAGTAGAGACAATTCTTTAAAGAATCACTTCTTTACATAACACATATTCCAACAAACAATTAAATCATCAGGATTCTTTACCAAGGAGCTTGGTTTTCTCCAACCAGGCATCCATACTTTCTGTATTATGATCTGTTATAACCTCGATATGATATGAGTAGTTTCAATATGACCACATTGGTCAATTTGCCTTTCTTTAAATGATTTTAATAAGGTAAACAATAAAGTAAACGTATTAACCATTCTATTAATGAAAAGAATTTAAAAATGTTTATAATTGTATGGGTAATCACATCATTGCTCTATAACTTTGTGAAAGTGGAGAAACACAAAAACGATTCACACCAAAACTACATAATGAAATATAATTAACGATATATAGTTTGGTATATAATTTTTATATACGTGTATATTAAACGGAGATAATATTCAGATCTTCAAACAAAAAACACCAAAACAAAGGAAGAAAAACGCAAAACACAATCCTAGTACAAACAGAGAGTCACATTAATTGGAAATGGGCAGCATAATTCTTCGCGTTATCGGAAAAAGAGAAATTTTGAAAGAATTACATAAATCTTAAGATTCTCTGTGGGTAGTTTTGAAGACCTTTGGGTTTATCTAGTTTGGTTTGATTTAAAATTCTTGAGGGAACAAGGATTGTTCTATTTCTTTTTACGTCGCATATATATGGCTGTGTTTTGAAAAAAGATCAGATTATATTGTAAAAATTAACAGTTCGAAATGTGATGTATTTGATGATTTATTTCACTAATCAGGTTAATTTTGTCTGATGTATTCATAATTGGTAAAATAATTTATTATTACCACTGATTCGATACGTATACTGGTAAAATCAAAGTCTCGGATGGTACCACCAGCTCCATTTCTGATATTTCGATACTCTCCCGAAATTTACTTTACAAAAATTTGAACGTCTTTTGCTCTGGTACCACCAGCTCCATTGCTGATATTTCGATACTCTGCCGAAATTTACTTTACAAAAATTTGAACTTCTTTTGCTCTGTCATCAGATGTTTGTTTAACTTTTTGGTCACTTTGGTATTTTTATAATTGTTCTACAACGTATTGGATTAATTTTTTAGTTTCCAGCATTTGAGGCCATGAGCGCTAAGCACAACATATGAGTCGTAAATCAACGAAATGTATGAATGTTGTGAACCACAATTGATATTATAGATTATATTTTAATACTTTTTTCAGGTATCCACTTCGTCATTCAAATGTATTGTTTTCAATTTACCTTACTATTGGAGGTCTTTTCTCAATGACGCAGTATGCTATTTTCATATGGTACAACATATCTAACCAATCTCAAGTGCAGGTATGTTTGACAGACCTTAAAAATCGTAAAAACCGTCTTCAGTATTCTTATACATTAGGAAATATTAAATCTTATATCATGACGATGACATCTATTACTCAATTATCATGTTGTTTTGTTGATGATAACAAATAACAAATTTTTACAATAAGTTTTATATTAGGTAAATGAGTAGGTAATTTATCTGACAAATTAGAATAAAATCGGTCGAAAAACACATACATGTAGGTTCAAACCAGATAAACATTATGTTTAAGATGTAGCTGCAATGTATTGTATAGTCTTTTAGTGTAACAATTATTGTGATTTAGTTAAAATGTTTAATTTAGTGGTTTTGTAACATCAGAATGATTTAACTATAAGGAATAAAAATTCCGTTGAATAATTTAATTTTTGGTTCTACATAATCATTGAATAAAATATTGGAAGACAACGCCCATTGAAAATATTTTGTTGGCACTCCAAGAATATATATTTTGTTGTAAATGTTGACATTCCAAGAAGACACCTTTATGTTATATTCCTATTTATGTCTTATGACTTCATTGAGTATAAGTAAAGTCAAGAAATACCAAAGGGATATTCGAAGGAGAGAAAAATCGTAACAACTGACAAACTCCGGAGAACAACGAAGACAAGACCAAAACAATACATGCACTACAATTAAAAACTAAAAACATATGAACAACATGGACCCCACCAAAAAACCGGGGGTAGACTCAGGTGCTCCGGAAGAGTAAGCTGTCCATGTCAAATCCGATATGCAGAAGGGATAATATCAATGGAACAGGTCCATTTTCATTTGGGAAACGGTTTTTTCATACCTGTCAACCAAGTCATGATGACGCCCATAAAACTTTAATAAGGATGACTTCAGCTTAGGAGTTGTCTTAGCAACTTTTCTGTCAGAAGCCGGGCTCTTTCCAGGAGGTCAATGTATATGTCACAAGCTCTGGAATAACGTATGAGTTGTGAAATATATACTCATACGCCGGCGCTTCTGGAATATTGCCGCTCAAAAATGGGAAGTTGACGATTGGAAAGTCAAAGTCATCCTTCTTTATTACCCTTTTGGATAATAGTTCCCCCCTTTATTACCCTTTTCGACAACTCCGGGGGAAAATTAATATTACATGTATAATTATTTATAGCCTTATTTATAGTTACAGTTGTTAATGTTTCGATATTTATGATATTAGCGTAAAATGTACAAAAAACTTACTGATATAAAATTATTACATTTCTGCGAAAACTACAGATTATACCTCTGTTCTTTGATATTTTGTTTTTTTTTTTAGTTTATTGTGTCGGCTTTGTACATTATCAACCCTTGAACAGCCACAATTTTACAAACAAATGCTTGTATTGTACCTCAAAATTGATAGCGTAGAATACTTTTTTACATTAATAATTACCTCGCAAAAGTCTATAAAATAAGTGTTACAGAAAAATAAATCTTGTCCAGTTATTTATTTAGATTATACTTTATTGCAGGTAAATATTTTCATGACAATCCTATCTGCACTCTCACTGGTACAACCAATGATAATATATCTGTCCGCGAAAGGTTATATAAGAAGGAAAGTATGCACAGAAACGAGACATGATGATTTAAAAACGAATCCGAAACTATAAAATGATGACATTAAAACTTTCTGTTACGAAATCATCGTGTTTTTGTGTGAAATGAAAGAAGACGTAAGTTGGATTTATTTCTGTCACAGAATCCCTTCACACACAGGACAAACGTTTAAGCGATGAAACAAGTTTCTTAATGTTATACTTCGTCACAGTCAAGAATAAACCTCAAACATCAGGAAATTTATGATCACCCGACCAGAGTTCACGCGACCAACTGTTTACGTTAGATTGGTGCTATTGATTGACACAGCATCAAAGTAAATAAACATACAACACAGAGAAAGCATCAAGTACTTTGGTATTTTCCTTGATGTCCACATAAAGCAATATTCATGAAAAGTGAAGACAGTCTACAGTACAAGTTAATCTATGAGAACAGAAAACAATTATTCGTTAGTGTGATCTGATGTCTTTGTTCTATTGACTTCTTGAACCAATCTCGATCGTAGAAGTATGAATGGGATCCTAAAAACAGATATAGTCAAACATATTTTTGTGACCGTCAAAAAGAACACTGAACGTGGGTCACACAATACATATTGTCAATAAATTCTTGTTCAATAAATATGAAATTCGTTGCAAATGGAAATACAAATTTATGTCAATTAAGATAGGTTATGGCTTTATTCAGATAATTACTATGACTATGCAGATATAAAGAGTCTAACACAGGGGAAAGTACAAGATTTTCCAGTCTTGTAATTTCCATGGTGTTTGATTCTGTTTCTCACTTCAAACACTCGAAAGAAGAAGCCAAAAATGAGTTGGATGCCATTGTTTACAAATATACCAACATCGCCTGCATATAGCGTCTACGTTTCTCAGCTTATCCGATATTCAATAGGAACTGCCTTGTCTCAAAAGTGAGATAATTACTATGAACTTACATAAAATACAAAGAAATAGCAAACACATACCAGACCAAACAGAAGTAGACCAAGACAGCACATAAGCTAAAGCATTAAAGGAGTCGTGTCAAGCTTCATTATCGAAATCTTTGGCTACATGCAACAGCATAAAAACATTCGACTTTTCTGCACTCTACACAACCATGCCACATTCTCAATTGAAAGATCGCAGGTATAAATTTCTTGTTCTAGGTAGAGAAAAGGCTTATTTCGTGAAGAACTACTCTGATTCTGACATAAAGTATTCTGAAGATGAAAGTACAAACATGTTAGATTTTCTCATAGACAACATATTCGTTGAATTTGGCGGTCTAATTTTTCAACAAACAATCGGCATTCCAATGGGAACCAACTGTGCTCCTCTCCGCACCGATCTATTTCTGTACTCATATGAAGCGGACTTCATTCAAGGGTTACTGCGTGAAAACAAAAAGAAACTAGCCCAATCCTTTAATTTCACTTTTCGTTATATAGATGATGTGTTGTCGTTAAATAACGACAAATTCCAAGACTTTCTACATCTTATCTACCCCGATGAGCATGAAATTAAGGATACTACAGATACACAAAAGTCCGCTTCATATTTGGATTTGTTTCTTGAAATAGACTATGAGGGACGTTTGAAGACAAAACTTTATGACAAACGTGATGACTTCAACTTTCCTATTGTTAATTTTCCCTTCTTGAGTAGCAGTATACCAGCATCGCCTGCATATAGTGTCTACGTTTCTAAGCTTATCCGATTTTCAAGGGCATGCGTGAGTTACCCTGACTTTCGACAAAAAGGATTACTGCTGTCACAAAAGCTTCTTAACCAGAGTTTTATTAGGGATAAGTTAATGTCATCACTTAGGAAATTTTACGGTCGCCATCACGAATTATTTGACCATTAAAGTGTTCCTATATCTAAGATGATGTTGGACCTGTTCCAACTGTCGTAACCTTTCATGTGCCTCCACTGATTTGTGACTTCCCCCGGATTGACTTTGTTGAACTTCACGACGGGTGCCGTATACGGAGCAATAACTGCTTAACGTTCCGGAGCACCTAGGTTCACTCCTGGTTTTTATGGGAGTTCGTGTTGTTCATTGATTTTTAGTTTTCTGTGTTTATTTGTTGTGCTTGTGGTCGTTTATTTGTCTTCCCGGGTTTGTCTGTCCAATGGATTACGTTTTTTGTTATTGCTCCTTAGGTATATTTGTCCTTTTTGTTAAACAATGAGCACTATTTCTAATTTTACAAATTGATTGTTTAATTTTAAAATCATTTAAATCAAGATATTTCTCTTTTTCAAAACATCTTTGGACAGTGAATTATGTTAATAATTTCTGTTTGTCAGAATTTAAACTACGTTCTCTAAAGCCATACCAAAAATTGAGGAAACTTTTTGATAGTTTTTTTTTAACAATTTTGCATAAAGGACCTAAATAGTATATATATTTTTTTTAGTTTTGCAAGTATTAAACAAGTATTTTGTCTTAAAAGTTTAATATTTTTTAATACAATATGCTGGAAAAATATATTTATCATTTTTATGTTCGGTGACAATAAATACGTGATGCAATTATACCATGTATATCTACACTCATGGTGCATCCTTTTGAAAGATAAAAAAACTGATGTCGCCTCCCTTCTGCGATGTGTTTTAACAACCATACGCTGCACAATTTACCATGGTCACGTATTTTCATTCAATATTGATGCTTTTCAGTGTTTTATAAGCACGTTAATTGTTCGATTTAATATGCAAATATGCTGTATTCGGAAGCCAAACGATCTTATGACGCTACATTGCAATGTTTAAACACGAGCCTCGTTTTCGGAATGAAAATATGAATATTTAACAGGTGACAAAAATAACGGTGAAAATAGGTCATATCTACGCATCAGTAAGTTAATTGTCGATAGAAGTTTCATAGCACGTTTTTATGCATGGAATGCATTTAAAATCCAAATAAAGTGGATTTTTGGGACTGACCTTGTCGTGTCTCCTTTAACAATGTGAGGAGCATCCAAGCAATAGGATACATCCATGAACCAAACATATGGAATACAAACCACAATATCATACCCAACACAGTGCAAGAAAAAAGTGAATTAAAGAAAAAATATAAACACCAAATCACTATCAACGTCAACCATGGATTGGCCTTAAACGATCCTGTATTTTTTTTAGATATATATGAAAATCCCCTGAAGTTCCTTACTCAGTAAGACGCGATATTTCAAATAAGATATTCTACTTTCTGAGAATGTGTAAAAGAAATCGTACTATTTCATCTTAATTAACTGTAAAAAAAATCAGCGACGAAAAAGAAATGAATTAACAAGATCAAATAACGCCAAGACAAATTACCAGCCAAATACCAATGTATTGTTTTTTTGACTAAAGGTTATCTGTAGAACATATTGAAGTTATCCATTGCAATTCTGCTGCAAAGGAAAGATTTATATCTCAATGAAGTTCTGCAATTGAGGTGAATTGAAGTCTAAAGTGTGAATTTTTCTAAGCATACACTAGGACATTTCCCACGTCATTAATTGATTGGTTTATTGGCTGTGGTGAAATTGATATTTGTTGTCACTGAGAATTTATTTTATAATTTTTGTGCCATATATATCATTGTATTAAGTCACTGTATATAATAATTATACCATAATTCAAATTACTGTCACCGCGTCATTTAATACGATGGTTTTGCTGCCTCAAATAATGATCATGCCACATAAAATAAAAAATTTACAACATAATATAATTTGCACTTTCTTAAGTTTTAGTTTCCAACAATTACGTTTTTTCTGTTGGATTTTTGGGATTCTTTATTTCTTTTTCTTATAATGATAATAACAAGGGATCGATTCCTTTACTCTTTTATGTTTATTCTGGTAAATGTCCTGTCCGTTGGGTTGAAAAAGTCCCGTTCCTCTCAGCGTCAGACTTTCAACTTCACTAACCCTAATTAGCAATCATTTTAAGGTATCCGGACCATAAATGACCATGTGATTATTTAAAAGTTCCCGGATGTTCCATTCAACGCAATTGAAATGACCTCGGTAATTATCGGCAAACTTCGGAAATGTCAATATAACTAACTTATTTTTACAGACTCTGCATATAAGCAACAAAGTGTTTTTCAACTTGGGAAAAATATATATACAAAATTCCAGCTTTAAATTGTTTGGTTCAGCCATTCACGGTCAAAAAGAAATACAATTTTCGATCATTATCTATTATGGTCCGGATACCTTAAAACTAAATCGACAAGGAAATAAAGTCTAATATAAAACGAAACTATTTATTTCAGGATGTTCGAACATAATTTTTGTTGTCATTAAATACATATAAATATCCACCTATTAAAATAAAAAATATTCATTTTCATTGAAAAAAAAGACAAATGCGCATTTTATGGTTTCCAAGTCCACTCAAAGCATACCCTTTTTGTAATTCTGAACAATTTATCATATTAAACACCCTCAGGCATGGATAGCTTGGTACTGATTGTCGGAGCTTGATCGATAATGGAATTATATTAACCTTCGTCTCCTCTTTCGTTCACATGACCGACGAGGTCTTACTTCACAACCATCAGGTAATTGTCCAGACAGCGGACATATTGTTGGATCAATTTCTAGACAGGTAAGCGGACCTACAGCTTTATCGCCACAGTCAGGTAGGGGCAACGGGTTTGCTGGAGCTAAATAAATGAACAAAACTATATAAATGTGATTACATAAGAAAAGGTATATATTTATGCCAAATAAATATGTTTGGTTTTGGTTTGTATATAAATCATACAAGAACAAACAAATGTACCTACTACGAGAGTAGTATAGAGCTAAGCCCAACCACTGTCCAGTGAATGCTATGCTTATGTTTACTGCAATAATCTTTTGACTAAAATCAATTACGATGGCTTTTTTTGGTTGATTGGCGTGATATAGTATCGTACATATATGTATATCGGTTTTTTCCTCTTGTGTCATGACCTACGAGGTCTTACTTCAAGTATTACTGAGTAAATTATTTATAATATCAAAATATTAAGTTTTAAATTAAAGGGTCATACCTGTCCATGCAAACAGAAAAGTCTAGTTCGATTTTTTCTTTTTTTCATTTGTCACATAACCCAAGCTTTAATTAAAGGTCTTTTGTTCTTGTTTACATTTATCCAACATCTGTACGACAATACCCCCAGCAAAGCTATTCAAAAATTGCACTCTAACTTTGGTTACACGGACACATTTTGTGTAAAAATAAACCCAACGACAAAGAACCCCGAAAGGGTTTGTCTTAGTAAGCAGAGAAAAATATGTTATTGTTTATATGAAATTCAGTAATTCTATTCGCTAGTTTGATCCTTTCCTCTCCTTCTTTTTGTTAATATTACAACTTTGTATCGAACTTCGAAAAGACAACGTTAATTTAGTGAGCTGACCAAAAAAGTTTTACAACCCATTTTCATTTTCAGATTAATGCATTTTAAAGTAGTGCTCCTTTTGTAAAATAATTCAAATTAACAATACCTTTAAAGAGTGTCTTACCTGTTTATGTTCATGTTCTTCTACCTGATATGTTGGCCAGCGTGCACATACATAGTATTTGCCATGAAGTTCAGAATTGTGTACAAGGAGAACAAAAGAAGTGTCCTTATTAAGATGAAAGTGAATACTTTTTATGTATTCGTACTCGGTCAAGGGTAGGTGTGCATAACAAGTATCCTCCGACATCTTATAAAAGACACTGCTTTTGTTCTCATTGTTCTGTATCTATTACTTTCAAATACCTACATTCATTAACATTAGAAGATCTGTGTCCGCGCTAATAAAATTATTGAAATATACATTTTTCCTGGAGGTATGGCTGAAATAACATGTCGCTTGTCCCAACTCAGGTAAATGTACAACCTGGAAAACTGAAACTTTGTTTAAGGAATATGATACTTACCTGGTCCTAAGTTTGCTTTTAAAAATATTATATAAAATAATGCTACAAAATGCTCATCATGATTGAAAGAGTTAAATTCAGTGCTTAATCTGTTAAATTAAAGTGCAGTTTTGTAAATGACGCAAGACGGAAAATAAAAATGTGAATTGACTACTAAATGAGATTATTATAATTGATTGATAGAGTACAACCTAACGAAATCAGCATTTTATGAACGTGCAGTTGATTTGACGCACATTTATGAATTATTTTCTTTGGGGGTATTGAAGGTATACTTGAATATTTGAGGAAAATGCAGATTTTCGGATATATATTAAACATGCCTCTAATTCTATAAACCTTTCGAATCAGATGCACTCCGTTTCAATTTTGTGAAATTAGTAGATCTGTGAGATTGAAAACTGTGTCGTTTTCCCGCTGTGCCGCTTGTACTGGAAAAGCAACGACATATTTTTTTCTACCTTGTCATTGGTAGAGATAAATCATACCATGTTAAAAACCATTTTAAATCTAACAAAAAATATAAAAAGGACGAAATTGTCCTGATGATTGAATTTTTGATGGACAACATATTTGTTCAATTTCGTGGACGTGTTTTCCAACACACAATCGGCATTCCTATGCGTACGAATAGTGCGCCACTCCTGGCCGACTTGTTCCTTTACTCGTATGAGGCAGACTTCCTTGACGGACTTCTTTACGAAAAACAGAAGAAGTTAGCCCGTACCATTAATGTCAGCTTCTGCTACATATATGATGTTTTACCACTCAACAATTCACGTTTTGGGAATTTCTTACATCTCATCTATCCAAATGAGCTCGAAATTAAGGATACCACAGACACTGCCAAGTCTGCATCTTATCTTGACCTTCACCTCGATATTGACACCAGAGGAAGGTTGAATACAAAACTTCAGGAAAAACGGGATGACTTTGACTTTCCAATCGTCATCTTCCCATTTTTTAGCGGCAATATTCCAGAAGCGCCGGCGTATGGAGTATATATTTCACAACTCGTACGTTATTCCAGAGCTTGTGACATAGACATTGACTTCCTGGACAGAGCCCAGCTCCTGACAGAAAATTTGCTAAGACAGGGGTATGTTGCTCCTAAGTTAGAGTCATGCTTATTACAGTTTTATGGACGTCATCATGCCTTGGTTGACAGGTTTGAAAAAACCGTTTCCAAAATGAAAATGGACCTGTTGCATTGATGTTATCCCTTCCTTATGTCGGATTTAACATGTGCAACATAGCGGGTGTCCTGCAGGAAGCAGAGACTGCTTACTCTCCCGGAGCACCTGAGTCTACCCCCGGTTTTTTTTTGTGGTGTCTATGCTGTTCATATGTTTTTATTTTTTAATTGTAATGCATGTAATGCATGTATTGTTTTGGTCTTGTCTTCGTTGTTCTCCGGAGTTTGTGAGTTGTTTTGATTTTTCCCTCCTTCGAATTCCCCCTTGGTATTTCTTGACCTATAAAAGTATATTTGTTACTTTCAGCTATTTTGTTAGGCATTTTACTTGCTATAGTGCTTATTTTTTTGTGCTTTCTTTACTACTTTAGCTTGCTATTTTTTCTCTTTACGATATTTGGCAAAGAATAATGGTTTACCAGTCAATTAATAATAAGCTCTCAAATTTATCTTATTTTGTACCATTTTATAAAAGAAATAAACGCAATATCACAATAGTATAGCATAAATCAAATGTCAAAATTTCGTCGACTCACAGTATATGGGGAATTGATTTAGTGTCTTCCCCCTTTTTCCCTTGCCCCTTTCCCTCTTCAACACCGGTCAATTTTTGCGTTACATAAGAGCCGTTTTAGGTAATTTCGTGAAGAACCACTCTGACAAAAAGTATTCTGAAGATAAAATTACAAATATGTTAGGTTTTCTCATAGACAACATATCTGTTAAATTTGGCGGTCGAATGTTTCAATGGGAACCAACTGTGCTCCTTTCCTCGACGGTCTGCTTCTGCACTCATATGAAGCGGACTTCATTAAAGGGCTACTACGTGAAAAGAAAAAGAATCTAGCCTAATCCTTTAATTTCATTTTTCGTAATATAGATGACTTTTGTTAAATACCGACAAATTCCAAGACTTTGTACATTTCATCTACCCCAGTGAGCTTGAAATTAAGGATACTACAGATACATCGAAGTCCTCTTTACATTTGGATTTGTTTATTTAAATAGACAATTTAGAAGGAACATCGATATCTTTTCAAAAAATTCCATTTTTTATATAAGCGATAATTTCTCAAATCCTGTCCCTACTGATATATTATTTTGGTAGATAGTTTTAATCTATTTATTAGGATCATGAAAACAGGCGACAGTTTCTACATAAAATCAGTACAAAACTTTTAAAGGGGCGAATATACCTTTCTAGTTGTGAATAATTGCAATTCACATAACATTTTCAATGAGACTGATATAAAAAACTATTTCGGTAGAATTAAGCTGTTTCGCCGTGTGTTCCTCTTTGAAAATACAAAAAGAACTCAAAGTGTTATTCATGCAGTTTGCGACTTCTGAAAAGAAGATACCGCTAAGTCGGATTTTTAATGTGCTAGCGCACGAGGTAACTGTCGGCAGGAAGACATATCACCTTACTCGAACACATTATACTGACTCCGAGCCGACCAGTCTTTGCTCTTACTCCTAGATGCCACGTGCTTGGCGAAGAAGCAGCAAATACCAATTTTAATGTCTTTGGTTTCACCCGGCCGGGGATCGAACGCGCGACCTTCCGCACTCGGGGCGAGCACGCTACCACTACACCACCGAGGCGGTCGGGTTCATGTAGGAATTCTTATGTAATGAAGCGTTCGTTTAACTGTAAAAATACTTACGTACTGCCTCATACCATTCTGGAGATCCGGAACAAAGAGAGCAAACCATTGTATCTCCTGCGTTCCCGGTAAGTTCAACTACAATTATTAATTTCAAGAATCAGTAAAATCTCTCCTTAGATATATCTATAAATACAAAAGAGCTTCAGATTCTATATATACTCAAATAAAAGCGAAAATAAAACCGCACCAATTATATTAGAAAAAAAGTTTTAAATAACCATATCCATGATATATTGATATTTTTCTTCTGAAAGGAAAACAATCGAACCAAAAATTATTTTCCCATGTTGAGACATTTATACTATGTTGTTTAAATGCTTTGTTCATTAAGTCATGTATATATTTTTTTTCTAATGGTTAACAGTATTTTTTAACTTTATTTAAATTAATAAAACAGCAAAATGATTAATGACTGATATTTTTTTATTTAAGAAAAAATAAAAATAGTTTTCATCTTGAACCTTTCCCTAGGTATTTTGACTTGTTTTTTTTTAATACCAACATGTCAAGTAGTTTCTGATCAGAGTTTGCTTTACATATGTAAGTTAAATCGCATTTGATTGGTTGAGAAAATTACCATTCAAGTCGGTGTATTTTGCGAATGAGCATTTTTTCCAAATTTCATCAATTGTTATGCATAAGCATAATTGTATTCATTTTATTAAAATATTGTTCTGGTTTAGTTCTAAAATGTCCGGTAATTGTAATTTAGAAATATATAGAAAAGAAAATAGCTATATTTAGGTCTGATATGATGTAACTTTTCTATAAATAAGTTGATGTTTATTGTCTAATGGGAAGAGTAAATATGCGGATTTTTCCAGAAGGAGATAAAAATTCTAGATGTTTGTAAAATTACTAGAACATTCATTTTGAGATGTAAACACTTGGTGTTATCAGATGTAAATTGGTAACTGGAGACAGCCTACTTCTAAACCTACGAGGATTTTAACGTCGACATTTTGGAGAGAGACCCCCATAAGTAGATGGGAAGCAGTTGAACATTATTGGAGAAGTGACGTCGGACTATTCTGCTAAAATTCCTGAATCGTGAAAGTACTTTTAAGTTTTATAGACAGTTATTAGTTATAAGTAATTGTAATTTGTTTCTACTGTTTTTAAATATTTTTATAAAAATGACTGTTCTTTCGTAACACCAGTGGATTTTCATATCACAATTTATTTACCACTAATTTTGTTGTAAATTTGTATTTATATTGTACATTATAGATATTTTTGAGTTTTTGCTTCAATCAATTCCTGGTACACAGGCTACCTCCACCAATAATAACTGGCCGCCCCGAAATAGCCAAAGATGCCGAAAATGGCGTAAAACCCCAACCTAAACACACATTTGTAATAACGACCCCGTGTTTGAGGTGTATAGTCCAACATTACTGCCTGAATGTATCAGTCAAAAATAAGTTAAGACAGAATTAAACATACACTTTAGGGTACTGTCAATTTAGTTTCCTTTGATTTAAGTATTCATTCAAAATAAACAAAAAAGTCTTTAAATCTACATATATTTAGTTCTCTTGTGTTTTTTTTTTAAATCATCTATCAGAAAAAAAAATTATTTTCATTCTCAATGCATTATAGATTGTGAATAAAATCTTAATAATTTATAGATTAAAATCATCCTATATAATATATATGCGCACTTTATGAGTTGCAACGCGACTCTCAGTATATATGCTTGATATTTAAAACTGCTTACATCGTCCTAGTATAAAATTTGAATTCTCCGAGGTGTCAACGACCGCTATGCACATGAAAAGATCAATGTCTTGGATTCTGAAAAAAATTTAATTGTTAAAGTTATAGCTAGCATATGTGTTTTATACAAATACTCATAATTATTTGTAAAAAAAAGATGCGGTATGAATTGCATCGGATATTGCCAATATATAAAAGAACAGAATCAGATAAGATCAGAATTAAAATGAGACCTTAAAGTCTATAGACGATGTACATTGCACTGTCAAAGAAAATTGTCAAAGTTTCATGCAAGCCGGATTGCATTAAAAGACTATTAAACATGTTAAACACAGAAAATATATACAATAACATCTAAACACAATACCTCCGTCAAAACGTCATAAACAAAAAACAAAATTGATAACAGGAAAGGTCAACAATGACATACCAATCTATTACAGCAATCCAACTGAAAACTCCGGACAAAAATTAACGTACATTGTTCATGTAAAAGAGTGCAAAGCACAAACTTGATCACAACAGAGAGTGGCGTTTTATCAGTACCAAAACCTCCCCCTTATATATCCTGACACTCTGGTGTATAAAACACACTAAAAAACAACACAATATGATTACCAACAAGGTGACCGCTTGCTAGAACTTAGAATGAAAGGTAAAAGATCTAGATAAACAGGGTCAGAATGCGCTAGCTGCAGGTCGGATATTGTCGCTCTACTAAACTAAAAAATTTGAAATAACACTTCCATAAAGGGTTTAATGCTATTGTGTCATAGATTTCAATAGAAATCAGTATATGTGAGATGCCATTATGAATTTATAAGTCTTCATGCCATTGGGAGAAAGAGCACTTTTCACAGAATTGCACATAATTTCATATGTGTTATTTTGAAACTCATGGGACGATGCCTCTGCATGGTGGACCCTAGGTCCGCGAGGGTATTCGCCAACCCAGTTGTCAGACATGTCTGACATGATTATTCATTGATTTGTCAGAGAAATTACCAGTATTTAGCAAAATTCAAAAATAATAGAATTACTAAGGGTTCATTCTTGTATTGCACATGGTAGATCTTCTTAGCTGAAATTTGGCTTCCTATTTCGGTATTTTTGGTTATGAGTACTTTTGTTTTAAAATAAGTTTGGTGTTTGGTCTTCCAAATGTTTCGGTTTTAATGCTGCTGATGAGAGGTAACTCCTTGAAATGCGTCGTATACAGCATAGTATAAATTTACAATATATCTAATATTAGTATCTTTGGATTGTTATTTTTAATGTATCATAATTTTGTATATCACCCTCTAGGAGTTTTTTTTTCATGAAAAGAATGTTTTAGAATAATGTGTTTATTTCCGATGCTAAGCCCCTATGAGTGAATCAATATTAATTCCAAAATATGCCATCTTTAATGACTTGACAACAGTATCGTAACTATATCCCTTGTTGATAAGTCTGTTTAAAGGTTTGATTAGCTTTTCGGGTGAATGGCGACATTTTTGTACTTTCTATAGAATAATCTGTATGATTTAGCTAGATCCTATAGTACACATGTAGTTAGGAAATTAAGGTACTTAAGAAATAAATATCTAACTGCTGAAAATATTTGTATCTTTGTGGAAAATATATGACTACAACCCTTTAAGGCCTATACATATCTGAACACAAAAATATTTACTTTAATTCTGCGCAGAAATAAAGGAATACATGTATATCTTTAACCGGTCTGCATTCACTCAAATATCCAAAATTAAAAACGACATAGATATAGAATGTCGACTGTCTCTTGAAAGTGGTAATATATTTTAATTAAATCTTTAAAACCTTTTTAAAACCTCATGAAAAGAAATTAATATGAAACAGTATTGCACTATTGATGTACTAATGGAATTTATATGACACTATGATTTATACATGTAATTGTGGGTCTCATCTCCATATCAAATACCTTAACAGTATATTTTGTTTATCATTCGTAATTTATGTTCAATCACATACCGAGAAAATAACAATCAATCAGTTCAAACCCTTATCATTCTCTTACAAACTTAGAATATTGTAAAGTGCTCAAGGCTCAAATGACCTCTTGATTGGTTTTAATTAATTATAATTGTTTTCAAGGTCAGTATAAGGTTTACAGTTAATGCATGATTTCCTTTGAGACATTTCATTTATGAATTAGTCGTAGTGATGTAGGGCATTTCTAATAATTGGGGAAATTTTAATTAATTGCATTTTAAACATTCACAGATGCAATGATGTTTCCTTATTGTGAGTATGAATGTAAAACATGTAACATTTAAGTGAGAAATTATCTTTTTGTTTATTTACAGTTTAAATCAATCAATTTTCAAATATGAGTTACAACTATATATTATTCTACAGGGAATGCCCCCTGTATACATAATTTAAATATTACTTCATATAAAAGTAATTGGCTAAAACTTAACTGTTCAAATCAATTTAAAAAATTAATAACCCTTTTATATATTAAATTCTAATATTGATTTTACCTCCAGTTTTAATTATATCGGAATACTTGAAATGTCGATTCTTACCAGCCACGGGTCAAGTAATCTGATTTTAGAGTATTAATGCTTTTAAAGATAAAGATGTAGGTTAAATTTAATTAATAAGATCTTTCTTGTTTGTATTGGTCTTATCGTGTTTAACGCTAAACTTTACCGATCTTAAAAACTAAAACAGTTACTTAATTATTTTTACTATTTTCTTTTTCAAATTCAAATTCAATTTTTAATAAGCTGTACTCACTAATTCTGTAACGTGATAAATATACTTTGGGGCAGTTGTAACTCATTTATAGGAATTCATTGTTTTAAGGTCAATGGTTTGTTTACATGTTGGTAAAATATGACAATACAAATGATATAATGATTTTTACAAATCAAATCAAATACAAATTAGGACAATTACGCCCGGTGTCTTCTAGCTATTCCAACATTTTGAAATTACATATTCTACCTATTCCAACATGCAGAGAACAATAGATGTTGTTATAGCCTAATATGTTGTTACAATAATTAGTAATTAATTAGTTTTACAGGTAAAATTTACCTGAGAATTAAATATGAAAAATTACTGTTTATAAATTTTCCTACAAAATAAATTTTGAGTGAAAATGAATTAAATTCTAATAATATAAGAAAATGAAGAATATGTTTTATTAAAATAAAAATAAAAATTATATTAAATTTTTTAAAACCATTTTAACTTTCTACCATTTAACATGCCAATAATTGACAATGCCAAGCTGGTTTTGGTTGATGAAGCCAAGCTTATTACTTTTTAATTTATTTTAATGATTTATGAATAGTATTCACTTTTATCTTGATGCCAAATGTCAGTTCAAAGCTGAACATCCCAAGCTTTAAAATGAGCTTAAATAGTGAGGGTCAGCCAGTCTGTAGTCATTCATAGTAAAACATGGCAAATGCACAGTTAGACATTAGATTTACCACCAACAGACTAGGCAATCAGAACCTGATCCACAATGGCTTTAAATTCCAAGTTAAAACTAGACGTGGAGAGAGATGTTACTGGCAGTGTTCCACCCGCAACTGTCCTGCAACTATAAATACTAAGAATGACTTACCAACCAAAGCAATGGCAAACCACAACCACCAACCTGACACAATGCAACTTAGAGTAGATGACATCTTACGAAAGATGAAAAGACGTTGCAAAGAGGAACTTACACCCATTCCTAGCATATACCAAGAGGAACTCGTCAAACTACGCAACCATGAGTGGAATGATGACACACATAATCTCGTTTCACACATACCAACTTTCCAGTCCTGTAAAGGCAGCCTATACAACGAGAGACACAAACTACTACCCGCACTACCAAACTCAGCAGCTGATATTAATATTGAGGGTGAATGGGCAGAAACAACTGTTCGACAACAATTTCTTCTAGCAGATGACAACACACATGGCCGCATGTTGATATTTAGTACACCAACCAACCTTACTCACTTAGCTGCAGCTACTACTATTTATGCTGATGGTACATTTTACTCATGCCCTACCTACTTTTACCAGTTATATACTCTTCACGCTATGGTTGATGGAACTATGTTTCCACTGGTGTACAGTTTACTACCCGGTAAAGAACAACCAATGTATATTCGACTACTCAGTATACTCAAAGATCTATGTAACACCAACAACACTCCTCTTCACCCGACAACCATGCTTGTAGACTACGAAACAGCAGTACACAATGCCGCCTACGCAGTATTCCCTGGCATCAACATCAAAGGTTGTTTCTTCCACTACACCCAGTGTATATGGAGAAATGCACAGAAACATGGCCTTTAAACTGCATACAAAGATGATGAGTATGTCCACCAACTAGTTCGTAGAGCAGCTGTACTACCACTACTACCACCAAACACTGAAGACGTATGGTTTAATGCACTTGAGGACATCAACGATGCTGACACCAACACTGACACTTTAGGTTTCACCGACTACGTCACCAGCTACTGGGTTGAAGGCCATCGCAACCTCTGGAACCAATACGCCACAGAGGGACCCAGAACTGCAAATCACCTTGAAGGTTGGCATGGGAAGTTGAAGAAACTTGTAAAATCACCACACCCGAACATTTTCAACATGATTCGACTACTCAAACAAGAAGAAGCAATACACGCATTGACTCTAATACAGTATTCAGCTGGTGATAAACGAGTACCAAAGAAAAGAAAATACAGAGAGATAGACAACAGACTCGCCAACCTGAAAACCAGACTTCAAAACCAGGAACTCACACCAGTCCAGTATGCTGATGCCGCATCTTACTTGTTACACATTGACTGAAATTTACTATGTTTTATTTGTGTTTCAACAGTATATTTGTGCTTTTTGTCTTGAATTAACTTTTGCAATATTGCAGTATGATTTTAGTAATTTGTTTATATTTGTGCTTCTTTCTGATCAAAGAATTTTGTTAGTGCTAAATAATTTAGTTGTTCAATATGTTGTTTATATATAATCAAATGTACAAAATAAAAAAATGAATTTATTTAGTTTTAATTTCTTTTTCTCATGTTCAAATCATTTATTCCATGAAGATACCCGGAGGCATGATTCAGACAAAGTCGTCACAAATATAACAGAATACAACAATACAATATCAGACAAAATCAGTTTTTATAGCACAGTTTCCCAATAAACATTAAAAAAATCAAAAGTAACTGTACTGAAGTAAGCAAAGGATACATTTACAAAACATATTAATTCCAACATTCTTACAAAAAAATCACCTTTTTACCTGTAATTAACATCACCAATTAAATAATGTTTTTACAAGCTAATCCGATTGTTTGTCCAATGTTTACACAATAATTCCACCTATTCCAACATGAAATTTTTGTTTTTTTACCTTAAATTTCAAAATGTTGGAATAGGTGGAATGAACCTTACGCCCAATTAAGGGCCAATGGCTTACATATAAGTAAAATATGACAATACAAATGATAGTATGCAGTAACAGAAGATACAAATTAAACTAAGTGTCCTCAAACCTCAGTGCTAAAAACTGTTTTAGAAAGGGAAAATGCAATTTCACTTTTTCACTGTCACCTGCTTTCATTTAAACATATTCTATCAAAGTAATAATTTCTGATGTTTTTATCTTTTTTGACAGTTGAAGAGGAAGTGGCATTGATCATCAATAACATTATATTGCATGCAGATTCGGTTTCCATGAGTATCTCTTGATATCTTCCTCCCATTATAGCTCAAGTATGACCGCTTATTCGCAATTTACAAAGGAGTTCTAAATTCTACATTTTTTTAAAAATATTCTTTCAATTTATAGTTTTCTTTCAAAATTTTAGAAGTTAAGATTTTTTTCAATATTTTGGAGTTTATTCATAAACTGTGTTTCATAATTTATATCTGTTTTTGTAATTTGTCTTTCTAATATTTGATTTTGAATCATATTCTAAATTCTGTAAATATAATTATTTTCTTGTATTCTTTTTATAGGTAACCCATGAATAAACACCTTTATTATCTACAAACAATGTATTTCTTTTGCAGCCTGATGGAACTCTTTTAAAATTGTATTAATATTTATACTATATATCCTCTCTTTATGTAATAGAGATTGTACTTTGATGAAGATTTCTACTGAAAATATAGCTATTTCTGATCTTGAAGCTACATTGCCGGTACAATTTTTGTACCAAAAGTAAATTAGTAAAAGTTTGTATGAACCCTATATGCTAACGATTTATCTATGGAATTAAAACTGCAGAATTGTAATATGCTTTATAGATGTCCATATACCATATTTAACCATTGTAGGTTAATATTTGCCGAGCTAATGAATAAAAAAGATGACAAGACAAATTAACATGGGTTTGATTCAAATGTCTTGTACCTACTTCAATTGAGTATAAGACCTTTAAAGCTTTTTAAGACAATTAAATATTACTTTTCATAACACGCATAAAACATTTTTGATAATAATTACATTGTGTAATAATTTCTTAAAACCGTATCCCATTGACTCGTTAATTAAAAATTCACAAACAAATCTATGGCCGCAACAAACAATGTCGAACAGGTAGTAGTCTTCCGAAATAAAATCATAACTCGGGTATGTTTTTATACATGTATCCAGATCCTTCAAGCATAAACATGAGCAAAACATGTGTAAAAATGATTGGGAAACTGCATTATATACAGTTATTATTATTATTATTATTATTTACAGCATTTATATAGCGCATATCTAATAACATTACTCTATGCGCTTTACAATTAAAAAAAAAACGAAAATACACGTATATTTAAAAATAGATATCAGTTAAAAATAAGAGAAATTCATATTTACAGTATAAACTTTAAAAAATTGAAGTCAAAAATGAAAATATAAATCAGCATAAAACAGGTTAACTGTTAAGAAAGCGATAAGAAGCAAAAAATAGATTAAAAATCTTTGAACACATTATCACAGTATGTACATATAAACTTATTACAATGTAGGAAAACTCATTACAGTATGCCTATAAGATTTAAAAAAAAAAAAAAAAAAAAAAAAATGAATAAATAAAAACTATACAGAGAATCCTAAAAATCAATATCACAGTAAGTAGTAACTAATCACAGTACATGGAATTTAATCACAGTATGCAAGTTTAAAAAGATAGGTTTTGAGATGTTTTTTAAAGGCTGGCAAGGAGTGTTCATTTCTCAGTTGTGTTGGTAGTCCATTCCACAAGCTGCCTGCAGCTTTGTCGAAACGACGCCCTCCGTAAGTTTTCGTTCTCACTTTCGGTATGACCAGGAGGTTTTCATTCTCGGAACGCAGTGATCTTGATGGTTTGTACAGTTCCAGTAGTTCTTCGAGATATTGCGGAGCACGTCCTGTCATAACTTTAAAAGTATATAGTAATATTTTGTATTGACATCTAGATTCGATTGGCAGCCAATGTAGTAGTTTTAACACTGGTGTTATGTGTTCACACTTCCTAGTTCTAGTAATGAGTCTTGCCGCTGCATTTTGCACTCTCTGAAGTTTTGATGTGATGTTCTTGTTGACTCCATATAACAAAGCGTTGCCGTAATCTAATCGTGATGTAACTAAGGAACAGACAAGTGTCTTACATGCGTCATCCGATAAATAAGGGCGGATACGTCCGATGTTCCTAATCTGGAAAAAACAAGCTTTGGAAACAGCGCTAGCCTGCTTTTCCATAGTCAGTAAACGATCAAAGTAAACACCTAGATTTTTGACAACTTCTGAGTCGCTAACGATGATTCCGTCAAAATTAAGCTGACAGTTCTTCAGTTCGTTAAGATGACGTTTTGATGCGAATACAATCAGTTCAGTTAACACTATGATAATCGTAAATGTCCAAATTCGAATTCAAATATCCCTTATTGGGTCTGATAAACATGTACCTTTCACGTTTTAAATTAACTTTTCACATTACCATTTTTTTATTTAACGTTATCATACATGTACTTACTAAAGGAAAACGTGAGAGTAAAGCTATGTGCAACACGATTAATCATAGCCTCGAACGTGCCATATCTGATTGAAGAAGGAAACTTGAATATAAAAAACGAAATATTCACCAATTAGTGTTACCTTAGAGTGATGAAATTATCTACTATCTGGTAACAAGTTAGAGGAAGACCACCACCGATATTTAAACGTTTGCCATCTGAATCAACAACCATGTTCAACGTTTGAAGTCCACTACCAGGCGTCGGGTGTAAAGTGTAAGATATTCCATGCCAGGGACACGGTAAAGTACACCCTGGTTCTGAAATGAATATTATCCACAAATTGATGAATGTTTTGTTACATGAATAAAGGTCTTTATTTTTCTTTTCTATGTTCAATCATCTATCAAATGGTTCATTCTACCACTTAATATGTAAAAAAAAAAAATAAAAAATCTAATGTTCTAAGTTATCGTTAATCTAATATCATAACTCTATAAATTCACTGAGATTGAAAGAAGTCACTTAAGCTGAATAAACTTTTTTAAATCCTCTTACCAAGCTACCTCTATACATTTGTATTTATATCCCTCAGAAAGTTAATAAAATTTGATTTTATTATAGCGATGTCTATTTCAGACGAGAACTCCGATATTGCGAATAATTCTTGTCGACAAGTTTTCTTATAACTAAAAACCGTTGGTGGTAAATATTGATATATATATTGAATAAAGGGCTTTTTGTTTATGATACTGTCTTTATCGGGGATATTATTTGGCAAGCCCGATAGGACGAGCTGGTTAATACTCAGTATACCCAGATTATACGCCTGATTAAGACAGTATCAAAATCAAAAAGTCCTTTATTTTGTTTATCGATTACATATTTACACTAAACAAATAGAAAAGGTCACATAACAACGCTATTTGTTCGTTAAATGATTATTTTTGTGCAACTACTTTTTTTGGCGTATTTGAGAAGTAAAACGTCATTAATTCGAGGAAAGCTGGCGCTGCACTTCAGTTAATGGTTGACAGAGTGTAAACGTGAAATTAATTTGCTCCTTAAATATTATAAATATTTTATGGATTACAAAATAACGGTACGATGTATTGAACATCAAAGGATGGTAGATCGGTGTCATTATCGTGGGACGGCTGTGAATTATCGTTTACGATTGCACTATAGGGGTCCATTGGTTTGTTTGTTTATTTTAGCTGACGATTTCCTGATTGAAATCTCGCAAATATTTTATATTGTAAATTGGGACTAATTATAAAAAATGTATTTATTTCAATTGAATTATTACTTTTAATTGGACATATTTAAAATTATTTTCCGATATAACGTTGTCGTTGCTTCATTGTTTACGTTAAATCATGTAAATACGATTGATCTAGTAGATCATTCCGCGGCAGTTAGCGCATGTGAACTTGTGTACTGACCCGATAAATTTCTGATATGGTCCAGTACGTTGAACATGACTTTATCGGTCGCCACAAATCAAAGGAATAATGTTCAAAATTACCGATAAATATCTATATAATATTCATTATATGTCCCTACAATTATTGTGAGAACTTTAACATTAATACTAATAGCAATGATAATCAAATCCAAATGGTTGATATATGCCTTAAATTTACTTTTATTCAAAATGCATACCAAGAATTTAGTTATATGTATTTAGTAATTTTGTGGCCCAAACAGATATTTAGCATGCACAGTTATTAGATAATGCCCCATTAAGTTTATTCCTATTATATTTTTAAAGGTTGTAAATGTTGTAAGATTTCATTTGAAATTTTAATGGCAAATGACGAACTCTACATTAATGGGATAACTCAGCTTGTAAGTACAAATGTACTTGTTCAAAATAGCGCTTCCAAACTTTACATTATTCGGTAAAATGATATACAAGTTATTGACCGTAAACCTCAATTATGGCAAATTCGGAAACAAAAAATCACATTTTCTCCCTCATAAGGGGAGTAAGTGTGAACGGTAAAAGCTATTATGGTCAAATTCAAACTTGAACTGTGAATTGCAGTAATAAGTATTTTGTATAATTTGTTTTACAAGGAAAAGTTCATGTTAGAGAGCACTAGGCTTTTAATTCGCAATTTTTCCATTCATTAAGTAGCATAACACTGGAACAGTAAAAGATGAAGAACCTAGATTCGATTTAAGGCTATGAAAATTATTACTGAATTTTTACTGTGTGTCTCACATACTTCGGCAACTGATTTCTTGGTGAAATACTCCCGATTTCATTACTTTTCTGTACGTTTAAAATAACAATTAGGTATGTCGCAAGAGTCGACATCGATCAAACTTTCGGAAACGGAACTTGAACATATTCTGCAACGTCATATTTATCTGCGGTAACGTCATATATGATGCAAAAAGCAATGAAATTCACACAAAAATCAGCTATAGTAAAATATTTGGGACATTTCAGCAGTTGACAAGACATTAATTCATTACGAATATTGGAAACAAAGGTAGTATAATACATTTTAATTTCATTTTAAAGAAACTTTTGAGATATTCCCGAAAAACCACTCGCACTTTGAAAAAAGACACACAGAAAAGTATTTCCATGACTAAAACTCTGTCCAAAAGAGTACTAAACTTTGGTGTTATAATTTTCGACCTCTTTTATATATGTTTTAATCATAATCAAATTAACAGTAATTCTCTTTTGATTCTGTCATATCTGTAGGGTTAGGTAAATATCAGTTTTTCAAACGACAGTAAAAAAATTAAAAAGTCTGAAAGAACACAGACAGAAAATATTGTATATAAATATTTCCAAAAAGGATATGGAAACAATATGAAAAAAGTAATCAGATGTAAGATTTTTTTGTCATATATGATGTTTAAAAAGCCTTACCAGCAATTACATATACACTTTCAAAAGAAACAGCAAGTAATATGAGGAACGTCTTCATCGTTTCAATCACAAAAGAAAGTAATGTGTAGAAGTGCTTATTACCTGTCTGTTTTCTTGTAGCCGACAGCTTGCAAACAAGGAAGATATTAGTAAGTGATTTTCTTTTTTTAAGCAAAAATTGAAACAGGAAGAGAACAATAATAATTTTTTGTCATTTATGAAATGACAAACAACTAAGTAAATGATTCATATGAAAAAGGGGATATATATATATATATATTTGATGTCTCGAATTTTTTTGCTCCTTGTTGAAAGAAATATACGACGACCTAAACAGATCATTAATTTTTTCTAAGTGTGTGTAAAGACAAATTTATACTGTAATCGTTCTATCTTGAGTAGTCAAAATGCGTAGACAGTATATTTACAGGATGCAATGAACCAATTCATAAAATACTGGGCGCAGGCATTTAGCGGTGAAATTAATGTGAGACTCGATATACATTGGTCAATATCAAATTAAGTAATAATAAAATCATTTCAAACGGCAATGGTTTTCCGTCGAAACATATGAGATAAAACAAAAATCACCCTCAAGGAGACATTTGAAACACTCAGAGATTATGACCGTTCCAGGTTAACTTACACCAGAGATTATCACTGGTCCGTTTGGTCAAAAAGAGAGCAAATATACCTAAGGAGCAAATCAAAAAACGTAGTCCATTGGACAGACAAACCCGGGAAGACAAATAAACAACGACAAACACAACAGATAAACACTTATAACTAAAAAACATTGAACAACACGAAATCCTATAAAAAACAGGATAAAGAGATTGTATGATATAAGAAACATGAGAATGTGATTTTTTATATTGATATTTTTTTCTAAAGTAAAAAAACAAGACTTCTTAAACATGTTAAACCTGACATTTGCTTATCTTATGTTTTATGAAGCTTTGACATGAATTTAGTTCATAAATTTCTTATCCTATCTTATAAGACTTCTCTGAGACATACCGTAATACATTTTAGATGAAAAAGTTTCAATTTCACAGTGAAAAAAACACAAAATTTAGCTTTTCAACAAATATTATGTTCATACTAAGTAAAATTAAGCCTTATCAGGGTGTGCGATAAAAGACAAAAGTGATTTTTGTTATAACAGAAGTGGACTTTAAATACAAGTTCCAAACTTGACATGTACTTATATGACTTATGTTATACCTTTAGGAATTTTTCACATGAATTTAGTTCATAATTTTGATTTGGGTTTTTAAAAAACCTTTCTCCCACTTACCATAATATTTGTTAGATTAAAAAAGTTTCAATTTCAGAGTGAACAAGAAAACAGAAAATTTAAAAATTGTCACTGTATTTTAATTTTTGTTAGCTGCATTGTACATGTAAATTTAAAAAAAAACAAATTTATAAATTTTTATAATGATTATAATATATTTAAAATAAAATATTTATCTGGATTGTTGGTTTTATCTTGCCTTCTTATAGGTATAAATAATAATTGACTATAACTACTAGTAAGCAATATGAAAGTTTGTATGCAATAAGATCATTCGGCTTTTTCGTTTTTCTTATATATGTTCCTTCAAAAGGCTTGGTTTAAAGATTAGTTAACGAAAGTGTTAATGTGAATTAAAACATCGTAACAAGTTCAAAATTTCTTTTTAAAATTCCAATTTCTCAAAAATGTATTACAGATATTTTCTACTTTTAATTTCTAAAAAAATATATAGATAAATAAATAGATAAATAAATAAAAAAAGTAAAATGGCCGAGTGGTGTAGATAGTTTGTCATAACTACTAATTATCACTAGCCTGTCACATGTGGCTGGGGTGTTCGACTCCGATTTTAATTGACAAGGATCGCCAATTTTCCTGTCGAAGGTTGGTGGTTCTCTCCGGGTACTCTGGCTTCTTCCACCAATAAAAACTGGCCGCCGCAAAATAGCCAAAATGTGCTGAAACGGCATTAAACCCCAACCAAACACACAATATAACACTTTAAGATTCCAATGAAATAATTATGTATGTTCTAAGACTTAAAATATTATGTTTTGATTAGGCCTTGAATTGTCACTGATTATACTCCACTGCAGATGGAACATGTTATATTTATCTCCTAATCTAAAAAATATTTGCAAATTTAAACAGCTTTTAATTTTAAAATCGTTTTTGTTTATTTTGAATTTCAAAATCCACGAATATGGCTTTTTCTCCAATGTCAACGAAATAGCTGAATTCACAGTATTTTATTATTTCTTAGTTCATTAACAATAAAAAAAAACGTATAACAGGAAGGTTCAACAATAGAATATTAATCAATTAACATCATTAACTTTCAACTTTTTTAAGCTTTCAAATATTAAAAGACTTAATGTGACAATTTCTTGTCATTTGTATCTGTAGGTTAGTTTTTGACCTGCTGATCTCATATATTAGCAAATTCCGAATGTCTAGTCAACATTTGGTATCTGTTCATATAGAATGATGAAAAACGATGTTTTTTCACGGCAATATACCTAAAAAACAAGAAGATTCTAAAGTTTAGAAAATATTCATTCCGCTCCCATTCAGAGCCCCAGAAGTCAATATTTACAATGTACTCCGTCATTTCTATTTTTAACCATCCGTTTGTTTACAATAACTCGTAGATTTTAAATACTATTTAACACGTTTAAAGTAAAATTAATAGCAAATTAAAAGATTTTAAATTATTTCTAATCAACAATCGTTTGAATTTGCAGGTTAGTTATGCTCATGATGTATAATAATAAATAATAATACTATTTCCATATGGCTGGCGTAGTCAAGTGGATACTTCGTTAGTAAACACTTTCTCAACCTGAAACCATTGCGGGTTCGCGCCCGCAGTTTCCACTGACGCTGTCCAGTCTCTTTTACTTCCGTTTTTGTAACAAGAAATTGTTATGTTTAGATCTCATCTTTTGTATTCCTAATAGTTATAATGATTATAATATATTTAAAATAAAATATTTATCTGGATTGTTGGTTTTATCTTGCCTTCTAATAGGTATAAATAATAATTGACTATGAATACTAGTAAGCAATATGAAAGTTCGTATGCAATTAGATCATTCGGATATTTATTTTTTCTTATCTACGTCCCTTCAAAACGCTTGGTTTAAAGATTTGTTAACGAAATAGTTAATGTGAATTAAAACATTGTACCAATTTCAAAATTTCTTTTTAAAATTGCAATTACTCAAAAATGTATTACAGATATTTTCTACTTTTAATTTCTAAAAAAGTATATATATAAATTATATTTATATATAAATATACTAAATAAATAAATGATTTGGAAAATACGTTAAAGGTATAAAAAGTCATGAGATTTCCGAATGCAATTAGGTTCTAACCGGGCACTGTGGTTCAAAACCTTAGTTCCATCCGGGTCTCTTGGTTCTAAACCTTGGTTCTATCCGGGTTCTTTTGTTCGAAACTATGGTAACTGGTTTAACATCCGGGTTGTTTGGTCATATTGGTTATAGGAACCCAACTTCTTGGTTCTATCTCGGTTCTATTCTAATATTCCCGTTGAACTTTGAGAAGATATCCGCAAGTATCCGAATAAAGAGATAAAGTAGGTCAAAGACGCTTATCTTGTTTTATATCATTTTTACATTTCAGCATCGCCGGAAAATGAAGCTGTAAGGTAAGTACCTTCTCATTTTAATTATTTAACATGGGAAACTGGACAAAATATAACATCATATGTATTTATATCAACCCAAATATACCGTATATCTAACATCCGTTTTTAGAATCAGAGTCGTTCCGTTTTCAATTATTAATATTATATACTCATATAGAAATCTTTAATCTGATTTGTTAAAACAGTGTCACGTGATATTTGCCCATTCGTTGGGTCAACCGAAAATCGTTGGGTCGCATAGTAAGGTCAACCGCTCGCGAGAAAACCCCATGGAAATGCCCTCGTGAGCCTCACGTGTTTCCATTTATAGTTACTTCCCTTGGTTCAGTAAACAAAAAACATGGCGTCCGACAACAGGTTGCTTGCGGTGGATGAGGCAGAAATGGAACGCCTGCTGTCTGATAAGGACTCCAAGAATACTAAACGGAAAATTTCGATAATATTGATTGATAAATATTCGATATAATATAACAGTTATCACCCTTGTTACATTTCGAAGGCCACCTTATGTGATGTTGCTCTATTAGATGATTGGGGAAACGTGCAAAAAAAAAAAAGAAATAAATCACTCGTAAATGAATTAAACTATAAACACGTATATGCAATTGATAATATTGTCCCCGCGAGTTACCCCAGTAATACAAAATCAATAATTTAAATGGTCACAACTGAATTGTCACTATCTTATGTTTAAATATTAAAATTCTTCGGTTATTGACATGGCTGGCGTGGTCGAGTGGATACTTCGTTCAGATTCTAGCAAAAAGGAGGTGGAAGCTTCTCGGCGCCCGTAATACCACCCCTTCGAAACTGTAAATACGGATAATTCCGTGATCCACTGGCGCTAACTAGCCTTTTGTATACGTAAGCATGTTTTAAGGTACCGGTATTGTTTCTTCCTACCGAGGTTCGGTGGTTTTCTCCGGGTACTCCGACTTCACCAATAAAAATTAACTGGCCGCCGTGAGATAGTCAAATGTGCTGAAAACGAGGTAAAACCCCAATTAAACAAACAATCATTTCTACTAGAACCAGCGTAACATTTTAAAAGAGTTTGTGTTTAAGGTTGCCTTTTCGTGTTCAAAAATCAAACAATAAAACTCGTTAATGAGATAAGGCAAGCATTTTCGCTTAAAGTGGATTTCAAAAACAGATGGAATTTATTAACTATATAAGGCTGTTCAAAGTGGGCCATGAAGAGAGACTCGTTAGATAAGCATTAAAATATCTGGCCTGGGCGCCATAAAGAACTATTTTTGCTGAGTAAAGAAAATTTTACTCAAATTCCCATTCTCAGCCACTTACATTTGAGTATCCCCATATTTAAGAAAATTCTCAGACTTGAGAATATTCTCAACTTTTATGGCGCCCAGGCCTGAAGTTCTACAAAGACCAGAAAATGTATAACTAACTACTAAAATAAATAAAAATAAAAACTACAGGAAATATCTAGCTATGTTTTCTCGCCTTCACTTTTCCCTCACTAGGCACCTGAGCTGGACCACAGTAGCTCAACCCATAGAGCTGCCTAGCGCGTTCACAGGTGGCCTATAAAGCAATTATGTTCCATTCCAGAACTTCGTATGTCTAAATTATAAATATACGCAAAAGCTTTAAATATGTTTTTTTATCTTTTTCTGCTTTTTTGATATCTGCTTATGATGGATTTTTGTATCATGGGCATTTATTCCCTATCCTTTAACTACACTTATAATTATTACGATCTTTTTATAAAAATGATTTTCATGTAGACATTGTACATGCATGTTTTGACGTTTACATATCCCACGTATAATGTCAAATAATAATAAAAGGACTGGACAGCGTCAGTGGACCACGGAATAACCGCAGATTCACAAATTCAAAGGTAGTGGTATTTCAAGATCGCTTCATTAGAAGCTCCCACCTATGCTACACCCCCAGAGTTTCGTTACGAAGTACCCACACGACTACGCCAGCCATTTAAATATCGAAATATTCTAGTATATAAACATTGTGGACTGGTATTGTGAAATACCCATATTATTGATTTTTGTATGTGTTTATGTTAACATTGTATCGTATATTTGTTGTATAAACGCATACCGTATATATACCTGTGTAAAAATCATTGTTTAAACTTGGATCACATTTGATAAATAATTTAAAAAAAAAAACAGATTTTGGAGAGAAGGCCTTTCGCTAAGACTAATATCAATATATTTCCAATTTATTACGTGGCTGGCTTAGTCGAGTGGATACTTCGTATCATAAAAATAAAACTTATAGCACATAAAAAAATATTGGTGGGTTCGATCCCGCAGTTTCCACTGACGCAATCCAGTCCTATTTTAATGTATTTTTCTATGATGGAAAAACAGAATTAAGATATATAATCAGAAAAACTAGTCAATTCGGAAACTCTAATATGACCTGCTTCAAAAGCGTTCAGTGTACACTCGTGATTAAATATGGACGCCGGACGACTTGTTTGGCAACGTTATAGTTAAGTATCCTACAAGTTTGTAACTAGTCATGCGTTGTGTAATGACATCTTCGTGTCTGAATACCTATGTTCCGACGCTTGAAAATGTCGTAGAAACTGTCCTGCTAGAATAGAAATTTTTCATGTTGGCTTGAAAATATGATGATTTTACCACGCTATCGGTTGTGGCAAAATATTTGGCATAAAGGGCCTACCCGTGTTGAAATCCGGATGTTTTTAAGCCTCTGTGAATTATTTCTCAATTATCTGTAATTGCGCTCTTCGAAAAAATGATACTAGTAAATAGTTATTTGTAGTTTTATGTAATTGCATTTTTGACTAAGTTATCCTACAGAAGGAAAATATGGGAACCATGTTTAGATACATAGGATGATATTTATTGGAAGAATTTTTACAAAACTGTCAAAAGCAAGTTTTCAACACTCTTATTTGAATCTGGTTTCAGACTACATTTTTACGCAATAATGGCTATTGTTCACAATGCTGTGATATTTCTATGTATAGAATTTACTAAGTACACCCCTAAACCGTATTAAAAATCCATCCCTTGCCTAAAAAACAATTTATTATGTTGAAAGGCGAAAAAACTCTATTTTTGTACATCAGCCGTAAACAATCTAATGGGAGCTCAACACACAAAGCTACCTAGCGCGTTCCAGCCGGCGAATAGGGGAGATGTTCTCGTTTTCAGGCCAATTTGAACAAAACTTAGCAGCAATGGTCCTCTGTTGGTCTTCTTTCAGAATTATAGCCAATGAACTTGTCCACCGTCCAAGATGGCCACCACAGCTGAAGTTAATTTAACATAGGACCTAAGGGGAAGTTCAAAGTCATTGGAACTTGACAGCAATGTTACAGGCTGCCAGTCAAGATGGACATAGTCCAGGTGAGCCATACATGCTCCTGGGAGCCTCTAGTTTATTATTACTTACGCATTTTCTTTATTATTCATTGACTTCATATAACCGTTATTTCTGAACATTTGTGTTCTGATGGTAGTAAATTAGCTATTGGTCTTTAGCAGCCAATTTAAGATCATCTGTGTTCTGATTGAAGCTACTTATTAAGCCGCAGATTTAAGATGAAGTTTTAGAATCAAAACAGAAACAATAAATATATTCGTAACCAATGTCAAATAAGATTAATACAGCGCATAGTCTCCTACATTGGCGTTTGCTTGTTGATCCCTTCTTTTAATGTTAACGTTATTGGACGATTTTGCCTTCAAGACAATAAAATCGAAACTTCATATCATAGTTGTGTCGGGAGTATGTCCTGTAAGATTTCGTTTGTCAAGGGGGTAAGTGTATGATCTTCAACATTTTATCTGGAAAAAGTCTCATTGACTCACCATATTATTAAATTTTCATATCGATATAAACTCACTACCTTTTCTTTTGTTTGTTTGATTTCTTTTTTTTTCTCGTTTTTTGGGGGTTTTTTTTATTTGTTTTTTATTTGTTTTTTGTTTTCTGTTTTTTTTTAGAGTTGCTTTGGTTTGGTATCTGTAATTTTACAGCTTGGTTATGTATGTGCTTGTAATATTTATTTGATGTTTAAGTGTTCTCATTCGACTTGTAGGATTTTGATCTTGTGGAATTTGTTAATTGTAGATAGATTACGATGGTTTCAGTCTCTTTGTTGTCAACTTTCCGTTTTAAGGGTCAGGTGAACTATTGCCATTACGTTTCGTCCGTCGTCCATCCATCGACATTTCACATTTTGAACTTCTAGAGAACCGCCGGATAGATTGAAATCAAACATGGCATGAATGTTCCTTATGAGGTTCCGACCAAGTGTTGTTATTTTGTTGCCGTTCCGTCATCCAAGAAGGCCACCAGCGTGTATCATAGTTTAACATAGGACTCTATGGAAAATACATATACAAATCTTCTAGAGAACCGCTGAAATGACTAAAACCAAACATGACATGAATGTTCCTTATGAGGTGCTGAGGAAGTGTTGTTACTTTGTTTCCGATCAGTCATCCAAGATAGCCGCCAGCAGGGATCTTAGTTTAACATAGGACCCCATGGGAAATACATACAAAAATATTCTTCTAAGAGAACCGCTGAATGGATTGAAACCAAACATGGCATGAATGTTCCTGACCAGGTGCTGACCATGTGTTGTTACTTTGTTACCGATCCGTCATCCAAGATGGCCGCCAGCGGGGAACATAGTTTAACATAGGACTCTATGGGAAATACATACCAAAATCTTCTACTATAGAACCGCTGATTGGATTGAAACCAAACATGGCATGAATGTTCCCTATGATGTGCTGACCAAGTGTTACTTTGTTGCCGATCACTCATCCAAAATGACCGCAAAAAGGGAGCTTAGTTTAACATAGATCCCTATGCGAAATACATATACAAATCTTCTTCTAGAGAACCGCTGGATGGATTAAAACCAAACATGCCATGAATGTTCCTTATGAGGTGCCGACCAACAGTTGTTACATTGATGCCGATCTGTCATCTAAAATGACTGATAGCGGTGGACATAGTTTGACATAGGACCCTATGGGACATACATACAAAAATCTTCTAGAGAATCACTTAAAGGATTGAAACCAAACACAGCATTAATGTTCCTTATGATGTTCTGACCCGTGTTGTTACTTTGGTGCCAATCTGTCATCCATGATGGTCGTCAGCGGAAGACTTAATTTAACATAGGACCCTATGGGAATTACATACAAACGGCTTCTTCTTGCAAATTACTGAATGGATTGAAACCAAACATGGCATGGATGTTAATCTAAAGGTTCTTTACCAATGAACAAATGGAAATATCAAGTGACCGTTACACGGTACTGGAAAATATACTTGTAATTAATTAGACAAAAAAATATAGAATTTAAAATAATTTTACTTGAAGATGATACATCAGTGGACACCATTTGTCAGGAGAAATATAAACCTTACGCGCGATGTCCATACCTTTAAAGACAAACAACGTGTTCTCCTATAAAGCTGCCCAGAATTTCAAGATATTTCAAAATTATATGCCAATAAATATACTTCTTTGTATAGGTATTAAATATTTTGGCCAATATTATATGTTTGAATTTGAATAAACTCTTATTCATAAACATAGGGGGTCTTTAAAGATCGAACGTGTAGCTGTCCCTGGAAAAATTTATAGAAAACATTTCAACTTTACTTCGGTCTTGTTATTTTAATTTTTGATACATACCCCGACTTTCTGCCACACGGTAGCCACAACGGTAAAATTTCCTAACGTTATAATGATGTCATAAAGAGAAAGTTATCAGGTACCACACAACTTTTTGCTATTCTATCATTGCAAATTTTGTGTGAAAATGCATTTTTAGCCGTTGGTTAAAAAATTGTTCTATCTTTATTAAAAGAAAACACTTAAATGTGTACAAACCCTGTGTTCCGAGTTATTTTCTGAAGTTCGTTCTATTCGATAAATGCTCTGCTTCTACTAAACCATTTTGCGTATAAAATCTAATAATTGGAGGATTAACTAATATTTAAAAAAAATGTCTAATAAGGAAGTTTTGTTTTTATATATTATTTAGCTGAATATTTAATAACTCGTATTGAAGCTTTTGTGGTCGTTATAATTACCCTATATGTAAAATAAATCAAGTTCTCCCAGTAGAATTTGGGAATTAATTCATTTACAAATTTCAAAAAAAAAGAAGGCGACAGGGTGATTTTTTTATATTTTTCGTTTTTGACTCTAACTGCTGGTATAATACCATGAATACGTCATCCTTATTAGTTGACCGTATTTCACATTATTGTCATTTTATTTTATTTTATTTTTTTTTTTTTTTTGTTAAAACTTTTGTTTTATATTTGTACATTTCAAAACTACCAAGCCAATGTTTTTTTAAACATAATCTGATAAACATACAATCTTTATCAAACGTTTATTTGTTTTACCGGGGAAAAAAGAGGGGAAAAATGAGACTGGATTGCGTCAGTGGAAACTGCAGGGTCGAACCCCGCAAGAGTTCTCGAGTGAAGAAAATGTTTAATTAACGAAGTTTTTTTTTTTTTTTTATCTTTATTAAAATCAAACATCATATAATACAAATAAAACAATATATAAATATAAAATCAATTGTCCATGATTCTTACCATTATGTACTATACTGTTCTATACACACTATATCTGCTACAGTTAATTTACATTTTAACTTCATAATATTAAGTATAGGTCATTATAATTTAAAGACTAGAACATTTTCGGTTTCTTCTAACAATGGATTATCTAACAAAAACTTTTTTTGAAATATATGACTCATATTATTATGTTGACAAAGATAAACATACATATATGTTACATAATGTTTTAATGTATATTGAAATAGCTTTATCAAATTTACATTAGAATAACCATTATTTAACAAGTTTCTTCTTCTGAAGATACAGTATCTGGCCACGGACATTACAAAATTAAGAAATGTATCATTTACACCTTTCATATGCCATCTCAAACCTAAAATCAACAATTCTTCACTTCTCACTAAACTAATCTTATCAGAATCACAGTTTTCAAATATTCTAACTAACAAAGATGACAAGTAATTATGAAAATCTTGAAGTTTATCACAGTTTATAAATATATGCAAAATGTCTTCCTTTTTTATTTAACGAAGTATCCACACGACTACGCCAGCCATATTGTTATAAGTAAAAATTTAAATATATATCTTCCTTGATCGAATTGTGAAATACCAGTTTGAATGTAAAGAATTTGTAAGTCTTCGTTATAAAATGTTGATCGCCTTTCAATGTTTAAAGTTCAATTGATAGGTTCTTCCAGCCAAATAAAAGTAACGATTATAAACAGCAAAATTATCTAGAGGCTTCTTAGAGGGTAATCCAAGGTTTCACTTGAATAATTTAGATTTATATTACTACAAATTTAAATTAAAATATATATTATTGAAAAAAAAAATAGTTAAATATGCATTCTTGAAAAATTGTACACAATATATGACATACTACAACTCTTTTAGTCAAACGTAATTTTGTTCTCATATGACATACACCGATCACCCCGACGCAATTTCATTTGTATATTAATAATGAAAAATATTACATTTATACATTCGAATAAATGTTGAGTTAAATTTAAATAATTTTTATTTTCCAAGAAATTTCCAAATTTCCATCAAGAGCCTTGGGATCATTAAATTGTCTGATTGAACAAAAGGTTTTCCCCTTTCTGTACCTTCAGATATATATAACTTATCTGTGTCGATTTATTTTTAGACATACGCTACCGGCAAACAGCATAAATATTAGAATACAACATGGAAGACGGCGCAAAATTTTCAGTTCGCTGTTTTAAAACATTATTAAACCAATGCTTATATACAGATTTTAACAAAAAATAATGAACATATTCCTTTTGTATTTAACGGGACTTAGACTGTCCTATATATATTAATATTTCCTCAGCCAGCAGTTGGCTGGCGTGGTAATGTGGATACTCCGTTCAATTTTTTAGCGTGAAATGTGCGCGGGTTCGATCCTGCAATGTCCACTGACACAGTCCAATCTTGTTTTTTGACATTTTTTAGGGTTGATACCCAAATTTAATACAAAGGTAACCCTTTTGTACTATGTTATCTTAAAAAGAAGTTAAGACAGAATAATATTTTAATGTAAACAGGACTGAGAAATGATATCATCTCACATTGTAATTTAAATTCAAACTTTACCGTATTTATAGTTTCCACCTTTAGTGGGTTGGCATAAAAAAAAATAAGTTTGGGCATATTTAAAATAAATTATACGATAAATGAGATTTACAGAAAACAGAAAAAGGGGTAATTGAAACTCGCAAACCAATTGACATTACTAATAAAAAACATTTTCTGAAAGGACACAATTAGGTAATTCTTTACTGCCAAGCTAGAAAAATTATTAAGTTCAAATTTCGATATATAAAAGCTACACAGGGAAACAATTAGATTATTAATAAAGAGATTAACTACTTGGATTTCATTGATTTTCGTTAGTACACATGTAAATGGAAACTAAATAATTAAAATTGGTATTCAACGAAATATAACTCCCACATTCAACCCAACACATTAACTTTATGGTGCGGTAGTTTTTTCCTGGAATTTTGAGGACGGTACATAACCATTTGGGATATTATTCCTATCCTTTCTATAAACTGTGCTAGATGTTCCGACCTTTTGCGGTTTTTTTAATTGAAAATTGGAGAGAGGGGGTACGGGGGGGGATCACAGTTGATTCCGACACAGTCAGTGGTCATAAATGAGTTCCCACGTGGAAATTTTCCTATGTATTACATATAAAACCACAATTTTTCAAAAGTTATGTTTTGTCATATTTTAATGAAATTTGTATTGATGATCAGAGTAATATCTATAATGTATACGGATAATATCAAAGTATTATAATATTTTACTGTTTTTTTTTTAAATCCACAATGTTGACATGTATAAAATCTTTTTTGCATTGAAATAATGATTTCTCCAAAATAAGGAATCCCAGAAAGTGTCAAAATTATCTAAAGAAATTTTAAATATTTCTGAGATTGGTCGTAAAATTTTCATCATTATAGAATAAGCAATAACACCAGGACAGCATTTTGAAATAAAGTAGTTTTATATGAATTGTATAGGGAAGTTTACAAGTGGGAACTCATTTATGTCCTCTGAGTGATATATTAATACCCGATTAAAAGCGTTATAGTGTCTTTTTTTTCTGTTTACCGCTAACAAAATTTTTAAGCCAACCTGTTCTTTTTTTAAAAGGACATGCATGTGCTAATGCAACTCTTTTGTCAGCAAGTCATTTCTTCTTTGTCACCACGTTTATATGTCAAACTGGATATTTTTACTGATTGTCAAGTAGTAATTTGTCTTTTTCTGATGGATATCTACATATACCTACCTAATTGTTATTTTGAAAAAAGGAATTGATTAAACCGCCACAAATTACAGTGGTGTATCAAAGTGGGGCTGTAAGGGGCGAAAAAAAACCGCGAATATTGTTTTTTTAGTGTTCATTATTATTCTGTCGTGTTAAAAAAGCAATGAGAAAAGACTTGTCGAATACGACGGTTCCAAAATATTATTTATATGGCTTAAGAAAACTAAATATTCGTACACAAATTCGGTGTTCTGCCCCTTTCTTAAATGATGACTTGTTTCGTGTCAACATAATAACTGACCCTGCTTGTAATTGTGGAGCGCCACATGAAAATCTTACCACTTTTCATTTGCCCCTACAGATATCCGACTTGAACTTCTAGAAAGTTTAAATTGGATCCCCAATAACATTAATCTTGATATAAATCTCTTCTCGAAGGCAGTTTAATGCTCAACTATGAAGAAATATAAATATCTTAAGAATTGCCTATAGGTACATTAGATTGTCCAAGCGATGTCTTCTAATATAATTATGATTTAATCATAAAATGATTACCTCACCACACACACACACCATCACACACACACACATATATATATCAATATGTTATATTTATATGTACATTGGTTATGATTAATGTGTATATTATTTACTTCGTCTCTACTTATCTGTTACGCATGCTCAAATCTAAACATAAATTATACTTGTGTATTTGGGAGAAGACTGCATAAGTTAGATTAACTAGTGTGTATTTTGTTTTTCATGTTTAAACTAAATTTCTGTCGTGTAGTAAATGTTAGTGATATAGACATGATAGAGCTAACGATTTATTAGTGTGGTTCTATACTTGTGCGGATCAACCGGCCACTGCTTTAAACAAAATACCAAAAAAATTATCACGCAATATCACCCTACTTGATTATTTTATTCCTTTCATTAGTTCAAGCACTCGAACAGAAAGAGTAACCGTGACATACATTTTTTTTTCTTTACCTGTAGAATTCTTAGCCCATCAATACCCTTATCAGTACATTCACTCCAGTTTTAGACTTGCGGAAGGTCTCGGGTTCGATCCCCGGCCAGGTCAAACCAAAGACATTAAAATTGGTATTTGCTGCTTCTCCGGCAAGCACGCGGGATAAGAGCTGGTCGGCTCGGAATCAGTCCGAGTGAGGTGATATGTCTTCCTGCGGACAGTTACCTCGTGAGCTAGCACATTAAAAATCCGACTTAGCGTGTCGGTCTAGTACAAAGCAGGGATCATATTCATTATTATATCAACATGTCCTCGTCCTGACATGCACCTGGTTGCTACTGGACGTTAAACAATAATTCATCCATCATCCATCCTAGTTTTTGGTACAGTCCGAATTGCTTATTACATTTTGGTTGTGTTTTGTTGTTTTTTAAGTTTTTGGATGTTTTATGTCGTGTTGTCCTTGTTTTCGTTTTCATTTCTTTGTCTCTGTACTTATGGTTTTTGGATACGATTGCATCGTTCGAACTGCCATATTCCCTTACTATTCTTGTCTTTTAGATGTTAAATTGCCTGTATTTGAAGGATCATTATATTCTTATTCGCCAAGGTCAAACGAGTATAAATTATTTATAAAATAAAAACTAAGCACATAAACAGCAGCAAGTCTGCCTACAGCTGTAGCAGCACATTTATTATCAGATTAACAAATTCGAAAATTATCAAATTAACTTCATTTAATGTCCAAAATTTCTATATACATCCAACAGCTAGTCGTGGTACATAGCTATCTACAAAAGAGAAAACTGCACATTATTTCAATGTTAAAATAACTATTGTCTTGTTTCCAAAACATAAACAGTTGTACAATGTGTCATCAGTGTTCAGGCAATCAATATTTTCTATATGATTCTAGTCGTATTTCATTTTTTTTATTTTTTTAACATGTTTTATCTTATGGACTTGTACCAGTGTGCAACATTTGCATCATACTACAAAATGGGTGGGTTTGGGTGGTTGGGCATTAACATCATTACTAACTGCTGCTACATGGGTTAGTAGACAAAACTTCGATTAACTAAATGTCATCATAAAACTGCTTAAATACCACTTGTACACGGTACGCACGAATTGCACGTACATCCTAACTCCTAAAACCCGCATTGCGGCTATATATCATCCAATCATGACGGATATAAACACATACCATGTGCTTACAGTAAACACATACACGTAGATAGTAAACATTAACACGTGGTCCCAAATCCATTTATGTGCACCGTTAACTTTAATAAAAATATAAGATATTATAAAATGTCACTAGAAACAATTTCATTCCGGTAATACTACTAAAAAGTATTTGTTTGGGATGAACTTGCTTATTTCTTCTGAAATTAGCCGAATGAAACCTGTAATTCCGGAAGTAAACAAAACACCCAGGAAATCGCTAAGAATGCAGGATTTTACAGCGTTCAACCAAGCCACAAACCCCTCGCAAACCAGTTTACGACCTCTTTTGGAAAACCTAGATACGCAATTATAGCAAATCAGGCAGTTCCAATAATAACTGATTCATGAATAACAAAAAACCTATGAGTTTGAAAAGTCAATTTTCAATCTGTTTGTAATACGAAAAAAACTGAAATATATAGTGCTGTATTTAGTCATTGATACTATGTTGCTCGTACTCTTTATAATGTGATGAACGGTTGACATAAATATTAGTTGAGGCTTGAAAACAAGTTTATTCCTATCAAGTATGTACTTGTTACATACCAAAATTATTATTCTACATCGATCTGTTGGGCTAGTGTCTCATTGACAAATAAGTACATTAATGTATTCGATTCAGAGTTATCTTTCTTTACTTGACGAACTTAAACATAAAGATCACATTTTTTATAGACCTACGAAAAAGCATTTTTGATAATATGATTAAGAGAAACTGAATATGTTATAATAATAATAATATACCAAAGCAAATTCATTACTTGTTCACTGAAAAGAAGAGTGTAAAGATTCAGTGATTTATTAATGTCTTAAAACCACTTTCAGGTCACAACCTCGGCCACTAACACCCAAATTTCAAGAAGAAAAAGGTTTACTGAATGTATCTTTCTGTACATCAGTGCAGTCAATGACACAATTGTTAGATGTATGTGTTAATCGTTGGGTTACAAAAAATGTATTCGTTAAACCGTTGACATAGATTTTGGAAGATGCTTTATAGTCCTGAAGGGACAGCGAAAAAAGTTTTTGTTTTAAATTTGGTGCGTCTTTTCGGGATTTTGGTATAGAACAAATAAGATAGAGATGTAACCAATGGAACAAAGAAAGAAATCAAAACTAACTGGTGTGACAAGACAACAAAAATGTTCCTCATTGTCTTGATGCAGAAGTAATTCACTAACAATAGCTAATTGTTACCTTGTACATGTATCATCTGGTCGAAAAAAAAACACTTTAAAAAATATTGGGTTTCCAAGAGTCATCACCTTTTTATTGTTTCATGCTCGTGATCAAAGCCATATATTAGTCGCATCGTTGGACAATTTTCACTTTTTACTTTTGGTGGATGTTTTGTTTTATGATTTTATATTTGGTTTTGTGCGACTTGTGTATTTTGTACATTTAAGTCGTTTTATACCCCTTTTGACAGCTTAACATTTCCATTTATTTTTCTCGTTTTTTTTCTACTTTCAACAATAGATGTTGATTTGGCATACACTGTATCTTCAGTGGGGGTTTGTGTTCATTAATTGATTGCAAACAATATTCAAGAAAAAGTTAAAATGTACTTAAATTTGTAATATGTTGTTGGCGTGGCCAATGATGCGAGCACAGCAATAGCCCTTTCCAGAAACTCATTTCCGGTATCACGATTCTGACTCTAAAATTATAATTTGAAGCAAGAAATTTCCCTTATTTCCGTCCCGGCGAACGAAACTTGTTCTAGCGTTAGTATATGTAGCACAATATGGCTGCCCCCATTAAACAAAGACTTTTCTAAATGACCCATAAGTAGAAAATGCATATGCTCCTATTGCGCTCGCTATAATTATTGTCAAAGGAACTTTAGTAAGAACATTCTTCTAAAAAGCTGTCCTTAATCTGGTAAATGTTATTCTCAAACTTCAATAAATGTTAAAGTTTGATTTTTATTTTACCCCCAAGCATTTGTGTGTAATTGAGAAAAAAAAAACATATTCTGTAAGGGTTTTGGTTTTCTTTATATAATATAAATCGTGGATGCAATAAAATTTTTATTAATTCACTTTCTGCTGCATAGATGACGTACTTCATTATAAGTACACCTACATCTTGCTCAAAGCTACCAAAGTACTCTTTCCTCACTTATATTTTATAAATGGATAAATACTCAACATTCTAATTTAATATTTTAAGTAAGGATTAAATTTCTATTTTACTACCATATATTGTGAAATTACAAGGGTGGTTGTTTTATGCTTGTGACATGTAGCCTTTGTACAATTAAGTTTAATGTCAGTGTTTTTTGTTTTAATTAAAACATCTTTGTCAATCCAATTTTTGCTATATTTATGTTTCTTCTTAAATGTACTTAAGCCAATAAATTTTAGTTGATTAAATATTAAATGTATATTTGAGCAGATGTTTCGCTTTAATTTCCTTTAAAATTAATTGCGGGCGTAATAATATTTCCTCATGAACTTTAATATTCCAATTCGTATGAATTTAATTAGTTAGAAAACTTAATGTCATTTATCTAACGAGCAGGGATTTCATCAAAAAGAAACTTTAATCTTATATTTCACTGATATAACCTAACATCACAGAACACAAATTAAATATTGTCATTTGTTCTTGCATATAAAAGCAACCATTTACATAGCAATTATGACAAATGTGCGAATACAGATAAACATCATTGATGCCGCCATGATAATTTTTCATGTTATTATTGACAGATTAAATGAAATGAATTATTGAATATCTAATTCAAGGCTTAATATGTGTAATATTTCCTTTAAATTTCAAATTTTACAATTGTTAAATATGATGAAATTGCAAAACATGCAACCACTGAGGTGTATTGTTGACAAAACTGAAATATGTCGTAAATTGGTTTCTTTTTCCATTCAGTTATCAATATGAACTTCACGAAATTTTCTTTGAGTATTTGAGATCAGGGCTAAAGCTAAATACCCAGAAATGAAGGCCTGTGGGAGAATTTAACTCGTTGACCATAGCTGTGTGATTAATTCAAATGGTTGCATTTTTTGTTGTTTTTTTTCAGATTTATGGTGCTGTTCGGTTACGTGTAATCAAGTCCTCTGGAATAAAATGATGCTCGGGGAATACCTATTCAAATCTTACATCATAGTTTATATTCCATGACAACAAATATGACTTTGTATTTTTCCAAAAATAGCAGTTACAATATATACAGAAGTGGCGTCGTCGTACTAATTTTAACATTTATATATGGCCGGATTGTACACCCGGAGGAAGTACGCTTGGACAACGAGGATTACACTCCGGATCCTAGATTAGGAATTTTATAATAATAAGATAATAAATTCCAGAAGTAAAATGCGCATACCTTGATAAAATTCATTTGGTAAGTTCGTGCCAAAAAAAATTGAAAGCCAAAAAATAAATATCGTGAACACCAGAAACAAAAACTCTGACAGGGGAGAGGGGGCGTTTTACAAACTCTGACAGGGGAAAGGGGCGTTTTACTCATAATATAGATGTTCGCTGTATCAATTTGAATTGAGAAATGCTAGTTTCATACTAAATAACATGATTGTGTTCCTTTCTTTTACAGTTTTCTTAATCTGAATAAAAAAGGCATATTATTGGCCATGCAGACTATTACTCACAGAGGCCGTTTTTTATTTAACAAATATATGTAGTTAATTTAGCTCTACAACGTATACGGAAGTTGCGTCGTCCTACTAATTTTAACATTTATAGCCGGAGTGTATACGCGGAGGATATTTATAAATCAAGTTAGCTGTGGATTATGTAATAAGAAACATTTCATTTACCAGTGTAAACTATTAAAAATATCCGGTAAATATAAAAGTGCAAAATGATATATACCAAATGATACATATATTTACTGTTTCCAAAGCCAACCTAGAACAATCGAAGCGACAAAATATCTCCCACATTCTTTTCACTGTAAGTCCTTTATGAAATTTATATATTTTATCTTTTATATCATTCCAACAACCTTCATACGTAATTGAATAACATATAGTGATATTCTGCATCCAGTCCTTTGGCCAGTACTATAAATATAGATAATTGATGATATCGTGTTGGTCAAAAGAAACTTTCATTGCTATACAGGGTACTATACTATCATACTGAAAATTATTAAAATTGTTAGATGGTTTTAGCATCTTTTTAGAATAAAAAGAAATTCTGTGGGAGTAATAGGATATTAAAACTCCATACTATTGATATAAAAATGAATCTGTTTTGAAGTGTGCAATTATTTGAGTAATTAGGTTTCCAATAATTAGCTTTAATATCAACAAGTGTACATGAAACGTTCAGTCAGTAATTGTTTGGTTGACTTGACCTCAGTTTTCCCATATAGTCATGCTAACGTTATTATACAGTCATTTAATAGTATTGAGGGATATAGCCATTTTATTTGTCCCGAGACACTGACTATTTTCCCGACGCGTAGCGGAGTGAAATAGTCAATGTGTCGAAGAGACCAATACAATGCGTATACTCCGAAATGAGTGTTAAATAGCTGTTTTATTATACCAAAGATTTAAAGAAAAATGCAAAGAAAAATATCAAAAATGTATTTTCTTTAAGATCACGTGCAACGGGAATACACCAACGTGATTACAGATGTCATTCATTCTAACCTGACACGACTATTACCGTGACGTTGTCCACTGAAAGTTGCCGCTGAAAGGTGCTATTCACTGGTCGGTGAATAACATGTGTGCTATGCACCAGTGAATAGTACTTTTCAGGCAGCTTGAATAAAATAGTATTTTTATGACAATGCATTTTTACATAGAAAAAAAAAGAAAGGTGTGATAAAATTAATTATCATATTTTCAGCGTTGATGTGGGTTGTTTTGCCCATATAATACAGGCGGAAGTGAACTTGCCATATTATCCCGTTGGGAAACCAATATCGTTCCCCTAAAGAATCTCTTGATCTCAATGTACATTTGGCGTCAAAATAAACAATATATGATAAAGAGAATGTGATATTGGTTTTTTCATATAATACCCCATATCAAGAGAAAAGGTCAAAACTGTCATACCTCACAGGCAGATACAACTACAATTCTAATCATGTTTGGCAATTTTGATGAAATAGAAAAAAATATATGGTGGATGAAATATTGTCATGGAATCTACACGTTGTTGACAAAAGTGAAAATAAAGAAGCTGTTACAGACAGACTCATCAAAAAACAATATTATCCTTGTCATATCTGGATTAATCTCCGGGGCTGAGGGGAACAACCGATAATCAACAATCAAAGACATAAGGAAAATGTACAAGAAAACACATCACCAAATGATGTAGACCAGTGAACCAAAAAAAAAACAGATAAGTACTGAGAATATTTTGGAAGACCAGAGAAATGTAGTGCTTACGTATAACTAATATTGTATGTTTTGAAATCATTGTGTGCTCTTATTAAACGTATTGCCAGTTTTAGAAAAATAACAATTAAGTTAACTTCTGGATCATAATAAATCATTACCTTCAATTATATTACCTTTTGATGGAGAATAAATTACACCAAATGTTTAAAGCGAAAGTACGTAGATATCCTTTTCCATGTCGAAACCCATTTGGTTGTTTATAAATAGTCTCTATAAAAATAACTTAGGTGTACTGCGTTTCCGAAGTGTGCCGACAATTACCGAAGTCATGCTGTCCTCTGGATTATGATTTCGGATATCCTTTCTAGCATTGTTGGTTCGGTATCTTCTTCACTTGATTTGGGACATCTAGAAAAATCACGTGGTCTTTTATGGTCTGGATACCTAAAAACAAACTACGTGTAGAACATCATCAAGAAAAAACAAACATGATTTGTACTACTGCCTGAAGGTAAAGCCCAACTGTGTGTTCGAAAATTGTTGTGTGCACCTGTTATGGCGAATTGTAGAAAAACAGACATTTTCAGTTAGGAGATAAATTTGGACAAAGGATAACTGCCCTGATTAGGCTATTAATATCATATTACATGTACCTGCAGTATTCAGATGACTTATGGCATTCCCAAAGATTTAGTTACTCGCTTATATGATAATGTTTAATCTAAAAATACAATTTGTACGGAACAAAATTAGTATCGGCGTTTATTTTTCTTGACATTCTACGTCTTCGGTTGAGTCTAGAAACAACCGCTAGAGTTTCATCTAAATGAGCATCCCAGTTCCAATACTAGACACTAGTTTCAAATCCTAGAAATCCATGTATTTCTCAAATACTTCGGATAAAAATAAATTACTTCATTTACGATCAGCAACAAATATGCATATTTATGTCCGCAGTGCTAAATACAGTACTCCAATTTGAATTTTTTCCAATTATAATTTTACTAGGGGGGCTAGTATAACATGTTGTCACAAGCATTCACTAAATGAAATAAATCATTTTCTTACCCTATGGCTAGACGTATAATTATATGAATTTCAAGATATTATTGACCGTATTCAGATTTCTCGTCGCACTGTTTTTAAGACAGGGTATTCGGGATGAGGCTCAATGTATTTTTACTAAGATGCTTTCAGTTAACCTTATCACGTGCTCATTTCCGAACGGAAATTATACTGGAGTTGACGGAGAAGAAGATCAATGTCTTATGAAACGATATATGATTAAAAGAAGTCGTAAATTTAACTATGAAATTTCGAGTAAAAATATTAGACATTTCTTTGCATTGTCATGATTGTTATTAGATTTATGATTAGAAAATGAGAATGTATATGTAATGCAAACAAAAGCCCTCCAATACATTGATTCGGTGACGAAATATATATGAAAAAATTGCATACAAATTGTATGAATAAAGTAAAAAAACCGCTGGTATCCTGACATTATCAATTAATATACAACCGGTCTTGTGTTTTTTTTATTCTTGTGTCTATGTTGTTTTGTTTTGTTTTTGTTTTTTTTTTTTTGTTTTTGTTTTTGTTTTTTTTTTTTTTTTTGGGGGGGGGGGAGTGTTTCATGGAATCTATATTTTTTCATGGCAATAAGAAATACTACATGTAACCTATGCGCTCTCTTATTTAAGACAGAATTCTCTTTAAAGGGTTTCCAGTTGTATTGTACTGCTCTTTGCATATTAGTGTGCACTTTTCCTGACTGAAATGATATAATTTGCGTCTTTGTTTTCAGTATCTGATGGAAAGATACCCTTCTTGTGTCTTTAATGCAAATTAAGATGCTTCACAAAATATACATGTAGGTTTTACATAGAGTTAAAGCTGAGTAAAAGGTAGAATTTTGTGACACTATACGTTTCTATCATTACATAGGTTAAAGATCTCGTTAACTAAGTGCTATAGAAGTCAATAGAATTTACATCATCATGTTCATGAATTACTGGACACATGTATGACACTGTGTAGATGCTTTCGCTATGGATCATGGATACTGGACAGATTGAAGACACTGTTTGTGTAGATGCTTTAGCTATGATGTAATGTCCTAATATATATGACCAAAGTGAATGATATCAACATTAGAGACTTGTCATGCTTGTGTTGGCTTATTAATATGCATGTGATTCCGCTGATACATGGGAATGGGCATTCTTATATAAATGGGGTGTACGATTAAAAAGTACACTTTCACTCTTCTTTATTTCTTATCGAAGACACTCTTTTCCAGAACGCAAGTACTTACACAAAGACATGACATTTTACTGCTGTTTTAGGCGTCTGATTTATTGTACAACGCATTTTCTTTCTTAATATTATTAATATGTTGTTGGCGTGGCCAATGATGCGAGCGGAGCAATGGCCCTTTTCAGAAACTCATTTCCGGTATCACAATTCTGACTCTAAAATTATAATTTGAAGCAAGTTATTTCCCTTACTTTACTTACTTCTGTTTCGGGTGGACGAAACTTTTCTAACCGTAGTATGTAGCACAATATGTCCATATTCGCTTTAACAAATACATTCACTTCGGATTGCAAAATGGCTGTCGCCATTAAACAAAGACTCTTCTAAATGACCAATATGCTCCCATAGCACTCGCTGCGCTCGCTATCATCAAAGCAGTATTAGCCTTTTATTGAAGTTCAATGATTAACTTTCATGACTTTAGACGAATAGCTGAAGAATTCGAAGCTATGGTCTGAACGTATTCTACTTTTGTCTTTATGGAAATCTACAATACACTATAGAACAATACATGTACTTGACATTCTGTTTAAAGCATTAATCATACCAGCACGTTATGATCAATCGAGTGTAGGAAATTGTTTCCGATTTTTACACATTACTACGCGAAAAATTTACATTAGTATCAATTAGTGATCATTTATTGCAACAAAAATTCGACAAATGTTTCCCAATTAACAACCGTGACATTGTATTAGGGTTCAACAGTTCTTTCCGATAACATCATATTTTGATTCAGAAAGTTAAAAGCCATAGAATGTTATCAAATAGGGTAATCTAATTTTAAAAGCATAAATTCGATATGCTGTTGACAGACTATCCTTGTGATTGTAAAACTCAAACAAGTTCTTCGATTTTCATTATTTTAGCTGACTTCTTTTTCTAGTGTAATTTGTCAGTTTCAATTGTGCATTCAAAGTAATCAATTTGATTTAATTCCCAATAATTGAACTTGGAAACAAGCGATTGTATCATTTATATTTCATAAATAAAAGCTTTTATTTACGGAAGACAGGCAACTTCCTACAATGACAATTCTAATATCAATCCAATTACTTTCCCTTTTCCGTTCACTAATTTGATAGTTGTTTGGTCATTAATATCCATTTAGAAATCTGACCACGTATTTCTAAAACATGCAATATTATACAGGTTAACAGATATATACAGTGCTACGATTCGCACGGATTTAATCGGTGTGAATGGTAGGCTAACAATAAACAAAACGTATCTCCCTTAAAAATCGTAATGGGAGAATTGGTTTTTCAAATTTATACTCAAGTTAGAATAGAACAATAAACCTGAAATTTGAAATTTGATAAAGAGAATCCTCTGAGAAAAAAAAGAAGAAGAGAAATGGAAAAAAAAGAATGAAAATAGATTAATGAAAACAATCCCAATCTACCCGTTAAGTATTACCAGAAACCCACTAGTGTAAAATACTACATTTCTGTACCTCGCTACAGGTTGTCATTATATAATTTAAATCTAATGGATTGATCAAAAGAAATTTCATTTATAATACAAGTAGACATGAGCGATACTTTTTATGCACTTACAACCATAAGCCTGTGACATTGACCATGGTACGTATTTTTTTTTAAATATCACTGTACTGTAAGTAACTTGTGCGACAATTAAAATCCCTGAAAAGTCTTTGTACTATATGTTATGATTAATTTTTAATTAAATTAATTACATATATTTTATTGTACAAAAACTCCTAGATAAACACATGTGTATTTCATTTCATTTCATTTATTTTTGTATATTTAACCGAGGAACCGATATTTCGAATTACATTTTTGTACATATTAACAAGGATGCTGTATACTTTATAAATAATTCATGGGGGTTATTGAGTTGAAGTCATTTACACATGGGCTGGGCCTTTATATTCGGATATTTTGTACCGACCGACAGCGAGATTTAAAGTACGAATATGAAGGCCCAGCCCATGTGTAAATGACTTCAAATCTATGGCCCCTATGAATTATTTCTATTTTAATATATGACAAATACGCTAATTTTGATCATTTGAGTAGTCCCATGTGTATCTGACATTGGTTTGGCCTTTCCATTTATCTTTGCGGTGAATATGTTGCAATATGTCGTTTTTAGAGAATATTTTGAGTAAAACTATTTTCATTAGATTTGCACAGTCAAATAATGTAATTCATCATTTACACAAGAAAAAATAATAACATAACCGCGGTAACCGTGACGTCATTCAAAAATCCAGATGGCGCGGCCTACGTAAATGTATATTGCAGCGCACTTGTTGTTGTACACAGCTATTGTATTTGTATGGCATAATTTCTTTGTAAAGATAAACAATTTCGTGTGGATAAAAGATCTTGTTTCTTGTTAAAGTCAGTATATGGCAGTATATGGACCGGTTGGTGGCCCGACAAAAATTATACGGACCGAAGCGAAGCTGAGGTCCATATAATTTTTGGAGGGCGACCAACCGGTCGATATACTGACATTTAACCCGAAGTGTCATGAACTAATTGTTATATTATACTTTTCTGGGATTTAATCGAATTTAATCGATTTTGTCAAAACGAGGCGGTCCATATAATATACAGCCGGTCCATATAGCATTATATGGACCGGCTTAGATAACATTGATATATAGAGTAGTAAAAATGTAAAAGTGTAATATATGAAAATATCAAAACGTATTACTACATTCACTAATTCGCCTTGAAGTTGAATGAATTTTATCATTGCTTTGAGTGAATTTAAAATTTTCGTTTTACTCGCTTTTCCTTTATCTTATTGTGTCGATATAAATCTTAACTTATATAAACTCTAACAAAGTAAATCTTTTACTATTAATCAATATCTTCTTTATCTGTATCCAAGAACAATTATTTCTTCAGCTTCTATTTCCGGACTGGTTTCCCAATATTAAATACCCTGATGTCTGAGCCCATTACGCTATTAACAAGAAAAATTAATGTACAACCTAGAAGTATAATTTGAATGTGTACTTTACACATTTATAAGTATATATTGCGTGTTCAATATAAATAGAAAAAATAGACTTTACTATTTAGTCCTGGAATTTAGTTTGTTTCAAATTGGTATCAATAACTATGTCCCTGTTTTAATAATCATTTTCCGGTTTTACGATCTAACTCTAGAACTATAATTTCACTGGTGTCACGTGGTGAGCAATTCAAAGGAACAATGAAAAGAAACTTGAAAAAAAGGACAAATATACCTAAGGAGCAATCAAAAAGACGTAATCCATTGGACAGACAAACCCGGGAAGACAAATGAACAACCACAAGCACAACAAATAAACACAGAAAACTAAAAAACAATGAACAACACGAACTCCTATAAAAACCAGGAGTGAACCCATGTGCTCCGGAAGGGTAAGCAGTTCCTGCTCCGTATACGGCACCCGTCGTTAAGTTCAACAAAGTCAATCCGGTGGAAGTCACAAATCGGTGGAGGCACATGAAAGGTTACGACAGTGGGAACAGGTCCAACATCATCTTAGATATTGGAACACTGTAATGGTCAATCAATTCATGATGACGACCGTAAAATTTCTTATGTGATGACATCAACTTATCCCTGATAAAACCCTGGTTAAGAAGCTTTTTTGACAGCAGAAATCCTCTTTGTCGAAAGTCAGGGTAACTCACGCATGCCCTTGAAAATCGGATAAGCTGAGAAACGTAGACGCCATATGCAGGCGATGCTGGTATATTGCCACCCAAGAAGGGAAAATTAACAATAGGAAAGTTGAAGTCATCACGTTTGTCATAAAGTTTTGTCTTCAAACGTCCCTCATAGTCTATTTGAAGAAACAAATCCAAATATGAAGCGGACTTTGGTGTATCTGTAGTATCCTTAATTTCAAGCTCACTGGGGTAGATAAGATGTAGAAAGTCTTGGAATTTGTCGTTATTTAAGGACAACACATCATCTATATAACGAAAAGTGAAATTAAAGGATTGGGCTAGTTTCTTTTTGTTTTCACGTAGTAACCCTTGAATGAAGTCCGCTTCATATGAGTACAGAAACAGATCGGCGAGGAGAGGAGCACAGTTGGTTCCCATTGGAATGCCGATTGTTTGTTGAAAAATTAGACTGCCAAATTCAACGAATATGTTGTCTATGAGAAAATCTAACATGTTTGTAATTTCATCTTCAGAATACTTTTTGTCAGAATCAGAGTGGTTCTTCACGAAATAAGACTTTTCTCTACCTAGACCAAGGAATTTATACTTGCGTGTCCCATTTTTCTTGAAAAAACATTGATGAACTAGTTGCTTTAAACGATCTTTTAATTGAGAATGTGGTATGGTAGTGTAGAGTATAGAGAAGTCGAACGTTTGTATGCTGTTGCATGTAGCCAAAGATTTTGATTTTAGATATTGAAGTAAATTTTTAGAGTTTTTAAGAATCCACATCTGATTGACGCCACTGGTGGAGTATGATGTTTCACAGTAATTCTGAAGGCCCTCTTTAATAAATGTCAATATGGATGTTAAAATCTTTGAAAGAGGTTTTGTAGAGCAATTAGCTGACCCAGCAATGTACCTTTGTTTAACGGATTCTTATGTAGTTTAGGAATCCAATAAAGAGCAGGAAGGTCCATTTTTTCATCCTTTGTAGAAATGCCAAAAGAATGAAGAACGGTCTTGTGGTTATCAACGACTTCCTGCTTAGTGAGTGTGGTCGGTGTATAAGTTGGGTTATCCGCAGTGTTATCGATTCCCAATCTTTTCTAAGACACTCAAAATAATAGTTCTTACAAACAAAAACGATGTTATTGGGGGCCTTGTCAGCTGGGACAACTACATATTTGTCATGGAGGCGAGTCAAGTTTTCAACAACCTTAGGGTCTTTAAAGATGGATTTAGCTTTAGTGCTCATAGAGTCTTGGAGGCTTTTAATTCTGATTTGTATCATTGACCTAATAGCCTTCACCCACTCTGAAAGTGTGTCAGCAGGATCCTGTTCCTTTGAAGTCCATTTTCCGGCATAGTGCTCAACAGAATCCATAAGTAATTTGAAATTATATTTCCAATTAATTGGCTGGGGTTCTCGGTATTTGGGGCCTTTATACTTTATATTATTTATTACTTGATTGTGATTACATATTAAATTACAGTCAAACATATGAATAAAGAGCACACATGGGACCAAAGAAATGTGCCCTTTATGACCAGGTGCCTTTTATACATAGGCTATTTAAAAAGTTTGTTTATAATTGAGACATTTTCACAGTTCCTTTTATAGTAAGTGTTTTGCTATATAGAGGTGCCCTTTAACATGTTTAAAGCAGGTTTGATTGTATCTATAAAAAATGCCAAAAGCAAAACATTATTTAACCATTTATGAAATTTATATGAACGATTAGCATGCACAAGTCAACAGGGTTTGAAAATTACTTGAGATTTACTTGGCATTGCCGCAAACCAGTTCTATTGCAGAAAAAGGATACGATTTCCTTGAAATGAAAGTGTCGGACTGATGAAACGGGACCTAAATATAATGTGTTTGTCAATGTAAACAATAAGCATTTTTATATTTTTATTGTAGTCGAAAATAAAGTAAAGATGATCAAATGAACATTACAACGAATACATAATTTAATTATACACATCTTTAATGTGATTTTTTATTGGATTCGTTTAGCGTATATATCCATTTTTTTTCAGTTTGCGCAAATGTTAACTCTCGTAAGGACGTGGGTTAATTACTTTCATGGTACTAAGACTTAGAATTCTTAGTGACGTCACGATGTATTAAATCAGTCAATATATTCACCCACTTCGATACAAATTAATACAAATATTGGTTTTAGTCATTGCTTTTGGTAATTGTTTAACCGTACTTATTGGCCGTATTATAAATTTATACAATGTAAATTAGCGCTACACATCACTGAATAGTATCCGTTCATCTGAAAAGGGTAAATCAAACGGACCAATATTCTTCCTTCTTTCTTTGCTACTTGTATTTTTTATAAAGTGCATGGAATTGTAATGTAAGTAAACTAGTACTACAGTAAAAGGAATTCTAAAAAAAAAATAATTAAATAGCACGGTGTCTGTAAATTCATTTGCGTAATTTCTGAAATGTGTTTAGTAGTATCAATTGAAAAAAAACTTTTTATGTCAGAGAAATAAAGGACTTGGTCATTGCAGTGCTGGTAAAGAAAATACCAAGAAGATTTCTCTGTGTGAAGAAAACTTAAAAAATGCATTTTTTAACTTCTACTCATATATTGGTACTGAAAACATGGAATACATCACATCTGTCCCACATCTAGCAAATAAAAAAAAAGAATTTGGTTGTCTTGGTGTGATGGCTGTAACATTTTTCAACTTTCTCAGCAGAGCGAAGTTATTATTGCTAAAAGAATACCGAAGCTACAAATCCAAGAAAAAAACAGTCATAAGAATGGAACTCAACAAACAAACTGCACAATGATGCATGTATAACTAAAGGAATAAAACGTATAATAAAATAAACAAAAATAGAACAAGACAGCACAGAAACTAAACCACTAGCAATTGGGACAGAGTTATGTTTAGTCCTTGTTGTTACTATCACTCAACAACTGATTGCATTGACCAATACGAAGTTTCTACCTCACAAATGAGATTAAGTATCTTTACTTAGATTTCAAAATGCCCCCTTTTCATGCATGCATGTTCTAATACTCTGAATAGTTTTTTTTTCTTTATACATGTGATGATTGTTTGCTTTGTTGCGATCTCACGATCTCACCTCGTCTTTTGTCTTTTATCTTTCTTTCTATACTGTCTTATCTCCTCCTATTTTTAACAATAATTTCAAATCATTGGAAAATTCGAAAATATATATATATATATATATATATATATATATATATATATATATATATATATATATATATAGAGTATATTTTCCCTCCATGTTCTTCAAATTGTTCTGCGTCTCACGATACATATTAGGTCACAACCTCTGTGCAGATGAAACTTAATCTTTGGCATTATCAATGTTTCAATGGATACTATGACAGTTGTTTCGTCAAGATAATACCCCCGTCGGATGTAACTATTACGTTCATTTGAGAAAAGAAATAACAAATTTTTATTATCATTCTTATTTTTGGTTAATTTTTAATTTTTTGATCGACAGAACATATACCAGTTTCTTCCATATTTGCGTTCACAACTACTGATTTACCGTCTATCTAAAATAACAAGCCGACATCACCACGATAGTGTATGTGAATGCCTATATGTATTATTATATGTACATTTGTATGTAAATTAAATAAATCAACGCTCAAACATCATATATGTTCAGGTATTTCACACCCAATCTTTTATGATAATATTCTATACAAAGCACAAAAATGTCGTCATTCACCTGAATAGCTAATCAAACCTTTAAACAGACTTATCCACAAGGGATATAGTTACGATATTGTTGTCAAGTCATTAAAGATGGCATTTTTTTCGAATTAATATTGATTCACTCATAGGGTCTTTGCATCCGAAATAAACACACTTATTCTAAAACCAGTTTTTGGCATGATACGGGTTATGTTCTTCTTGTATAATTCATGATGGCATGATACTAAACCCCTAACGGGACGGATTGTGGCTGATGTTCTATATGATATAGACATAATCGTTCGATCAGTTTAATTGAGGTCTGGAGCTGGCATGTCAGTAACTGCTAGTAGTCCTTTGTTAATATATATTGATCATTGTCATTTTGCTTAGTTTCTTCTATTACCTTTTTTAACATCGGACTCGGACATCTTTTGAACTGAGTTTTACTGTGTAATTGTTTCCATATTGGCTAGAGGTATAGCGGGAGGGTTGAGATCTCACAAAACATGTTTAACCCCGCCGCATTTTTGCGCCTGTCCCAAGTCAGAAACCTGTGTTTTTTAATTTTGGTTCATTTTTATGATTCGGAGTTTAGTGTGAAGTCATTTTGCTGAACTAGTATACATTATTGTTTAGGGGTCAGCTGAATCCCGCCTCCGCATTGAAGACCCACTGCTAGCCTTGAGCCGTTTTCTGCTCTTTGGTCGGGTTGTTGTCTCTTTGACACATTCCCCGTTTCCATTCTCTATTTTATTAAATCCTCGTTCTATGTTATTATTTACAAATACTGCATGTACCTCATAATAAAGAAATTCGAATATTCGTTGGTTTTAATATGTTCCTATACCGAATCAATTTGTGTCTAAAGTTTTCGTCTCGTGCTATATGTTAATTTATTTCTTTATTGATAGACGATGGGATTTGTTAACGGATGAAGACAGACTTAGCGTTTCGACGATAGCTGGGTCAGGTCTTCGTAGAACACAATGACGTGGTAAAATTAAAGCGCGGCACTACGCTGCAGAACTAATAATTTGAACATAAAACTGCACTCAAACGACAGGGTAAATTAAACTGTTCTATTAATGTTGAAATAATAATATTGAAATCAAATGTTACAAATAAAAATGGACACTTTTTGGCAAACTGTTCATTTAATTCGCAATTTTGGTAATTTAAATTTCCATAGTCAAACGGTGTCGGCTACTTTGTCATTAATGCATTGTATCTATTTTTATACACCCTTAAGGTTTTCAAAGAATGTAAGTATTCTTACAAAATTCGTTCAAAAGAACGGTAAAAATGTCCAGATTTAGATTAGAACTGATTAACAAACATTAAATGTCAAACATACAATATACACAACTTAGCAAAAATAACAAATATGAACATAAAAAAAGATAAATAAAACTAACGACCCTGGAAAACTGGCTGAGAAAATTGTTTTTCAAATTCGACTTTTTTTATAATTTTTACATTGCAATAATACGAATACTGTTGGCAAAAGTACACCGTATTCATTTAATTTATTTTGATTGTTCCATCTATATTCTTTGAAAGGTTTTGGTTAGGTTTAGGGATAAATAAAGTTTCATAAAAAAAACAAGGCTATTTTAATTCCAGTTACCAAGAGAACGACTTCTAATGTATTGAAAGAAAGAAAATGCTAAAAGGACACTAAACGTGCTAAAAGCAATATTGTAACCAATCTGTACTTCAAACATATCAGCCTTTTGTGGGTTCAAAGAAAAAGACAAGACAATCGTAAATAAAATTTAATGTTCAATGCAGCATAGGCGTATAATGAAAAAAAATAACGCTGTCCTAGTTACCAATAACTTTGAATGTAGAGACATATTATCATTAATTATGTATTTCAGAATAAAACCAGTTCTTAAACAATTAAAATAACAGATACATTGTCACCAAATTAGAAATGACATGTATATATCCACCTTCACTTTCGTAATTGAAAACAACAAAGGGCGAACCCAACAAGTGAAAATAATTAATATCTGAGATCAAAAGATGGACCAAATATGTCTGTCGTTCACTTTACAAGAATCACAGAACTGGAACTCTATAAAACTGTTTTCATGACATATGTTATGTTAGAAAAGATTTAAGACAACCGTTACAATAACAATTAATGTTTCATACTAAGATTGAAAACAAATAAGGGGAAAATAATTAGTAGAAACTGGAAAAAATAATTGATGCTGTTAAAGGTGCGATTCTTTTGTTGATTGATTGTTGTATGAACAAAAAAATGTACTTTAAATAAAAGAAATTTCAACATTGATAAACGTGGATGTACCTTTAAAATTGTTTCACATCTTATGTACTGTTTAAAAATACATCTTTCCTCTAAAACCTTGAAAACTAGATCTTTTAATCCATTATTTAATTTTACAGTTAGTTTCAGAGTTAGAAAGGCTTAATGTATTGTTCCCTTGTTTCATGCTATGCTTTCTAGTTTGTGTTAAAGCTAAATTTGTTTCTCTAACATGAGTGTATGACAAGTCAACAATGTAATTATACTGTAGTGTCATATCTGATTAAATATCGGCAAAAGAACACCAGAGTCCATAAAATCCAAGGAAAATACAAAGTCAGGAGAATGGAACACAACAAACAAACGCCACAGGGATACATGTATTACTAACAGAATGAAAAACGTATAATAAACTAAACAAAACTAGAACAAGAACAAAGAAACTAAACCGCTAGCAATGTGAACTCCCATAAAAAACGAGAGTGACATCAGGTGTTCTGGAAGGGTAATCATGTACTGCTCCGTTAACGGCATCCTTCACATTTCTGGTGAGGTGTAAAATCCGTTGGGGTGTCAATTCCAGAAGGACGTGAAATCTAACTGAATATATCTAGTCTCATACTCGAGATAGAAACTTCGTATCGGCCAATCAGTTTGTGATGACGACCGTAAAACTTTTGGAGTGAAGATATTAACATAGACTGAACATAACCCTGTCTTTGAAGTTTATGTGAGCGCCAATGTCCTAATTTACAGCAATGAATAAAAAAAAGGCTTGTATTAATACTTCAATCATTAATAGTACCGGTATCCGCACTTCTTACAGACACGATTTTTAATGCGAACTGTCAAGTACATGTATAATGTTACATTCTAATGCAACATAACATATAACGTCCTCTTTGATTGGATAACGTCAAGCATAAAATCCACGGTTTACCGTCGGAACCATTGACGACAACGTTGCGCAAACGCATTTGACGTTTACTGTTTACTTTTTATTCTATTTTTAACGTTTAACGGAGGTTGCATTAGAATGGGGATAACTGTATTGTATTTTATCAGTTGCCGACATAAACCAGTGGTTTTACCATCGCAAATATCCGTTTACCTGGCTCCGCTACGCGTCGCCAGGTAAACTCAATTTGCGACGGTAAAACCAGCGGTTTACGTCGGCAACTGATAAAATACAATACAGTTATCCCCTAATTATTGTTGTCTTGAAACTAAGGTTGTTCAAAGACGTTTGCGTCTAACTAAGAGAACTATTGGGTAACGCTTAAGCAGACTATACGCAATGAAAATCTTTTTTGAGATCGGTTATGAATATTTCAGCAGCTTCCGCTTTGACATTAGTAACCGGTTTTTAATGCAGACAGCCAGGTATGTCATTAAATTACATAAATGATGACGCCATAATAAGAAAACGATAGGATAACGCCCCTTAGACTATGTGCAGTGGAGTGAAAATACTGTTTTTTTTTTTTTTTTTTTTTTTTTTTTTTTCTTATCCATAATGAATCTTGCCACAGTTTCCATTGTTGATTCTAAGTATAGTTCCCTTATAGTTTTTAACATTTTAGCCAACTGTTAGCTTTTCAGTATCAAAAGAGGTAGATTTCTTTTATAGAAGATCACATTCTGATGTCAGTGATCGCACCCTGTTGTGTGTTTTCTTGTTTATCATATCAAGGACTCAAACGTGGGCATAAAAAATAATTAGTGAAGGCTAATATATAAATATTATCTTAATTCAGTTATTTACGATCGCTATTAATTAAACTCAGCTTTCTACTATTGAAGTGAGGTACAGATAACATAGGAACAACCACTTGTTTTTCATTTTGGTGGTGGAAAGAATTTGAAAAAAGAATACAACCTCCAAAATTTGGTAAAAAAAAGACAGGAAAGAATGACAGTTGGAATCAACCAGTAGCAGTGAACTTTGAAGAGAAAAAATAAGGTACATAGAATCTAAAGGTATAATATCGCGCTTCGACTTGTTTCTTAAGTGAGGTAAAATACTGATGGTAAATGTATCTTGCCACCATTACCGCCCACAACACCACCCTTAAAATGAAAGGATCTGATGCTTTCAATAAAAAAATAGAACCTCTACACTTTCCCAAACAATGAACAAGATTGAAAATTAGGAATCAAGATTGCTTGTATCAAATGACGTAACAGATCTGTTTGCTGATGCTATATCTGAGAAAAAAAAACTTGGTGAACGAATTGTCTGACAATGTGGTGATGATGGAGGCTGTGGTTACTATTGTATTTAAACGATACAAACAGTAAAATACCAGTTTTATTTATATTTTGGATAAAAGCTTCAATCGTTTCCAGAGTATCTAGGACACAAATTGGAGTTTTTGTTAGAAGGAAGTGATCATGTATTGAAATAATTATTTAAAATGATACTGCAAATTTCAATCGGACAATGACACTAACTGATCGAGTTTTTTGCACGTATAAGGCTTTATATATTCCCTGAAAGGAAGTCATTGTCGTGGTATTCACTTTTATGGGAGGTTGTTATAATACTTTTTTCTTGCCTAATGCTATATATGTGTTTTTTAGTTGATTAAGAGTAGTCCGAGATTGCTCTGACGTCTGTCGGCCTTTTTTGTAATATGCTGGGGCCGTGGGACGTCAGAGCGCACTCCGTGTAGAAAACATGAAAATAGACGACCCAGACTTGGGGCGGCACATTTTAGACTCGAAATCGTAATATTTTCAATCGATTCCTTATTTTTTTTTCTCTAAGAATATGTAGATTTTATTCACTAACAATCTCCCTGTATCACAAACGAAAGGTTTGTTTCCTTCAACCCACCATTTTCATCATTTCACTTTCACTTTAAAATTGAACAAAATATTGCGATCACGCGTTATTTCGTTACAAAACTCGGAATCACGGGAGCTAATTTATGCCTGTAGGTTGGCACGAGTCAACCTCATTTACATACCATTGAAAACATGACTATATCGAAGGACTCCCGGTTAGAAAATATATGCGGGTTACCGGGGTCATATGCATAAATTTACTACACAGAAAATGAAATAACGCAGTCATGTGACAAATTGTTCAAAAGGGAATTGAAATGATGAACATGGTTGGTTGAAGGGAATAAAGCTTTTGTTTGTGGTACAGGGAGATTGTTGGTGAATAAAATGTACATGTTCCTGGAAAAAAATAAATAAGGAATCGATTGATGGATGATGTATCTACTTATAATTGGATATAACAAGATTTCAAGTCTAAAAACTGCCGCCCAGAGTCTGGGTCGGCAATTTCCATGTTTTCTATACGGAGAGCGCTCTGACGTCCCACGTCCCCTAGCATGTCACAAAAAAGGCCGTCAGACATCAGAGCAATATCGGACTAATTAATAGTTGATCTAGTCACTACGTATGAGAAATTGTCGATTCAAGGGCATGCGTGAATTACAATGACTTTCTACAAAGAGGATTACTGCTGTCACAAAAGTTGATTAACCAGGGTTTTATCAGGAATAAGTTGGTGTCATCACTTATGAATTTTTACGGTCATCATAACGAATTCATTAACCGTTACAGTGTTCCAATATCGAATATTATGATGGATCATGTATCTCCAAAGATTTGTGACTACCACCGGATTGAATTGTTGAACTTCACGACGGGTACCTTATACGAAGCAGGAACTGCTTACCCTTCCGGGGCACCTGGGTTCACTCCTGGTTTTTATAGGAATTCGTGTTATGCATTGTGTTTTAGCTTTCAGTGTTCATTTGTTGTTCTTGTTCTTGTTCATTTGTCTTCCCGAGTTTGTCTGTCTAATAGATTGCGTTTCTTTATCTGCTCCTTAAGTATTTTTTCCTCTATTCTTCTTTCGCTTTTCAGTAAGAGTAACCTATGGTGTGAAAGGATCGCCTTTTAACACAAGACATATTTTATTTGTATTTGAAAACTCGGTCGTCATTTCGAACAAACTTATTAACAGTTTGCCGATTACCGAACACTTGTTTGTTTCCGGTACATATTGCGCGTTATTAGCATCAAAAATAAATGAATATGCTTAAGGCATATTTCTAATTTAGGCTAGGGATATTTATCTATTTTTGACGCTAATACCGCTAAATGCAGATGAAAAAATAATGTACAATATTGCAACTCTCTAAGAATTGCGATCCCTTGATAAGTTAATCAATTAGATTTACAGGAACTAAGACCTAATGCGATTGGAAAAACTATTTTCTTCTTTCAAACCGTTGCTTACATTTATGTACTAAATATTTTTACTTGAAATTGATATCTTATTTTGGTAAGTATCTCATATACACAAATATTTTTTTATACAAAGATAAAAAATTAGCTTTTCTTAAAATATTTGCAGCAATAAGCTTCACCCAGACATCATTTATTGTGATTTTACACATCTACATATATAGCTATAAGCATAGTGAATGAGGTTTCTATATATATACGACGAATGGTATTAATCTTTCGCAAATCAGTTTACAAAGGTAATAGTTTCATATCTACTTTGTATCAGCACTTTTATATATCTATTTGGAATATAATGCCCCCCCCCCCCCCCCTAATAACCACCACCCCCCCCCAAAAAAAAAAAAAAAAATAATATGTCTATATTTAGCTCTAGAATTCTGCTCGCGTATGCTGACCCCCACGTTCAATTGATAATATTAAAATCGAAAGTATTTATAAATTGTCTTTTTGAAATATTCGTTCCGATTTTGACCCCAAAAAAATCGTTATATAATGTGTAGCAAACTCAAGAAGCAAAATAACCTACATTTTGTTTGTAAATTGTTGAGTCAAAACGCATCTTAGGACAGAACTATATATGAGTAAAATAGTATCCGTTTTACTTTTATGAGGGAAAGACTGGGTTATGTTTTATCTCAACCGACGTAAAGAAATAGAAATAGTTGAGCTCAATGGTAATGGTTAGGCAAGTCTGTCTGTTGGGAGATTCATACTTTTTCTCGCGTTTAGAACTACGTTTTTAACTGTTGCTATGTGCAGAAGCCCTATCTCATACTTTAGCGTCGGAATGACGTCACTGTTTCAAATGTGAGATATGTATATATATATATATCTGTATAACATTACCTTTACCATGACAAAATAAACGAGTAAACTGTCATCCTTCAATGTAATATAAAGCCAGGATATATTTGTCACCAGACTGTCCCAAATTAAAGGAAAGTAATATAAAAATGAAAAAGCATGAAACGCCTCTTCATGACAGTGATAGATGATGTCTAATGGACAATGTCTGAGTGAAATCACTGTTAACAAATTATGAATGTGTTTATATATGTGAGAAAATATCGGCAAAATAATATATACCATTACAAAAATTAATGAGAGAAATCAAAGAATGAAAGTTCTGATACCAGACAAATTTACATGTATGTTACGTAGACTACGTAAAATATATATTCCAAGATGCCAATTCTATAATGCAAACGATTTCCATATTTCATCGAATTATGACACTTTAGTTTTGATCAAGATCGAAAATGCTGACAGACCTAGCAATAACAAGATCAAAGGCCATCTATAAGGACAAAACTGTTCACGAGACAGATAATTCTTAGTTTTTACAAAATTAAAGGGTTGTATGACAGTTAAATTTAAAGTATCGTTTTCATACTAGTATCGAAATAGTAGCAACTAAGCTTGTATCATACTCTTAGACTTGAATCCCATCAGCATTCACTCTGTGATTTTTAAAGATATTCCGTGATAAACAAAATTTAATGCACAAAATCATGCAGATTTCGCCGATAAATAACTTAGATTGCACTATGTCGTAATCTAATCCTTAACAAGAATCAAAACAGAAACCGTGACAATATTTATAAACAACATATTTACTGAGTGCAGCCTTCTCTGACGATACACTATTGTTGTATTTTTAAAATCGATGACTGTCCAAAATGATGTGGAAACAATTGTCTAATCGTAGTACATGTAGTAGACTTGTGAAACTCTTGTTTGTCATCCGTAGAAATTATTGATACCGTTTTCATTTTGATTCTATCTCGACCGTAGAAAATTTGCTGCACCAAAGAATAAAATCAGTAACAATTATCATAATCCATAACAAACAAGAGGTCTGGTGCCCGTTTAATAAATATTGGTACGACTACGTTCAAGACTGGTTCCATGACCTCAATAGAACAAACACTGACATCCGAAAATCAAAGAAATTCCTTAACCGGAATAATCCAGTCGTTATATTCGCTCACTTCGATCTGTTTACCGAGGGGGAGAATCGGATACGGAAACGGCTTGAATTATTCGAGTTAAACAAACCTACGAAAATTTGTGAACCCGGACCCTGAAGTTCAATCTGCAATGACGTCACGCTATTGTTTCTTAATTCTGACGTCAATATTTTTGGATAACCATTTCTTCAAGACAGCAATAGTGTAACGTTATACAATTTAGTAGGCTATTCGTAGAGATTGCTTTTTTTTCACCGATTATGAATATTGTTGCTGTTTCTATTTTATACTGCATGTATATACAACAAGATGTAGGTTTTTCCTTCCCAAACGTTTGATCTTAAACATCACTGAAATAAACACGATTTATATTGATTTAAAATGAAATTGTCGTCTGCTTCATTAACATTGTATCATAGTACATTTATCCAGAGTATGAGCACATGAACAGTCGTATAAATGGCTTAATAAAGTTAAATTGTGAAATAACGCTATCTTACACCATAGCAAAGAGATGATACAAATATTTTCTTACCCCGTAGACAGAGCAGTCCGCCATTTTCGGAGGTTGAGATTTTTCTGTCTTGTACAGTAGTGGGTGAGAGAAGCTACACGAATTTTTCCCGCAAAAAAAAATAATATTGCTCTTCCAAGTAGATTCGCCTTTAATTGTTTTATTATGGTAAGTATAAACACTTAGAAGCTTAACTTTTTCATCAAAAGTCAAATAACAACCAAATCGAAATATGCGCTAAACCACTATCTGGATATCAAAGCTTTCAGAAACACGTTCCTTTCATTATGATGTTATAAAAAGGGAAGTAACTCGTCAAAATAAAAATTAAAAAGATTAATTAGCCTTGGTTGTATTTCAGTATTCCATGTATATCTTGTACGTTTAAACAAAAGATGCCACTTATTCGCAAAATCTCAAATTCATCACATATTTCACTAATACTATTTTATTTCAGCTAGATATAATGGATAAATGACAGATCAGCACTAATGTTAAGCTGTTTGAGTGTTATTTATACTATTGTGTTACATAAAATTAATGACATTTCTGATGTTGATACGGTGATAAAGATAAAACCTTAAAACCGAAAAGTAAAGAGTAAAAAGGAGACTGGAGATTTGTGCTTAATTCATAAGACCATCAGGATTAAAAAAAAAAACCAGTATGATTACTGACAAGGTGGTCGCTTGCTAGAACTGCAATAATTGGTTGGACGGTTCATAATTAAGATAGCAGGGTCAGAATGTCCTCGTTTCTGCTGGTCGAATACTGTCGCTCTATTAAACAAAAGGGTCAGGCATAAAATTACCATAAAGGGTTTAATGTTATCTCGTCACGTCATACAAATCGTCAGTATTCGTGAAACGTGTAAGGCTAGTATAATTTTAAAGTTTTCAATCAGTGAAATAAAGAGCATTTTTATTAAGAATTATACGACATTGGAGCCCTTACTGTGATCTTAAGCACCTTCCAGGTTTTGTGGGTTATTGGCCCGAATTTTGCATTTATTACAATAGAAACTAGGATGGGAAAACCCGTTCATGATAAATGCTTTTCTGGAAGCCGGATATTAAGATAAAAGATGTTGATAGCTAGTATAAAACTTATTAAAAGCATTAAGCAGCTTGCGAAATCTATGAACCTGTAATAGCTAGAAGTGTTTTGATAGTCATATGTCGCTCGTTAAATGTTTAAGCCTTCCCCTTCCGTTTTGGCTCCTATTGTGCAGCGTTGACAGTGATTCATGAACCAGTTACATGTAGATGCATTTCTGAATATGACTTAATGCCCATGTACACCCCAATCCTAACTGGCGAATAAAATTTGATTCGTTGAAATCGTTTGCGTCATCATAAATGTGAGGCTCGGACTTGGGCGCTCGTACTTACCAGCTTTTGAGACATGAAGGGACAAACTTACTTGGCTACGACTGCACATTCCGGTTTGTAGTATGTTAACACTTAATAACATGTGTTATTCTATCGGAGGATCATTTATATCACCTTTACTTGACATTTACGAATAAATTGAACTTAACATAAATGATTATTAAGCATTTTAAAATATCTTGATTGTAAATAAAATTCTAGACCTGTCGGACAACAAGTGACATCGTTAGTAATAGCCACACCTACTGCGCGTGATCCCATTGCACGTGAAATTGGCATAGTAGGGTGAACTATTTCAAATAGTGCTTCGACACGTTACCTATACCAAAACGACATTAACATAACAATTTTACCGGAAGCATAATAATACGAAATAGAACAATAGGTGAACGTTTATATTACAACGTCGTGCAAAAATTAAAAAGGCATTTTCTCTTGTATTTAGCATTAACAATAACAGTTAAAAAGACAGACATTCTTCCCAACTTCGTGTCTGGTCATTTTTCTGCTTTCTAAAATATTTTTTTTTTTTTTTTTGAGTTGTCTCATTTCACAAATCCTATCTTTAGGTTTATTTTCAACAATTTTTACACTCCGTACAACTGTGAGCGAGTAAATATAATAAAACATTAGATCTTGTACAAAATAATTAATTATGAATTCTTTATTGATAATAATATATATATATATATATATTGATAGGATTTGTGCCACTTCAGTTTATTTTATGACTAATATTTAATGTCAATACCTAGCCTGCATAGGATGGGATTAATTATAAAAACACGTATCATCAAACGGATTATTACTGGTGCAATTCAAGATTTGTTTCTATGTTTAATACAAACTTAACCAGATTTAATGTTAGCAGTAATACTATATTTCCTCGCAGCAGTACTTAATTGCGTCTTTGATTCCAAACGTCTTTAAAAATTATAATAAAATTTCAAGTTCATCTTCGTGTGTCGGGAAAAAATTTCTTTTAAAAAATAGAATAGTTCGATCACATTGAAAGAATCAAAGAAATGGAAAATATGAGAAGATTATAACCTTATATTTTCTAATCAAGAAAGGGAAATGAAGGGATTACAACAGATAAGATAGGGGATGAATAGTTCACGAAATAAACCTACAGTGTTTTCTTGCTAATAAATTCTTATTACTTTACTTTCCGTATACTGCTTCTGATTTTTATTAACTATTTGGACTGTGAAATAACTGAGCTAAACAGTAATGTTGGAACTTAGCATTCTTGTATTGTACGTCCTACGTCCTTCAAAATGAAAGGACGGATATTTTGTATTTTAGATGGGATTGAAAATATTAAGTTATATTGGTAAGACTTAGGACGGTTATACAACTTTTTACAATATTTATGGTTGCTTAAATATTAAGTATTTTATGAAAAAGACAACCTTAATTACAATTTGAAATTTGTAGCAAGATAGCTGGAATGGATTTATTTTACTTTTAACCTGACATTCATAGATCACAAGTTGAAATTTCAAAGTTCAAGTAGTCTGTCACGTCTAGAATTCTATTTATCACTTCACGTTAAATATTTCTTAGTTCTAAGTTGACATTTAGCACTTGAAGTTTGTTATTTTTCACTTCCAGTGTAAAATTAAGCAGGTGCATGAGAAGATATTTTTTTTTTTAGTTCAAACCTTTTCATTTCTTTAACTTTATTTAAAAAAAATATGTTCCACGTAATACATTCATTATATACTTTTATTTACTGCCTACATGTATTTCTCGTGGATTAGATGACGGTTGTACAAGGTGATGTACTGGTTGAAAATGAATTTGTTCTCAGCCCATACAAATAATCAAGCTAAGATTGGATAATATGATACTGTAATTTAAGTTCTATAGTTAAATCTTCTTCCACCCTGTATTCAATTGATTAATCTTTAAATGGAAGGGTTATTTCATATGTAAATGTTCTGTTTTGTGCTATAGGTTTGCTAAGGTCTTTTAAATCTTGAAAATTTCCTATCCCCCGTTTTTGTTTTTTTGTTTATACTGAAAATAGTTGCTTATAACAACCAACCATAATTCAAATAATACAATAATGATGTTATGAATCAGCTAATAGATTGGCTAAAGCTGAATAAACAAAAAGTAACAATTTATCAAAAAATGAAACCAACCATAAAAAGCATAAAATAACAGGCTCAACGTTTCTGCTAACTAGCCTTGATAATGACCACCTGAAAAAGATCAGATTTCGAACGGTTAACATCGAAGATAGCGACCATTTGGTTTGTATGGGGGGAGGGGGCTAAGATGAAATTTGAAAATAAAATGGCAGGACCAGGAAAAACCAGGATCACAATAGGTTTGAAAAGAATGCAGGATCTTTGTTAATCAGGAAATTTTTGGTTTTAAATGAAAATAAAACTTTAGGCAAAAAAAATAGGCAGGATCAAACATTTCATCCTAGCACACCCCTAACTATAATGCTTGATTTAGATTTCGAATATATGTTCTCATTCGTCTTGTCTTAGGATTTTGGTCTTGCTGATAGCGCCTTAATGATATTGATTTATTATTTTTCAATATCTTTGTGTTGACGTTATTGTTAAGTATATTTTTTTATGTTTTATATGCAAAAGTTATATAGGAACAGCTTAAACAAATCTCTTTATTAATGTTTATATAAACAAAAATTATTTACTTAAGAATTGAATGTTTTATTGGCGTGTGAAAGCCTTGAACGAAGGAAATTTTGTATGAAGCGTGGAAGCGCTCCATATTTAAAATGTGCCCAATGTCAATAAAACTACTAAAATGATGCATTCAATTCTTACAATTACATCTTAGCATATGACTACAGATTTTAAATTTTCTCCGTGTTGTCTTGAAATATATACTCTGCTGCACTGCAGCGACGTCAATGTCGTTATAGGATCACACGCAAAACCAGATGCTGAGTTTTAATTGCTATGATGAAAAAAATCATAGATGTTTATTTATATCCACAAATATAATTTTTAAAGTTTGAATTTTGAGTTTAGGAAGCGTACTATAAAGAATTTTTCTAATATAAGCAATGAAATAATTGTTACGTTTGGCGGAATATGAAACTCTAAGAAGTATTAACGAATATATCACTAGGGATTTTTGTCAAACATTTATTTGGATTGCTGACACGTTTCTCTACTTACCTATTCATTGAAGAATTTAATTGTTATGTATTACCATTGAAGATGACTTATTTTAAACCATGTTTTATTTTGATAATTTATTTTTATTCTGTAAAAAGGTGTCGCTTTATTGCAAACGTTTACGAAATAAAGGTTCATATTATAATGCAAATGTGCAAGAAGTTTCATAAAGAAATATGCTTTGATCATTGAGAAATAGTTAAATTTTAATTCTAATCCAAATACGAACCGTAAAAATGAGTCATAAAGGGTATCGGAAAAGGACTTTTAATAGTTTCTACACAAATGTAACACTGTTTACATTCTTATGTTCCTATGGTTCACATTATATAACGATCTTCATTTTGAGTTAATATTTTTATATTGTCACATGATTGTGTGGATACCATTTTAAAGGCATTTTTCTCTATGTTGTAACTTTTTGTTAGTGTCTTTACCTCAGAATCGTGATAGACATCTATGGGATTTGTGCAATCTCTAAAAATCCGTTCCTTTCTTTCTTTAGTCATATACGGTATCGCGCGATGTTCAGTATAACTGCTTTTTAAAGGAAGTAACTCATGAGCAACAATTATCGTTCGTTAAATGCATTAATAATAGTAAGCACTGTTTAATTACACAGAATATGTGTAAATATATCAAAATTATTGAGCAAGTAGATTTTAACAAAATTTAAAAACGTAATATGTAGTATATGAATTAGCCAAATAAGAACTTTTTTAAATGATGCAACACGCCAAGAAAAGGGGGTTAAAGGGATATTTTTTTCAAAATATTACAAAATTCATATGACTTGCTTGTAATGTAAGTATTTAAGTTTCTACAATTCATTAAGTCTTAGACTTAATTGAAATACTAAGAATTTTTTAACTTAATTTGTTTTATGCATATGACTTATGTGGACTGGGCGGATTTCAATGAACTAAAATTTTGCTAAGCAAATTCTTAACCCAAGTTGTTTTATGCATACTACTTAGGCAATGTAGGCGGAATTTACTTAACGTAAGTCATTTCTTAGCAAAAAGTAGTTTTATGCATACGGCCCTAGGTTTTTGATATCCTCCAATAAAAAAGACGGATTTCGATGAAACCAACAAGTAATGTAATTATTTGAAATAAGTACTGTTCTTACCAAAATGTTTATGATCTGAGCCTTTTTTACAATTAGAATAAATCAATGGCGATTTGAACGGTTTTTTCTCTTTTGTTTGACGTTTGAAAAAAAAAGTAACAGTGGTGCTATCAAAATTCATAAAATTGCCCTTTTACATAAATAAAACAATTTTTTTACGTTAACAGGCTTTTTTTTTATCAATTTGGCCAATATTCAGCCATTGAAATATACAATAGTCCACAAATTATCACTTTTGTTTCCATTTTGTATGTTGATCCTTGGAATTATCAGGAGTACATATTGTTAATTCGACGTTTGATATCAATTCTTTTTTTACAAATCTCCAGATATAAATCGTGTGAAAATTACACCCATGACAATTCATCGATAATGATTATTTGTGTTGTTTATCACATAACCATTAAAACATTATTTCGGTAAAAACATTGAAAGGTATACTTTAAATGATACGAGTAAAAGGGGACAACTGCATATGATGGCATACATTTATGACAACAAACCTTAAATGTTGGAGATCAAGAAACTTAGCCGAGAAATACATATAGATTCTCCTTCAGATACGAGTGAGTTATGGAATTTCTCCACCCGAGATAGTTAAATTTTAGATTTTCAACACACGAGCTTTTGCCAGCGTGTTAAAATCTGAAATTTAACCTTTGAGCCCAACTGGATAGATGTCAATAGATGAAATATACATACTTATACATCAAAATGAAATATTTATCACACAACCATTAATCGATGATCTTTGGCACAAAAAGACCCTAAAATGGAAAGAATCCAGAAGAGATTTGTGACTTCATTTGTTATTCGTGATATTGGTGTCTTATTTATGCAACTTATACAACGTAAGGTTGCAAACAGAAATCAATTAATATAACATCTTACCCTAATTTTTTGGTCAATGTAGAATTGATTCTAATAGTATGTGAAAGGATTTTGATTTTAAAATAAAACTTTATATGTTATGAAGTGATTCAAAAAAGACAATTAAATACATAAATTAGTTTTGCTGAACAAATATGCATTATTGTTTAGGGGCCAGCTGAAGCCCGACGCCGGCTGTGGGACTTTCTAACTGCGTTGAAGACCCATTGGTAGCCTTGAGGTGTTTTCTGGTCTTTGGTCTGGTTGTTGTCTCTTTGACACATTCCCCGTTTCCATTCTCTATTCTATAGAGGCACAATTGTTTTATACTTTATTTTATATTTACATTGACATAATATATATATAATGTTTAACATCTTTAATTCTTGTCACTATTTACCCTAACGTTCTTTGAACCTATGCTTTTAATCATACATTACGGTTTAGATATCCAATATATGGTTGATACAGAATTAATAACGTTATACCATCAGTACATTTAAGCATTAATAGAGATTATTACTATCTTCTAACTTATTAATCGATCTTACTAGTGTCACGTGACATACTTTACAATAAAAGGTTAAAATGTATTCTGATTGTTTTGAAATTTATTGCAGTTGATGACTTTTGACTTCAAAGATACGGATAGTCAGTCAGCACGTGCTCGTCAACAACATAAAGCTGATCTGTCCGTAGGAGTGAACTCTATGACGACATAACTGTTAACACTTATAAGGACACGTCAAACGTCTTCTGTCTTAGCGCATAACAGGACTTTTTTCTTCACGTAGATACTTTATTAGAAATTAAAAAGAACTTCAGGTAAGTCTTTCATTAGGCGCATTTTAATTTTATACACATGTATAAATTTTATATGTGTTGTAAAGGCTTTTTGTGTGTGATGGTTTTATTACTTTTTAAGTTTGTGCATGTCCATTTATTTATTTTTAAATATATTTATTTATTTATTTATTCATTTATTTTTATTTATTATTTATTTATATATTAATTAATTTTTATTTATTTATTTATAAAAGTATTTCGGTACAGGCAGGAAGTTGATAATTAAAAATTTTCTGCCATAATATTGTAAAAAAAAACTAAGACGTATCACTTTAACGCATAGCTGTGTTTGGTTTTTGGCGTTACCTATTTGGTATTTGGTCATTTTTATTTGAATTGCCCATATGTTCTGCCCTTCCGCACCATTTACGATACACGATGTATTGAATTATACAGTACATGTATATGGTGCAATAAAACTGATAACGTAGAATATTTAGTAAATTATTTCATTGAGTAGCTGCAATCATTGTGTTATAACACGAAGGATTTAAATTAAATTCTTATAGCGATATATGACAATTTCAATAATCTAAAGATTAAACCCATGACAATTCTACAATCATCACTATGTTTTTATCTATACATATAACATTCTAAAAAGTGTAATTTACTAAAATCATTAGGTAAATATTAACACATGTCAATAAGACAACGTCGCCTTAATTATTTAGTGGTGTAATTTAGACATAGATCTACAAATCTGCTACAGTAGCACCTGTTTTATGCGACACGGTTAACACACAATTGCTAGGTACTAAAATTCCGTATGCATTCTGTTTAAGGTGGTACCCAACACTACAGGGAGATAACTCTTAAAAATCACCAGAGCGTTTTAATCAAATTTAATAAGAAAAGAGAAAGTAAGCTTCTCTATGATCAAAATTGATGTTTGCCAAACTGCTATATATTCAAAGAAATTATCCCCGTGAAGTGTAAAATTCCATTTACTAAAAAAAATCAACATTTATGTCAACAAGTCAATGTAAATATTTCCTAAAAATTTTATGAAAATTAAACGAGCCAAATATAGTTTAGTCAAGGTGTTGGTGTACCACCGTAAGTTGTGAAATTAACCGCTGTTAGAAAAGATCTCAGCTGTCATTTTCGCTTAGAAATATGTTTGTGATGTTTTCATTTGTTTCATTATGGGTACAAGTAGAAAAGAACGTTTCTATATACACACAGGAAAAAAGTTTAAAAAATCAAACCACTAAATTCGACATGAGCCTGCAGGACAATGAAATTCAATCTCCTAAAACTCATTTACTGTATCAAATTAATAAATAAATAATCTATGGTCCTTTGGGAAAAGAATGCCTTCTAACGAATTTAGTTTTAAAACTGAACATCGAAAAAAGCATTTTCTAGATAACCAGCTCATATACACATGCAATCCCTTGCTATTACGATTCATTTTAAGTCCTATACAACAAAGTTATCAGAATTTATACTCTACGGTTTAAGGCTCGTATGGAATTTGTTAAAATGACGTTTTGATGATTTTCCGAGTCATAAGTGTAGATGATGACTCACAAAATTTTGAAAACTATCAGTATTTAGATTTATATTATGGTATTCAGGTGCACTGTATTCCAAGACGAATATACAGAAAATAATAATTTAGACATTAAATGATGGTTTTCTACGCCATCTATAACAGCGATTGCAGTTTTATGGATTCACGCTGAACATTAATTTATATATCATCTCACAGAGCCAAACGTTTTAATTTCCTGTCAAAGACAGAACTCAATGTATCTTCTCTAAAAATTTGGTTTTTCTTCTAATCTTTAAAAACGTGAATAAGCCGCTTAGGTCAATAAAACTCATATACAATAATCGTTAACAAATTATTATCCGATGATAGTTTTGATCCACTGAAAACGCAAGCTGAAAAATAATGTATGTATTAAAATATAGTGATGATTATGCTTGAAACAGACTCTTAAGAGAAATCATTACGGGGTGGGTTTGTAATGGACATTATTTTTTAGTTTTTTTATGCCTGCCTCATTTTCAAAATGATATGAATTTCAGTCAATATCAAAACAAAATATTTGAAAGGCTTGAAAATAAAGCATGGCCTTGCGGTCAAGAATTCATAACGGATGATTCATGAGTTTTGTCGTCTGCTCCTTGGCGGGGCATAAAAATCAATAGCAGATACTTTAAATAACTTTTTTACTTCATGTAATAAGAGGTCAAAGAGAAATTACATCTGTTGACAAGGCAGATTTCACTACTGTGTGTCTCACAAGGCAGATTTCACCACTGTGTGTCTCACGAGACACAAAGTAGTGAAATCTGCCTGGTCAACAGATGTAATGTCTCTTTGCTCTCTTAGTTTTGTCAGCACATGAAGTAAAAAAGTTGCTTGGGTAACTGATTTCTTTGATGAAAAACTCCAGAACGAAATGCACAAACAAATTGTAAAATCAGCTCTCGTAAAATATTTAGGACATTCCAGAGTGGAAAACTATAATTCACTACCACTATTGGAAACAACAAGTAATGTAATACTATTTACATCTATTTCAAAGAAATTGTAACAGAAGAGCATGATTTGTCTCCCAAAATTACTAACCTACCGCACCAACAAAGGAGTGAACCCGGAATCGTTGGTGTAGTAGTCCACCCCTCTACCAACTGAGCTAAAGGAGTACTCCACTTGCGCAGCTAATGGAGGGTGGTTATAAATTTAATATCAATCGTACACGAGGGAAGCTCTATTACATAACCCTTTGAGATATTCCCAATATTCCATTGGAAACTACTACAATGCTGCATCTCCGATTAGACAGAAAAATTGTTGAAATTCAGGACAGGTGCCGTATACAGAGCAGGAACTGCTTACCCTTCCGGGACAACTGAGTTCAATCCCGGTTTTTATAGGGGTTCGTGTTGTTCATTGTTTTTTAGTTTTTAGTTTTTATTTGTTGTGGTTGTGGTTGTTCTTTTGTCTTTCCGGATTTGTGTGTCTAATGGATTGCGTTTTTTGGTTTGCCCCTTAGGTATATTTGTCCTCTTTATTACATTTTAAATAAGCTGTCTTTAATGATGTGTAAATTTCGGTACCAAATTGTGTATTTATATTCATTCTGAAAATTCCCCCTACGCATGCATGTAGCTCTGTCCTTGGGTGTTTTTTTTCTTTCCCCTCAGTTATTTTGGCTTTCGAATCTGCCTTCTTATTACTGATCAAAATATAAGGATCGTTATTCTTTATCTACCAAAAATAACAATTTACGTCATAAATTTACTTTACTTAACACTTTTTTATAAAACTTATTCATTTCTAATTTAAGGATTCTTTTAATCTATTGTTTAATTATTAACGACGTAGCCATAAGACTTGGGCATAAAATGAAAGACGTTTAAAGAAAGGTTTCCAAAACGAGTATCGACAGTAAAATAGGATTTCAAAGACACCAGAATCACGAGGCAATGTCACGTGGATTTAAACGAATAGACCTGTCATGGCAGAAATATGGGTCTGCCTTTGGTGTGATAAAGCAATGTTACTTAGAGAGAAGATTATGTTTATACTTTCTCACGTATAATATGTAAAATGGCGCCACGTTTTCAAGTCAAATCTGTGCTGTATTACGTACATGTGTGTCCGATTGTTTTTTATTTATTTTTTTTATTTTTCTCATATACATTTAATATATAAATAACAATCCAAAGATATAACTTAGACCTAAACTTTAATCCAACATCTTGTTGACGTTTATGCGCGCGCGATAGTCTTTGTCATGTCTTTTAAATGATTTTCGGTGCGTATGAAGAAAATACAATCAAAACCTGCTTTAGCGACCACCTGTATTAAGCAATTTCAAATTCCATTTGTAGCGGATTCTATATAAAAATAACCTTTATTAAATAATACGATTAAAACAGCCCTAATACTACCAAAACGGCATGTGTCATACTGGTGACGTCGTCCTGGTCATATAAATCACGTGATCTATATTGCTTTTCGGCCCGGTCCAATACTGAAAAAGCAAGTCAGTATTAAAATCATTCACCATGTAAACATATATTGTGCATGTAATTCAAGATTCATTGCCAGTCCGTATTGGAAATATTGGCCCTATATTCACATCATTGCCAGTCCGTATTGGAAATATTGGCCCTATATTCACATTTGATGTATGTAATACAGCATTCAGAACAAGTCTGTATTGAAAGAGTTGGATTATTTAATAAAAGTGTTATGAACTGGCTGTTTCTGTATTGGCACTCGTATAGATTCTCGGTCAGCTGTATTGGCCCTCGACACTACGGGTCTCGAGGCCAATACAGCAAACCTTGAATCTATACCAGTGCCAACACAGAAACAGCCAGTTAATAACACTATAGTATATAAATACCACATGTCTTTAGTGACCGTAATTTTGCTCTCCCTTGGAAGGTCACATAAGATAGGTTTGACATGTGTGGATAATTGAACAGGAAAGACAAGGATATACAGGCAATCAAAACGCCTTCAGACCGAAGAAAAACCTAAAAGTTAACAAAAGAAAAACATAAAAGTGAACAAAGAAAAACATAGAGTTAACAGAGAGATGCTTATGGCAAGCCGTTTTTATATTCATTCAATTTTAAGATATCTTACAAAGTTAATTAGATATCTTATAAAGTTAATAAGATATCTTATAATGTATATAAAATTAAAATATCCTGTAATTTTTATGAGCAAGGGCGGATCCAGTGGTGCGACGAGTGGGGGGGGGGCAGTTTTGAATAATTATCTGCCTTTTTTGGGGGGGATAATGAAGATTTTACGAACTTTATTGTTGAAAGGGGGGGGGGGGGGTACAGCATCATATCTTCTTTTTGGTTAACGTCACAGAAGCTATATTTTTACTGCTGTTGTTAGATTGTAGAACTAAATATCAGCATGTGGTCCTCCGTGGTTTCTGTGCATGATAAGTGATAGTAAGAAAGAAGATAAATACACCTAAAGAGCCCGGGAAGGTAAAATGAACAACCACAAGCACAACAAATAAACACTGAAAACTAGAAAACAATGAACAACACAAACTCCTATAAAAACCAGAAGTGAACTCAGGTGCTCCGGAAAGGAAGTTCAACAAAGTCAATCCGCCATCCGGTGGTAGTCACAAATCGGTGGAGGTTCGTGAATGTTACCACAGTGGGAACAGGTCCAACATCACCTTCGATATTCGTGATGAAGACCGTAACCTTTCCTAAGTGATGACATCAAGTTATCCCTGATTGAAAAACGTAGATCATGAGTGAATTGAAAAAGGGACCCAAATTAAGTAATTAGACTTTGAATAATTAATAATTTTGTTTCGTCAAAAATGTCATGCACAATCACTAAAACATGGCAGTTTTAAAGTTCAAAATATAATGATTGAAATGGCTACATTTTCGGTAGCTAGTGCAGTTTGGATTCTCTGTATCAAATTTCAAAATGGATCTCAAACTTTTGTTCTTTTACACGGCCACCGAGGTGCTAAAAACAATCAACTGAGAATATTTTGACAATTATTAATATCTTCAAGTTTTAAATAAAATAAATGACAATTTATTAAATTAAAGGTTTATATTTCAGAAGTCTTACTGATATAAATATTATAAAAAAATGTTGATGTACCTCTCATATGTCGGAACAGTTTAAACAAATCATGGTAGTAAAGATTTATCAGATATTGTAAATGCCCATTTGTACTAACAACACACTTAAATTAAAAAGGTCCAGATATTTTTACTTACCAAATATATTAATTTAAAAAACAGATAGACATCTTTTAATAATCTTTTGTTTGTATTTAACACAATACACGTCAGCTAACAATGAATCAATAAGTAAGCCATTGTATAAGAAGCGTGCATGTTCAATTAAACACTTGCAAATCTTCAAGGGGCACTGGTTTAAAATTTATTTTACTTTCTTCACTGTGATACATTTCCATTTCATTAACTCTTATCTTTATTATCAGATTTGTAAAAAGTTACATACATGTTAATTTTCACAACTAGGTGGCAATCAACCATTTCCATAGATAACGTGTTGTGGTCACTTTCTTAAAATTTGCCTTTCGTAATTATGACCATGTTCAACGATTTGAAGCTTTATATCTAGTAACTTTACGTATACATTTTTTTGGTGACCTCAACCATGTGCCCCCCCCCCCCTCCCCGCTAAATCCGCCACTGATGAGATATCTTATTTAATTTGAGGTTTAAAAGATACCTTATATACTTTATAACTTTATATGATATGTTTTACACTAAATTAAATATCTTATGTAGTTTATAAGATATCTTGAAAGTGGAATAAATATTTAAAAAAAAAGATTGGCCATAGATACTCATACGTGTATGTGCAAATATATCTGAACAATAATGATGCAGCTGCCGAACTGTATACAGGATATTTCAAGCCTACCAAGATTGACTATCATTAGACAATTGATATTCTCAAGTATGCCATTAGAAATGGAAAAGCAAAGGATTGTTCATATCATTTTTACAAATGTTTTACCTGGTATAGAAAAAAATCAGAAACAGCAACAAGTTGCGATGACAAATAAGATTTCTACCACACACATTCTAATATGAGGCAGGCGTTACCAGATGAGCTCCCGAAGTTTTTTTAAGAAGGGTATATCAGGAAATCTTCCGTTTCTGTTCCGTTTTAGTTGTTCCGTTTTTTTTTCATGTTCCGTCCTGTTCCGTTCCGTCTTTTAGTAATAGCGTCTTTGCGCAAGACCGGATATTAGGTTTAACTTCCGATTGAAGAACAAAATCTTGTAAGTACAGTGACATAAACTGACCCTTCTACCATAACCGAAGGGAGCTTATTATGACGTTACTCTATTGTCTTACTATTGTGACATCAACGATCGACGATCCCTGTTCAAGACGTAAAAATTGTACTTGTATAATCACAGTTTTGTGTGAGCATCAATCAGTGTTTCTGTTTTGATTCTTTGTAATCGTTTCCATAAAGGAAAGTCGTATAAACCAAGATAAACCAATTTGTTTTCCTGTTGTAGGAATTTACATGTATTCCCTATTTGCGGATGTTGGAGTTGTATCCCATATGCATGAGTTATCTTTTCTGGTAGAAGATGTCTTGTATTTAACATGAAGGGCAAACAATATTTTTATTTTTTTTCAGAAAATATTGAATTAGGGAAGGCCTTCATTATACATCGAAAAATGCGAGAAAATATATCCAATAACATATTGTGTATGAAGGACATTATTAGGAAGAAAAAATATTTTGCAAGAAAATGACAATTTGTACATTGATGTCTGTTGAAGACACCTTCTCCAAATAGCAGATAACTCCGTAAATGGGAAACAACGCACATGTACCAAAAATGGGGGATATGACACAAACAATTAAACTTTTCTGTTTTCTTCCGTTACTTTTTATGTGGCTTTCCATGATATATTTCTTATGACCCCGCTTCAGGAGATCTTTTTTAATCGATTATTACGCAGCCTCTATTATTTATGACGGATTAGAATAAGTGCAGGTGTAGAATGAAAAGACTGAAAATTGGTTGTCAGAGAACTATGCTTATTTTATTAATTCTGGGGTTTTTTTTATTAGAAAAAAACGACCATTTCTATTATAATAGCAACAATCTGTTACTTGGAAATCACGAAGAAATGGAGTATTCTTGTTTTTCAAATATTATAATTTTTTTTATTTTGTGTCGTCTTAAATGTCTTCTTGACATACGCCAATACATGTAGTCTTCATTTTGTATTTGCGAAATCATTAATGCAACCAGTGAAAATATTTAAAGAAACTATTTACTTGTGCTTCTCCTATTTCATATTTTGGAAGTCATGAGCATTATTAGCACTTTTTTGCTGGCACATTTATGTGCTAAAGGCTCTGTTGACTTCCAGACTGGTCAAGTTTAACTGTATATGGCGTAATGTTTATGGATGAAATGACCTGCTTGTGCATCAACTGTTTCTTCTTTTTCAAAACTTTCTCTCTACTAAACTTTAAAACAGTTTCTTCTAAAGATAAATGAATTAAGCTACATGTATTACCAAAATCCAACTTCAGATATTTTTGGATATAAGTGAAACTTTTGAACTATTAAACCAATAATTGCCCATTGCATAATCAGACTATCCATTACCTTCCAGAAGATTCTACTGTGCTGATATTTATCATCCCTAAACCGTATCCTTTCTATGATGGTTATAAGCAGTTTTTTTTCATGACATTGTTTATATATTGTTGAAGTATATTTTTCAATTGTTTAATTAAGTATGTCTTTTTATATGTATACATGTATGTCCCATATTTTCGACAAAATGTTAAACTTTTTTTAAATCTCGAAAACGTACATCATCAATTTATTCTAGATGGAAAGGTTTTTTTAGAATGGTACCTGTATGCTGTGCAAACATTTTTTTCTTGCAAAGGACATTTAGATAGACTGCCCTCTCTTCCTGATAAGCTTTCAATGTCCATCTTGACCAACAGTTCCTTGATTTAAGGTATTATTTTTAACCCTTTACGTCTGCCGACCTTTCGGTCTTCGACTTGTTCTTATGTTACAATGTCACCATTTTCTACACTCGTATATTCGTACTCATTTTTCTTCCACTTTTTACTTAGTATATATATTAAGCTCTTCTTTCTGCAATTTATCTCAATAACAGGGGAAATGAAACCTAATATAACATATTAACCATAATGGGGTTTCACGTGGGACAAAGTGATTGGATCAACATCAGAAATAGATTCTGCTCTACTATTATTCACTCACGTAATTAGGTAAAACGTTTCAGGCGTTATATTTTCTATAATTATACTTTATTATACATGTAGGAACTACTGGTAAAATAAATATGTTGTTTTTAGCGTGCAAATCAAACTCCAGTTTTCTCCCCCAGTGCGATATAACCTGTTATTTTCGGGCATCTTGCAAATTTGTATGTAAATATATATTTTCAACGAGCAACTAGTATTTGATATAATGTTAAATTTATATCTTAAGTTATTTAAATAAAAAAAATTACAAAAATGCATAAATAGCAAAATTACACAATTTTATTCTAAAAAAAAACATTTTTCAGGGGATACAATTGGCGGAAAATTTTTCTAGTGAAATGTAAAGGGAATTTTATTTTTTTATTTTTTTGGAAATAGCAAGAAAAGGAACGGTGACCACAATTTTTCTTTAAGAATATGAAAGCATGTCAGATACATGTTCGGGACCTCGGTGGCCGAGTGGTCTAGGTAGTTCGTCATGACTACTAATGATCACTAGTCTGTCAACACTGAGGTTGTGAGTTCGAACCTCACCTGTGGCGGGATGTGTTCGACTCCGATCTAAATTGACAAGAATTGCCAATTTTGCTACCGAAGGTCGGTGGTTCTCTTCATGTACTCCGCCTTCCTCCACATCATAATGTCGATTTTCATCATCGGCAAATGACAGAATTACAATTGTCTCTCTTGGTGAACCTGCTTATGGAAGATAATTATGTGATGTTAATTATCCAATTTCAGTTTCGATAATGTTTTAACTCGGTGTATAACTCTTGCCTTCCTTTATAAATGTCACCACCAAAAAAAATTATATAAAAAAAAACTTTTTCCAACAATAGAATGTGCAAAGGTCGCAGTGGAGCCTTTAAATATAGTGTGCTATCCAGTTTTTGTTTTTATAATGGTTTTAGCAAGAATTGAATTATTTATTTTTGAGTTTTATTACAAAATTAACGATTCAAATGACACATCATGGCTCTTTGACATCTCTTCTTAGCACATGTAATTATTTCGAATCCCAGAACATAAATGAATGACATTTTCAAAAATTAAAATTGCGGGATATTTGTCTATTGTTAATTTTTTTTTCCAAGTCTATGATATGCCTGTGATCATTTGGCAATTTTCTCTATTATTGCACTTCGTCTGAATAACAGTCCAATCAATGTGTGGGATAATTACCAACTGCGTTAAAATTTAAATTCTTTGAAAACTGATCAGAAATTCCTTGAAAGATATTTTTTAAAAACCCCAAATCATGCACACTTGACCTTGTCTGGATATTAACTGTTCAACATACAACCATTTGAAATCTTGTGCTTATAATGGTTTTTCTTTACTAGAGAAGTAATAAAGGTTGATCCATTAAGCGCTTTCTAAGAACCAAATTTGGTAGTAACTTATATAAGCGGAAAGGTGTTTAAGTAATCCTAGATTCCTCTGATGTCAAACCACCTTTTTAAAAAAATTGGACGAGGTCGTGAGAAGTCAGAGCACACTATGGCATCTTCCTATCCTGTTGCAAATCGCCATTTTTCAATGCTTTACGACTCTCAAATCTTTTTTTCAACTATAAAACATTCGGCTTTCTACTTCTTTCAATCTAGCCTTCAATGATTAGTTATTATCCCTGACCTCAAAAAATACAGAACAGTTATCAGATTTATATGAAACCACCAATTATCTCATAAGACATCCTAATCTCAAAAGTACAAAAATACAAATTAGACCAGACAGGAATTGAAAAGGTTCCTGACTTGGGACGCAAAACATCCGGTAGGTTTTAGAGATAAATTGTTATATAAGCGTGTCGTATACGTTTCGCAAATCAACGAGAAGAATATGGAATCACAAAATTAATATTACTATGAATATTGTCATATTTAACCTCGATGCGGACTATGAAATAGGACAAACTACCAGTAATACCAAAGGAATAAATTATTATGGAAAGATCATGAGATCAAAATCAAATCGCAACGACAACTGTAAATAAAAGTAAGGTATGTCCCTTGGAACTGTCAGACTGTCAGAGTTTCCATTTGTCTCGATATTGTCACATTATACAGTTCCATGTAGTAATGTTCTGTAACTTACCTCGTCTGCTTTGTTCTTTGACACCAATGCTGAACAAGAGACCTGTAATGAGGTAGATCATGCCTGGCCGCACAGAGACAAACTCGAAATTCAATTTTTATCTACTGTTATACCGTTAGTTAACTTATATCATTTTGTGCTATATGAACTGTGTTACAAATAACGTTTCTGAGTTTCCTCTTTAACAAAGAAATGTTGCAGCTACTGACATTCTAAAAGTACATTAGATCCCCCCACCTAACAAAAAAAGTACCCGATACATTTAGCTCTTATGTAGTATTTCGTCAAAGAAATAATGGTGTTGTAGAATCAAACCAGATAGTGTAACAATATTTGTTCACGTTGAACAAGATGTCTAGTATGCCCTCCTCCCCCCACTAAACAAACACCCAAAAGAAATTGTTTGCAGTTAACTTTCCGGGCCTCAAATGTAAAACATAAATTGTACGTCCTAATAAATACTTCAAAAAAGCTAATATGGAAAACAATTACTACAAAATTATACCAGTCACATGTTAGGAAACAGTCTCTGTGATACACAACTAGTTTGTAGTTTCTATGAATGAAAAATAATAAGATATTTAAATTCTCCATGTACTGCTAACACATACTTTGAACAAGCAAATTCAACATCTATATAAGTGATGTCGCTTACATTTCTACGTACCATTCCCCGATGTAGAATTTGTCTTGTACTTCGTGACGACATTGTAGATCTACAAGATAATAACTGCAACAAATCTCTTATCAGACTAATCATGAAAGCTTGAGGCTGATATTACAATATAAATACGCCTTAAATCTGATTTTTTATCTACATCTATTACCGGCCTTTGTTTGTCTCCGAACACGCAAAAGAGAAAATAGGCATTAAACACCTTTGATTACGGTCTCAAAAGAAGCTGAAATTTAATTAAGCGTCCGTAGAAAGTAGAAAAAATGTACAAATGTGCAGCATAGTCGGACAATTTGATAGTATTGTCTAGGAATTCGAAAAGTCTTAATGTCAATAGCTACTTTTCGTCATTGGCGGGATAATTTCAGGTATATTGTGGATTTAATTATTTTTTATGGTGTCAGTTTATGTACCTTTGGTAAAACTGGACTGTCTAAGGACAATGAATTCTACATTTCTGTAACTTTCTACGTGTAGTTGAAACATTTACAAGTAGTCAAATAGTATTTCAAAATATAGTGAAATTTACTGTTCATCCACATGATCAAGGAGAATGAAAATTTGTATCGAAAGAAATACTGAACCCGCAATATTGTTCTGACAGTTAAAGGATATTTGGCTCAGCCAATCAGTCTTTACTTGAAGAAACAAACATTTTTTATTTGTTTTACTAGTATTTAATATTAAACTTTAATATTTTTATTGCTTTTACTGCAGGCTTGGTTTTACTAGTCACGAATCGGGAAATTATTTCGTAAAACATGAAACAAGAAACGTGAGCGTAAAAAAACCTTTTATATATTTATATTATTACACAATGACATGTATGTGTACTATGTGCCACGTACTTGGTATTGTGTAAAGCAAAATTCAGTTTTAATCTTATGTCAGTTGATCGAGGTTTGAACTCACAATCTTAATCAATCAAAACAATCACTCTACAATTACTGCAATCACAGCATCGGTCTTTAGAACAACACTTTCTTAAAAAAAAATAAACGTATTTATCTATAGTGGATTTAAAAACAAGTTACAATAGCTTAGACTAATCTCGCTCCAATTGACCGATATGAGAGTGACCTCGTAGGACAGTTTAGTTTATCTGCAGGAGAGTCTTAAACGTGATTAGGGTGTTGTTCTCCCTTAACACAGGATACTATTTTTCTCCACATCCTCGCTAATGATGTCAATAGAGCATTTATTCCCTAAAATTGTATTCCAAACCATGGACCTTTGAATGGCAGGCCAAATAAATTGTAGGATCATTCCAAAGCAACTGAAATTTCCTTTAAGATTTTCCAAATACCAGTCCTTTTGTCCTTTCGTTTGATGAGAACTTGAACCTATAATCTCCGTTTCTACTGACTGATAAGTTCTTTTCCTTTCTACTGACTGACAAGCTAAAGATAATAACATCACAGCTAAATTATTTGTAAAAATGGCGTAGCATGTAAAACGAGATTGTGAAATAATTCTTCCCACGTATTCCTCGTGTGACACAATCTTTCTAAAACGAACAAATCTTTTTATTGTTGTTCTTCATCTTAAATATGTTTTTACTTATATTACTACATTGAATGCGCTAGTATGTCCTTATGAGAAACATCAGTCATCTATCTCCCTTGACAAAATTACTCAAGGGAGACAACAAAGGACTTCCCTTTAGCCCCAAGGACCAACGGGGACAATTTGACCACTGTTTCTTAATTTGACGTCAATGTTCAGTCAGTTATCTTGATAGCCTTTTTAAGGATCAAAAGGACACAATTTTAGTTATTTCCCTTTATTTACTTCGTTAAGGGAAATAACTGCGCCTTAAAAAATAACAATGACGTATGGTCAGAGTAGACTGTGTATCTAGCGTATCACCATATACGAATATTGATACTGTTTCTGTCTTGATTCTACTTTCGAAAAATAGACACGTTTAAACAGCAAGTTTTATTAGGTGGAGACACTGTTGAATAATTGTTATCTGACGTCTAATGGCGTTAACATCTAGGACAAAGAATATAGCGGTTAAAATGTTATAATAGCAAAGATATCAATTAAGTCTTTCAATATAAATGAGGGCGAATAATGTTCCATATTTAGCACAAATATCAATTTACTTCCTTAAATCATTAATGGTCAGTCAATTTGAATTATATGGAAATTAATTAGTTTCTGAAATACGAATCCTTGTACAAATATGTTAGTCCGACTGCGAAAATGTTTTTATCACATAAAAGTCGGAAAAAAATCTAATATTATAATTTTTAAATTCGGAAATATTATCTTATAAAGTTTGAGAAGAAATAAAAATCGGAATATTAATTAAAAAAATTAAATTCAAAAATATTAGCATATTAACGTCGAAAATAAAAATCGAAACTGTTACATTAAAAATTGAATTTCGTAAAGTAATATAAAATTTCGATATTTGGAGGTTTTATATAATGTGCAATCTGACAATCTGCCATCCAAGACAACACGGCAAAATCCACGTGACGTCAGTGTATTTAAATATTGAATACATCAAAATGTGTGCACGTTTTAAATCAAAGTTTTGTGCTCGAATCGAAAATGCGTCAAAGAACAATTGTTATAAAATTTATAAAGCGGAGTTTTTATCAGTTATGGTATTTTTTTATTGGATAATGGTTTACGTCATATAAAAAACAATTATTGCTGCTAAAATGTGAACAATTTATCCGGTAATTGTTTCCATCATTGTTAAAACTTTTCTGAACTGAGCAATTGCAATTCAAAATACTAATTATCCATTAAAAGTGGATTTATTTATTTAAAAGTATCAATCATTAAGAGAATAAAAGGGTCTTCTGGTACTAATCTGTCCTGAGAACTTCCGACAATATGTTCACTAATACTATCATCGACCCAATAATTTATTTGTTTTACAATAATCCTCGGTTGACAAAGTAGTCTAAAGAATACTCATGTTTCTTGAATGTGAAAAAACAAGAACACCAGAAGCGTATTAGAATGAACAAGAACTACATATAGCAGGAAAATAAATATCTTTCATTTAGAGAGATGTAGGATAAGGGGATCCAACCCGAGGAGTCACATTTCACGTCAAATAAGATGCTTGACGAGTGTCTGACAATAAAAAATGTGATCATAATGGTGGAATTCCATTATCATACATCTTTCCGTATGTATGATACATTTTCTGTCATAACAAACCGAACAAATTGAAAGAAATAGATTGGAAATGAGAATGGCCGCCATGACAGGACAAATTAGGGGATCTATAGACAAAAAATAGAAAAACTGAATCATAATCGGAAAGATCATATGCAATTTAGCTTTATACTAATGTATAAAATTTGAAATAAAATTCTAAATGAGAATAATGTAGTAGATTTCTATCTATAAGCAATTTATTTTTTGTCCGAATCCGGGGAAGTTGATGTTTTTTTAATGTTATGACATTATGACGTCGACGAAAGGTAATGTTACGTGACGTTTTGTGTCACGTGATGTAAGACAAGGATATTCCACATTTCTGCGGCAAATGGTGTCTTCAACCGGGTGTTATGAGACAATTTAACAATCTTACAGAGAGATGTAGGATAGAGGACTTTCCCACGAGGGGTCACATTTTTCTGAGTGACGGACAATAAAAAATGTGATTCCAAGGGTGTATATCCCTTATCCTACTTCTTACTGTATGCATGGTCAATTTTTTCTCATTACAAAACGAAAAATTCAAAGAAAAAGATGGGAAGTGAGAATTGCCACCATGACGGAAACAATCTTTCTACAAAATGAGGAACTCTAGAAAAAAATCTGACATCATAATCGGATAGATCATTCGCAAATTGGTGTTATACTAATAGTATAAACTTTGAAATTAAATTCTAAACGACAATAACGTAGAAGCTTTCAATTTTAAGCAATTTCTTTTTGAAATTTTTTGTCCGAATTCGGGAAAGTTGAAGTTTTGTTTACGTTACTATGACGTCGAAGAAATGTATTGTGACGTGAAGTTTGGTGTCATGTGATGTAAGACTAGGTTCTTACATACGTTCTAGGGAAAAACCGGATGATCTTCCAAGTGTGATCGAAAAGACATAAACATTCTATCAAGAGTGGAAGATCACCCAGGCTTTCCCAACAACACATGTAAGTACCTATTTCTTCCGTAAAGCACCAACTTGACAACACGTTTTACTTTTGCCCGAGTCTATAAAGTGAAGGCAAAGAAGCCATTCATACAGTTGTGACGTCAAACAAATCAGGACGTTTATCTTAGTGATGATGACGTCGGACGAACTGTAGCGTCTGATTGGATATCACAATGAGTAGAGACGAGAATGCACGTGAATTCGTCTCAACCCGGAAACGGCCATTTACGAAAGAAAAGGATATTCCACGTGGGTGTCTTACACCGGCAATCATCGTCTTGTAAGAAAGTCAAGAAATACCAAACGGACATTCGAAGGATAGAAAAATCGTAACAACTGACAAACTCCGGAAATCAACGAAGACAATACCAAAACAATACATGCACTACAATTAAAAACTTAAAACGTATGAACAACATGGACCCCACCAAAAAACCAGGGGGTAAACTCAGGTACTCCGGAAGAGTAAGCAGTCTCTGCTTCATGCAGGACAGCCGCCATGCTGCCCATGTCAAATCCGGTATGAGGAAGGGATAATATCAATGGAACAGGTCCATTTTCATTTGGGAAACGGTTTTTTCATACCTGTCAACCAAGTCATGATGACACCCATAAAACTTTAATAAGGATGACTTCAGCTTAGGAGTAACGTACCCCTGTCTGAGCAACTTTTCTGTCAGGAGCCGGGCTCTGCCCAGGAAGTCAATGTATATGTCATAAACTCTGGAATAACGTATGAGTTATGAAATATATACTCCATACGCCGGCGCTTTTGGAATGTTGCCGTTCAAAAATGGAAAGTTGACGATTGGAAAGTCCGAAGTTGTAAACAACTGTTTATAATAAGAGAAAACCTAGTCCCCAACGCTCTGAACATTCCCAGTCTTCCTGAAACCTTTGTCCAATTCTTGAATATCTTACAGCGCCTTTCAGGATAAAGAACAACAGCAATAAATCGGTGTTCACGTACTTTTTGTCTTAATTTTCGGATTGATTGGTTAATTCCACAATTCTGAATTCAAATTACTCAATTCCATATACTACCACACGTACACAAAAAAACACAAGAGAACTAGAAAACAACCAGGTGGGCAGATGTCATCTGATCAGTAAACAAAACACCAGGTGGGCAGATGTCATCTGATCAGTAAACAAAACACCAGGTGGGCAGATGTCATCTGATTACTAAACAATAAAACTTATAACCGGTCAACAATGATATACCAATCAATTAACGCTATTCCCCGAACAAACGTAGCACAAACACAGAAACAATCACAAGTAAAAATTTACCTCTTGTTTGTTAAGGGAATACGATACAATAATGTTCCTCTACTGATTTTTTGCTGAAAATTTTAACGGATAGTCAAATATTCATTATTTACAAATACGAAAAGAAAAACATACCTTCATGACTTACTGTTTAAGATATTTGACACTGATTTTGGTATACTAGTATTTTAGGAAAAAACCCTGATTTTTTTCATTTTTCAGGACAGTCACAAACAACTGTCTAACTAAAGTATTTAACGAAAAAAGAACTTCACTGGGTCTTTTTTTTAACTACATAGACATTGTTTTCTGATAATTAATTGATGAAAAGGATTGGTAAACTTATTAGGAAAGTATGCAAATCTAAGCCTAATAATGCATAGTAATAATAAGTTGGTAACTGTAGATGTATGTAGAAAATTACTATTTATCTTGGAGTAATGAACTTTTGTTTGCAAAAGAAAAAGGATGGAGTCTATGTCCTTATTGCAGACATAAAGAGAGAAAAAACCAAATTTTAGGATGGTATAAGGGTTTTTCTTGAAGGATACTATGACAGCACAGTGTGCATCCAATGACAACGTAATTATCTCCACCTGCTATGGTTTCATATTCCCTCAAAGGTACAACTATCTTCATGACTTCTGATCGAAATTTTATAGACACATATATTTTGTTTACTGTAATCCTCGATCTCTACAACAAGAACCCATCTTGTTTTTATAGGTTATTGAGCATTGTAATTGATTTCTCTTTCATCAATTATAACTTGCTGCTGAAAAAAAAAACAGTTCAAAATATGTCTCCACTAGACAGTGTGTTCAGCAAACTGGTCTTGTCATTTTCATTGAAATACGTATTTCTCAAACTCCTTAGTAAAAAGATGGTCAATTTTCTTTTATTAGTTTTTGTCACTTATCAATGTCTACCTAATTCATCAAATCACAACTGATAGTGGGGTTTTTAAAAGGCATCATTCTTAACCGAATTTCTATAGTAAAACAACCGGTTGTTGATAAACAGCAAAGCACAAAGCAAGGAAAGGTCAAGAGTGACATACCAATCAATCACGGCCGCCCAACAGACAGAACCCGGGACAAAAATAACATAAAAGAGTACAAGACACAATATTAAACACAAGAGATTAAATATAATTTTAGTTGGTAAAGACACCGACAAGTTGTCTGGTTAAACAGGTTTTATGGATACCCAAAACTTCCCATAGTTTGGCGATGTACGGAATTTTGGCTCCTAACATTGATAAATAGAAATTCGGTTTGATATTACACAGACAGTTTCTTGTTTTAATATTAACTTGATTCTAATTTTATAATTCATTAATGTTGATACTTCATTATTTAAGTGTGATTTGTACATGAAAACTGTTGGATTCTCATTAAAATGTTTTGTTTGTGGTCACATAACTGTGTCATACCATCTGCTTTTCACGAAATAATTGTGTCGTATAAATCATTTGTACTGATTTTCATTTCAAAAACCTCACGTTTTCAAAATTGTTTTTTTTCAAATTTTGAAGGTCATGGATTTATTAAGCCTTTATAGTAATATTTTATGGGTTAGAATGCCAGATGCGTATTGAAGAGTAATTAATTGGAATGAAATACCCTCGTTAATTTAAATTCGACGTGTCGTAAGAGAACATTTTTATGATTCTATTAAGAGTCCATTTTATATAGATTTCTTGTTTAATTCATTTCGTATAATAATTTATTGTTTTGTTTTTTTATTTTTCTAGATCTGTGAGACGGCATCAATATGCCTATAATTTATATATTGATCTCAAGCACTGCTGATGAGTTTTCAAGGATTTTGATAAAAAAAAAAAGTGATTTTTGAAATCCTGAAGTGACGCTTTGCACGCGCCGTCATCTCCGAGTGCATTAATTGCAGAATTGATGGCTTGAAATTTTCAATTTCATCAAATGAAAAATATACCTTACAACCAACCTTACATTAGAATGTCTGCTTAATCTTTGTAGTATGTCATTGTGTTAGTATTCGCTCGTTTCGGATTTAGGCTCTGTTTTGTTACTTTGGTATTCGTTTGCGGAAGTTACATTTACCCTATCGCGAAATGTGAAATATAAATGAAATAAAGAAAGAATACCATTTGTAATTGTTCGAATGAAAAAGAAATCTTATTTTCATAAGTACTTATTCTTCAAAGATATAATTTTTCTATTTAAGCAATAAATCCAAGCATTTACAATCATATTTCGTATCACTGGTTAAATAACACACAAAGAGGCCATTAAATGAACAGCAGTCAATTGTATCACTTCAGACATATTTTCATATTATCAATAAGGGGAAATAGCAGTGATATTAAACACCATGAAAAGGTCAATCAACCATTGTACTATACTTTTAGATATGATAACAATATGTCGGTGTTTTTCTTTTTATTCGGAGGGTATAAAAATATCAAATCCTGTTGACCTTTATCATAAAATATTTTTGAAATTATTTGCGTACGTCCATATGGCAATATTTCATCATATTGACCTAACGAGAATTATTTTGATCAGTTTTATTGTAAAAAAATTTGTCGCCTAACAATTTCACTGCAAGGAAACAAAAAGACGTAGTATAAGCTAATGAGAGTTACTATAGTGAAATTATTATCTACATGTGCGATGGTAAATATGGTGCGCCTGTAAAGAAGCAACGTTATCGATAGGTTACTTCGATGATTTACGCCCATATGGTTCCCATTCTAACAATCGTTTGGTGAGTTTTGTCTTTGTCAAGATTTTTTCCTGAACATATGTGACAAATGTTGTTATCAGATTTATGTATTGTACATGAAAATAAGTATACGACTTTATTTCTAAATGATTTTGAATTGTTTTTAAAAAGTTTTTAGCTGATATACATTAGATGCATAACTTACATGGTAACGGCGTTTGTATCTCACACAACAATACATTGTATTTGTACACAGTTCTTGTATTGTTGGTGCAAGTGTCTTACATTGTTCATATTATATATGCTTTAATGTGTTTACCAAAACCCTGTCTTAACTGAACTCTTGTGTCAGAACGTATAATGGTAAATAACACGTGTAATACGAACACATGTCTAATTCGAACAGTTCCAGAGTGGTTCGATTTAGCCAGGATTTACTGAAATGTCTGGTTCTATATTTCTTTCTTTTGCGGTGTTACTGTTCGGTTTTACTTTGATATTATTTGTTTAGAATGTATATTCTTCGTGTCATTGCCTCATCTCTGCTAAACGATAGTTTGGTTTCCCCGTAGAGGAATTCAGTTATAGATTTGTGTGGTTGTAAAGATAGTGTTTGCTCTGGTATACGATAGTTTGGTTTCAATAGATTTGTGTCGTTGAAAAGACAGTGTTTGATCTGGTGTACGACATTAGTGTTTTCCGCTAGAGATATTCTGTTATCGATTTGTATATGGTGGTACAGTCAGTGTTTGTTCTGATATACGATAGTATGGTTTTTCCATAGAAGTTCTCTGTTATAGACTTGTGCACGGTTGTACAGTTAGTGTTTGGTCTGGTTAACGATACTTTGGTTTTCCACTAGAGGTATTCTGTTATCGATTTGTGTATCGTTGTACAGTCAGTGTTTGCTCTGGTATACGATAGTATGGTTTATATAAAGGTAATCTGTTACAGACTTGTGTATAGTTGTACTGTCTGTATTTGCTCTGGTATACGATATTTTGGTTGTCTGCTAGAGGTATTTGTATCGATTTGTGTATGTTGTACAGTTAGTATTTGCTCTGGTATACGATAGTATGGTTTTTTCCGTAGAGGTACTCTGTTAAAGATTTGTATATGGTTGTACAGTCACTGTTTGCTCTGGTATACGGCAATATGGTTTTCCCCTTAGAGGTACTCTGTTATAGATTTTTGTATGGTTGTAAAGTCACCGTTTGTTCTGGTATACAATACTATGGTTTTCCGCTAGATGTATTATGTTATATATTTCTGTATGGCTGTACAGTCAGTGTTTGTTCTACTATACAATCCTATGGTTTTCCGCTAGAGGTATTATGTTATAGATTTGTGTATGGTTGTACAGTCAATGTTTGTTCTGGTATACAATAGTATGGTTTTCCTGTAGAAGTGCTTTATTATAGATTTATGTATGGTTGTACATGCAGTGTCTGCTCTGGTTTACGATAATATGGCTTTCCAGTAGTGGTACTCTGTTAGAGATTTTTGTATAGTTGTACGGTCAGTGTTTGCTCTTGTATACGATAATTTTGTTTTCCGCTAAAGGTATTCTGTTATCGATTTGTGTATGTTGTACAGTCATTGCTTCCTCTGGTATACGATATTATGGTTTTTCCGTAGTGGTACTCTTTTATAGATTTGTGTATGGTTGTAAAGACAGTGTTTTCTCTGGTATAAGACAGTTTGGTTTTCCCGTAGACGTATTCTGTTATCGACTTTGGTATGGCTATGCAGTCAGTGCTTGCTGAAAATTGTTTAGCATAAATGTTTATGCTATTGGTTATTGTATGTTAGTGGTATTAAAGCGTTTCATTTGACACTTGAAATATAGAATACAAGAATGATTCAACAAGGACTCGTATTTTTATTTTATTTTAAGCAGTTTTCATTCAAAATCCGAATAACATTGATCGTTATTCCGATAGCAGAATTCATTAGAAGTTTGAACAAAAATTTTTTTTCACGTGAATTAGCGATTGTTTTTACAATTAATACATTTGATCATATCATCAAACGGATATCATGCATAACATATAGCAGGTTTAAAGCAGGTTTCTTCCTATTACTGTCAGACATGATAATTAAATTGATATTCCATTATTAATCAAACCTTTCATATTTCATTATTGTAATTTTCGATAATGACATATTAAACAATTGGCATTTTTACGAAACTTTTGAGATGTTTGAAAAGCAGTATACGATGAACAGGTGAATCCGAAGAACTGATTCATCTTAGCATTAAAAAGTATCTGACATTTTTCAACACATTTTCCGCAGCATTATGCTTCTGAAATTGACAGAACAAATCCATAGAGCACCTCTTAATGTAATAAAGCAAACTGTTGTGCATCGTTTTAGACATGTAAATATCATGCAAGGTTTTTAAAAGAAAAAACTTTTGTAACTGAATCCATATAAAACTATAAAACGCCACGGAGAACATGCAAGATGTAAATGCGTCGTAGTTGTCAAGTACTAGTTTGGTGTGCAAGTTTTAAAAAAAAATAATTTCAGCACTCCTTCTAAGAAAAGCTGTAACATTATGGAAATATATATCGTCTTAGATATTTCATAATGTATTTTTTAGCCAAATGAATTATGCACAAACTTTATACCTCTGTTGGGTTTAGCTGTTTGCTTCATATTGAATACCATAATATAAAGAACAAAACAGAACTCCCCATTTATCTGTTTTATATGTGCATTTGCATTCTCTTTAACCCTGCATTTATTAAATTCCTATTTTGGTAAAAGGGAATCACAAACCCAGGGTCTTTTATAACCTAAATAAACAACTAAATCGATAAAATTTACACTTTACCATATAACTGTGTCACTCTAAGAAACTTTTCATTAGCTTATAATCATTTAGGTATTCGCGAGAAGAGTAAAAAATCCACGGGAACAAATACTAAAAATGCATTATCAAAAGAATGGAAAACACACAGCAAACCAAAGGAAATAGGAAAACAGCACAGTCACCAAACCACTAGCAATTTGAAGTACTATAAACACCCGAAAGGACGTTAAGTTCTACGGAAAAGTAAGCATAGTCATGCGTCGATGACCGCAAACATCTAAACCGCTGGTAATGCGTAAAATAGAATGAAGAGTAAAGTGTAGCGAGATTCAATTTCATTCAGACGTTAAGTCTGATTGAAGACGCATAGCCTTATTCTATAACCAAAAACTTTGTACCGGTCAGTAAAATCGTGATATTAAGAAAGACGTACTATAATGTGTTAGAAGTTTGTGTGATGGTGAGTTTGCTATGTGGAGAAAGGCGCATTACATGTACATACCACACATTTGACAATAATGATTTAACTGTAAAATTTAAACACCTTAGGCTGGAGACTTTGTTCTACTGCTAGAAATGGGGACTTCAAAATTGAAAAGTTATAAACATCACAGTGGTCGCAAATACTAGATGTCAGTCTCGGTATGATTCATAAGTATAAGTGTTGTTTGACTCTATAGAATATTTGTTCACTGAGGTAGATACAATGCAGATAATCCTAAAAAAATAAAGGACGGAAGAAAACCTATATAGAGAAAACATACATGTAATTAGGATGGTTTGTTTGCTGAATTTTTTCTTTTGGAAAAAGATTTCATTTCATTTTTATCACTACATTTAACTGTTGCAAATATAGTGCTTTCTATTTAGGTAATGCATATTAGTGATAAATAATTATGAAAATGTATGGGTATAGTATGAGCATCGAAAGACAACAATCCATTCGGATGAACCCTTAAAATATTCATTAATTCTACATGTAGAACTAAACAAGGATCAAAACAGGTGTCAAAATTTCAACACAAATACCTAGAAATACCAAATAAACAAAGTGCTGCATACAATAAATGTATAAAAATAAGTAAACAAGGGGTGCAGGCACGATTACAATGTGGCGGGGTTCAACAAGTTTCTCTTACTAATGCAGTACGATTATTTTTAACACCAGTCACTTTTTGTACATGTTATAGTTTCAGTATCAAATTGAAAGCATATTGAAAGGTAAACCTCACATTGGGATTTTATAGTAACATTCAGGATTGAGTAAATATTAATATAAGAGTTTTAAACACGATGTAGAAATGTCAGGTCTAATAGCCAAACAAATATGCATACATATTAATTTAATTACATTACGCTTTGCGTAGGTTTAATTGTTGAAACAAATATCAAGTTAATATAACTTATAGTTTTGCAATATGACGATACGATTAGTGGGAAACAATATTTTTGACATTTAACTTTCGTTCATGTGAATATTTAATTGTGTTTTCAACGCAAAAAGTGATCAACTTCGATCTAAATATTCTTGTATAAAGAAACATTCAGTTTTACTTTAACAAATGTAAAGAAGTTATCATTTAGATAAGACATATTTGTTGAAATATGCTTATACAATGATTCGAAATAGGTATCATAGAGAATTTTTAGAGCTACCACTGGATGGGTGTCTCTAACCGTGTATATTTTAGACATTTACCCTCGACAAGTGAAGGATTAATCATTTAACTTTAGGATGGTAAGGGGGCTGCAAGGACGTTATCTCGGACTGCCGAAATTCTTTTCGATGGTTTCCATGAAAATAAAATTGTACAGCCCAAATTGATGCACTTCATTGTATCATTATATTAGCTTTAATGTTCATGCTACCTTTTATGAGTACTACTACGTATCTGTGTGATTTTCAAATTTTATAAAATTTTAAACGTTATAAGATCTCCTTTCCTTTTGTATGCATGTCTTGTTTGGCACAATTGATATGTTTCATACTTCCTTTAAACAGTCAACAAAGCACTGCAATATTTTACCAAGTGACAGCAGTTTGTTTCTTTTTATCTTTTGTTCGGAATGCATTTGATGTATGGCCTGTCGATATCACGTTAACGTTTTAGGAGGAAACTAATTTTTACAGCAGTCGGTTTCCGTTTGTGATACAGCTGTTACACATTTGCTCTATATCTGTATGTTTAAGCGGAAGTAAAATGTCTTAATATGTATCTGATTAAAGTGTCTATTACACAGCATGTCTCTATTGATTAATTAGTCGAAAAAACGAATTTGGATTTAATGTATAAGGGACTCGAACTCATGAAACAATAGATAATGATACAAAAAGCCATTAAACGAAGTTTTAAGCTCATCTGGTTCAAAGGGCAATGTAATTATTGTCATCACTTTGCGTTCGTCGTTAGACAATTTATCATCTCCTTTGAAACTACTGGGCCCAATTGAACCAACCTTTGCAGGAAGAGTGTTTATAAAACTTCCACATTTTATTCAGATAAGGTGGAAAATATGGCCACCAGAGGAAATTTTTTATTCTGATTGGTAAATTTTTCAAACTTCTCCTCTTAACATAATATACCAAATCTTTTCAAGCGTTATAGGAATGATGATTAGAAGACTCTCTACAAACTTTCCTCATTTGATATTGTTCAGGTGGCATGCTTGGCGGTTATAGTGGCCTAGTAGCCCATAGCTTTGCATTGCATCCTATAAGATATCACTATTCCTCATCATCTCCTCTGAAACTACAATCTAATGACAAAACTTTGAAGAAATAATGTATTCATTTCATTTGAATCGGATAAAACACGTGGCCACCAGATGCAATTCTTGATTTTGATTGGTCAAAGTTTCAATTTTCGTCTCCTCTAAAACTCCTATGCCAAATCTTTTGAAACTTTACAAGAATGATAAATCGGATATTTTATTCGCAGAGTCTTCATTTCCTGTTGATTGAGTAGCAAACATGATGGCTGTAGTGGCACATAGATTAACATTGAACCCTATGTTTAATCACAGTTCTATCCTCTCCTCTGAAATTACAAGGCCAATATTAACCAACCTTGTAAGGTATGAGTATATGGAAGGACCTTTATACAAGTTTCTTATTTCATTCTTATAGATTTAACTTTGACACACAAACAAAATTAGATATGCAATATGTTATCTACTTCATTATCCAGGCGATTAATCCAGGCTCACTTGAGCCTGTTATTTTATTCCCTGAAGGTCGCTCTGAGGACCAGCAATGACTTAAATGTTCATACTTTAAAGAAAGATCAACACACCCCCTATTATCGATGTAAGCTGTTCTTGACGAGATTGAGAAAAATGCACTGTGATCTTGTCTTCCGTTAAACAGTGGAATGTTAAGATAACATGTATTGTTTTAGAAGAACGACATTAAAGCAACAATAGCCTATACAACTAACACACGTTTGATTTTAAACGGTCCGTCTGGTCTCATTTATTGTTATTTTGTCTTCATTTGCTGTGCCATCATATTTTCAAACAAAATCAAGATAACGAGATCAAGACATGTTTTCTTGCAGTCAATCCGATGGATCAACAAAATATTAGATCAGTCTAGTACAGCTAAAGTGGAACATTGCATAATTCATTTTGAACTAGTCTGAACCAATCTGATCGATTGCAAGGCAATATATAATATTTTGATTTTGTCATCTTGATTTTGTATGAAATCCCATATATTGTAAAAATCAAAACATGAATGGTCGTTTAAGATCAAAAGTGTGTTATTAGTCATAGTACACTGTATACTGTAGAAATATTATTGCATCGGTTACAAATATAGTAATGTTACATTTTCCTGTTTTGATCTAAGGATTCTAGTGGTTTTATAGATGGAGAGTCAACACGATAAAAAATATATTGATGTCAGAAGAACGTTTGACTACTACATGTAACTTTAGTATTACCTACAGTGTAAAGCATAATGTATTTTATTTGTCTTTCAGATAGAAACCTCCAAGATGAATACAGTAAAGAACTTTTGTATTGTAACAGTCTTGATAGCATTTGTTGCACATTTAAGTCAGTCCAGAAGTATACAAATGGACTGTTTAACACTCTGTGCTGAAGGTATTAACCCTCTTAAATTTAATATTGACTGTGACTGTTATAACAACGATCCATTCATATACGTAAATCGCAGAGGCGCTAAAAAACCATTTAGATTTGGAAAAAGAAGTTTTATGGCTTACCCACCCGGACTTCAATATTCCAGAACTGGATACGGGTAAGTTTGATATGCATAGTTTGATTTAATATGGTTTATTGGAGTTTTTTTTACCACTTTCAGCGCAATTTCCAATATAGGTCTAAACTATCTTATCGCTGGTAGAAGACGGGATACCCGTAGACAACACCAACAAAACATCCTCGAATCACAATGTCTGTACACTGTAATTACCAGACGATTAATATCATTCCATACTTGGGTGAACAAAGCCAATACACAACACGATTTGTCTTTTTTACGATTTATTTACCCACAAAATATTAAACACGTGTATCATATATATTATTTACAATTGTTTTCAAATGAAAAACAAACAGGTCGTCAGTAAAGATATACCATAGTAGTGTGAAATATTATTTGTACATACACGTACACGGTATGGCACTGGAAAATTTCCGTATTTGAACAAACTTCAATAACTCGAACAGATTTCGACGGTCCCTTGAAGTTCGAGCCATCGAAGTTCTACTGTATGTCCATTAAGATACTTTAATTGATACCTTAGAACAACTGTTGCAAAAATGATAAATAATGAAAACCAAGGAGTATTTCACTCGTGCATAGCTTATCTTTATGGGTTTTTAGCTTTAAGCTATTGGTCATTTTAGTATTTTTGAATTTGTTCTTCATTTTTTGGAATTCTTGTTTTGGTTTTCAACATTATAGGAACTTGAGCATAACTGATGAGTCGCCAATCTACGAAATGTGCACATTTTGTGCATTAAAATAAATAGACTTTATTAAGTTTTGAGTAGAAAACACCTCATCTTAAATCAGAATCAATTCACATAACCACAAATAATTAGTGTTGAAAGGATAGTGTTCATTGGTAGTTGCAACAAAATAACCAAACCACAACGCGACCGTGGCCTCGCATAGTTTGAACATTATAAATTGTTCGAAAAGCTGCATGTTGGCAGGCCTGGAAATATGAAGTACGTGCAATACGCAAAAATCGTAAACTATTGAATTCATTTCCCGAAAAGTTATATTTTTACATTTTTCTTCATTATTCAGCTTATCATAGAGTATTAATGTTATAACGCATTACTACGGATAGGCAGCTTTCACCAAGTTATAAAATTCAAAGATATAATGTGAATCCATGGTAAAATGGGCATATAATATGGCATCAATGAACAATTTTCATAATTATAGATAAATTGCATCTCTATTGTAATTAAATCAAATAAAAGGCTATTAAAGGGACTTTGACAGGGAGAACAAACTTTCCCGGATAAAATACAAGAGGATTTAGATCAAACGACCGAAAGCAATTTTAAATTTTTGTAGGTGCTTAATGAAAATTCAAATTCATTAAAATGTATAGGTTTTCATTTTCACTGTCATTTAAATTTATGACGTTGCATATTCGCCTATGGCCTGGTTTTGTATGAAAATTCATTAAATGCTATATTTTGATTGAATATTTTCGGGCCGACGACATAGCACACGTCGTTTATAAAGTCCATTTACGTAACTGTCCGGGTAAATTTTTGTTTTAAATGACATGTTTAAAGTTCAGTTTGCTAGAGATCTAGATCTAAACACCACCAGAGTTGAGTGTCTGTACCAGATCAGGCTAACTTGACTCTGTCGTTGTATGTTTGTGTTTTCATCGTTACCGTTTTATGTTATTTTTGTCCCGGATTCTGTATATTGGGTGGATTTGATTGATTGGTATGTCATTGACCTTCACCTCAAATTGACACCAGAGGAATGATGAATACAAACTTTACGACAAACGGGATGACTTTGACTTTCCAATCGTCAACATTTTTGAGCGGCAATATTCCAGAAGCGCCGGCGTATGGAGTATATATTTCACAACGTTATTCCAGAGCTTGTGACATATACATTGGCTTCCTGCACAGAACCCGGCTTCTGACAGAAAAGTTGCTCAGACAGGGATATGTTTCTCCTGAGTTGGAGTCATCCTTATTAAAGTTTTATGGGCGTCATCATGACTTGGCTGACAGGTATGAAAAAACCGTTTCCCAAATGAAAATGGACTTGTTTCATTGAGATTATCCCTTCCTCATACCGGATATGATATAGGCAGCATAGCGGGTACCATCTGGAAGCAGAGACTGCTTACTCTTCCGGAGCACCTGAGTCTACCCCCGGATTTTTAGTGGGGTCCATGTTGTTCATATGTTTTTAGTTTTTAATTGTCGTGCATGTATTGTTTTGGTCTTGTCTTCGTTGTTCTCCGGAGTTTGTCAATTGTTTCGATTTGTCCCTCCTTCGAATATCCCTTTGGTATTTCTTGACTTTACTCATTGTTGACCTTCCCTGTTATCCATTTTGTTTTTTTTTATATTAGATCTTTTTATGACATTGCTTTATTTTTTTTAAAGTTTCGGAATTCAAATGGGCTTTTTCACTTAAGTAAATTAGCTGAAAAGACTTTGGGAAATAGGTTCTAATAGTTTCAAGTTTTCTTCTCTTTTCATATTCATACGATATATCACATTATATTTCCTTTTCCTTTTTCATAATACATTTCTGTTTGTATACTTGAATTGAATTAGATCGTATTTCAATTTCCAATCCTTTCCCAGTATCCTAAGAAATAAAATTGAAAGAATAAATTACAAATAGACTACTTAAATTTGTTGTTGTGGAACTTCATTGTCCACCAGATAACTGAAATATCTTCGTTATTGTTTACTCAATATATCAAGAAAATTAAAGCGAAAATGTTAACAAAGTAATTTCATCATTCAACAAATATTGTATTTCAATTTCTACCCTAACATCATTCTGTTGTGACCTCTTTTATATTATTCATTTTAATCAGATAAAATTGGATGAACAACCAAAACCTAATTCGTGAAACAGATGACAACAGGGATTGTTGAAAACAAGAACGTTAAATATCTAAAACGATCCTTTTGGATCGTACAAATGTATTAAAACTGTATTAATTCCTGCCATCTGTTTGTGACGCGATTAAATATTATTCTTAGAGCTGAATTTTTTTATTCCACTACTAACCGTTTGACTGTGTAGGCCACAGAATTTATCTGAAAAGTCTAAAAAAAAACCACAAAATTTATTTCTTTAAATACTTTTTGATACACATGTAAATTTCCTCCTCCCCTACCCGGACCACACAACACCCCTAACCTACCACAAAAAGCAATTTTCACTCTAATACAATACAATACAAAAAGCTCATGTGGTTGTGGAATATTTGCTTATTTCATATATATCAGTTAATGACCTTATACATATACCTGGTCTTTCCACTTTCCACCTTCCGCTACCTTAATGGCCGTAAATACAACTTCCGGTAGATCATCATTCCTGTTTGACAAGCCCAATTGTGAACTAATTATCCTATGTCAATTAGTTTTAACATTATGTATAGTTTCCGTTTCCTCACGCTTTCCAACTTAAGTTCGGATATTAGTTTTAGAACGAGATACATTCCATTAACAGCTTTCCTTGCAGATATTGATAATTTTAGACGATACATGACATTTATAGATTTATGTTTGACATTATATATTAATCACCTTACAAATTGGTCCATTTATGATGTGTAAAGCGCATGATTTTACAGCGAATGAAGTTTCCGCTGATATACCTCTAGTATCCAAATTATAAGAAAAAAATACATTTTTATATATCTTATGGCACTGCTGCATTTTTGTCCTATTTGTTAATCTTCATTTCCGTTGCATTAGATACGTATCCAGTTTAAGCTATGCTATCTGGTCACACAGATTTTCAACTTCAAATTCAATCATTTAATGACATTTGGCTTGAAAACGAAATCGAAAAAAGTTCCTTATACTAATGGATTTATCACTCGTAGGTATGTATAAATAAATGCTTTGATATCAGTTTTCATGCACAAGATTTGCACATTTCGCCGATTTAAGACCGAAGGCCTTAAACTGTTAAATGTTGAAAACTAAAATAATATTTCAAAACGTGGAAGATCAATCCAAAATGCTTAATTGACCAAAATGATTAATCCAAAACCATCTAAGAACAGAGCTATGCACGAGGGAGATATTCCTTAGTTATAACAGAAGGTAACATTAAATTTATAGTATAAATTCCGGGCTAGTATCGCAAGACTAGCAAGTGAGCTGGTGATACCCTCGCGGTCGTGGAGTCCATCATCAGTGGTAACCCCGTGTCGATTCAGTGCCAATAATCAAGTTATATATGCACATTTCGTTGAAATAGAATGATTACTAGAACTCATCTTGCTACTATGTGGATAAATTAGGTCTGGTCGTTCTGTGCTCAAGCTTTATTTAGGAGAAGCAAGAAGTACATCCAACAAGAAGGGCACTAAATATCACACAAATACCAAATCAAACAATACCGTAAATATGCTGGCCATGTTTATATTTGGATTTTTTGACGCCCGATGTAAATGTGCCAAAATTAAACAACAAAAAATAAATAAATAAAAATAAACAATCAAATCCAAAAATAAAAATTTCCAAAATAATTGCAAATTATTTTAATCTGGAAAAGGTATTAACATTGAGTTTTACAGTTCAAATACAAGTCCTGGCTTTGATCAGGAATATTAAATAATGTGAGGAATTTGAACATGTTACGTGTGCTAATAAGTGGTTAAACAAAGATAAAAAAAATAGTCCCGATTAGTTCTTATCTTAAGAAAATGTTCGGTACCAGAGAGAGAAACATACAAACGACAGACATAAAAAAGGGTGTCGTTAATAATATGACAGTATACTAACAGCTACATGTACCAGAAATATGAGAATCGTACAGCTACATATGTACGTTTGCTGCTGATACGAGGACTTTTTGACCTGCCATCTAAATAAAGTACACTCCACCAAATTTTAATATTCTACCAGAGGCAAAGGATGGTTAAGGAGGAAATTTGAGTTAAAACTACTAAGTGTCTTTCCCAGGTCGGATGCTTTTTAATGAATTTTACATGTTCATTTTTAGAATGTTCAACTGCTAGCTCAAATTACTAACTGGTTGATAAAAAAAACACTTGATTTAGTATTAGAGCACCACTTTTGTAAGCCACTTTGAAGTTATTCCTGTTCCTGCCAATTATTTTGTTTACATTTTATGTACGGACTCACTCTTGGTCTGGGTTTCCAAGAGTCAACAACTTTTTATTTTTATTTTTTCGTCCTCGTGATCAAGGCCATATTGGGCAAAACTTTGGGTAACTTTTTAGTTTGGTTGCTGTTTTTTTTATGATTTTATATTTGGTTTTGTTCGGCTTGTGTATTTGGCACATGTTTGGTACATTTAAGTCGTTTTATGCTCCTTTTAACAGCTCACCATTTCCATTTATTTTCCTTGTTTTCCTTTCAATTTTATACGTCTGTTTCAAAATCAACCATAAATTTTGTACAAACGGATCATTTGTTCATATTATTTCATTGTTTTGCTACATTCAGGTCTTTTTCAAAGTGCTGACAATACATTTGAAGTCTTTGTCATTTTGACACTGTATGCAGAAATCCTCCATGATAAGTACAAGATTGGAAATAACCTCTCTTTCAACAGCTATGCAGGTAGATCGTTGATAAAATTGTATCAATGTTTATCATGTGATATTCATTGGATTAATATACAGCTGGTCTTTCAGTTATGCTGTTCGTGTTTTTAAACAGCTAATTTGTTTCATCTGATTTCATCTAACTTTCAATTTCATTTCTAGATATTTATCCTATTAAGAATGTTAAGGCAAACATTAATAGGTATTACTCTATTTTTCCTTTTTATAAGTAAATTATAAAATTTGTTGTCATAGTTACAACATTTCTCGGTCTCAAACCCCCTACACGACAGGATGTGTTAGTACAATTTGTCGAGATCTGGCGATTTATTTTATTTTTATGATTCGTTCTTACATTTTAATTAGCTTTAGTTTTTTATCTATTTATTTTCAGTTAATGTTTCCGTACTTAAGGGTCAATCAGTATTTTGTAGTGATGTTTTATTGTTAATCATACCTTCAGTAAATAGACAACCGATGTTGTTTTAGTTGTTAAAACCATTGGATATTACAATCAGCTCAAAACTGTCGGTACTAAAATATTTTTATAGTTCATTATCTCTGTTATGCCACATCTTTTAATTGAGTTCACTACCAATCGTAACGATGTTATAATACATAAATCAACGCAAATGGATATTTTATAGATTAATCATTATTGTACTAATTGGTAGAATTAGGAAAAAAATATTCATTACAAAAACACCACCATATAACAGAGCTTATTTTAGCTATTTATATGATTGTTTTGCCTGAAGATAAAGCTTGCTGGATTACCATATATCTTATAAATATTAATTGCTTGCTGTCTAACGGAATAATAGTTTTTTCGTTAATATTTCTTCGCTGCATCATTATCTAATAGTCTTTGTTGTCTGAATCACAATCAAAACGTTATATTGGATCAGAGACAAAATATTATCAAATATTTTAAATATTCCATGATGTCAGATTTTATTACCAAGGTGTGTATATTGTCGACTCATCAGTTGTTCTCAAGGATTGAAATGTTGAACGATGAAACAAGTAATTCGGAAGAGAAACGTTGAAGAGAAAATTCAATGCCAAAATAACGTACCAATGGAAGCAAAAGCCATATAAGGACAGAAAACAGACAAGCAAGATACTCCTTATGTTTCATAAAATTCAATACTTTTATAAAAAAAATCTAAGGTATCAGTTTCGCACAATAAAAACTGCGCTGGTGATATCTTTCTTGACTCCTCTTGTCCTAGATAGCCATCAATTTTGCAAGATTAAGTTCGTGATATAATATGTTTTACCATATATTAAATATATTTGAAGTATACTAATAAAGTCAAACCATATATCTGACGTCTAGAATGAATTTATTTGGAGTTTGTTATGCAGTGTGGGATCATACTCTACGGAGTGATATTCAGACGTGTAGGCTATTTATAATTAACTTGATTGCTACTTATAATTAGCATTTGACTCGCGACAGGCGACGTTATTGACAAAAGCTTGAACAAATGACGATTTTTGCCAGAGAATTCAATTTTAAAATATTGTGTTCTATATCTTTTGTGAATATATCTAAATTACATAAGCCAAGGTTACATTCCGGTTTTAAACTATGTTTAGGTATTACAGGTATTCAGCTCTGTAAAATATTCATATATGGATGGCTGAACGATGACATGTCATTGTCTTATACACTTATACAATGTATCCTCTAAAATTTCAGTTTATCTCAAAATCTTCAAACGTTTTCCGTGCCAAAAGATCATTGTCATTTATGCTCCTACTTTTTAAACAACTAATTAGAGTTATCTCCCTTACAGATAGTTTCTTTAGAAGGGATAATGATGGATTAAATCTTGACATGTTCACAACCGTGACAAAAATTATGACATAATGTAACCTTTTACAATGTTATCATAATTATTTAAAAATCTTAATGTTATTTATTTTGTTATTTTTTACGTTTTTCAATAATGACGCATTATTTCGGAAAAATATCAAAATTAAAACAAGCTGCGAAAGATTTGGTTTAAAAGGAGATAACAGGAAAGACATAGGAGAATTTGTTAACTATATATGGTTATATAAACAAAAATTTTTGATCGATCTAAAACAAATTTATTCTTATGGGATTTCTTTACTTTCAAGGTATTATAGCAAAATATATATATCTGTTATATATGGCCTATTTTTTTTAATAACTCTACATTAAATCGGTCAGATTTATCGGTTAATTCTTATAATCTATTCACGGTTACCGGTGTATTATAATTTTATATACATAATGTTACTGTATTATATCAGATACTGCAAAACCATCTATGATCGATAAATCGCTAAAAAGGAAGTGTTAAATCTTTCAAATGGCTTTATGAGATTATATGGAACCAACTATCAGATGGTTTTATCCCATTCTCTAAAGTAGGACATAAGAACAGATTATGATGAGAACATTCAGAAACTACAGATTCACGGAGAAATTTTCTTCCAGTAATAACGCTCACAAACAACCTATACTTTGTGAAAATTGTTAGCAGATGTATTTTATAATAAAAAAAAGGAGAGAAATGAAAAGATGATAGTATTTCTCGTGACGAAGTTCCCCACAATTATAGTACATTATGTCTCTGAACGCCATTTTACCAGAAAAAAATCTCGGTTCTTATTTATTTCTTGGTGCAGGGGTCTTCATTATTTAGAGGACCCCATGGATCTTATGCTTAATTTAAAGATTACCTCACAATATACAATGATATATTCTAATATGAAGACACGTATTCTCTTATTTATATAGACCACATGTATGATTACCAATAGTTTATCTCTGTTAATTTTAATCCGTCACCAATGGAAATTGCTACAGTTTATGTGCCAATGTATCTATATAGATACAGAAGAAGGGCCATGTTCCATTGCTAAAAGCAAAAGTCGCCTAATGCCTATCAAAATCTTTTGAGACAGTCTTAACACAAATTAACGTCTTTACGTTTGGTTTTTGGTCTTCCAACTGTTTTGGTTTTAATGCTGCTGATGAGAGGTAACTCCTTGAAATGCGTCGTATACAGCATAGTATAAATTCACTATATCTAATATTAGTATCTTTGGATTGTTATTTTAAGACGTTTTTTGTTCAACGTTAGAAACACTCAAAACCAGAATGTTTTTTTTTGTTTTTTGTTTTTTTTTTTTTTTTTTTTTTTTTTTGTTTTTTTTTTTTTTTTTTTTTTTGCTGTAAATGAGTTTATGTAAATCCTTTCATATGACAGTTGAATGGTTTGGATTCTGAGTGTTCTTCTTGGCAGTATTCCAAAAAGGAGATACAAAATTCTTGGCAATTGAATGAAATTGAATCTTTACACAAATTTTGCGGGTACAAAATTTGAACGTATTAATATTGCATAAAAAATTGAACGAATTAATATTGCATAAAATTTCCTTTGTTAACATAAACAATCGTTGAATAAAATTGTTTACGATAAAATGTAAACATTTAGGATAAAAGAATTAATTGCAACTGGAGAATATGGCCCTAAGACTTTAAAGTTTATATACATTAAACCAATTGGTAAATATGGCGTGTTCCAACATTAAAACTAAGTTCGGATACAAAATTCCTTGCGTACATTCTTCGATTAACCTTCATCGTGAACGCCAACTTTGAAAAGCTAAAAACTAATCATCAATTACGGTTGCCGGCAAAATGAATACTGGGAAAAGGGTGGGGGGGGGGGGGGGGGGGGGGAATGATTACACTCGCATAGTTACAGGCCACCCAGCACTTGTATTTTCGCTGTGTAAGAACAAGGCATATACCTATATACATACATGTTAGGGTATATGCAAATACCTACATCAAATCTGGATTAGAAAAACTCATATTTTAATATCAATTTTAGTGCTCAACTTTTTACTCATCTACAATGTAAGTTGCAATAAATATAAACACAGTTGTCATGGTAGTTAGATATCCATGTGTTTGACTGTGATAGAGACACGTCATTTATGAAAAAGTGACAAGTAATAATTTAAATTGTTTTATCGAATCGAAATGATCAACTCCAATTGTCTTGCTGTAATAAAAATATCCAAATATGACCATAGAAAATATATTAATTTTTGTGAGTCCACATAAGATTACATATAGTTTTTTTTTATGATACGCAGTTTTGTTTGTACTCTGTATAAAACTGATGTTTGTCATTTGCCCATTATAAACCTTAAATGATTTCGTGTACACTTATTGCTTTCGTCTTGCGGTTACGTAAATAGTTAAAATATATGTTTGTTCTGTGGACTTTTGTTGAAACTTTAAAAATTATTTCCTTTTTATCATTTCAGAATAAGATCATATGAAGGAAACCCGTTCCTGTCACGTGACCTATATGAAGAGTACTGATTGGACACAACAGCTGACCAATGTGCCACGTTTTCTTGGCGCAATTTTGTGTCCTGATAATTTATTCTTTGTGTAATAAGTGCCTGAGATATTTTATTTTCCTACAAAATATATTCAGTGCGCTGGATTTCTATATACAAATGTTTTAATACTTTTTGAATAGCATCACAAACACAACTTCACCTGTTTTCAGTTCCCAACTTCACCTGTTTTCAGTTATCATTAGATAGTTTGTCCGTCCAAAGTCAAATACATATATGGATAAGCCTTCTGAAATATGTTTTAGTCATCATAAGAGAGAGAAATACTGGAGATTAATACATATACCTCCAATCAACGAAAAAGGACACAAAATGGCTATAGTTCGGCTCTGAATTTGTAAAATATCAATAAAGTCGCCATTAAAAAACAAAATATAAAATGAAATATACCAAAGCTACAGTTCAACACAATTTTCCATTTATTATTTTATTTATTTATTTACTGACATTTTATTTATTACATATTTTTTATAACATTCTAAGTTCCGTATTTGCAGTTATATTTGAAACATTACTATGCTGTTGTAGTAATATGATATAAATATCTTTCTGTTCTTTTTAGGAAATTAATTGTTGTCTTTAAGAAATGGCTAAATATTGGAGTAAAGTAGAATTGACTTTTATTGTGTTTTTTTAATACATGTAGCACTAGATTTGTAGTGTGTTTTTTTTTTGTCGATGCTATAAAACTTCAAATGAAAATCTGTAAAATAAAATTTATTATCATATAATTCTATACTTTTTTTCTATATAATTTCAAATTCGTTTATTATTTTCCTCTTCTCCAAACATGTAATATATCCTTAAAATATATAAATGATGCCTCTGTTTAGAATTCAAATTTTATTAATAGTTGAAGGATGATGGAAATCAGTGACGGACAATAAATAATAATGATATAACTGGGTTTTTTATAAAAACAAAATGGGATTGGTTAGTACAAGATATCATTTTAATGCATATTAACTTTATTATTCTACAAATAAATCACTCAGAAAATGAATATTTTACATTCTTGTTCCGATGTGAATTTTTCAAAATGACATTTTTTTCCAGAACCTGTCAATTTACATGTAAATGTATAGGATTTTTGACAAAATATGAAATTATTTTGAAAATAACAAACCCATGTCAAATTATTAATAAAACATATTACATATCGATTTGGTTTTGTTCTTTTCCACTTTAGTACTTGAATAATAATTCAATCCTAATTTCTATCGTCTTTTTAATATACAAAAGTTCCAAGCTTTAAATATAGTCAGTGTGGAAAATTCCCGAATACAAACAAAGAAATACGAAACAAACACACTCACACCTTAAATCATTAGACAATTGGCACGCCTAGAAAATTTTGAAGAAAATGACAACCATGCGAAGTGATGGCGATTCCTTTTACACCTCTTTTTCTATCCAACAACTCAATCCAATTATATCAAATGAAGAGCTTGAGAACCAATAGCAATCAATGAATGTCTCAGAAGTTTATTTTTCATAAAAAATAAACATAATGAAGTAAAATTTAAGATACTCTAAAATATATCTTGTGTTGTTAGTTACTTATCTTGTAGAAAATCTTGATATGAGCATGACATGAAGGACAGCAATAAAATCGCAGCAGATAGGCGCGTTGTTTCACTAGTCACTGCGTTGAAACTACAGCATTATTGGTATCTCAAACCAAAATAATGGTCTGAAAAGGTAAATCTGACTGACAATGTTCTTAGATTTAGAATACATACTTAAAAAGCTACATGTATCTCAATAGATTTAGAATACATACTACAAAAGCTATCTTTATAGATTAAGAATACATGCTACCAAAGCTATCTAAATAGATTTAGTACCAAAGCTACCTTATAGATTTAGAATTAATACTACAAAATCTATCGTAATAGATTTTGAGAATAGATACTACAAAAGCTATAGTAATAGATTTAGAATAAACACTACAAAAGATATAATTCCAGATTCGTAATAAATACTACAGAAGCTATCTTAATAAATTCTGAAAAAATACTACAAAAGCTATCTTAATAGATTCAGAATAAATACTACAAAAGCTATCTTACGTAATATGAACAACACTGAATCAGAAATTATATTACCGATAACTGCACCTAGGTATATTAAATGAATGTATTGTTGGTTTTAGAAAATGTTATTCCTCTTTTTACATCAAAAAGAATTACAATACAAAATTTCAGTTTATTTTGATAATAAATCTGTCCCTATAAATTCCATCAGCTATTCCAAAACCATTGCTAACCATATGTTCAATTACAAACACGCATTGCAAAATTTTGATGCCGATAACTTCCTCAAATCCCCTCTTAAATGTGAAAACCCTGTGATATCTCATGGCCCGAAATTCAGAAAACCACAACATATCAAATGGAACCATAATTTCTAACTAATAATTGATGCAGTTAAAAACTATGCCAGAGGATTTGTCAAACGTGAACAGACGGCAGATGGAAAATTTGATACTTTGTCGTAGTGGATTAGAACTATAAGGTCCTTAGTACTACGTCGAATAAATAAATTGAAAAACTGTGTTAATATTCGATCTTAATCAGTATCAAGAAGCTATACGATGTCTTTCCTCTTTACACGAAAAGTATGTTGTCGTCCCAGCTGACAAAGCTGCAAAAAATATCGTTTTTGTCGTCAAAATATATTACTGTGAGTGTCCCCTCAAAGAATTAAGTATTGTCTGGACCTCTAGAAATCCCACATACAAACACCCTACTTTGAAATTCGATAAAATCCTGGCTAATTATAAGTCGTTCCTAAAAACTATGAATATTTAAATAGACCAACAATCAGGGGACTTACCCAATGTATTGGACACCTACACTTCACAGAAATCCATACAAAGAAAGGTTTATATCGGGTTCAGCATCATGTTCCACAAAAGAACTGTTTTGCGGCTGACAAAGATAATATCAGCTGTTAAAGAAGGACAAAAAAAAGTACTGTGACGCTGTTGTCTCTCGTGGCAACATCAATAACATGTGGATTCTAAAAACTGCAAAGAACTTTTAAAAAACTTAGAATGTAGGTCACTTCCTAAAATTCATTCCGCTAGGACATTTGATTTTTCGACACTTTATACTTCTATTCCACATGTGCAATTAAAAAACCGGATACACGAAATAATTCTAGTCTGGGCTACATATACATTGTTATACATATTTTACAAGTCGTATTCCTAGAAGGAAAAACGCTTTGTTCGACACCGAGGAACAGGTCATCAGTATGCTTGAATTCCCCATTGACAGCATGTATGTGAAGTTCGGAAAAAAGCTATTTCAACAGTCAGTCGGCATACCAATGGGAACTAATTATGTCCCACTTCTAGCTGACTTGTTTTTATACAATCATATGAGACGGAGTTCCTTCAAAATTTAGTAAAGGAAAAGAAAATGAAAGAAGCTAGGTACTTTACTTTCACCTATAGATATATGTACTTTCCATTAACAATCCTGACTTTGCAAAGTTGATTCCATAAATAACTCTTCCACTTCCTCTTTCTTAGACCTTAATCTTGAGTCGACTAAGCACCAACCTTTATGACAAGAGAGTTTATTTTAATTTTTAAATTATAAATTTTCCACAACTCAGTAGTAATATACCTGCTTCACCAGCACAGAGTCTATATCTAAAAGGACACCGACCAAGGACCAATCTGGTCAAGTTTGGTTCAATTTGGCCTGGTAGTTTCAGAGGAAAACATTTTTGAATGAAAAGCTAACGACGACGACGACGGACGCCAAGTGATGACAAAAACCTCACCCTGGTTTTTGGCCAGATGAGCTAAAAAAGGATAGAAAATAAACCAAAACTAAGCAAGCGGAAATTGAATAATGTTTTTAATAACCAGATAACTCGAACAATATATCACAACAGCACTTATATGCGACATTTGAAAATTTCTTCTATAAAAGTTGATGCAAGAATATCCAGTGCGATTATTGGTTAAAAAAATTAAATAAACTTGTTCTATAGGCTTAAATAGAGTATTGTGTTGTCAAAGGTAGAAGAATGGGGTCTAAGCATTCCAATTTGTAGCATTTTGACAACCTCCGCTTCTCATGATTACAAGAGATGTAAATCAGGAGTTATATTTGTTTGTTCCTATGAATTTAGGTAGAAGAAAATTAGATCCAAGTAATTCTAAAGTTCATGCAAAATGCTGGAAGTGAAAAATTACCTTGATTTTAATGGTGACATAATTTTCCATGAAATTTTTAAAGTTTTATTTATAAGCATACATTGTGGCTGACAATAACGAACAGTATTTGATATAGATAAAAAATTACAACTAATAAAAATATACGCAGTAAGAGAAGGAAATGAAACATTTAAATATAGTTCATGTGTAGTTGTTATTTCCTAGTTTTTTCCTGTTTGTATTTTAATTGACCTTCATTGTATATGTAAAAGCAATAATATATATGAGAAAGATATGGAGTCGAAAATGGGTTATATTTTACAAAAATATTAAACTTTTTTTTATTTAATCTCAATTTCAATAATGAGAAAATTAATGTAATGTTAGGGTTGTCGTTCACTATTGTTTCTATTACTTAGTATATAAGCGGACATCTGCAAAATTATTTAAGCCTTCGACATGGTGACCAATATATAGAACTGAAATAAAAAATCAAGCTGTAACTTTGAAAGTCTGTTTCTCGAAAAAGCAGCTATGATAATACAAATATATAACTGAAAATGCATGATATTTCAAACCTTCAAAAAGGAATTCGTAGCACAGCAGGTACATATATGTGTATCATCAGGTTCTAGGCTCTTAGTGTCTTGTAATGTGAATGCTGATTGAGTGTGTATGATATCAGTGTTTATGGAAAACATCAATTTTTAGTATTTTAATGTCATAACCGCGTTTTTTGGTTAAAGTCACCATTTGCACCTATATCAACTTTCAAATAACGAACTTATCGGTGCATGAATGTGATAATTGTTATAATTATATGATTTTTAACTTTTTGAGGCGGCTAAGTTTGTATTGGCTTTAATTAGCTTCTGATTAAGTTACAAAATCTATTACAGTTTGGTTTAATTTGGTATTGTTAGGCTATTCCGTTGTTGGTACATAGTTCTAAAGTACATGTACATGTACGCAGCCTCTTCAAGTAATAAAAGTCTGAAATTGATCTTTATATCTTGTCCAATCAATATAATATCCACCAACATTAAAACATTTTCTACAAGAATTTCTGAATGTTTTAGCCCTGAACTTTACTGTAACATGCTAGTTTAAATTAAGGACTTGTATCTACCATCTAAAAAGGTAAACATTATGTTTGAAACATATCTGAAGTGAAATAAATGTTTCCGTTTTATACTACGTAGTTTTTACAACATATATATAAAATTCAACTCAACCTTAAACAAGCTTATTGTGTACAGATCTGAGAAAAGAAATAAACAATGATTTTCCTCGTTGCAACATTTATGATTGTAGGCTGCCTACTACATGGGTATCACACTCAGACATTGACACTTGGAAGTGCAACTGTTCCAGTAGGAGCCACATTTGATTTTGATGCCCTTCTAGCTTCTAAACTTCAACCCTACATTGAAAATGTTATTGACACGAAATTGGAACATGCGATGTCGAAGGTACTTGAAGGAAGTGCAAGTAGTATTATGTCCAATGTTACAGCAACGGTAATGAAACGTGTTCAAGGTTCGTCAAACTTTGTTTCTTTGAAATATAACATCATTTCAGATTTAGTTAGCATCAACAGTTTGATCTTTTAAAACAATCACGATAATGTTGTGACAATATCTTTTGCACGTTTTAAGCTTATTTAGCGAATTCAAGACCAGGGTCATTCATCGTCATTCTCCAATATCCTTGCTAATTGGGACATTTTTGGAGAACGCTCTCGAATATTCTTCTCTAAAGGACCATAGGCCAAATCAAAATGGTAATTTTTAAAGCTCAAAACAAAAACAGTAAAACCTTTTGTAAACGAACAACATTTTTACTAGATTTGGCGGGTATGACGTTACGCATTGTTATGTTAGAGCCACCCAAAATCTGACTTAAAATGAGGTGTTGGCATAAATTACGTATATGGTCGTGCCGACCTTTGACCAACATGTAGACTACGTGTACAGTGTTAGCAATAATATATCCTTGCAAATATCCTAAACATACATTTCTCTGAAGCTCATTAGCCTACCTTGAAATATATGTTGGAGAAGTATTGAGTGATCTCAATTGAAAACTTGTTGTTTCAACCTTAATTTTTTTTCAAAATCCCTGGAAAGTTAAACTGTTCTCTTAACTGTCTAAAATATTGCCCGTAAATTTTGATTAATCGATTCATATTTATAGAAAATAAAATATTGATTTTTTTATTATATTGTTTTAGAAAATGCACAAATCAACGTTATATTTCATGCAGTTAGATCATCGCCTATTCACTATGGCTACAAAGAAGTGATTGTATTCGACAGTGTTGAGCAGAACGTGGGTAACGGATATAACAAGCTTTCCGGAAAGTTTACAGCGCCATACAACGGTTTTTACCTATTTACTACACGTGTTACAACAACACAGGGAAACCATATGCATATTGCGCTGGTTAAAAATGGAGACATAACCAGTATTTCATGGGCAGTCGATGATACGGCAATCATTACAGAAACACTTGTTTTGAATCAGGGAGACAAAGTGTGGATTTGGCACAATATAAACGCTCAAGAAAACGTTTATCCAACGTATACAATATTTGGTGGTAGTTTAGTTAGACTTATGTAGATATCAAGTTTAACATCTTTTCTAATAATTCTTTTTCCCTCTCTGCTTATAACTCATCTTATTATATTCTTTTGTTTTTGGGTCACTATTGAAATTAAATATCTATCGTACATCGCGTGTTCACATACACTACATACAGGTATATACAGTCGAACTTCGGTAGCTCGAACTCGGGTCGATAGAACACCATCGATGGCCGAACACTTTTAAAAATCTCGTAAATTTTCCCTGTATTGTCATGTTAATATAGCCAGGGTTTCTCTTACACAGAGTTATCGAAAAATCGTACAAAAACTTTTGGTGCGACAACCATAAGATTATGTAGCCTACCATGGAAAACTCGAACTCAGTAATTATTTTTTTCTTTTTTTTTTTGTGGATAAAATCTGAATTATATCCACTTTTCATTACAAGGCATAGGTACTAAATTATTGTTACAGCCTATTTTGAATAGCTTCAAGTAGATCCTGTACAACAATCCAATGCATTTCACCTTAAGCTATTGTTATTATTACCTATTTATTATAATTATCATTTTTTAGGTGAATTAATTTTTCAGTATTGAATGTCTATTCTCGTATGAATATTGTTTAAATATCTGTATACTCTATGTTATACATTGTGTTTGTTCATAGTTGTACCTTGTTGGGAGAGGGTTTATATAGCTTATACAGAGAGCTTATATAGAGAGCTTATTATTGCTGCCCAATCCTATTCAGCTTCTTGAATAAAATAATGTTAAAACTATACACGTACTAAACCGTGGCCAACAATCGTGTGTTACCTAATAGCTACATGTACAGGCATGTATCTAACAATCACAGGTGTGATTAAAAAAGATAATGATCAGCTACAGAAACTCCTATATATAGTATGGCAATTTTTCGTATTTGAACAAACTTCGGTAACTATAACAGATTTCGACAGTACCTTGGAGTTCAAGCCATTGAATGTTTACGTTAAATGTATTGTTGGTTGTTTTTTTTTCAATTAATTCAAAATATAAAGCAATACTCCTACAATTGCATACGATTCAAATGTCTAAAAATCACGTCTCTTTGGAATTATATCATTGAACCATTATATTTTCTGAAAGTGCAGAATATTTCTACGAGAAAGTTTGAATATGCTCCATTTCTCAACGCCTTTGAACTGTTCTCAGTACCTGGAAAGGTTTTGTGGTTTTATTTCTTGAATGCACATTATATTACTCTATAATATTACTGTACCTAAATGAGGTAGAGACTATACATGACAACATCCACAAGTATGTGGAACAATCGACACATTCTCAACGTATGCTGTAAAACATTTAAACGTTTTCCCTCCTAGTAATTTTCGATAAATCCGTAAAAGGTAAAAGGTATAGTATTTAATTGTACATTTATATATAAAAACCAGACATATGTATTCAGGGTATTTATCCAACAACATTCAACCATCATAATAAACAGGCAGAATCTGGTGTTTTATACGTAGATTGAACAATGTCTTGTTAAGAAAAAACATACACCTTCTTAACGGGAAAACATACTGCAAAGCTGAGTTGAATAAGATTTCATTTGTAGCAACAACATATGGTTAAAAAGTTTAATACAATCCCATGTTGTCTTTAACTGTTATATCCATTTTATTTACCTCTTAAGATGATTTCAAAAAATACATGCGGGCCTCGGTGGTCGAGTGGTCTAGGTAGTTCGTCATGACTACTAATGATCACTTCCCTGTAAACACTGAGGTTGTGAGTTCGAATCTCACCTGTAGCGGCCTCTGTAAGACTCCGATCTTAATTGACAAGTATTGTCAATTTTCCTACCGAAGGTCGGTGGTTCTCTGCGGGTACTCCGGCTTCCTCCACTAATAAAAGCTGGCCGCAGCTATATAACCAAATGTGTTGAAAATGGCGTAAAACCCCAACTAAACAAACAAACAAAAAATACATGTTTAGCTATTTTTAACTTTAACTAATTATCAATGCACCATGAAGGGTTGATGGCATAATACAAATGAAACAAAAGAATACAATATAATAACAAGGATCATAATTATGCAGTTTGCGTCCACTCTCATCAGTAACCACTTTTTTTATTTTCCTTCTTTTTTAATGGAACCGAATGCTGCACATTTTCAGATGAAGACAGACATTCTATTAACAATTCTAAATACAAAGCCATGTTAAGAATACAAAAGGAGAATGGTCTTGCATTTATTTTGAATGTAGTTATATTATTTTACTACTGCGTAGATTATTTAACTTGTCTGTTTATTCATATATTTCAGTTCATTTTAACTGAAAAAACATGTGATTTGAGAAATTCTACTGTACAATGTTTATTTCGTACAAGAGTAGGCTAAAATGCCGTTAGAGAGGATCGAATCCCATCAGCCATGGAGAGAGGGATTATCATGGGTTGATAAATCATATCCTGCTATAAATCTTAAGTTAAAACTAAAGCTGACCTGGTCGGATTTATTATATCTATATATTAACTGTTAGAGTGGAACAAAATCTATAGAACTTTCAGAAACATTCTCACTTATTTTGAAGCTAAGTTAAATTTATATATCATTTTCAGAGAAAAATTTCCAAAAGTGTCGTATATTCGACCGAGAATGGCCATACCGCCTAATTTGGTGTTATTAATTAAACTGTTTAAAGCAGATGTATTCAAATGCATTACCATTCTCGACTTTTGTTACAATTTTTTTTTTATTTTCTGAATGGATCTTTTTTTCAGCTATGATGTATTTTCATGAAGGCTAATATGGCAGAAATTCATAATAATTCTCAATGATAAATAATATTCTGAGGAGATTAAAATTCACAAACAAGAAGTCATTACCGTTGCTTTCACGTGACCTATATATGTGTAAGATGAAACAAATATTCAGAATTTTCTTTTAAAAAAAATAAACAGATCATTTTCAAATTGTAAGTCATGATAAAAATCTCAACCTCAGACACCCATAATATAATTTAATATCTAGAATACAGTATTTGTCTTGTTAACTCAAAATGATGAATTAAATTGTCGTTTTTAATGCTCATTACAATAACAAACGAGTTGATGTATCTTCCGTGATAAATAGAATTAAAATCTGGGACGAATTTTTACATCAATCTTAAAAGAAAGTTTGCTCATTATAAGTTTGTTCAGGGAGATGATATTTTCTCTTCAAACAAAAATATTCAAATTGTAAATGTTGAGCTTTTATAAAACGGAAGCTTCACATCTCAACTAAAAGTTAGAAACTCGTTACCCTAGTCAATAGAATTACATCATTTAATGGCAGCCCAATTTGAAAACTACAAAACTTAGTAAAATAACACAGCAGGGGTCCTCGGTGGTCGAGTGGTCTAGCTAGTTCGTCATGACTACTAATGATCACTAGCCTGTCAACACTGAGGTTGGGAGTTCGAATCTCACCTTTGGCGGTGTATGTTACTCCGATTTTAATTGACAAGGGTTGCTAATTTTCCTACCGAAGGTCGGTGGTTCACTGGTTTCCTCCAAAATAGCCAAATGTGCTGAAAACGGCATAAAATCCCAACAAAACAAAACAAACCAACAACGCAACATTCGCTGTAAATAATAAATATCCAAAGACTGGTTCACAGAAGTAAGAAACTGGTTACTATAGTTAATAACATTACATCTATTAATGGCGACTCAAGTTAGACTAGAAATTGTGTCTGTAAGATACACTATGCTTAGTTCCAAAGAAATGAACCTAAACACAAAACTTAACCATGAGCTGCTCAAGCGTAATAACCCAATTATTGTATGACTGTTCAGTACTACTCAAGACACATCAACTGATCAAGTTTCATTAATACACTATGCTTAGATCCAAAGAAATGAACCTGAACGTAAAACTTAACCAGAGTCGCTCAAGCATAAAATGTAGGTCTATTGTATGACTGCTCAGTACTACCCAAGACACATCAACTGATGAAGTTTCATTAATACACTATGCTTAGTTCCAAAGAAATGAACATAAACCCAAAACACAACCAGAGTCGCTCAAGCATAAAATGTAGATCATAATGATCCAATTATTGTATGACTGATCATTACTACCCAAGGCACATGCACTGATGAAGTTTCATTGATACACTATGCTTAGTTCAAAGAAATGAAAACTTAATCACATACATTGTAGTTCGGACGTACGGATTTTACGTGCAGAAATTACCAAATAACACCTATATTATAACATCCCTGAGCGAAACTCCTATATACAACACAACATGGCATGTAGATAATAAATTTTACCTCTAATTATTTTTGTTTTAACAATAAGATAAAATGAAATAAATTGCCTAAAAAATAAATACTAAAAAGGTGAAAATAGCTTATAAGAACTTTACTCCCTAAGAAATAATTTTAAAAAAAAAAAGTAAAAGCCGAAATCAAAAATGGGGAAAAAAATGAACAAACACAAAATACAACACCAATGTTCATTGTCCTTAATATCCTGACTGTAATGTGTTTTTTTATTTTGTCAGGGGTTCTGTCTGGCGTTAAGTGATTGGTATGTCATTGTATACTTTTCATGTTAACCATTTTATTAAAACTGAATACTATGGATAACACTTCTGTGTATTTCACAGACTTCGGCTACTGATTTCTTGGCTTCTTACTATTCTGTACGTTTGAAAAAAATGTCTGAAAAGTCAACATGGATAAAACATTCGGTAACAGAATTTACGATATTCTGCAAAGCCATTTTTGTTTGTGATGATGTCATATATGATGCTAAATTTAGTAAAATACGCACAAAAGATGGAAAATCATCTCCCGTAAATATTTGGAATACTATATTTCAGCAGTGACAGAGACACAAGAACTATTGGTAACAAAAGGCAATGTAACACATTTTACTTATTTTGAAGAAACGTTTGAGATATTCCCGAAAAACTATTTGCAATTCAAAAACGGTAATTCCTACAATAACAGGAGTAAACCCATGTGTTTCGGAAGGGTAAATAGCTTCTGCTATGTATATGAAACTGCAATCTAATTAAAAACCGATCTCTCATCGCTCCCGTTTTCTGATATGTCGCGTGGGAGATCTAACGAAATCCGCTTTGAGGTCACATGTGAGTGACCTCGTAGGTGTGTCCTGTTCGACCAATGAAATTGCGGCTTAGGCGATCTTGTAAGTTGATCGTGTGGTAAAGGGATGTAACTCATTTTATTAACGAAGAAATCGTCAGTCCCCAGAATTCATAAACCTTTTTGATTGGCTTATTGATAGGAAGTCAACTCATTTGCATATTATTATAAATTCATAAGTTCCAGTTCACTCACATGTGACCTCAAAGCAGATTTCGTTAGATCTCCCACGCGACATATCAGAAAACGGGAGCGATGAGAGATCGGTTTTTAATTAGATTGATGAAACTGACATGCTGCCCAATAAGGTAAATACGGTCACCGTTGTATTTGAAATTCACTACACGATGATGAAGCGTTACAACAGTAAAAGCATATTAAGGATGATCGCTGGTCTAATAGGAAATAAATAGGCTTTGAAATAGGTGTTTTAGTTTGAGAGAACATATGAATAGTAAACAAATAAGCAAGAAAAAAATATAGGTTCATGTGCTCATTTTAGAGCTATAAGACCTTGAAAATTTGCAGGAAATGGGTTTTCTCTGGATTTTTCATTGTCTTTGCATTGACAACTTCAGTCTCTCAAAGATGTATGAAAAAATAAAAAGGATTTTATAAAATTTTGTCAAATACCATTTTAAGGTACAGTGGGAGATCATGGGCAAAAAAATTAATGTTTAAGAAATGAATAAAACCTGAGGATTCCCAAAATCTGAAAAAGACCAAAACATGACCAGCGAGCATCCTAAATACTATTTTTTAAATTGGCATACATGTACTATAACGATCAAGTGGCTTGTATTGAGGAGCGTTACGTTATATTTCTAGATGTATAGAACTCTTATGTTGTACCTATGAGGACATTACAATCTTATTTTTGGTCTTATTTTAAATATGAAGAACCGTAAGACAACTGAGAAGGTTTTAATATACTTTATTTTTCGTAAATGAAAAAAAGTACAAAAAAGGTATTACATGTAACTGCAATATATTAAATAAAAGTAGAATCAGAACAGTAAATATAGTATCAATATTCGTTAGCGAAAATCTACCACATTTCTACAGCATTCAGTCTACTATGCCGTTACGCTATTTAATTTTTATCATAACATCAACGATTTTGAATTAAAGTGGCTTAAAGAAAGCAAAAAAACCAACCAATGTTGCATAGAGATGGAGATAAAAAGAAAGAGATGACGTTGGATCTGTAACATACTAAGGAAAGGAAATGAAGATACAACCAAAATTGGTCTAAGATGGACACCTGATGGTAAACGTAAAAGAAGGAGGCCAAAAGAGACCTAGCGAAGAATAGTAGAACAGGAGATGAAAGACCTTGGGAAGACCTGGAAGGAGACCGAGAAAAAGGCACAAGACAGGCAAACGGTGGAGAGGATTGGTCGAGGGCTTATGTGCTGACGGGCACGAGAGGATAAGTAAAAAAGATCGCAACAGAGTAACTTCATAGCAGACTTTGCCCAGTAAAAATCTCCTTTGTCGCAGGTTCCGAATATTGTTACTGTTTCTGTTTGAATTCTATCAACATTACTTTATGTAATTTTATTGTATACTCAATGTGAGTAATTACATTGCACATGTATTACATCCCATAATTAAATGTACTGTCTGGAAATCTCAATTGCTTCAATTGATTTTTGTTTTGTTGAAAAATAAATGTACTTAAAAATGAATATATCGAAATTGTTAAATGAAGCTAAATGTATTACAAAATTTATTTAATTCCGTTATCTTATTCAGTTTTCACATATAAATTTGAAGTGATTAAATTATGGAAAAAAGCACGAGATTTGCTGACAGTACAATCACAAATTGATCATGCATTTGTTCATGCGTAATCATCTGAATATAATATACATATATCAACTTTTGTTGAAGTCACTAAATATACCTCTGATAGAAAAAAACTAAAACTTTATTTATAAAGCTCGAGAAGAAAAAAACAAAATACAATTGTTTTACACATGAGATTCATATACTAATAGCATTCTTTTCGGTAATAATTAAATATAAAATAAATTATACTCCCATGTTCAGTCTTTTACATATAAATTAGAAAATTTGTGTTTCGTGAAGACCTTTGTGAAACCAAGAAGACGGAAATTTTGACAATTTATGTCTTAAAAACAGTTCTAACGACCATAAAATATTGTAATAACACACAGTGGTCTAACAATATTCGTAACCTACGTGCAAAATTTAATTATGACGTTAAGCTATTGTTGTTTTGAGGCGATAGTTTTAACAAAACGCTTACGTCACAATATGGGAAAATAACGTCATTGTAGAAGGTCCGATGCAACCCCGGTAGCATGTCCATTTTCGTTTCGTAACATCCGCTGGTAAAGGGACCCCGCCTTCAGCTGTGCTCACACCGGACAACATCTTGTCCTTTTTAAGTACGCGTGCGGATGAATATACATTATAATTTTTCACTTTCTTAACCTTTTTATAATACTATCATGACTATTAACATATTTCCTTCTAATAATAATTAATATTTTTAAGAAAAAGATCCTTGTGGAATTAAATTTCAGTCGTCCCAAGCATGGAACTATTGCGCCAACTAAATGGACCAGGGAAATGCCACAGTTTGCGTCATAATGAAAAACGTCATTCCATTGTGCTGCCATGCAAGTAGTTTCTATTTTGTTTACCTTGACGTTGACAAGCACTGAAGGTAAGGGTTATTTATGGAGGCATTATGAAACTATAGCCCTTGTGTGGAGGGTGTGTACGATGTAGAATAAATAAAAAAATGTATAACATGCAATGTCAACAATGACATACCAAATAAGCAACGATATCCAATAGACGGATACCTGGACCAAAAGAGAGCACAGAAAAAAAACACAACAAAGAGTCAGGATGTTCTGACATCGTTACAGACACTGTAGTTAAACTGATTTATGGGCACCCAAACCTCCCCCTTGTCTATACTAACATTCTTGTATATAAAACATACTATAAAAGCCAATACATTATGATTAACAACAAGGCAACCGCTGTGTAGAACTAGACATATTCTTCGAGCATAGAAATATTTTTTGTGTTTCTGTTCCGATTCTATATAAAGGTCATTTAATACAAAAACAAATATTTAAATTTCAGTTGTTGAATGATTTACGAAAGCAATTCAATCGATGGGACATGCAAATTACCAGCAAAATAGTTCGAAATCTATGGTTATTTGAGTAAAAAAATCGATTTAAATATTCAATATGTTGTGCTGCAAGCTACATGTATGATTATCGACCCTTTAATTTTCACTTCATATGGCCATGTACAATGAAAATGAATACACTGACAGGATGTTGTTTTCTTGAAATGTAACACTCTTTCTCGAATAAACTTTATCTGAAAAGTTGTAATTTCGTCATTCCAAATATTTTTAGATTTTTATTCGAAAAGGGGAGGGGTAACAGTATTTTGTTTGTTTAAGAATATTCGTTTGATACAAAACTTTTCCCTTCACGAATGATTAAAAAAGTTTTTCTTTATAATACATATAGCACATATTGCGATTTAAATATTTTGTGATATAATTAAAACAGACACATTGCCTACACCCTTTCTACCCCATGCATTCTATAATTTAGGTTTTAGTGTAGGTTTATCGAGATTGTGCAAGTATGACTTTGACGGTATTTTTAAATATCCGGTCATGTGATAAAATTTCGAGCACCATTTGTCGACAACCTTGACATGATGCCAACCTAAACTTTTACGCCAAAAATAGGCCACCTTTTTAGAGTCTGCCCTAATCGTGCTGAAATATCCATTGTTGACCTTTCCCTTTGTAATATTATGTACATATTTATGTATTCTATGGGACAGCTGAAGACCAACAAACCTGTACAGTACTTTTAAGCCAATAATAGGATGTTCAGCTAGCTTCTCGTAGTACAACGTATAAAACTGGCCTGGAAATTTTCTTTTCACTTGTCTTAATTTTTCAACATCTTCTAACATTCTTGTGCATAACTCTTTTGCTGCTATTGAAAAATTGTTATATGCTAAATAGCCTCCCTTATGACGAGATTCTAATATTGCACGAGGATCTCTGATTAAATAAACAACTTTTAAATGTGGAATTTTTTGCAAAATACGATCTACAAAATCCATGGTAAATCTGATAGTTTTTATCATTGGTATAGATCTAATACATTTTTCATTTAATAGATTAATACATTTCGTCTCATCAGATGTGATATTCATACATTGTTCGAATTGACGATGGTGTTTGCTGGCATAAGCTGTGCTTGGTAGCGCTTTCATTATAATTTTCCTCACGTTTTGCAAGTCACAGTTAAATATATTAACTGTGTCATTAAACACTCTAAATAATTTCCATGCTGATGGCCTGAAAAATAAATTTTTAATAATATTTGTACACTTTATTTTTTGGTGCTATATATTTTTTAAAGCTACCTTCTATTCTACTCAAAGAGCGTACCAAATCATAAAAGTTAGTCCAGAAGGCCCTTTGTTGGCAATATAACTGTGACCTAGGTTCAAAACAGTAACAACGGCCTCGGTGGTCTCGTGGTAGCGTTCTCGCCTCAAGTGAGGAAGGTCGCGGGTTCGATCCCCGGCCGGGTTAGAGCAAAGATATTAAAATTGGTATTTGCTGCTTCTCCGCCAAGCACGCGGCATTTAGGAGTAAGAGCAAAGATCTAGTCGGCTGAGAGTCAGTATAAGTGTCCGAGTGGGGTGATATGTCTTCCTTGGAATAGTTACCTCGTGAGCTAGCACATTAAAAATCCGGCGCAGTCGGTCTAGTACAAAGAAGGGATCATATTCATTATCATACATGTTCTCGTCCTGATATGCACCTGGTTGCCACTGGACGTTAAACAACAATTCATCCATCATCCATCAAAGTAGCAACATTAAAATATGTATAACTGCCGAAAAACAAAACATGCATCTGGAAAACATCAATTATGATTTAAGCTGTAGCTTTCTAAAGCCGCACTAGTAAAAAAAATGCATGGGTTACAATAAGGAAACAGTACGGTAACGTCATTGTAATCTGATACAAACAAAGTAAATTATGTTATAATATAACTATAGGTACATTGTAAAAATGAGTGACAAAACACTAAATTCCAACTCCCACCAACCCTGACACAGACCATGTATGGTCGAATTATCCGGTTTTAAGATTTAATGTTTTATATTCTAAATGTTTTTTTTTTTTACATTTCATTTCTCCATTCCATTAATTGTAATTAATAATTTCCCCATGATCGTATACTTTATAGAAGACTGCATGCTGTATAAAAAGTTGTTCATACGTTACAAATATTGTTAATGTTTTTGATTTAATTCTAAGAAATGAATTTACTCCTTAGGCATGTAAGGTATATTTGTCCTCTTTGCATACATCTATATACATGTAGCTCATTAGAATATCTCAAAATAGCTAGAAGGTTGTCATTCATGTTCATAAAAATTGTTTTCACAAATCCTTTTTTAAATCTTCATTCTATGTAAATATAACAATGTTCTTATTTGAATATATGTCACTCTTATCAATTTTATATACCCTTTTCAGTTATTAAAATGCATACCTGCAGCTTCCAGTAAGTGTCTCGCATATTTTTGACGACTTAAAATAATATTTTTGTAATGGCTTGAACGGTTCATACATGTAAAACACAGCCGGGGACTGTTGTATTATGTCTGCAGTAAAGGTCGAGCCACTGCGCATGTACGAAAGTATTAATATAGCCTTAGACTGCTTCTGGTTATGTTCTGTTATCAAGTATTCTGAAATGAATATTATTTTTTTTATATTCCTTATGCTCATGTATAAATATCGTAAATTTTACTAAATTTAAAAGATAGAAGAAAATACTTCTACAGATTTAGTTATTTAGAAATTATTGTCGTTCCGGCTCTCTCGTGTTCATGAAGATTCGTCTGAGTTAAATGAAAATGACCAATGCAGCCGAAAATTAATTAATTGGATTGAACAACGGATAGTCCATCTTTAATGTGCATACATGTACATGTAGTATAATTAAAAATTCTTTACTTTGCTTTATTAGGTTTTTTAGTTAGAAGTTGTAAAATATAAAACAAAAATTTAATAAAATTCCAAACGAATCAAAATAATGGATGGACGAGTGTTATGAGATTGTAATTATTATATTATTTATCTTGGTCTAATTTGTTTTGCGTAGCCTTATAACATATATAATATGTTTACATAACATTTATAGTTGTTTACCAAATAATGTTATAACTGCGCAGTTTAGAAATCACTGGAACAATAATAGATACTGATGACTAGAACTTTCTATTTGACTTACGTAATAATTCTGGTGTAATTTAAACTTCTACCGTATTCCAGAAGTTTCCGTTCTACAGTATATATACGGACAAGAGAATTAGACTTTCAGAGCAGAACGTATTGGACCAGACATTCTTGTGTTCTCAGCTGTTGGATTTATTTACGTTTCACACATCATCCTTGACATACTTTTATTTACGTTACATCATACTAGATTGTGACTGATTGGATATAATGTTCCGTTTGGATTCCCGCAACAGTGACGAGAAGAATTCCGGATTAGGAAAAGACGGAGGATTTTGAACAGTTAAGTTGACATTTTAGTTTTGTGTAATATTTTTGTAAACTTGTATATAATAAATCTTGTTAAATTTTATTATTGATTTGTGTCTTTTGTTGGCTACAATTTAAAGGTTATTTCTACCGTAACACGAGCAATACTACGGTTTTGTTCCAAATAAATTTATTTTATGCCGATTTTGGTGCAAAAGATGTGCATAGTTCGTCGATTTACGACACATCGGTTGTGCGAAGGTCTAAAATGTTGAAAACCAAATCAATGTTACCAACACGTTGAAGCGCAAATTAAGAAATGTCACAATAACCACAAATGTTAAGCCAAAATCATCTTAGGACAAAGCTATACAATAGTTTTCACGAAATTTTATACATTTTTGTAACTGTAAATTTAAACATTTTATTAAATGATTACACTGAATGTTGTGTGTACAAAGAGAAATAACTCAATTTTATTATAGTGAAGAATTATCCAATCAGCCTATAAATCTTATTCTCGGGTCAAGTTGAGACTTAAGATGCAAGTGGTTAGCCAGCATAGATTTTACAATGAAATCCTTGATAAGTCGAGGAAATCTGTATCTTTATTTCAGTTTCCTAATTTTAAGTGCAATTTCAAAATATAATCTATGAAGGTATACTGTTTACAGATTTGTGATTCTTTCCCTTAAAATAAATACAGGAATATTTCACCTGCCTGAAAACTTTCTTGGTAAAGTCTTAAACTTCTCATCCGAGCGTCGTACATTTACAATACTATACCCAGTAGGAACACATACCTTTCCTGGTATTTGGATGTATAAATCGCATGTCGCTCCTCTTCAACTCGAGAAAAGTATTCAATACATCACCTGTAATAAAAGCATATTTTTTCTTAACTTATTCACGGATGACATACATGTACAAATGTACATATACATGTAACTGGGTGGATGTATGGTGTATTTTTAACTTCCAGTGTCTATTATCACATGCATATCCCGACGAGAACATGTTAATATGATATGAATATAAACCCTACTTTGCACTAAACCGACATGATTTGTCGGTTTACTTAGCGTGCTAGCTCACGAGGTAACAGACCACAGGAAGACATGTTACCACATTCCGACACATTATTCTCACTCCGAGCCGACCCGTCTCTGCTCTTACAAATGAATGCCACATGTATGGTGCTGGCGCAGCAAACACCAATTTTAAAGACCGGGGCACCTAACAAGAGGTACAATGTAGATGTAATGCCGAAAATCTAAAATTTACGTACATGTATAAAAATTATATTTTTAGAAACCCTATTTGGAATTGTTTTATTAGAAATAAAAATTGTATATAATGTGCTTGTGATGAAGATAATACAAACAAAGAAAATAAGGTAGCGTTATAAACAAAAGGAAAAAGGTAAAGATCACTTAAAAGAAAAATTAATGAGAATAATATGAGACAGGCGTTATCTGATGAGCTCCCGAAGTTTTTTTAAGAAGGGTATATCAGGAAATCTTCCGTTTCTGTTCGTTTTTTTTTTTCATGTTCGTCCCATCCCGTTCCGTCTTTTAGCAATAGCGTCTATGCGCAAGACCGAAAATAAGGCTCAACTTCCGATTGAAGAAAAAATTCTTCGGGAGCTTATAAAAGATTGAGACTAAAAAGTAAAAACATTGACAATATAAAAGGTTGAGACTTAAAAGTAAAAACATTGAGAATATAAAAGATTGAGACTGCGGAAGGTCGCAGGTTTGGTCACCTGCCGGGTTAAACCATAGACATTAAAATTGGTATATGCTGCGGCATCTAGGAGTAAGAGCATAGAACTTATCGTGTCGGAGTCAGTATAATGTGTCCGGGTGGGTTGATACATATTCTTGCGGACTGTTACCGCGTGAGCTAGCATGTTAAAAAAATCTGGTTCAGCATGTCTGTCTAATACAAAGCAGAGTTTATATTCATATCATATCAACATTTTCTCGTTCTGATATGCACTTAATGGTTAAACAATAATTCATCCATCCATCCATAGAATTTCTACTCCAATTTAAGCAAGAATAAACTTAGATGCATTGTGATGTGAAAGACTTTGACGTACTCTTCACAATGCATCTCAGATGTAACGTAAATGTCAGTCGGTTTTTTAACATTCACGAAGTATATTTTCTGCGATATCGCAAATATGCTAGAATGTTGAGGCACCGGTCGATCCAGGATTACATATCAAATATACCCTTTATTGAAAAAACTGATCCTTGGTACTATAGTATTAACCAAAGCTATTTAGTTATGTATTCCTATCTTTGATAGTTTCATTGTTACCAAAGTTCAACTTGTAAGTGCTAGTTTTAAATTATTATATCACATTCGAACAACTGTAAATGTCAGTCGAGAAACTGTCCAATATCGATAGAAATGTCTACTGAAACGTTCTAAGGTACAGCCAATAAGAAAAAGATCATTTGACGTCGAAAAGAATTCCATATACAATGTACATGTAATTAAACAGCAAAACTGATAACAGGAAAGGTCAACAATGACATGCCATTCAAGTTTTGCCATTAAATTGACAGGCCTTCAGAACAAAATGTACATAAAGCACAAAACAAAAACGTAAAAACAACAGATAGTCTGAATTGATACCCACGCTCAGCACTGATGGGGTATAACTCTGGTCAGGAAGTAGAACAGCTCTGGCCAAGAATTAGAGCCGTTCTGGTCCACGACTGCTTTTTAGAATAGCTCTGTTAAAGAATCGGAGCAGTCCTGGTCCACGACTTCTTTTTAAAAAAGCTCTGGTCAAGAAATTACAACTTGATCGTCGGCTTTATTTCTGTTTGGTATTTTTATTTATAGCGTTAGAAAAAGCCTTTACTGAAAATTTAAGTTGGGATTTCTTATTTATTCTAAATTCTGACTGTTACTAGAACTGTTTTAGACTATGACTGGTTATAAAACTATTCTAGACCAACATATATCACTGCTGGTCCAACAAGTCCAAAAGCCGTTGCCCTGCAACGGTCACTGTATACATGATAATTATAGAACACTTTAAAACAGTTAAAGTATTTCTTATTGTATATAGTAATAATAAAACGGAAATTGTATAGGGTAAAAATATAAAGGCATAACATTTTTATAACCATATTTTTTTCGACAAACACTGACTTATTAAAGGTAACCGGACAATAAAGGACCACGTGATTTTTCCAAATGTCCCAGATGTTCCAGCGTAATGGCCATGACTTCAGTAATTATCGGCAAATGTCAGAATTACCTGAATTATTTTCGTGGACGACGTATACAAACAACGAAGAATTTTTTAACTTGGGAAGGATATCGTTACATAATTCCAATGTGCAAAACACCAAATGCAGTAATTTCATTGGCTAACAGCAACTTCCGGTAAAAGGTGTACACCTTGATTAATTCCTTCGAAATAACCTTTATTACTATAATAATTTTTGCTTTGAACTTTTGGTTAAAGAATAAAGTTATTTTTTACCAAAAATATATACACTTTAGGGTCATGATACTAGTATATGATGGGCCAGATGCCTCAAGTGATCGTATTCATCAAAGTATTGCATCTATAATTGTAGACCAAAAAATATAACCACAGTGTATCAAAATGTGTTAGTGAAGGAAGCGGAAAGTTTTTCGTGTGAATTTTATAGATGTATAGTGTACACTGATCACATTGATGAGTTATATCACTATATGCAGATAAACAAACATACTTGAATGATTGATTGTTTGCTGCAGGTAATGCAAAACAAGCTTTTAATACTTATGTCACAGGGTAATTACTGAAAACAGAACCTAATATTCTCCATTTTTGGTACATGCAAGTTATCTCCCATGTACGGAGTTATCTGATCTTTAAAGAAGGTGTCTTCGGTAGATATCAATGGACAAATTGTCATTTTGCTGCAAAATATTTTTTCTTCCTATCAATACCCTCCACTCACATTAATGTTATGTTCTCTGATACATGATGAAGGCCTTCCCATATTCAATATTTTTTTTTAAAATTATAAGTAATTTTTAAATTTGTGTTAAATACAAGACATCTTCTTCCAGGATATCCGCAAATAAAATTGACAACAATAATGATTCAATTCTACGCATGCAAAATTGTACTGTTACAAAATGTACCTGGTCTGCGATTTCTATAGTACATAACCACCACTACCAAAAGTAGGAAAACCAGTAACACAAATCTGCAAAATGGTCGAACCATTGACTGAAAATTGAAACTACAAAATTAGATGAACAAACGTTTTAAAAGCATTAATCAGTGTGCAATCAAATGTAAGGATTTTTATATATCATGAACTAAATAATGATATTCATACACGACTACGACGGATATTTTCTGGTATTCAATCTTATGCGATACATGTACACGTTTCATCTCATTGAGATCTGGCCAGTATTCTAGAATTTTCGTTAAAAAGTATTCATTGTGTATACAGCGACATCACAAAATACTTTTTAAAAAACAAATTATTAAACCACTGTGAGAACATATAAGTATTAGTTTGAGATGGGCTAACTAGGACAACTGATATTATATGATAACTTCAGCTGTTTAAGAGATTTCAAATTTGAAAATTGTTTATAAAACTAGATATAAAACCTTTAATCGAGAGAACAACCAATATAACACTAGACGTTGAAGAGTTCAGAAGCCAGGCTTTTACTGTTGGTTCTTACAGGAATCGTGTATGCAACATCCAATTTCTTCTAAAAAGCAGGAAACAAATAACGCATCAGTTCTTAACCGTTTCATAAAGCTCTAAGGGGCATAAAGAAAGAATTAAAACTAGCTAAGGAGAGATAACACCTTACCACAAGTTGCAATTTAAATCTAAATTTACGTACAAAGTTGATCGTATCGGTGTAAATGTTGTAATTTTGGATGAATTTGCTTCACCATTTTTATATTAAGACCATTCGGATTGCGCATACTAATCGTTGAAGGCTGAACGAGTACCTCTTTTTTGACTGTTCGGATTTTTCTGCATTTTTGTATCTATGTACCACAGATGTTTTTTCCTTATGGCCACTAATCATATCCAAATCATATTTTCAACCATCCAATCTGTAAATCATTTAAATCTTATCATACGTTTACAGCCAAAAAACTTACCTTGGTCATTTTGTAATTTTCCTTATATTTTAATCTACATGTTCACTTGTATTCCCCAGTTTGTCAAAATAAATACATATTAACGAAGTTGCAGTAAGTTCGTTCTCATTAGGAGGTACCTGATCACAGTGACTATTATTCACTTTCTTATTTTCGGAATAATAATAGATCAAATAAACTTTACATATATTGAACAAGTCTCAATAAATAAATCTGGTATATTTTGCAATAATTGTAAATTCAATTTAAGACATCAATGACTTAAAATCGGAAATAAACACCTTATAATTTCACATCTGTTTCAAAATCCTATTTAGATATAAAAACCGTGACGTTTTTTGTTCATTTTATCGGATTACTTATATTTCAGTGTGGATGTGACAGAAGAAAAAAAATTACTAGGTATCGCCATATCATTATTGATAATGTTGACTGGTCAATATTTTTACACTGAATTTTCAATAAATTTGAAATATACATAACTGTGCAGATTACACTTAGCTTATATAATACAAATATTCAATATCAGTACCAGATGCATAGATGTTGAATTGACTAAATAAGACGGGCAAATCGATTTGTTTGCTTCAACGATCGCAGACTAAAGAAGGTTGGTAAAAACTATACGCGTACTGATTAAACGAAAGATGGGTCCATAAAAGGATTTATTATAATATTTTATAATTCAAAACCTGTCATTTGTCAAAATAGATCACATGGTCAACCTGTAAAAAGCTTAGAAAATAGGTGTTTCCATAAATAAAATTAAAAATGTTGAAAGACTAAGAGTTTCGAAAAATAATTTAGTTGAAAGACCCCCTTATTCCAAAAATAGAATTTAGAAGAACAAATTAATAAAGCGATATTTTGATTGGCTGTTGGATTAGTCTAAGGACCAATCAGAATCGATCTTTCATTCTTACTTCGGAAGTTCATTAAATATGTGATATCTACATGTTGTTTTGTTAATATTAAATTGTTAAAGTTTATCATTTTCAATTCAATATCAACATAATGAAAAGGATATAGAGAAAATGTCAGAGATTCAAAACCGTAAAGCACAGGTTAGTTCGTTGGTTATTGAAATAGAACATGATTGATATTTTGTGAATTTGAATATTATAATAAAACAATTATAGCCTTTAAAATGTCGGTCGATATAATTTCATAAGGTCGATAAAACATGTATCGACCTCCTCTAAAGGCTATAATTGTATAATACGGTATTACGTTTTTTCACATTTTTGTAAAATAATTTATATTCTGCATGTCAAAAAGGGGGGGGGGGGAATTTTAATGGCGAATACTTGTTGAAGGGCAGGGGTTACCAGTTACACAAGTGATTCACATTTTTTACGTACAATTGGGTGTTAACATGTAGTTAATAAACATACATACCCTCCACAATTAACCTGATTATTGTGTGTAATGCAATTTTATAGCTACATGTACATGAATGGCATTGTTATCAGTATTATGCATCTATTAAAATTCATATATTTCTAATGAAAGATAAACGCAAAAATGATCTCTTTATAATTGCATTACACATGTTGGAAATCAGGAAACACGTGCAAGTCCAAATTGTCAATAGTATTGGGTCTTTGAAGGCTCACATTTTAGTTCATCTTGGCCGAAGGCTTACTTGATTTTTTCTGATCAAAATCTGTCCGTCATGTTAACGTTTTTACTTTTTTTACTTTCTGGACAGAAACACATAAGCAATTTCAATTGAACATGGAAAGAGTATTATTACCTAAAGGTATTCAAGTTTGTTCAATGGAAGGGTTAACCAACATTCAAATGGGAGATAACTAAGAAATAATTACAAAAGTATGGGTGGATAAAACGTTTTCAGCACATTTGGCTATTTCGCGGTGGCAAGGTTTTATTTGTGGAGGAAGCCGGAGTACCCGGAGAGAGTCACCTACCTTCGGTAGGAAAATTGGCAATCCTTGTCAATGAAGATTGGTGGCGAACACACCGCGCCACAGGTAAGATTCGAACTCACAACCTCAGTGTTGATAGGCTAGTGATCATTAGTAGTCATGACGAACTACATAGACCACTCGGCCACCGAGGCCCCACTTTATATATGATACCTGTCATGCTGCACGTTGGTATACAATCTAGGGCATGAAATTTCAATTCAAAGGTAATATCCTTCCTAAGAAATAACAATGATGAAAATGTTTCATAAGAAAATAAGAACTGATCAGCCAACACTGGCTCCCAGTTTATCTTCACAGGAATTCTGATAATATTTTGAAACAATTGTCTATAAAAACCAATAATAACATCATTGTTAACAACATTAACCTCAGAGTAACTTTTTTTAGAATCAGTGTGATTTCTGACTCAGAAAATGGTCAGTTGCATTTATGATGAATTTTGTGATATAAGCATTTATATAAAGAGATTAAACACCAGATGCTGCAAAAACTACATTTCTAAACATTCACCCATGTTCATTGTACATCTTTGTTTTAATTTTATATTGATTAAGTTAAGAATGTTTTTTTTTCAGGTTGGGGGGATAATGGAAGCTGTTCTGTAGCATCAGGTCAAGGGACCCAGTATTTGTCGAAAAGCTGTATGGATGTTCCTGAAGCAGGAGTCAAACATTACCTTATTAAAACAAAAATGCGAAAACCATCCATGTCCTTGTATGTACCTGTATTGAAATGTTTATTATCTCCAGTCTAAATCAAGTTATAAGCACTTAAAAACAAAACAGAATCAGTAGCTGTAAAATGTATATTCGTAACTGACAACCATTTAAATCTAAAGCCAAGTGTCTACTTTAAGTGTTGTTTAATTATTGTATCGTCTACAATTGTGGACGACTGTGGCATCAAGACAACAATAGCGGAACGTCAAAGTACACAGGAAGCAGATAAAAAAATCTTGTAATACCAAGTGACTGATTACGAATATTGTAGACGGTTTTTCTTTCGATTCGTATCCCTTATTAACTTACTCTAAATATCCTAGATTAATTTGTATGAAGACACTTAGTTCCATGGGCATGTGTAGTATTCCTGTAGCCTTTTCATGAGAAACAAGAATGTTTGTTTTAGAATAAACCAGATTAAAGTAATTTTTAAAAAATTTAAAAAGTACTGCTTGTGAAATATATTGAGACATGCTATTCATATATGAATAACAAGAAAATATATTTTCTAGTATTAGAGATTTTTGACGATTTAAAGGGGGGTATAGCTGACTCAACATATGTGACTATCCAAGTACATACTGTAAAAACGCAATTGTTGAATGTTGTCTCGAATAGGTACATCAACACTCCGTGGTTTCAAATTTCATTGCATTTAAGACAACGTAAAAGAATTATTTTTCGTTCGGATATTTGAATTCGTGGTTTACTGGGACCCACGAAAACCACAACAATTGGTATACAACGAATAATAATGAATTCACAGTAATATACGTATAGTTAACAAGTAATTTCTTTGGTTGTGTTTATTCCTTTGGACAGTAAACATTTATTGCACGGGTTAGGGTTTATCTAACACAGGATTTTGAAAATTATTCATCAATTAGTAAATCGACGAAATGTGCACATCTTGTGCTTCAAAATTGGTAACAAAGAATTTTACTTTTATAAGTGGCCTTATTTTATTTTAATTTTTTTTTTTTTTTGAAATTTCAAATCCACGAAATTAAGAATATGTTTTTTTGCCCAAATCCACGAAAATTGACTGAATTCACATTATAGGTTTGGAAACTAGATTTACGTTCAGAGTGGGACACTTGGAATCAGAGCCATTTTCCTGTCACATTACAGGAGATGTATAACCTCACAACAAACATTTCGTTTTGGTTATTGGTTTTCTTCACGATAAAAGACTGTCTTAATTGGGCAATTAAGTGTTAAAACTGTCTCCCAAAGCACGTTAGTTACCATTAACAAATTATAATAAGAAAACAAACAGGAATCCAAACTCAGCTAAGAGTTACCTCTGCATCTATAGGAAGAGCCTGATAATTTTGAGTAATTAATCATGCCAGAGCAAAAATTCTGGCTACTGAGCTGATAATGCCCTCGGGGACTTACAGTCCACCAGCAGTGACATAGACCCAGTGGTAGTAATAAAACGTATTACAAAATACCTAAATAAATTTGATGCATTGTATGGCCATTTCATAAAACATTCATTTAATTATGTTATTCTTTTTATTTTACAAAAGATACTTTATTTTCAACACGAATGTCTAAGAGTGTAAGGGTTAAATAATCTTCATTATTCATTCTAGTTTTCTTCGATTTAGCTCACCTGGTGTACAAGGCCATGTGAGCTATTGTCACCACTTGGCATCCGTCGTCGGTCGTCCGGGTCGTCGTAAACTTTCCTTTAAATATCTTCTCCTCTGAAACCACTGGGACAATTAAAACAAAGCTTGGCAGCAAGGGTCCTTAGGTGGTCCGCATCCAGAATTATATGCGATGATCCCGACCGCCATCCCAGTTGTCGGCAAGAGCCGAACATAGTTTAACATAAGACCCAATGGGCAATGTACTTAAAGATTTTCTTGTCTGAATCCACTTTGCCAATTGGAACAAATGTTGGCAGCAATGGTCCTTAGGTGGTCCTCTTTCAGAATGGTATCCGGTGACCCCACCCGCCATCCCAGTTGTCGGCAACAGCTGATGAAAATAGTTTGACATAAGATGCTATTTGAAATGTACTTATCTGAAACCACATGGCCAATTGTAACAACACTTGGCAGCAATGGTCCTTAGATGGTCTTCTTTCAGAACTATATCCGATGACCCTACACGCCATCCAAGATGGCGGCAAGACCCGGACATAGTTTAGCATAGGACCCCATGGGAAATGTACTTAAATATCTTCTTGTCTGAAACCACTTGGCCAATTGCAACAAAACGTGGCAGAAACGGTACTTAGATGGTCCTCTTTCAGATTTATATCCTATGACCCGCCCTGCTATGCAAGATGACCGCAAGAGCCGAACATATTTTAACGTAGGTCCGTATGGAGAATTTGCTTAAAGTTATTCACGTCAGAAACCACAAGGCCAATTGGCACAAAACTTGGCCGCAATGGTCATTATGTGGCCCGTCATCCCAGTTGTCTACAAGAGCCGAACATAGTTTAACATAGATTCCATGGGGAATTTGCTTAAGATATTCTTATCTGAAACAACTCTGCCAAAACAAAACTTGGCAGCAATGGTCCTTAGGTGATGCACCTTTAGAATTATATCCGATGACCCCGCCCGCGATTTAAGACGGCGGCAAGAGCCGAGCATAATTTAACATATGACCCCATAGGGAATGTACTTAAATATATTCTTGTGTGAAACCACTTAGCCAATTGGAACGAAACTTGACAGCAATGGTCCTTAAGTATTCCTCTTTCGGAATTATTTTCTATGACCCTGGCCGCCATCCAAGATGGCTGCCAGAGCCGAAGATAGTTAAACATCGGACATTATTGGAAATTTACTAAAAGATCTTCAGAAACCACTTGCAGCAATAGTATGCATTGGTTTACTTTCGGAATTGTATCTGATGACCCTGTCTGCCATTTAATATGGCTGCAAGAGCCAAACATAGTTTAACAAGGTACCTAATGGGAAAGTCCACTGAAGCCAATTACACCTTGACAGAAATGTTCCAGGCTGACATTCAAGTCAAGGTGAACGATACAGGCTCCTGGGAGCCTCTAGTTTTTAGAGAAAATGTTAATCTGCAGCAAAACAATATCCATGACAAGTTTTACTATCATGAATCGACCCATTTCATAGTCTGTAAACTTTGAATAAGCAATATTTGTGTTTCTCTGGTTAATAGTCAAGTAAAAGAACGAACTCATTACCAACTTCCAGTGAATCTGATACAGAACCATCACCATTCGTATCTCGTTGAGGCCGAAGGTCCGCTATTGTTGACATGAAGGTACGTACTGTACCAAGTTGGAAAATGATATGATTTTTGATGAACAATTATATTACAACTCTATCTAATCGCATTGTGGTTGGATAAAAATTCGATTATCTTGATAATATATTAAATGTATGAGAAAAGATACATTCTTTGAAAATTAATATATATATACAGGTATGTATCATGACTTGCCACTTATTTTTCATACATGAGCGTCAATCGTAAACCATGTTTGACAGAAACATAGAAAAACATAAAATGAAAAAAATAAAAATAGATTCCAAGTCATGCAGACGCAACAGTACTGGAACTGTTAATGAAAAGGGTTAAATGCACTTTAAGTGCGCAAATAAGAGGACCTTTTGAAAAAAGGTTTCACAAATATATTCCACTCTAATAAAGCTTTGCATTTCATTCAGTTAGTGTATCCTGGTCTAATAGATGCATCCTCTTTATATATATTGTTTACTCTGATCACATACCTTGAAAATAATAAGAATTTGATATATTTTCACTATTGATTAAAATTACCATTACTTTGTTCTAACAAAAAGGTTAACTTTGCATAGAATATGTGTTATACTTTGTTTATAACTTCGATTTATATGGACAACACATACTACACTTTTACCAATTATCATTACTTCGATCCATTATCTGACAGAATCCACTGGAATTAGCTTGTTTGTTTCTAATATTTCTCTCTTAAGGCTGATATCAATTTTCAGAGAAAATTTTATTTATTAAACATCTTGTCAATACTGGAAGCCTTAAAATCGTCAATATATAAAATTTCGTCACAAAGACAGTAATTTTACGATAAATTGTGAAAAAGACCTAGTAGCAGAGTATATTGTTATTTGATGTGTATTATGTACTCATAAACTACATAAATCGATAAGAAAGCAACCATTCAAAGAAAAAAAGTGGAAGAAATACTACAAATCTGAAAAAAAATAAAACTTGTTCGGTTATATATTTTGTAATTTTATCTACAAGGTTATTTTAACACGTAAATTTAATTGATGATCATATTATCAATAATATACATGATATATGTACACATAATTTACCTACATGTAATTCATGTCATTGTAATAAAATACCTGAATGCTTTTTACTGTTACCGAATTGTACAGTTGCAGTATTTGCTTCGGTATAAAATTTCAGAAGGAAACTTTCTCCCAGGGACGACATATTTATTTTGGTGAGGAATATTTGGAGATTTTTAAATTCCCACCCACTTACCGCCCTTAGTGTTATATTTTAAATTTAATGTTTTGGTTTTTCTTATACTTCCAAGTCGATTCTTTCCATACTTGTGTAATATGACTATGCATTACAATAATTTGTTTTTTCATAGTTTATATGTGCTCAGTGTACACATCACTTTATTTTCTCTTGTCATTGTTTTATGTTGTTATGAAAATACAAATTGTATTCAAATCGTCTTCATAAAGGGCACTTTTTATGCCACACCTTTGCATTTTATCTTGTCATTTATTCAGTGTTTTAACATTTTTACACATAATATACTTTTTGAATAAATGACTTCTCTCTCAAAAACTGGGTCTATATTAATGCAAACTAAGCTCAGACTCCATGATATGATTCTGTTGTCGCTGGGAATCTTGGCTATGCCATATATAAGTATAACCTAATCAATTGCTAATTGTTCTTAGTTGGAAGACATTTACTTCACTTAAAATTGTTTATTAGTACTAAATGGGAATCTGTTGTACATCAAAGCCTTTTATTATATCGTGATATTGGTGTTTACAGAAGATTTTTTCAGTATCAAAATGATCTTATCAATGGAGTCTTTAATCTGTTGTATGGTATTAATATTTTTCATAACGAAATGAGTTAAACGCGATTAATTAATAGATAAAATATGACCGAAATCTGATTCAACAATATTCAGTTAACCATAGTTAAATATGTACTACATAATTCTATGTAAGGTACTTTTACAGAATAATATAGTAATATTGTGCTGAGGTATATTCCAAGTTTAGAGAATTTAAAAAAAACACGAAATGTATTCGGTTTGTTCGGCCTTTAACCCAAAACTAAATACTTTTTGTCCTCAAATTCGTTATTTTACATTTACAAAATAAAAATAAACCAAACTTATTTTAAAACAAGAATTACTTATAACCAAAAATACCGAAATAGGAAGCCAAATTTCAGCTAAGGAGATCTACCATGTGCAATACAAGGAAGGAACCCTTAGTAATTCTATTATTTTTTAATTATGCTAAATACTGGTAAATTCTATAACAAATTATTTTTGAATTTTGCTAAATACTGGTAATTTCTATAACAAATCAATGAATAATCATGTCAGACAAGTCTGACGACTGGGTTGGCGAATACCCTCGGGGACCTAGGGTCCACCATGCAGAGGCATCGTCCCAGGAGCTTCAAAATAAAAATCCACAGATACTAATATTAGATATAGTAAATTTATCCTATGCTATATACGACGCATTTCAAGGAGTTACCTCTCATCAGCAGCAGCATTAAAACCGAAACATTTGGAAGACCAAAACCCAAACTTATTTTCATTATGTAACATTTTTCATACATAATATGCTTTTTGAATAAATGACTTTTCTCTCAAATACTGGGTCTATGTTAATGCAAACTAAGCTCAGACTCCATGGTATGATTCTGTTGTCGTTGGGAATCTTGGCTATGCCATATACAAGTATAACCTAATCAAATGCTAATTGTTCTTAGTTGGAGGACATGTCCGTCACTTAAAAGTAAAGTCAAGAAATACCAAAGGGATATTCAAAGGACAGGAAAATCGTAACTGACAAACTCCGGAGACCAACGAAGACAAGACCAAAACAATACCTTCACTACAATTAAAAACTAAAAACATATGGACAACATGGACCCCACCAAAAAACCTGGGGTAGACTCAGGTGCTCCGGAAGAGTAAGTAGTCTGCTTCCTGCAGGACACCCGCAATGCTGCCCATGTCAAATCCGGTATGAGGAAGGGATAATATCAATGGAACAGGTCCATTTTCATTTTGAAACGGTTTGTTCATACCTGTCAACCAAGTCCTGATGACGCCCATAAAACTTTAATAAGGATGACTTCAGCTTAGGGGCAACTGTTTATTAGTACAGATGGGAATCTGTTGTACATCAAAGCCTTTTATAATATCGTGATATTGATGTTTACAGAAGATTTTTTCAGTATCAAAATGATCTTATCCATGGAGTCTTTAATATGTTGTATGGTATTAATATTTTTCCTAACGAAATGAGTTAAACGCGATTAATTAAAAGATAAAATATGAACGAAATCTGATTCAACAATATTCAGCATTTAACGTACTATTAATTACAATACCAAAGTTAAAGATGTACTATATCAGTGTATGTAAGGTACTTTTACAGAATAATGTAGTAATATTTCGCTGAGGTATATTCCAAGTTTTGAGAATTAAAAAAAACACGAAATGTATTCGGTTTGTCCGGCCTTGACGCCAACAACAAACAAACATGTTTGAAGGATATTTGAATTTGTTAAGAAACTAAGAATCTACAAAAGATAATTCACTTTCTGAATGGTTATGAATTAAGTCAAATAACTGTTGTCTTAAAAAAAAATCAAAACAAAACAAAAAGAACAAAAAACAACACCATTCTCTCTTATTATCTGTTATTAAAACGGATATAGTTGTAATGATAGAAGTTTAGCTGCGTTGTTGAAATAATGATGAAAATATGATGAAAATATTCCTGAGAGTATCACAGGAAATGTCAACAGTGACATGCCAATCAAACGCCAAATCACGAAGAAAAGGGACAATGAAGTGAACAGAATACTAAACTAAAACACAACAGGAAATCAGGATTAACTGATTTAGTACAGGCACAAGAAAGTGGAGGAGTCAAACAGATTTTATTGGAACCCAAACCTCCTCTTTCTTTTGTTTGTTTAATTGGGGTTTTACGCCGTTTTCAGCACATTTGGCTATTTCGCGGCGGCCAGTTTTTATTGGTGGAGGAAGCCGGAGTACCAGGAGAGAACCACCGACCTTCGGTAGGAAAATTGGCAATCCTTGTCAATTAAGATCGGAGTCAAACACAAACCCGCCACAGGTGAGATTCGAACTCACAACCTCAGCGTTGACAGGCTAGTGATCATTAGTAGTCATGACGAACTACCTAGACCACTCGGCCACCGATACCCAACCCTCCTCTTAAACACAAGATTAACATTTGTAACTTGTTTTCAAGATTCTGCGTACGTCTGAAGATATTAATCTAAGATATTTCTCCATGCACATTATCACCGGAAGTTTCGCCATGTAATTCCTCTGACGAGAGTGATAATGCAAAGTAACTGTAGTTAAAAATATACATGGGTTTTAATCTATTTTCGGTTGGTAGTATATGTATATAACATAACTGTGTAAGACATATTACATTTTGAATGAAATGAAATCGTAAGGCATATCAATACCTTACTGGCAATATAAACCAAAGTGGGTTAGGCAAAAATTAACAAACAAACAATTAAATTATAGAACACAATATTACACAATATTACAGATCTGGAGATCACAGTTAATATGTGTAGTATTAACATGACATGAATGATATAGCCAATGTGGACCTTATCTTCACTGTTATAAAGAATAATTTATAAAATCAACAACATTCGTCAAAACATCCATATCCGGGTCGAGAAAAAGTTTTAATTTTTCAACAGAGCAAAGTTGGTTAAAATTTATCTATAAATGTATTTAAAAATGTTTTTCTTATTTCATTATTAATTTTACAATAGAGGAATAAATGAACCTCGTCGTCACCAACAATACAAACTCTGCAATAGTAGTAAACTTTGCAATCTTTAAATAGTTTTCAAAATTCAAGTCGGATGTTAATTTACTATGAAGAAACAGCTTTGAGTTATTAATCTTTGTGAATCTTTGAAATTTAAAACGATAAGAAATAAGAAAAATCTGATTATAGCAATCACATACATAGCGGTTTGTGCATGCATTTGATATTACATTTGGAAATTCATGCAATATTTACTATTTACTATTTGTTCTTGCCATATTTGTCAGATACCGGGTTGGCATGTTTTTTATGCTACTTCATTACATTACATTACTACTACATGTAATATAGATCTGATAGTTTATAACAGATTGATTTCATACATGCGAATTTGTTTTAAAAAAGAAGAAGTTAAAAGACGTTAACAATCAAAACTTCAAACCAACCATTAAAATCATAATAAAAATGTAATCAATAGAAATGTTATGAATCGGAACCTCACATTCCAGGTAACAATTGAAAATGCGACCAACAAATATCCACTTCTTTAACCTAGTAAAATATTTACAGATCAGGTCTCCAGCTCCCTGAATATATTCGTTATGGAATAACACCGCTCTTGTAGCATAGAACTAATTCATTCTTAAGAGACAAAATCTTTTGGAGACTATAGGTTATATAGAATAGTGAAGGATGAATATAATACATGTATATGAATACCAGGAACCTATTTTCGTTTAACCAATGAATGGTTTTTTACTTTGATTTCAGTTTTTTATGGGAAGATATATTTCTGTCGGTCAAAATATACTCCGCACTGTATTGATTGATAATTCAAATAATTATTAATGATTATTAATTAATATGATAAAAATAGCCTTAATATGGCAAATTTTTGCATGACCAATATTTTTACGTTGCCCTGGTATTTATATGAAAATTGATCCCGCTCATAATTCAATATTGATTTTAAAGTCAATATTGAAACAGGGAAATATGGAATTGCATACGGACCGGAAATTTGGAAACAGGGCAATATTGTATTCCATACGGATCAGCTGTACAGACTGTTTAGATTATTTAATAAAAGTGTTACGAACTTGCTGATTCTGTATTGTTTTTGCGTTTAATTTTAAAAACGTAATCAATCATTTTAAACGTCATTTGAATCAAACATAACAAATTACAGGGAAAAGATTGGTGAAACTAGACAAATTATATTTCTTGAAGAGTCTCTTGGGATTAATGGAGAAAAGTAGTTGCAATTTCTTTTAATTGAGTACTAGAAATTATAGACCTCGTTGGACACGTGTGTACAAAATAACATTATTCGATGATTACCGGAAAAAGACCACGCGTTTGCATCATCAATGACATTCGTGATTGACGTTTGTTTACTTAGCAGTACTTTTGCTTGCTAGAGAAATTGATTTTAGTAAATATCTTCCATATTTTAAAGAAGGCACTCAATCAAGTTACCGTAGTATTTGCGATTTGCAATTTAATGGGTTACAGAAATCTTGCGGAGGGTTTGAGAATGAGAAAAAGCTCTGTCGAAACAAACATGACAGTTTATCCATGTTATCTGCTTGTGTAGGATGAACAACATGGCCGCCAAAGGCCATCTTTGATTTCTATTGGATAATCTTGAAAAATGTTCTCTGAAACTACATGAAAATTTGCAGGGTTGATGACAACTATACCCTCCACAATCGATCGATATTTAGTTGAGATTCATACGTTCAAACGACGGCTGCGGCTGTTCAAAGTTTCCTTTGATACCATTTGGGAAAGGACCTTTATGTAATTTGCTCAGTAACTAATGGGCAGATTGTAATTAAAGTTGACAGGAATGATGTATGGAAGGACCTCTACCAACTTTGGACTTCCGAGTCAAGTTGAACTAACAACATGGCCGCAAGATGCCAACTTTGATTTTAATTGGCTAATTTTCAAAACTTTTCTCTGAAAATACATGGTGAAATGTTTTGAAACTATAACCTCTACAAACGATCCACCTTTGGTGGAGATTCATCGTCTTAACTGACGCCTGCGGCTGTTCAAAGTCTCTATAAAAACCATATGGGAAAGGACTTTTTGTCCTTTGCTCAGGAATCGACAGGCAGATTATATCTAAAGTTCGCAGAAATGATGATTGTAAGGACCTTTACCAACTCTCTACCATATGACTTGTTTTGAAACTTTGCAGATTTGATGACGTCAGTACCCTTACAAACAATCCACTTTATTATGTTGTATTACTTGTGATATCATCAGAATACCTGTAGAAATAAGAGAAAAATTGCAGAGAGGAAGAAAATGAATAAAGTCAATCATGATATCAAAGAAAGTATAGAGCAGACTACTGAAACTGAAAAATGTTGCCAAGGAAATAATGTAGAAGGTAGAGAACAAACAATAGAGAATTGAATTTTTTGTACTTTTTGCCTTTTTTTAGATAGAATTTTGTTGTTTACTATGAAACCAATTAGTCTGATTTCTTTTTTTGTGTATCTTCGATCGGTGAACTCGCGGATTCGACATGACTTTGAAATTTGTCTGCATCTTATCTTGACCTTCACCTCGAAAATGGCACCAAAGGAAGGTTGAATACAAAACTTTACGACAAACAGGATGACTTTGACTTTCCAATCGTCAACTTTCCATTTTTGAGCGGCAATATTCGAGAAGCGCCGGCGTATGGAGTATATATGTCACAACTCATACGTTATTCCGGAGGTTGTGACATATACATTGACTTCCTGGACCGAGCCCGGCTCCTAACAGAAAAATTGCTCAGACAGGGGTACGTTACTCCTATGCTGAAGTCATCCTTATTGAAGTTTTATGGGCGTCATCATGAATTGGTTGACAGGTATGAAAAAACCGTTTCCCAAATGAAAATGGACCTGTTCCATTGATATTATCCCTTCCTCATACCGGATTTGACATGGGCAGCATGGCGGGTGTCCTGCAGGAAGCAGAGACTGCTTACTCTTCCGGATCACCTGTGTCTACCCCCAGTTTTTTGGTGGGGTCCATGTTGTTCATACGTTTTTAGTTTTTAATTGTAGTGCATGTATTGTTTTGGTCTTGTCTTCGTTGTTCTCCTGATTTTGTCAGTTGTTACGATTTTACTCTCCTTCGAATATCCCTATGGTATTTCTTGACTTTACTTGTATTTGCCGTTTTTTCGCCAAGATTTTGGCTTGGTGAGTCGATTTAGTACAAAGCAAGATTTATATTCATATCTCATCAAGATTGTTCTTGTCCTAATATAATAATTTCCTCTGGAGGTTTACCAATAATCCATCTTCCAACCTGTTTAACAAATTGTTTTTGTCTTTGTATTTAGGTCTTCTACATTTTTCATTGTATTAATTTTTACATGTTTTATTGGTTCAATGGTTTATTTTCAATGCTTCTTTCGTAGGTATTTAGTGAAATCCTTTAAAAAACACGTTATGTCATAATTTATACTCAGCTGTTATTAACAAGTATTAAAGTAATATAAAAAAAAAACTAAATGGAAAATCGATTTTGCGCATTTGAGCAAGTATCTATTATTCGATATTGTTATATACTGTATTTCATTATTGACTAGATAAAATGTACCTTTGTACTACATTGTATTTGTATATTAAAATTTTGAAATTGGTTCATAAAATAAACGTTTGCATTAATAAATTCAAAATTTTTCAATTTATAATTTGGTATTCATAGTCGTAACAGTTTGAATTGACAAGTTCAGAAGTGTATTATAAAACTATATTTAAGCCCATTGCATTTTTTCATAAATGCAGTATGAATAATGTATTTTCACTTGACTTACAAATTACATAATATTTAATGCAAATTCCACAACATTACTGTTAGCTGCTATATGGTTTTCATATTTCTGAATATTAATATGTTAAGTAGACACGGAAGTGTCATGATTTAAATATTTGTCTGTACCATAGGATTAAACCAATAATTTATATTAAAAAAAAAACTTGCATTCAGAATTATGAAGCAATTATGAATTATGAAACGAGTCTACTTTCAGACGATATCCATCCTTCAGTATGACTTGCTCCTCTGAGTTTAGTCGGATTTTTTGTCATTTCATCTGAGCTCAAAACACACTCTTCATTTCTTATAACGGAATAAATTTTAGATCGCGGTCAATCAAGATTGTATCGAATTCTCGTGTTGATATTCAAAATCGTCGCGACCTGTCGAATGAATAGCTGAAACGTTTTGAATACTTCGGCTTATAAAATAACATTACAGAATCTCGTATCATTCTTAAATGGTTCTTTTACTGTTGATGTAAACAGTGTCATCAAATTATTACCTCTAGGTCCTTATTGCAACATACATGTACCATGGCCTTGTGAGTGATACAGGCTCACGAGATCCCGGTAAACCAAGCAACATATATGTACCATACCCTTGTGAGTGATACAGGCTCACGAGATCCCGGTAAACCAAAGCAATATACATGTACCATACCCTTTTGAGTGAAACAGGCTAACGAGATCCCGGTAAACCAAGCAACATACATGTACCATACCCTTGTGAGTGATACAGGCTCAAGAGATCCCGGTAAACAAAGCAACATACATGTACCATACCCTTGTGAGTAATACAGGCCCACGCGATGCCGGTAAACCAAGCAACATACATGTACCATACCCTTGTGAGTGATACAGGCTCGTGAGATCCCGGTATACCAAGCAACATACATGTACCATACCCTTGTGAGTGATACAGGCTCACGCGATCCCGGTTAACCTAGCAACACATGTACCATACCCTTGTGAGTGATACAGGCTCACGAAATCCCGGCAAACCAAGTAACATACATGTGCCATACCCTTGTGAGTGATACAGGCTCACGAGATTTCAGTAATCCAAGCAACATACATGTACCATACCCTTGTGAGTGATACCGGCTCACGAGATCCCGGCAAACCAAGTAACATACATGTACCATACCCTTGTTAGTGATACAGGCTCACGAGATCCCGGTACACCAAGCAAAATATATGTACCATACCCTTGTGAGTGATACAGGCTCACGAGATCCCGGCAAACCAAGTAACATACATGTACCATACCCTTGTGAGTGATACAGGCTCACGAGATCCCGGCAAACCAAGTAACATACATGTACCATACCCTTGTGAGTGATACAGTCTCACGAGATCCCGGCAAACCAAGTAACACACATGTTCCATACTCTGGTGAGTGATACAGGCTCACGAGATCCCGGCAAACGAAGTAACATACATGTACCATACCATTGTGAGTGATACAGGCTCACGAGATCCCTGTAAACCAAGCAACAACATGTACCATAACCTTGTGAGTGATACAGGCTCACAAGATCCCGGTAAACCAAGCAACATACATCACCATACCCTTGTGAGTGATACAGGCTTACGAGATCCCGGGACACCAAGTAACATACATACACCATCCTCTTGTGAGTGAAACGGGCTCACGAGGCCCCGGTAAACCACGTGACACCAAATAAAAGGCCAACTTCATGTGCATATTTGACCTTTCCACTTACCCATTTTGTTGTTTATACTTGTATTTGAACTCTTCTTATCTCAGTAAAACATGTTGGGAGAAACCCTCAATCGGGGGTATTGTACACCAATTGGGATATAGTACCTTAACTGGCGTATAATGGTATACCATAATTGGGGTACCTGGTTGACAACAAGCTTTTATTAATAACTGTTCTTACTGCGAACAGAAATTATTTGTTAATTATAACACATCGGGTATAACTGTTAAAACTATGAAAGTAATAAAACGCATCACAAAATACCGAAATAAATTCGATGCACTGTATATGGCACGTCAAACGTTTCAATATTCAAAAAAAAATATTGATTCAAAAAAAAATTATGTTCAAAACTTACAAATATATATGCAATATTTATAAATATATATATATATATATATATATATATATATATATATATATATATATATATATATATATATATATATATGTATACAAGAAAACGTCTTTCAATCCGGACAAGGCCGGCAGCAAAAAGTAGAGATAGAAACAGTAGTGAATGTAAACTACTCTGGAAACCTGTGTCTCGATGCCAATTGCACAATCCAGTCAGGCGTTCGGACCTACACCTGAATCAAAAATATGAAATAATTACAAATTACAAAATCCCTGTATAACAAAAGTAAATTTAGCGTGCACAAGTTGCACGGCAGCTAGAAAGTGACGCGGTACCCAGCTACCTCAAAAATACCCGGCAAATCGATCATACCATTGGTCACGACATATGACCTTATTATATATTCATACGACCTGTAACGGCCAATACAATATTTTTCCGACTATACTAAGCCAAACGTGGAAAAATACTATTATAATATTGTGAATTTTCTTCCTCGACATATCATTATTTATACTGCACGTACTGTGTATAGTATATATAAAGGGGTACAAATAATCCAATGCTTTATCTGTACGTTATATAATATAATGTCAATCATTTACGTCACCCATATCCAGAACTACATTTGATGCATGCCGAGTACTTATTTCACGTATAAACAAAATAACAATAAATAGTAAGTGTTTACTGAAAGCTTCCTAATGTTCGTCTGCTACAGAAACTTTGCCTTAAAAAATGTATGAAGGCCTGGAAAAACAATTGAACATTTTCCTTTGGCATTGAATGCAGTAATATACAATAAACTACCGTAAATATTCCAAACTCTCCATCAGCTACCCAGAATGTTCCATCTGATGAAAATTGCATGATACTCATCTGACAGTAAATTTTCCCCAACATAATCAGTGTGATCCAGAGTTCTTAGATTAAGGATGTTCGCTGCTCAGTTTCAAAATAACAAGCTTTCCATAACACTGGTAAATATTGATAGTGGATTAATAAAGGAACTAAAAGATCGGAAAAAAAATTATAGGTCCGTGTGCTTGTTTTCGAGATATAAGCCATTGAAAATTTGGCGGGAAAAGTATGCCTCTCTTGATTTTACATATCTTTATCATTGAAAAGTTTTATTTCTCAAAAACCATTAAATAATGACAAGGATTTTATAAGATTTTTACAAATGGCTAATTATTCAGCATGCAAAAGATTAATGAGAAGAAAATGTGTGTTAGCGGGGAAAATAATAAATGGCATTCAAATGGATAAAACCAGATGATTCTGAACATCTCACAAGAATGAAAAAACATGACCAGCGATCATCCTTAAGAGCTTAGACATTCAGCAAAACACTGCAAAAAAAAAACAATTGAAGTAATTGCATTATTGACCAGAATGAAACCAGAGAACTGCAAACAATACAGCTTGCGGAGCTTTATCCTCTTCTTTTCAACATCTTTCTCATAGTAGAATAGAAAGATTTTGGAGAGTTTGAACCATCGACTCTTCGTAGCATTGTCAGTAGTGTAGACAGAAATACGGACACTCCGTCATGGGAGACCAAAATGATGAAACGTACGTATACAAGACAAACGCATATGGATAAGCACAAAATTTTAGAACAGCAATGCACGGGTAACAAGTAAAATGAAATTCAGCATCTGACAGATGACGGTATCAAGATATCATTTGACAGAGGAATACTTGGTGAAAATTCTGCTGAAGAATCATTAAATATTGTTTGGTTCAACAACTGTGTCAAGTTTAGACCGAACATTACACACTTAGGTATGTTTATAAATAACCAGTTCGGTATATCTCTAGAATGTACATGTACATGAAACAAATACATCCATTTAACCCCAACTAAACTTTGTTTCTGGTCACTTACATTTTCTTACAGTTAAAATAAAGCATGGTTCATATCCCACCTCTGCCACCCACAATTATGCTTACCACTCTTTGGATAGTTACCATTATTCTCGCAGAAATGTATCATCACGCGAAAGGAGTGCAGTCATTTGGTTGGAATTATTCAGATGAACAATACATGTAAATTTATTGGGGAGCTACCAAGACTATTTGCAGATTTACTATTTAATAAAGGACCATCATTCCTAAGAAAGTTTTAAACGGTCCCAAATAGAACATTATGTAAATTTTCTGTCATTAAGGGTGATATCTCCTACAAATTTTTTTCGTTACCTTTCAGATAAAGGCTGTGTTTAACAATGTATCAAAATCAGACGAATAGTGAATTTAATAGATGCTAACAAGATTTGTACAGAAAGACCGGTGGACTCTTCCCCGGCATTACTACAATGTATGCCCTCTGCATTAGTTGCAGCGGGGGACATAAATACCTGATATTTTTACTTATCATAATTTTCTTTGTTTATCTTTTTGTTTTTATAAACAAAAGAAATGGATAACAGGAAAGGTCAACAACGACATAGTAATCAATCACAGCTACCCAACAGACAGAACCTCGGACAAAAACTAATATACCGGATTTGACATGGGCAGCATAGCGGGCACTAACAACACCAGTTTGATCTTAAATGGCCATTTCAGTCTTGTTTAATCTTTATTGTCTTGAGTTTTAGAGATTTTAAACAAAATCAAGATAACAAGACCAAAACAAGATATAATGCCTTGCAGTCAATCAAGATTTGTTAAGACCAGTTTATAAAAAATTAAGATTGAATTATTGAATGTTTAACAATACCTGTGTTGAACTGATATAAACTGAACACTGAATAATGAATGATGAATGATGTACTTTAAACAATGTAGCCAGAGATGAAGTTTCTTTTGTCTCTGGTGCACGTACGTATGTAACATATTTTCTGTGTTTATTTGTTCTGTTTGTTGTTGTCCATTTGTCTTCCCGGGTTCGCGTCTTTCAATGGATTACGTTTTTTGTATTTGCTCCTTAGGTATGTTTGTCCTTTGTAAGTGTATTAAAAATTACTCATCAATGTTTATTTCACTTTCAGTATTATAAACAACTTTACCATAGCAGCTGATATTTTTTCATTTACTCTGAACTCCGTTTGCTATATACTAGTTGGATATGTATTTGTACATGAACTCCATATTGTATGGCCTTATATAACAAGATGAATATGGTACAATGTGTAAATGACTGACATTTACTTGAAAGTAAATATAATAGTATCAATATAACTGTTTAATTTGTCTATAAGTATAGTACGAATTTAACTCGCCACACCCAACAATATGTTCAAGGAAAATTAAAAATATACATTACTATCGAAAAGGAAAACTAATTTCCGATACAATGTACAAGGGCACAATTGGTTTGATAGTAAGTCGCACCCTCAAACTAAACTAGTATTAGTAAAAACCTAAAAGATATATTCACGTCTTTGAAAAATATGAAACATACAAACAAACAAAAAGGCGATTTTCCCTTCCGCTTTGCACCCGTCAAGAAGAATATTAAACCATTTATGATTTTGTGGAATTTTATGTAAATAAAGTTTCAATTTTAGGCACTGACCCCTATTGATCCCTTATATATTACAGACTTTAACCTACAATATGTAGGTATTTAGAATTAAAAAATAAGAAACATCAAATAATTGTCGTATACAGTTTACATGCTACCAAACTGCATTTGTTTAACGATCTAACGAAGAATTGACCTTAAATTGTAGGCTTATTTAGTAGTTTGTCTATATTGCATGTCATTTTATTATTTCGTGTATAAATAAATACAATTCAAATTCATCACACTTTGTAAACATCTACAGTAAACACACACTGCATTCGTAGTTAAAATTCATCGCGTTTCTAGTTAAAATGCATTGCTTTCGACCAACGGAGGACTGATTTCTGGCGTTGCACTTTTAAATATTTGAACCGAATTCGTAAAATTGTACACACAAATATCATTTGTAATGAAAAGTAAAAATGTACTTATCAATTAAAATGTATGTTGTTTAGTTGTCGATTCGCACATTCCATAGACTGTGTCTCCTATTTTTTGGCGGAAACTGCGGTATTTATTAATTACAAATGACTTATCTCAATATACTGCTTCATTGCTTGTAAAAAGAAAAATATTCAAAACCAATGTTGTCAAGACCAGTTCAAAATATCTTCATATGCATCTAGATTTTGATAAGACTTTTCAGGTATGTTTAAATAAAAATTTAAAAACTATGATTAGTCTAATACTTACAGTGTTGATTGTCTTCAAATAAACCAGAAAGGTTACATGCATTTTCTCTTCAACAGGTAACAATTTGTAGTTGCGTGATGACATCAATATGTGTACACATGTATATAATATTAAAATACACGTTTATTTGTACTCGCCGCGAAATATTGACCACTCGCATTTCTTTTTGTTCCTAAGGCTCACAGAAAAACATCATCTAGTATAAGAGGTTGTTTTTCATTTTTGTTTAGAATAGGTCAATGATTGTTTGTTTATTATTTTTTCAATTACCTGTACGGAAGGTTTATTCACAGGGGCCAGACTTCTGGATATTTATTTCTTTTTCATTTTATATATTATTTATTTATTATTTTTTTTTTTTGGTCTTATTTCATGAGTACTTTTAATAAATACCCACTGTAACAACGAATATTCTGCGTTTATTATCAATGTGCTTTACACTATCCACGTCCTTATACTAAAAAACCCGGGAAAAAATCCTAGGATTTTTGCGTTTATTATCAATGTGCTATACACTATCCACGTCCTTATACTAAAAAATCCTAAGATTTTTTAGTATAAGGATGGATAGTGTATAGCACATTGATAATAAACGCAGAATATTCGTTGTTATAGTAAATATTTAATAAAAAAATAAGACAACCAAATAAGACAATAAGACAACCAAAAAAAAAAAAAATAATAATAAAATAAAAAATAAATAAACATCCAAAAGTCGGGCTCCTGTGATTTTAATCGTGGCAGAGGAAGGAAATCCAAATGGCGGGTTATATCCTTTTAGGATTTTTTAGTTTAAGGACGTGGATAGTGTATAACACATTGATAATAAATGCAGAATATTCGTTGTTACACTGAGTATTTAATAAAGTACTTAAGAAATAAGACAAATAAAATAAAAAATAAATAAATATCCAGAAGTCGGGCCCCTGTGGGTTTATGTGGAGTAAAAGCATCAATTGGTGTATTAATGGTATGTCTTAATTAACTCTCCCAAACAAAAGTTTGGAAACTTATTATTATTATCATTATTATTTTATTTACTTATCAAATACATTGGATTAATTAAATAAAACGTGGTAGCAATTGTCTGTATTTTGGAATTAATTGATAAATAAAGTACAAAAATACATGAATTAAGGTCAGCTATAGCCCTTTTCAGAAACTCATTTCGGAATCACGATTCTGACTCTAAAATTATAATTTGAAGCAGGTTATTTGCCTTGCTGGGACGTAGTACTGGTTCGCTGCAGTGCAGAGCAACCAGTAGAAAGTAAATAGAAATTATTTATTACTTTTGATATACAAATATTTCCAGCTTTATAATCGTAAGTAATTCCCATATTTATATAAACCAAGCAGTATGTGCAAATTAACAAGTTTTAAAAACAGTTAATCTTTTACTCTTCATTGCAGCGAACCAGTACTACATCCCAGCAAGGGAAGTAAGTTCGAATCGTGATTCCGAAATGAGTTTCTTAAAAGGACTATACTGATTTATCGGGGCGATTAGTTTTAAACTTCTTATATTTAGATTTGACATAGGTTTCGTCAGAAAATACTTCTAGGGCTAATATATTTTGTCGAAATAAGTTGTCAATGTTACTATAAATCATGCACCCATAACCACAAGTTTCTCTGAAATGTTTATTCTTATTATACATAACGTGGTATGGAAGATTTTTCTCTATCTTGAAGGCCCATTTTTGAATTTTAGATGAAGTACAACAATATTGTACCTGTAATTATACTTTTATAAAAATATGTAGGGATTTGTAACAATTTATTAACCATACCGCTTTTTCTTATGGTCTCATTGTTTTGTGATGATTCGTTATTTTTTTCACGAACCTTTCAAACAAAATATAGATATCAAGTAAGATATGCAAAATAGTATCATAGAATAACTAAATTTGATTTTAATGCTGCATTTTGATTGGCTGCAACAGCAAAAATCAACATTTGTTATACTGTATAACCTCTGTTGGTCTTGTGACATCACCAACCGATTAATCCGCCACTTGTAAATTAAGATAGTCCCATGTCATTATTGCTTGAATCGAGGAATCATTGCACACTGTTCTTGTTTTCATAAAACAGGATAAAATTAAATCTATTTCCACTTGAAAAGAAATACCACCGAACAGAAAGAACACTTTTTATGAAAACAATGAATGTTTTGGTCTAGTGAGATAACAAGATAATGACAAAATCAACAATGACATTAAACATACATTGTGTATGTGACAAGATAAACTTTAATCTGTACTAGGGGCTGTTTTTAACTTCCATTGAGCTGTAAGATTTTTTTTACATATGGAGAACAAACATGAAACACCTCTTCTACTCAAAATTTTCTTATGTTTTACGAGTGGATTTTTTCCTCAACAGGTCAATTACCATATTCTGTCTCATCAATAATGAAAAATAAAGTGTTTTTTATCACTAAATGTATAAATCATTTTTATAGTAGAGCTCCACCGTTTTTAGAAATACTTGACATTGTACATTTGTTGTGTTCAAATAAATTGTAATTTTTTTATTAAAATTTTCTCAGTGCAAATGTAAAAAAAAAACATTATGCACAAAAATAAGCAAAAAAGTTAAAAAAAGACTCAAAGTAGTATTATTAGATATCAGTGCAAACTTGTTCCTATTTAAATATAGTGTTGTACATGATACCACGATGCATGTATGTACAGTTGAGATCAGTTCTAACCTCTCAACTATTCTGTCAGAGAGAACGGTTCTAGGGTAGAATCAACCCTGTCATAAATGGTTCTAGGATAGAACCGTCCACTAGATCGTCCGCCTCTTTTTTAATTTTGACATTTGTAAGAATTTCACCGATGCCTCATGAAATAATCGGATTTTTCCTGATAACTATCATTCACAATGTTAGTCTGATCTAACTCACAATCGACATACATTTTAAGTATGTAGTTTTTCATTTCCTTTTCAAGGTCAGGATTATGTTCTTGTACATGTTGTTTCTCTCCACAATGGGGTAATTTGAACTGACGAAACTATTCGACGATATAAGTATTTTTATCTAACGCAAGTATATAACCATTTTTACCGTCCTTCTTTATCATAAGCTAAGATGTGTGATACTTTTTTCTCTCGGATAGTGATATATAATACAGGTAAACATGGAAATGCTTTGATTACTAAAGAATACAAATTAATAACGCAATGAACGATCGGCATTTGTATTCAACAGATATAATTATCTACAAAAAAAAACCAATTTCTTTTCGATAAGGGAGCAACCATTTGATTTTATGGGGAAGGCTATGATCAAATTTTGAATAAAATTGCAGGACCAGAATTTTGTCAAAATAAAAAAAGACAGGATCACTTTATGTGTCAAAAAAATTCAGGACCTCTATCAATCAAGAAATGTTTGGGTTTAAAGGAAAATGAAAATTCAGGCCGAAAAAAAAATCCAGGAAAAAAAATTTCGACGAAATAAATAGGCAGGATCAAACATTTGATCCTATCCCCCCTAAAAAGCAAATGGTTGCTCCCTACAGAGAAGAAAGCAAAAAAATAGAAAATTTTAGTTGTAAAGGAAATATAATAACACAAAAATACAGCCAGGTTTTGAATTTTATTTGAATGCGCCTCAATAAAATAAATTATTGACTAACAATAGAATATAAGCCTAAATATTATAAAACCTGTCAGTACAATACAAAATGTCAAAGTACGCACATCACATACCCGTCCAATATGCCGTATTGACTAGTCAATATGACATATTGGATTGGTTAGGCTTTAAAGAATCAAATTGATCTTGTCAATATGACATATTGGAATAGTTAGTCAGTAATGGTATAATTGCATAAGGTTCGCCTCAGTCCAATTTGGCTTGCCTCGGACCAATAACTAAGCCAATATGGAAAACTTTACGCAATAATACTTTAATATAAACATATAACTATCTTCATTTCATATAGTTTAGCAAATGAAAAAAATCAAACAGCACGAGCTATTTCGCAAGCGTTCAATACGGAAAAAAAATATAATATTCGGTTTCAAAATACGAAAAAAACATGGCGTCGGCTTGTACAATACGGAATAATTACGGCTTCCGGTTAGTAGTATATATGCGGTTCTTAAGTCGTATTTGAGGTGGTGGAGGAGATGGTGGAGCCGGAAGTGACGCCACCGAAACCGGAAATGACGTCATATGATGTGACCTCATCAGAACCGGAAGTCACGTGACCAGAACCAAAAGTACCCTAAAGTGGTTTGCGCGCATGCGCAACCGGAAGTAGTGGGTTTTTTCGCCGTTTACGGAAGTGACGTAAGTCACGTGTCAAGACTCTGATGTGTGGTCTGGGCATGCGTGACCGGAACCGAAAGTCAGGCGCATGCGCAACGGAGGTAGTTGGTTTTCCCATGATTTGTTTACGGAAGCGACCTAAGTCTCGTGCTGGGACCCGAATGTGTCGTCTGCGCATGTGTGACCGGACCCGGAAGTGGTTTTGCGCCCTTGCGCAACCGCAAGTAGTGGATGTTCCCGCCATTTTCCATTGTTTGTTGACGGAAGTGACGTAAGTCACTAACTGGGACCCGGAAGTGCCATGCTTGACCAGAATTCTGATTGATTTATCTCCCTTTTTTCCGCACCTCTCGGTCGTCTTTGGATCTTTCATTGCTCTGTATAGGTAAGGGTCTCGCATCAAGCCTCTGATACTCTCACTGTTATGTCGAAGTCCGAGGGATATCGAAGTGCAGAGGTACTGTTGGATTATCTCCTCCTTATCCCGCTCTTTTCGTTTGCGGGTGATGTTTTCTGTGAGGACTAAAGGTAGGATTGGATTATGTCCCCTACCTCCAAGTGATGCTGTCACCATTAGATCAATGGACGGATGTCCTTAGCAACCGCCTTAGCAACGGTGGTCCGTTTCATTGCTCTATGATGTACTTCGTTTCTCTTCTCTTGCTCCATGCCGCTCTTCGCTGCTCGTCGCTGTTCATCGCTACTCATCACCTTACTCTCGTGCTCATTTCAGTTTTATGGGGCTATTCGTCATTGTTTTCGCTGCTGCTACCGCTCCTCCTGCTTGTTGCTGTTCGTCATCGCTGCTCTTCTCTTGTTCATCCTGTTTTTCTCTTGCTCTTCTCTTGCTTATCGCTTTTTTCTCTTTCTCTAAGCTGCTCATCGCTGTTTTTCTCTTGCTCTTTACTGCTCATCGCTGTTTTTCTCTTGCTTTTTGCTGCGCATCGCTGTTTTTGTCTTGCTCTTTGTTGCTCATCTCTGTTTTTCTCTTTCCTTTTGTTGCTCATCTCTGTTCTTCTCTTGCTCTTTGCTGCTCTTTGCTGTTTTTCTCTTGCTATTTGTTTGCTTATCTCTGTTTTTCTCTTTCTCTTTGCTGCTCATCGCTGTTTTTCTCTTGCTCTTTGCTGTTCATCGCTGTTTTTCCTTTGCTCTTTGCTGCTCATCGTTGTTTTTCTCTTGATCTTTGCTTCTCATCGCTGTTTTCTCTTGCTCTTCTGTTGCTCTCTTTGTTCCGGATCTACAGAATAGTACGAGGCAGTAGGTAAGTATTTTTACAATTAAACAAACGCCACATTACATAAGATTCCTACATGAAACCAACCACCTCGGTGGTCGCGTGGTAGCGTGCTCGCCCCGAGTGCGGATGGTCGCGGGTTCGATCCCCGGCCGGGTCAAACCAAAGACATTAATATTGGTATTTGCTGCTTCTCCGCCAAGCACGCGGCATCCAATAGTAAGAGCAAAGAATGGTCAGCTCAGAGTCAGTATAATGTGTCCGAGTGAGGTGATATGTCTTCCTGCGGACAGTTACTTTGTGAGCTAGCACATTAAAAATCCGACTTAGCGTGTCGGTCTAGTACAAAGCAAGGATACTATTCATTATCATATCAACATGTTCTCGTCCTGATATGCATGTGGTTGCCACAGGACGTTAAACAATTCATCCATCCATCCACCCTACACGACACCCGAAGGACGCATGTTGGAATGGCACACCACACAACACGAGAACGAATAGCTTAAACACCTTTTAAAAACTTTCATTCGTGAGAAAGTAGTATATTATACCATTGAACAGTCTTTCTGTCTTACACTATGGTCAGTTTTCAGTATTTGGTTAATTTTTAAAAGGAATTTAAAAACAAATATAATTTGATGTATATATTTCCCTAACCCTTTGTCAATTTAACCGTTTCTGACCCCGTTGTTTATCAATAATTTAATCAAAGTGTGGTTGCCGAAGATCTCGGTCGACAATTAGTTAACCTTTTGGCCGCGACGCGTTCGCGGTATTTTTTTTCAGAAGTCGCAAACTGCATCAATAATACTTTGAAGTCTTGTTGTATTTTCAAAGAGGAACACACTGTCGAAACAGCTTACCGAATATATTTTTTTTTATATCAGTACTCATGTAGAAACTGTATCCTGTTTTCATGATCCTTATAAATAGATTAAATCTATCTACCAAAATAGTATATATCAGTAGGGACAGGATTTGAGAAATTATCGCTAAAATATAAAACATGGAATTTTTATCGATGTTCATTCTAAATATTTAGATAACTATTCGCCGAAACCTGAAACACGATATCAAGTAACATGTATATTATTTTTCAATATTCAAATGCAGTTAAATCCAAAATTTTATAAAATCTTGTAGTTGAAATTGGTACTTTTTATCTCATTAAGGACTTTCTGGATTTAAAATCTAAATATTGTTACTTCAAACTATAAATCAAGGCAACATGTACTTTGTCACATCGCATTGTCCGTGTATGATAACATTCTATAGCATATCTATACAACAAAAATTAAGGTGTAATGGTCACATAATAATTGCAACAGGTGCAATTCTAATCATAATTTTACTGATTGAGGATGCATGTGTTGTCTGAACATATTACAGCTCTCTGTTGATGCGTTTCTTTAAATGCTGGTATTCTCAATGAGTTAACTCAAACTGAACAAATCCGACAGGTTTCCAAGTTTGGTCATTCGACTTCTCTTCCGGTCAGACATCTGACTCTATTTTTAACCTTTTTCGGAAATTAATTTTCCATAAATATTTTACTCTTGTGAATATTTTGCATGCGTAAAAAAAACATTTTATGACTTTAATCTCTTATATAACTAAAAGACAAAGAACAACACGAACACCTTTAAAACCAGGCGTGAACTCAGGTGACCCGGAAGGGAAAACAGTTCCTGCTCCGTATACGGTACCATTCGTGAAGTTCAACTAAGTCAATCCGGTGGTAATCACAAATCGGTGGAGGCTCAGGAAATTTTAAGAGAGTGGGAACAGGTCCGACATGATCTTAGATATTTGAACACTGTAATGTTCAATAAACTCGTGAGGACGTCCGTAAAATTTCCTAAGTAATGACATCAACATATCCTTGATAAAACCTTGGTTAAAAAGCTTATGTGACAGCAGTAATCCTCTTTGTCGAAAGTTATGGTAACTCACACATGCCCTTGAATATCGGATAAGCTGAGAAATGTAGACGGTATAGGCAGGCGATTCTGGTATATACCTAATCAAGAAGGGAAAGTTTAATATTATGAAAGTTGAAGTCATCACGTTTGTCATTAATTTTTGTCTGTAACTGTCCCTCATTGTCTATTTAAATAAACAAATCCAAATATAAAGAGGACTGAGATATATCTGTAGTATCCTTAATTTGAAGCTCACTGGGGTAGATGAAATGTACAAAGTCTAGGAATTTGTCGGTATTTAACAATAGTCATCTATATTACGAAAAGTGAAATTAAAGGATTAGGCTAGATTTTTTTTTATTTTCACGTAGTAGCCCTTTAATGAAGTCCGCTTCATATGAGTGTAGAAGCAGACCGGCGAGGATAGGAGCACAGATGAAATATCAATTGTTTGTTGAAACATTCGCTCGCCAACTTCAACAGATATGTTGTCTATGAGAAAACCTAACATGTTTGTAATTTCATCTTCAGAATACTTTTTGTCAGAATCAGAGTGGTTCTTCACGAAATTATTTTTTTCTCTTCCTAAAACTAAAACTGCGTTACATCAGTCAAAAATTTAAATCTGAAACGGCTCTTATCTAACGCAAAAGTTGTCTGGTGTTGAAGAGGGAAAGTATACATATGAAAAAGGAGGAAGACACTAAATCAATTCTCCATATACTGTGTCAGTCGACGAAATTTTGACATTTGGTTTATGCTAAAATATTGTGATATTGCGTTTATTTCTTTTATAAGATGGTGCAAAATAAGAGAGCTTATTATTAATTGATTGGTAAACCGTTATTCTTTGCCAAATATCGTAAGGAGAAAACATAGCAAGCTAAAGTAAAAAAAGAAAGCACAAAAAATAAGCCATATAGCCAGTAAAATCCCTCATAAAATAGCTGGAAGTAACAAAGATACTTTTATAGGTAAAGTCAAGAAATACCAAAGGGATATTCGAGGGAGGGAAAAATCAAAACAACTGACAAACTCCGGAGAACAACGAAGACAAGACCAAAATAATACATGCATTACAATTAAAAACTAAAAACATATTAACAGCATAGACCCACCAAAAAACCAGAGTACACAAACGCTGAACGAACGATGTACGGACAGTGTACGGACGCTGAACGAACGATGTACGGAGGATGTACGGACGCTGAACGAACGCTGAACGAACGATGTACGGACGATGGCCTTAAACCACGCTCTTTTAGCGTTTAACGTATGCTTTAGCGTTTCGTTTAGCGTGCATGGTATGGTTTATCGTACATCGTTTCGTTTAGCGTTGATCGTTTTGATTACCTTATGGTATGGTTTATCTGGCATCGTATCGTTTATTGTATATGGTATATTTTTGCGTTTTCCATATAAGGTCATTTTTAGCGTTTGTCATATATGGTAATTTTAGCGTTTGACATATATGGAAGTTGTTTGCGGGACAAAAATTTATTTTAAAAAACTTTGAATTAATTTATATTTTACGGTTTTTTTTATTGTTTTATGTTTTTGTTTTTGTTTTTGTTTTTTTGTTTTTTTTTTGTGTGTGTTTAAAATAGATTATTAGCAATTGTAGTATTACCATGCTTAATACAAATTAAAGAGACGTTGAAATAGTATTAAACTATATACATATCACATTATACATATTCTTGATGTATGTATAAATATTCGGAATTGCGGTTTCTGTCAGCTACCGTTCATTGTTAGCGGTTATTTTGATTTACTAGGTCCAAAAATTAAATATATTTTTTTCTCACAAATATTTAATTTTCTGTATACATATACAAAGTTTTGTGAATGTAGCACAATATACATTGTCCTGTAGAACAAGCAGGTGTGAAATTATAATTCGGTGTATTGAAATAATTTTGTATATATCGGTTGTAGCGGTTCATATTGCATTACATGGAAATGCCTTTGGAATATTAAAATTAATTTAATTAATGAGTTGTTATGACACTGTCCACCTAGATTAGCAATTGTAGTATTACCATGCTTAATACAAATTAAAGAGACGTTGAAATAGTATTAAACTATATACATATCACATTATACATATTCTTGATGTATGTATAAATATTCGGAATTGCGGTTTCTGTCAGCTACCGTTCATTGTTAGCGGTTATTTTGATTTACTAGGTCCAAAAATTAAATATATTTTTTTCTCACAAATATTTAATTTTCTGTATACATATACAAAGTTTTGTGAATGTAGCACAATATACATTGTCCTGTAGAACAAGCAGGTGTGAAATTATAATTCGGTGTATTGAAATAATTTTGTATATATCGGTTGTAGCGGTTCATATTGCATTACATGGAAATGCCTTTGGAATATTAAAATTAATTTAATTAATGAGTTGTTATGACACTGTCCACCTGGATGAAAGTATCAGCAGACCTCCTACTATAATTATATCTTTAAAAGGTGTGAAATTATTTCACAGTCAGGAAGATTTACGAGCTTGCACTTGCACAGAATTTTCAACTATCCAAACTAGTTTAATTGAGTTAGAGTATTCCATATATGAATTCACGATAATCAAATAATAAAAATTTTAAAAGAATGAATAAATAAATATTCGTATATTAAGGTGGTACCCAACACTTTCACTAAAATTAATTTGGCTCGTTTAATTTTCATAAAATTTTGACAAAGTATTTACTTCGACCCATTCACAAAAATTTTAAAATTTCAAAACATTTGAACCAACCAATTCATCAGAAAAATTACACTTACTGTATAGTATAGTTATCTCCCTGCAGTGTTAGGTACCACCTTAAAAAGTATTTCTTACCACATTAAAAAAAACTAAATTATTTTCAGATTTTCTGCTGTAGCCTGGACTGCTAATTTTATTTTAAAAATATATAAATAAATGAAAAGTGTTGAAATTTGTCAAAAGAGTCTTTTAATGCTTTTTTTTATTATTGAAAAAAGTTCAATGTGATTATTTTATCCCATTTATAATCTTATATTATTCTACAAAAGACTTTGTAAAATTTTAAAATTTCTAGTTATTGAACGTTTATTTCTATTTGATATTTATTATACGTACTGTAGAGTTTAAAATTCAGTCAGAAGTGCTTCCTTACACGTGTCATCTTGGTTGCTTACTGTACATTTAATTGATTATATACAACATCATTATCACATTTGTCGATCTTTAAACACTAGGTGGTCCCCTGAACTTCCTTTACATGTATATAGGTATAAATTGTAATTAAACGCGGGTCATTTTATTACACCCCTTAGAAAAATTGCTGCTGCAATAGCCGTAGGTACCTTTTGAACGATAGCGACAGGGTACAATGTAACTCACAAATGACCAATTATGACATTTGGTTCCTCTAAAGCCACCAATTAAAGTACAAATATTTTGCACATTTTATTTATTCACATAGCAATGTGTTAGCATGGAAAGCAAAGAATAACCGATTTCCAAATAATCGAAAAACATTTTATTTGTAATATCTATGCTTCAAGTTACTTTATATCAATTCATTTTTGGATTATTCTGTATGAAAATAAATATTCTATTGAGCTATCAATAAAATACGTTGAGACCGCCTGCTTACTGCTTTTTATCTAATTTAGTAGAAAAGGTTGATTTAAAAGATATTTTATTTTTAGAAAAAGTGGGACGTCTAAACACCGCATAGCCCGGGTTAGTGCACTTGAGCTTTTTAAAAGCAATTAGCTGTAATGACTTTTGTCTGTAATTTTACACTTTATATATATATATATATATATATATATATATATATATATATATATATATATATATATATAAAGTAAAAATAACCAATAAATCCAAAGTAGTCTATAAAATTTGCAGATTAAGTTTTACGACTTCTCGTAGCGTGTGCCGAATTCTGTCAGATTACCACCTGGAGCAATTAATTATCAGACCGTTAAGGAATTTGTCATCTTTTATAATCACCTATTAAATGGCGATCAGAAAAAAGATATCAGAAAGAAAACAATTATATTTTACTTTATTTAGAGTACATTTATCAAGGTTTTTACAACATATAACAATAAGTGAAGCTCTGTCAACTATTTTGACATAGTGACTATTTTAGGACAATTTGAAAATTGGAACCAAAAAATGGAATTTATCATGAATAATCATATTTCAGATACATGTCGTTATAAATTTTATTTATTAAAAATTGTGTTTGTTATTCTAAAAAAAAACAAATGTCTAACAAACTTTTTACTTTGCTATTTATATGTATATGTATATCATACGGGTCAGGAATTTTGTGACTTTCCGATGTTGGAGAAAAAAGAAACCGTCGTACATTGCCCTTTGATGAATCTTTTGTCCTTATATGGGTTTTGGATTCCTTTTTGGTATTTTTATATGTTCTCGAATATATACATATTTTTTATCATTTTTAGATTCGTGTTTGATTTACATAATTTCTGCTAATGAGAAAAAGGGGAGTTAATTTTTTTACCTGCATGGAAAGAGTGGCGGGTGATTAAAATGATGGGGGATCAATACTTCTTTCTCTACCAGGTACATTTCATCGAACAAATTGTTTTCAATTCCTTATATGTACAATGATGTATATGCATGTATATGTGACTGATAAATCAAGTTCACAGATCACACACCAGGGGTTATCCCTCAGGACCTAAAAGCTGAACTGTTACAAAATCAAATGGTTCAGCTTCCTATTTCGGCTAAGTGCATTTTGAAGTGCACTAAGGCCGGCCTATGCGGTTTTTAGACGTATCGATGAAAAGAGTCTTTGTTTAAATTTTGTTAATATACAGAAATAAAGTCAATTGGACTCTGTTCATTTTACTTCTTGTAAGTTGTGCTTAAACTGATAATTACATTTAACCTTACACAAAGGCAAACTATTTACAGGTATATCTATATTGAGTAGATTGGCAGTAATTAATTTTTTTTCAACAATTCCCATATACCTACAGTAAGGGAAATTTTCTCATACAAGTACATGTATAGTGAAAATTAAAACTAAAATATACGTGCGAAGAAGCGAAGAATGACATATGGTTTTACACTTTTAATAATCCACTTTCCCAAACACTGTTGAAGAATACGTAACCATATAATAAACAAATTCGTACCTGTAAGCAATAAATACTCTGTGATGCCCGTTTCTATGCACAAGATGTGCTTATTTTGATCACTTACTCTGACACAATAGTAAATTTCTTTCATAAATAATACAAAACGTGTTTAAATCATTTCTTTTTTTCAACTAGAATCGATAAATTCTAGCGATGAAATATAAAAAAAAAATATTTAAAATTGTAAATATAATTGAAATTTAAACCTTAAATTATTGATAATGAATTTATTTTGCAGATCATTCAGGTGAAATCATTACTCGTAGCCCTATAATATTCATTTTTGTTGACTTTTTAATTAATTTATTTATTTAATTAATTATTATTATTATTATTAATAATCTTTATTTTTAATTCTGTGACCTATACATTTCTGTATTATCTATGAGAAGGGAGGGGCTAAAATTTGTTTTCATATAAAAGAGGCGTGGTCTCCATATTAAACGACCAATCACCGTAGGATACGCTGAACGAACGATGTACGCTGAAGCAAATGCTAAAAAACACGATGAACGATACCATTTACCAAACGATGTACAATACGCTAAATAAAACGATAAACTGTACTATTTACCATACGATACACGATATCATAAACCATACACTAAACGAAACGCTAAACGCTGTTTTACACCAAACGCTGAGATTTACCATTAAGTCAAACGATAAACGAAACGATGCATGGACGATGTACGGACGCTGAACGAACGATGTGTTAACTTTTACGTTACAGGATGTGTAGACTCAGGTGCTCCGGAAGAGTAAGCAGTCTCTGCTTCCTGCAGGACACCCGCCATGCTGCCCATGTCAAATCCGGTATGAGGAAGGGATAACACCAATTGAACAGATCCATTTTCATTTCGGAAACGGTTTTTCATACCTGTCAACCAAGTCATGATGACGTCCATAAAACTTTAATAAGGATGCTTCGAACATAGGAGCAACATACCCCTGCCTTAGCAAATTTTCTGTCAGGAGCCGGGCTCTGTCCAGGAAACTAATGTATATGTCACAAGCTCTGGAATAACGTACGAGTTCTGGAATATTGCCGCTCAAAAATGGGAAGTTGACGATTGGAAAGTCAAAGTCATCCTGTTTGTCGTAAAGTTTTGTATTCAACCTTCCTCTGGTGTCAATTTCGAGGTGAAGATCAAGATCAAGACTTGGCAGTGTCTGTGGTATCCTTAATTTCGACCTCATTGGGACAGTTGAGATGTAAGGAATTCCCAAAACTTGAATTGTTGAGTGATAAAACATCATCTATGTAGCGGAAGCTGAAATTAAAGGTACGGGTTTTTCCTTAAGAAGTCTGTCAAGGAAGTCCGCCTCATATGAGTAAAGGAATAAGTCGGCCTGGAGTGGCGCACAATTCGTACCCAGGTTGTCTGTTGGAAAACACATCCACCAAATTGAACAAATATGTTGTCGATCAAAAATTCAATCATCAGAACAATTTCGTCCTCTGTATATTTTTTGTTAGATTTAGAGTGGATTTTAACAAAGTATGATTTATCTCATCAATGACAGTGTAGAAAAAACATGTAGTTGCTTTTCCAGTTCAAGCGGCACAGCGGAAAAACGACACGGTTTTCAATTTCACAGATATAATAATTTCAGAAAATTGAAACGGAGTCCATCTGATTTGAAAGGTTTATAGAATTAGGGGCATGTTTAATATATATCCGAAAATCTGCATTTTCCTCAAATATTCAATTATACCTTCAATACCCCAGAAATGAAATTGATTCATAGATGTACGCCAAATCAACTGCACGTCCATAAAATGCTGATTTGTTTAGTTGTACTCTATCAATCAATTATAATAATCTCATTTAGTAGTCAATTCATATTTTTATTTTCCGTCTTGCGTTAATTTACAAAACTGCAACTTTACTTTAACGGATTAAGCAATGAATTTAATTCTTTCAATCACGATGAGGATTTTGTAGTATTATTTTATATGCTATTTTTAAAAGCAAACTTAGGACCAGGTAAGTATCCTATACCTTATACAAATTTTCAGTTTTTCAGGGTCTACATTTACCTGAGTTAGGACAAGCGACATGATATTTTAGCCATACCTCCAGGAAAAATGTATATTTCAATAAGTTTAAAAGCGCGGACACAGATCTTCTATGTTACTGAATGTAGGTATTTGTAAGTAATAGATAAATTACAAAGAGAAAAAAAGAAGTTATGCACAAATACGCTTGACCCAGTACAAATGCACAAAAGTATTCACTTTGATCTTAATAAGGCCACTTCTTTTGTTCTCCTTGTACACAATTCTGAACTCCATGGCAAATACTATGTATGTGCACGCTGGCCAACATGTCAGGTAGAAGAACATGACTTTTTTGAAAGGTATGGTTAATTTTAATTATTTTACAAAAAGAACACTACTTTAAAATGCATTCATCTGATAATAAAAATGGGTTGTAAAACTTTTTTGGTCAGCTCACTAAATTAACGTTGTCTTTTCGAAGTTCGATACAAAGTTGTAATATTAAAAAAAAGACGGAGAGGAAAGGATCAAACCAGCGAATGGAATTACTGAATTTCATATAAACAACAAAATATTTTTCTCTGCTTACTGAGACAAACTCTTTCGGGATTCATTGTCGTTGAGTTTATTTTTAGCAGTTACAATCGTTCACAAAATGTGTCCGTGTAGGTAAAGTTAGAGAGTGCACTTTTTGAATAGCTTTGCTGGGGGTACTGCCATACAAAAGTTGGATAAATGAGATCAAAAGTAAACAAGAACAAAAGACCTTTAATTAAAGCTTGGGTTATGTGACAAATGAAAAAAAAGATTAAAAACAAATTCGAACTGGACTTTTCTTTTTGCATGGACAGGTATGACACTTTAATTTAAAATTGATATTTTGATATTATAAATAATTAAATCAGTAATACTGAATGGTTGTGAAGTAAGACCTCGTAGGTCATGACACACGAGGAAAAAAAACCGATATACATATATGTACTATACTATATCACGCCAATCAACCAAAAAAATCCATCGTGCTTGATTTTAGTCAAACGATTAGTGCAGTAAACATAAGCATAACATTCACTGGACAGTGGTTGGGCTTAGCTCTATACTACTTTCGTAGTAGTGTTTGTTCTTGTATGGTTTAAATACAAACCAAAACCAAACGTATAAGAAATTTATTTGGCATAAATATATACCTTTTCTTATGTTATCATTTTTATAGAGTTTTGTTCATATATTCAGCTCCAGCAAACCCGTTGCCCCTACCCGACTGTGGCGGTAAAGTTGTATGTCCGCTTACCTGATGGTTGTGAAGTAAGACTTCGTCGGTCATGTAAACGAAAAAAGAGACGAAGGTTAATATAATTCCATTATCGATCGATCTCCGACAATCAGTACCAAGCAATCTGTATGACTGAGGGTGTTTAATATGACAAATTGTTCAGAATTACAAAAGGGGTATGTTTTGAGGAGCTTGGAAACCATAAAATGCACATTTGTTTTTTTTCAATGAAAATGAAATTTTTAATTTTAATAGGTGAATATTTATATGTATTTAATGACAACAGAAATTCTGTTCGAACATTCTGAAATAAATAGTTTCTTTTTATATTAGCTTGATTTCCTTTTCGATTTAGTTTTAAAATGATTGCTAATTATGGTTAGTGAAGTTGAAAGTCTGACGCTGAAAGAACTGGACTTTCAACCCAACGGACAGGACATTTACCAGAATAAATACAAAAGTGTAAAGGAATCGATCCCTTGTTATTATCATTATAAGAAAACGAAATAAAGAATCCCACACATCCAACAGAAAAAACGCAAACTTGAAAACTAAAACTAAAAAAGTTCAAATTATATCATGTTGTAATTTTTTTATTTTATGTGGCATGATCATTATTTGAGGCAGCAAAACCATCATATTAAATGACGAGTGACAGTTATTTGAATTATAGTATAATTATTATATAAAGTGACTTGATACAATGATGTATATGGCACACAAATTATGAAACAAATTTTCAATGACAAAAAATATCAATTTCACCACAGCCAATTAACCAATCAATTAATGACTTGGAAAATGTCCTAGTGTATGCTTAGAAAAATTCACACTTTAGACTTCAATTCATCTCAATTGCACAACTTCATTGAGATATAAAACTTTCTTTTACAACTGTATTGCAATGGATAACTTCAATATGTTCTACAGATAACCTTTAGTAAAATAAAACAACACATTGGTATTTGGCTGGTAATTTGTCTTGGCTTTATTTGATCTTGTTAATTCATTTTTTCGTCGCTGTTTTTTTTTACAGTTAATTAAAATGAAATAGTACGATTTCTTTTACAGATTCTCAGAAAGTAGAATATCTTATTTGAAATATCGCGTCTTACTGCGTACGGAACTTCAGGGGATTTTCGTATACATCTAAAAAAAATACAGGATCTTTTAAGGCCAATCCATGGTTGACGTTGAAAGTGATTTGGTGTTTATATTTTTTCTTTAATTCACTTTTTTCTCTGTGTTGGGTATGATATTGTGGTTTGTATTCCATTTTTTTAATCTCGCGTACCAGCCGTTTCTCTTGATGTTTGGTTCATGGATGTATCCTACCGCTTTGGTGCTAATAGTGCTCCTCACATTGTCAATGCTTTAGCTTATGTGCTGTCTTGGTCTACTTCTGTTTGGTCTAATATGTGTTTGCTATATCTTTGTATTTTATGTAAGTTCATAGTAATTATCTCACTTTTGAGACAAGGCAGTTCCTATTTTTATCCGTGTGAGATTTTCTGATCTCACCTACGGCTGAGATAAAGTAATTCACGTGCCCTTAACCATAAAACCGTCTACTCAGGCTTTTTACATAAAACGCTTTACGAGAAGTATTAGTCAAATAAAAAAGTTTATATTAAAATGCTATTTCAGTTCAAAAGAACAATTAAACTCATTAGAATTGTAATTAAAACAATTCCGCAAACACGGGAGTATGTTTCATATTTTATGACGTCCCAAAAGGGGAAGTAACTCGTTGATGTAAAGAGGACAAATATACCTAAGGAGCAATCCACAAAACGTAATCCATTAGACAGACAATACCCGGGAAGACAAATGAACAACCACAACCACAACAAATAAACACTGAAAACTAAAAAACAATGAACAACACGAACTCATATAAAAACCAGGAGTGAACTCAGGTGATCCGGAAGGGTAAGTTTCCCTGCTCCGTATACGGTACCCGTCGTGACGTTCAACAAAGTCAACCCAGTGGTAGTCACAAATCGGTGAAGCTACATGAAATGTTACCGCAGTGGGAACAGGTCCAACATCATCTTAGATATTGGAACCCTGTAATGGTCAATCAATTCGTGATAACGACCGTAAAATTTCCTAAGTGATGACATCAACTTATCCTTGATAAAACCCTGGTTAAGAAGCTTTTATGACAGCACTGAAAGTCGAAAGTCATTGTAACTCATGCATGCCCTTGAATATCGGATAAGCATATGCAGGCGATACTGGTATATTTGTAAACAATGGCATCCAACTCATTTTTTTTGGCTTCTTGTTTCGAGTGTTTGGGGTAAGAAACAGAATCAAACACCATAGAATGTACAACACTGGAAAATCTGGATTACGTCCCATGGTATGTTAAGGCTGTCCAAGAGCGACTCCGTAAAAATTGAAATTATATTTAAATGTTAACAACAATATCGCAAACAATTGAACAGTTGTGTAAAGAATTTAATCAAGAGCAGATCCAGCAGTTAATTCAAAGTTTAGTTTGTATGAAATCGCCAGAAATTGAAAGTCAAGTTGAAACTCACGATGTAAACAATGTGAACAAAGCAAATATGGCGTCTTATTCTAATGCGTTAACGGGAAAAAATAGTCAAACAGATGATGACAACGATAAAAGCAATGACCAAATAAACTCACCAAACAATTCACAATCTAGCGGTCGAGTGAAACTCTTCTTTCTTCTTGATGAAGACGTACACGGCACGGCCAAACCTGCTCGATCTTTATGGCTCACGAATGTCGAAATCTATAAAGCCATTTCTCTCAAAGTCCATGCTGGGTGTATAAAAGGTATCCAAAAAATCAGAAATATGTGGAGAATATATATGGATAGTGAGGAGGACCGACTGTCATTGATGATTCAAGGTTTAAATCTGCGTGACAGGCAGATTCCCTTGCATCCACAAAATCCCCGTAATCCTTCCCATCTCCAACCAGATACCATTCGAATAAAAGTTAAAAATGTTCCCTTGTCAGCGGACGACGAACAAATACACGGAGCTCTAACATTAGCAGGATGCAACATCCAGGATCTCTTCAGAGAAAGGCCGAGAGTTGATGGTAAAGTCACAAACTGTCAAACTGGAGACAGATTAGTCATCAGTAAAATATTAGATAAACCCATACCAAGAGATCTAACAATTGGAAAATATTATGCTAAAATATTTCATCCTGGGCAACCAGAATTTAGCCATTTCAACAATAGCACAAATTCCACAAGTTTAAATGAAAAAATATGTCATAAATGTTTGTTAAAAGGGCACATTATCCAAAATGCCCTAATGACTGGGTGTGCAACTCTTGTCATGAAAGTGGGCATAAAATGATGGATTGTAAAAAAGACCTCTCTGAAAATGAAAATGTCCAAGAAAATGAAATAAATGAGGAACACACACATAGTAAAGTACCATCAACACAGGCACCTATACAAAATGATGTTAGTGATAATACTGTCAAAATGAAAAACACCAGTAAATCAGACAGAGATAGACAAACAATGAAAAGCACAACAAAAAATGTAAAGATTTTTTATAGTGATGTTCAAGAAAAAAACAACCAAGTCTCAACAGTCCATGGACAATTTTGTTAAAACACCTTCAGGACAGATAAGGCCAGATCCAAAAGCAAGAACACCGCCTACACCATCAGAAAGACTTCATGACAAAAACAGTCACAACAGAATGCAAAAGAAACAAAATACAGGGAAAACTTAAACATCTAAAATGAAAATATTAAATAAAAACAATCATGACAATGTAAATAATTTTATCTTATCAAAAATATAAAAACTAAAAAAAAAATTAAAAACAGTAAGCTCAAACTGAAAGTTATAACATATGTACAACGTTTTTTTTTTTTCAAAACTGATATACGTGTATAAGCAATTTTGGAAACAATGTATTTTCTTGCTGTATTTTTATATTATATTATGTGCAAGTTGTGGTAATGAAGCAATACTAAGTGTAGTAACACGTTGTTATGTGATAATATATGCAGACAGAAAAAGTGTGAACTCAGTGTATAAACAGCTGGTATATGTTTACATATTATATAGGTTTTTCCCTGTACTATTTATAGAAACGAAACGCCGAATTCAAACATTGAAAGTTCATAATAATATTGCAAGACCTATATTTACTTCGAACAGTGAAATCGTATACACACACAAATTAGGTATTGTTTTTAAAAATACTTTTCCGCGTTTCATATTGATAATAAAAGTGATATATAAATACTTACCTGTTGTGCAAAACATCCATTCAACAAAAGTAATTTGCATGATTTTCCGTGCAAATTTATACACACATATTTATACCAGTTTAAGAAATTCAATGTTTATACATGAAATTTATATATCCAATCCGACAAGGTATGTTACAAAAGAATATTATAAATATCTTGGTTATAGAAACATAGAATACACAGTTACACAAAAAAGCTCAGAATAATAATCCATGTATATAATTTGTATGTAAAATTAAGAAAAAATGAATATGCAATCCCGCATTGTGATGTTTATAATTATTACTATTAATTTACAAGAATTGATATATGTGTATGGAGAAAATGTATGATTTATTTCAATGTTATTGATAGAATTGTAAACTTTTTAATATATTATTTGATAACACAGTAATTGTGCAGCCTTAATGTAAATGGCATGCACTCAAGAGAAAAACGTAACAGGGTTTTGACATGGTTAAAATCTCAAAAAATATCAATAGCCTTAATACAAGAAACTCATATAGACTTAGATATTGAAAATGAAATCAAAAACCAAACTAACTTTGATGTTTTTTGCAGTAACGGCAAATCCGCAAGCAGGGGAGTCTCGATATTTATAAACAATTTATTAAAGCATGAGATTATAAATCATTTTACCGACAAAGATGGATGGATTGTTTTATTGAATACCCAAATTAATGATACATTTTTTTCAATAGTTTGTTTATATGGACCAAACAACAAAACTGCAAGAAATTCATTTTTTAAAAAGGTGGATCTCTTTGTGAAAGAAAACGGAATTGGAATCCCAATAACTGGGGGAGATTTTAATGAAACATTAAAAACTATTGACAGAATAAGTGCAAATAACAATCTCCAAAACAATAAACCAGTTTCAAGCTTGAAATCGTTATTAAAAGAAAATAATTTTATTGATATTTGGCGAGTTATGAATGAAAATGTACAATAGTTTACTTGGAGGAGAAAAGATAAATCTCAGGCGAGTAGAATAGACCTGATATTGATTGGTACCAATTTAAGACCTCAGATAGATATATGCAAAATCAAACCGGCAACAATTCAGTATACTGATCATCTGAGTGTTTGTTTAACATTTAAAACGGGGGCGTCAGAAAAAGGACGTGGATTTTGGAAACTAAATAATTCTGTCTTAGAAAATAAAGATTATCAAAGTTTAATTAACAATTTGATTATTAACTTTTAAATCAATACGAAAATAGAGAAACAGACTGTCGAATTTTTTGGGATATATTAAAACTTGAAATTAAAGAAGCTACTGTAAAATATTGTAAATCAAAAGCTAAAACCAAAAGAGAAGTCACACGCACTTTAGAAAAATAATTACAAAAAAAGATGGTTGAAAGATACCAGTTAAATTTGTTTAACTCTGGATTGGATGATCGTATTAAAAATTTGGAATCAGAACTGAATAATATCTATGATGAGGAAGCCATTGGTGCACAAATCAGAGCCATAGAAAAATGGGTTGAATTCGGAGAAAAAAATAATGCGCATTTTTTGAGACTTGAAAAGCAAAGACAAATTAAGAAATCGATAAATAAATTATTAGATGAAAACAACAATGTTTTAAAAGATCAAAGCAAGATATTACTTGAAATTAAAAAACTATTATGAAAAATTATTAATTTACTGATATTCAAATATGTATTATTAATAATGGGTGGATTTCAGAAATGTTTAACAATTAAAGAGGGATTAGGCAAGGGTGTCCTTTATCTTCTCTACTTTTTTCATATCCGTTGAAATATTGGCACTGAGACTTCGAAATAACAAAGATCTAAAAGGATACCAGATAAAATTTGATAGGAAAACACATTGTATTAAAATAAACCAATTAGCTGATGCACAACTTTATTTTTAATGATAAAAATGAACTAGCACTGAATGAAATAGTAATCTTTGGATCTTATTCGAGATTAATTATAAATAAAAATAAAACAGAGGGGATATGGATAGAAAAATCAAAAACAGTAAAGACAAGATAGCAAATATTAACTGGACAGATAAACCTGTAAAAGCTTTAGGAATTTATTTTGGACGTGATAATGAAGAATTTGAGAAACTAAATTTTGAAAATAAAATAGAGAAAATGGATAAATTGTTTATTCTTTGGAAAAAGCGAAATCTCACTATGTTAGGGAAAATTTTGATCATCAAATCTTTGATTATACCACTCTTCACCTTTTTAGCTAGCTCATTTGTATTTTCAGAAAAATATAAAAAAGAAATCGAAAAAAAAAATGTTTTAAATTTATCTGGAATGACAAACCAGATAAAGTTAAAACAAATACGATGATTGGTAGTTATGAAAACGGGGGTTTGAATATGATTGATATTGAAAATCACTTTGAATCACTAAAAGCATCATGGATAGGTAGAATCTTAAATACAGATATCGCCAGATGGCAATTTATACCTTTAAAATATTTACAAGGCCTAGGAAAAAATTGCCTGGTAAATTATATGAATATGGATTATAATGAAGTTGATCAATATCTACCTAATATTTTAAACTTTTATAAAAATGTATTAAAAGCTGGATAAAAGTAGGAGGAGGACAGACAGATAAACCAAAAACCTTTTACGAAATTAGAAAACAAATTATTTTGGGGAAAATAAATTAAATTTGATAACAAAAGTCTATTTTTCAAAAATTGGATAAATGGGAATTTGATTTATATAAATGATATTTGAGATGAAAATGGGGAAATTTCACAAGATGTAATTTTGCAAAAAATAGAAAATAAATCCAACTGGATAGCTGAGTTTACATCCTTAAAAAACGCAATTCCAAAAGATTGGTTACAATGTCCCAGATCAGAGAATTCCACGAGAAGTAAAGTCAATGTAAAAAGACAATGTTTGTCAATAAGTGATAATTATATTGACATTTCTATTTTGTCAAATAAGTTATTATATAACAGATTAGTAAAGAAAAAAGTTGTGAAACCGATTGGTATAAATGTATGGTTAAATGTATTACCATTACAGACAGAATTTCATTTGTAACCATTGTACAACTTTATTTTTTACTATTTAGAAGAAAATAAATTGAAGATGTATCGATGGAAACTTTTACAAAGTATATTACCTACTAAAAAGTTATTGTTTAGATGAAAGGTAACAGACAATGATTTATGTAACAAATGCTTTACTGAAGAAGATTATCATCATTATTTTATATCATGTTCTTTTTTAAACAATTTTTGGAGAAAAATTCATTATTTATTGCAAATAGTTCATATAGAAAAAGCTATCACATTAAAAGATATTGTTTTTGCTATAAAATATCAGATAAATATTACTTTGGCATGAACTATCTTCTTACTATTATCGGATTTTCAATTTATAAATCCTACTATGTATCTGATCAGAAAATTAAAGGACTTGTCTATTCATTAATGAATTTACAAAACAAATGTATTATACAAAGAAGTTAGAAAAAATTAAATTGTTAGTTAATGTAAAAAACATTTATTAGATTGATGCTTTATTTATTAATATAATAGAATTGAAAATTATACTATTTCTTCACAATGAGCTTGGATTTGTTGAAGACAATGTAACAAGCAACTGATGGAAATAAAGAAATTTTAAAACTAAAAAAAGACTGGAAAATCTTGTACTTTCCCCGGTGTTAGACTCTTTATATCTGCATAGTCATAGTAATTATCTGAACAACGCCATAACCTATCTTAATTGACATAAATTTGTATTTCCATTTGCAACGAATTACATATTTATTGAACAAGAATTTAGTGACAATATGTGTTGTGTGACCCACGTTCAGATATGTTTGACTATATTTGTTTTTAGCATCCCATTCATACTTCTACGATCGAGATTGGTTCAAGAGGTCAATAGAACAAAGACATCAGATCACACTTACAAATAATTGTTTTCTGTTCTCATAGATTAGGTTGTACTGCAGATTGTTTCGTTTCTATGCATACTTTCCTTCTTATATAACCTTTCGCGGACAGATATATTATCATCGGATGTACCAGTGAGAATACACATAGGATTGTCATGAAAATATTTACCTGCAATAAAGTATAATCTAAGTAAATAACTAGACAAGATTTATTTATGGGTCACACTAATTTTCTAGAATTTTGCGAGGTAATTATTAATGTAAAAAGTATTCTACGCTATCCATTTTGAGGTACAAGACAAGCATTTGTTTGTAAAATTGTGGCTCTTCAAGGGTTGATAATGTACAAAGCCGACAAAATAAACTAAAAAGAACAAAAAATATCATATTTATACTCAGTGAAGTTATAAGACAGATAAATATAACATAAAGGTGTCTTCTTGGAATGCCAACATTTAAAAAATATATATATTTTTGGAGTGCCAACAAAATATTTTTTTATGGGCGTTATCACAAGAAATAGGTGTTGTCTTTCAATATTTTATTCAATGGATTATGTAGAACCAAAAATTAAATTATTCAACGGAATTTTTATTCCTAATAGTTAAATCATTCTGATGTTACAAAACCACTAAATTAAACATTTTAACTAAATCACAAAAATTGTTACCCAGAAAATAAATAATTCCAAGATAAAATATTACTGCATGAAAGAATATATACAATATATTGCAGGTACATCTTAAACATAATGTTTATCTGGTTTGAACCTACATGTATGTGTTTTTCGACCGATTTTATTCTAATTTGGCAGATAAATTACTTACTCATTTACCTAATATAAAACTTACTGTAAACATTTGTTATTTGTTATCATCAACAAAACAACATGATAATTGAGTAATAGATGTCATCGTCATGATATAAGATTTAATATTTCCTAATGTATAAGAATACTGAAGACGGTTTGTACGATTTTTAAGGTCTGTCAAACATACCTGCACTTGAGATTGGTTAGATATGTTGTACCATTTGAAAATAGCATACTGCGTCATTGAGAAAAGACCTCCAATAGTAAGGTACATTGAATACAATACATGTGAATGACGAAGTGGATACCTGAAAAAAAGTTTTAAATTATAATCTATAATATCAATTGTGGTTCACAAGATGCATACATGTCGTTGATTTACGAATGTGTTGTGCTTAGCGCTCATGGCCTCAAATGTTGGAAACTAAAAAATTAATCCAATACGTTAAAGGACAATTTATAAAAATACCAAAATGACCAAAAAGTCAAAGATAGAAACATCTGATGACAGAGCAAAAGAAGTTTAAATTTTTGTAAAGTAAATTTTAAAGAATCGAGAGAGTATCGAAATATCAGCAATGGAGCTGGTGGTACCATCCGAGACTTTTATCAGTATATGTATCGACTCAGTGGTAATAATAAATTATTTTACCAATTATAAACACATCAGACAAAAAATTAACCTGATTAGTGGAATAAATCATACATTTCAAACTGTTCACTTTTACAATATAATCTGATCTTTTTCAAAACACAACCATATATATGCGACGTAAAAAGAAATAGAACAATCCTTGTTTTCTCAACATTTCAAATATAACCAAACTAGATAAACCAAAACGTCTTCCAAAGTATCCACGGAGAGTCTTAAGATTTGTGTTATTCTTTCAAAATTTCTCTTTTTCCAATGACGCGAAGAATTATGCTGGCATCTCTGCCCATTTCCAATTAATGTGATTCTCTGTTTATAAAGGATTGTGTGTTGCGTTCGTCTCCCTTTTGTTTTGGTGTTTTTTGTTTGAAGATCTGCATATTATCGCCGTTTAATATACACGTATATAAAAATTATATACCAAACTATATATCGTTAATTATATTTCATTATGTAATTTTGGTGTGAATCTTTTTTGTGTTTCTCCACTTTCACAAAGTTATAGAGCAATGATGTGATTACCCATACAATTATAAACATTTTTAAATTGTTTTCATTAATAGAATGCTTAATACGTGTACTTTATTGTTTACCTTAGAAAAATCATTTAAAGAAAGGCAAATTGACCAATGTGGTCGTATTGAAACTACTCATATCATATCAAGGTTATAAAAGATCATAATACAGAAATTATGGATGCCTGGTTAAAGAAATTCAAGCTCCTTGCACGTAAAGAATCCTGTTAAAAGAGTAACTATAGAAGTGTGGATTATCTGTCCATTGGCGACCCCCCATCTTTTTTAAGTGGCAGAAATGTCTTCTTGTTTATACATAGTGGTACCAAGTGGAATATTACATTTTACTGATGACCGTATGAGGTTATTGAGTACCAATTCCAGGTTTCAAAATTTCCACTTTCCCTAATTTTTTAAATCACAAAATTTTCAATAAACATCAAGATAATAAGAGTAAATTAAGACATGTCGCCTTAAGAGATTTAAGGGGGCAGTGAAGACAATTAGTAGCTGAATATTATCTCTGACGTTTTTGACAGTTTTCTGTGGATTTTGCAGTATTTCCTTACTTAAGGTATGTAAAAATTATCTGGACACCTTTAGCTACAGTAGAGTAGCTGATGGTCCATGGGACGTCTTATTTCGTTAAAGGCATCGTTCGTTATAAGGGAAAGAATGCAGAGTTACCTTCCATTTTAAAATTGAATCCTGAAAATGTTCTCTGAAAGTGTCAATGTGAAACAATGTTTCCCGTTCTAATTCCAGCGAATTACCAATTGTATTTGTTTTTAAATGTATGTTTGTTTGGCGAATTGTTTTCTATTCCAATAAAATATATTATGAAAATCAATTTTCCCCTCTGAATCACAAAGAAGAAATACGCAGAAAATTCATTAGTTATTAATTTCCTCCTTTATCAATAGGGTGTATTACAAAAACTATTTGATGATTTAATTGTTTGTTGGAATATGCGGTATGTATAAAGCGATTCTTTAAAGAATTGTCTCTACTATATGTAAATTTATCTGAATATCTGTAAAACCATTTTCACAACCTATTCATTGGAATACTGTATGTTTGTACAGTGGATTCTCTAGATTACCTCTAGAATAATGTTCATATATTGAAGGCCCATGTTTGATACAAAAAGAAGGGGCTGTTAAAACATTGCTTCTGAAAATCAAGCATATTTCGTCGATTCCCGACTCACCAGTTATGCTCAAGGCCTAAAATGTTAAAAAAGAAAAGTGTATATTTTGAAATGTAGTTAGAAAAGTATCTATATAGTATACTGAATAAAGTCTTGATAAAGTTGAAAATCATATAAGCCCACTCTAGTCAGGTGGTGATTGGGGTTTTGTAAAATCGTGGTAAAAAAACAGACAATACATATCTGAACAGGTCCTAATCAGTCGTGATTGACTTCAATGCCATATTTTAAATTTTGGTCTTGCTATCCACAATTTCACTGATTGTGAAGATCAACACAGAAATGCCGTTTTAAGATAAAAAAAAATATGTGTTCTCTATCTATATTGTAATACCTACACAGACACGCAAAATGCTGTGCCAGTACTGAACAGAAACGATCGGAGTGCCGTCAGAACAACAAATTCTAGGTACAAAACGTCCATGGATTCAAAATGTTGTAAAACATTAAGTATAATGGATACGAAACTGGTTATTGTAAGAGGTAGCACGTTCGGTAACAATTTCCTCTCTGTAATTGATTTATCTGCAAAACAAGATGGCCACTTTTAAAATTACAGATATTGTAGATGCAATCTGTTCGCTGTGACTACCTGAATTTTCCTGTAACTTTTAATCAAGAGATTATATAAGTTATTAGGGAGGGGGATATTGTCCCACTGATACATAAACAGGACGGATTGAATTCTGTCGTCACTTCTGGATTTTGTAGCGTTTATCACAAATTGTTTGACAAATTTAATATTTCCATATAAAAATATGTGCAAAATCACTGCTAAATCATATACAAAATCAAGAAAATGTTCTGTTGGAAATTCGGAGGCATATTTTGGCAATTTAAAATAAATAGCCAGTTTTATTAAAATATCCCAAAGTATAATATAAGAATACATAATTTGATACCAGAGAAAAATGAGTTGCAGTCAATGGACTTACAGGGTGGTTGTATCATACCTTTAAATGTTTTCTTCTGCCATTCAATAATTGCTCCTGTTATAAAAGATATTAAAATCCCGCACATCATGCAATAGGCTAATATATTTGTCAAACGGCTTACTGAAAAGGAAAACATGTAATCTAGTTAGTCTATGGAATATCAGAAAAAGTCGTGTCTCAGATTTATACTCATTTAGTAGGAAAAAATTACTTGTTTGTTCGTATAACATACATCTACATGTACATGCTTTAAAGTTTACGGATTAATACACCATAAGTTTAAACATAAGTCTTGTCACATTAAACACAATTTATCAACAACATTCATCTTACGTTTTTATTATCAAATCTTAAATTTTAAGGAATTTGCTTTATCAATTTCGCGCCTATCCCAAGTCAGGAATCTCTAGCCTTTGTTAGTCTTGTGTGTCTTTTTTTAAATGTTTGGTTAATTTGTATGTTCGGGAGTTTAGTGTGCCGTCCACTTTGCTGAACTAGTACGCATTATTGTTTAAGGGCAAGCAGAAGATCGCCTCCGGGTGCGTGATTTTCACGCTGCGTTGAAGACCTATTGGTAGCCTTGTGCTGTTTTCTGCTCTTTGGTAGGGTTGTTGTCTATTTGAAACATTCCCCATTTCCATTCTCTATTTTATTTAATATTAATTTTTTAACATGTCTCCACTGATTTTACACATATCATGTATATCATAATCAAATTGAAGAGATAAAATTTATACGTTATACAGAAAGAATATTTTCAATATATTTTGCTGTTGTCAAAATCGTTGATATAACTGATATTTTTTTTTCGAAATGCACACAGAAAATCAAACCTTATAATAAGATTATGCATATATTTTTTCTGTCCCGGTTAAAAGGTAAAACTAACGATATCAGAAATGGTTCTTGGTTAGAACTGTCAAGAATGGTTCTAGGTCAGAACTGTCCAGTTCGGTTATTGGTGACGTCACAGAAAGGATTAAAAATTAGATATAGACTGTTCATGAAGTTGTTAAAATGCAATTTCTAGAATTTTCTCCATATGTTCTACTGATATTTCGAAAAGATGATTCGATTCTTAAGTAAGGTCATAAAACTCTTGATATTAAATTTGATATATTAGATTTATAAAATACCATAAATGTTTGTCTTATCAGATAAGACTGATAATAAAAGACTCCAGGAATTATTATAGGACCACCAAAAGCTAGTTTTTAATATATCGCAACAATTCAAATACATGTATCTAAATTCTTCAGATTTTAATGTTTTAAATAAGTAAAAAATAACTTTCTTTTCATTATGTGCGCAATTTTACCTTTTTGTACTATGTAAACTATTACAGTAAGTTAAAAACTGATTTGTAAGATATCTTATATCTTTAAAATTTATTAACAAAAATTTCAATTCTGAAGGCTGCAATTTTTAGTTTTGCTCAAAATTCATTGCAGCGTGGAAAAGATGATTGTTTTATCTCCGATAAGAAAAGTCGTAAAATTCTTAATAATTTGATGTGCTAACTTATGAAATATCAAAAATTACTGTCTTCGCAGGTAAAAGTTTAATTTCAGACCCTTCATTTTTAAGTAAAGTCAAGAATTACCAAAGTGATATTCGACGGATGGTAAATAGAAACAACTGACACTCTATAGAACAGTGAAGACAAGACCAAACCAATACATGCATTACAATTAAAACTAAAAAAATATGAACAACATGGACCCCACCAAAAACCCGGGGGTAGACTCAGGTGCTCCGGAAGAGTAAGCTGTCTCTGCTTTCTGCTCATGTCAAATCCTGTATGAGGAAGGGACAACATCAATGGAACAGGTCCATTTTCATTTTGGAAACGGTTTTTTCATACCTGTAAACCAAGTCATGATGACGTCCATACAACTTTAATAAGGATGACTCCAACTTAGAAGCAACATACCAATGTCTGAGCAACTTTTCTGTCAGGAACCGGGCTCTTTCCAGGAAGTCGTATATGTTACAAGCTCTGGAATAACGTATGAGTTGTGAATTATATACTCCATACGAAGACGCTTCTGGAATATTGCCGCTCAAAAATTGGAAGTTGACTATTGGAAAGTCAAAGTCATCCCGTTTGTCGTAAAGTTTTGAATTCAACCTTCCTCTGATGTCAATTTCGAGGTGAAGGTCAAGATAAAATGCAGACTTGGCAGTGCCTGTGGTATCCTTAATTTCGAGCTCATTGGGATAGATGAGATGTAAGAAATTCCCAAAACGTGAATTGTTGTTGAATGATGAAACATTATCTATGTAGCGGAAGCTGAAATTAAAGGTACAGGCTAACTTCTTTAGTTTCTCTTTAAGAAGCCCGTCAAGGAAGTCTGTCTCATATGAGTAAAGGAACAAGTCGGCCAGGAGTGGCGCACAATTCGTACCCATAGGAATGCCAATTGTCTGTTGGAAAACACGTCCACCAAATTGAAAAAATATGTTGTCGATCAAAAATTCAATCATCAGGACAATTTCGTCCTCTGTATATTTTTTGTTAGATTTAGAGTGGATTTTAACAAAGTATGATTTATCTCTACCAATGACGAAGGCATGTGTATCTGCTGTAGCCATTTGTATTTTGAAAGCATCGATGGATTAGAACTTTCAACTTCTCCTTCAGTTGTAAATGAGGAATGGTAGTATAGAGGGTAGTATTAAGTTATTACAACAATTAAGTATATTATCTTATTTCTTATAATTTTTATATTCTAAATCCTTTAACTACCAAAATTTCTTTTCTAAAAAGATGCAATTTGATGTTTATACGCCATACGTTTTTACGGATAAATTTTAGGATTTTGCAGTAAGTAAAGTAATAAAATTCTTGATAATTTGATGTATTAAATTTATAAATCCCTGTCTGTGTCCTGATTGAGACATCACAACTAAATAAACTATCGCAACTATCATAAATGACCACGGGGTAGAACTGTCATAAAAGGTTCCAATCCAAATATGAAGCGGACTTTGGTGTATCTGTAGTATCCTTAATTTCAAGCTCACTGGGGTAGATGAGATGTAGAAAGTCTTGGAATTTGTAGTTATTTAACGACAATACGGTTCTAGGGCAGACCTGTCCATAACGGTTCCAGGTCAGGAAACAAAATATCGTGAATGGTTCTAAAAGAGTCAGAATTACAGTTCTGAAACGTTCTAGAACAATTCTACAGACAGTTTAGGACAGTTCTGGTTAGAGCTGAACCTAGCTGTATCACTTTTAATATAGATGTAAGTTATTATAATAAAATAAAGGGCTTCGCTCAGTGCAGCATGATACGACCGCAACCTGTTGACAGGTGAACGGTGGAAGTAAGTGAGTACACTCCCTTATGATTCACGCAATGAAGTGGTGGATATATCAATAAAAATCACACAATCATATATTGGACCTACCACGACAAACAGATAAAAAAAAAAAAACATATCAATCTATTGTTTTTGTTGCTGCTTTAACCCCTTCGGTCTCTAAAACTGTAAAGGGAAAATCTCTCCATACTTCTCAAAGTACTCATGAAGTTGAATTAAAAGAAATAATATCCTCTAAATCTGCTAAAAATACAATTTTTAGTTTCCCATCTATTTGAAAAAAGATAAAAGATGGAAACAATTTGTTGCATACTAATCAAGATGAATTAAAAGAAAACATGCCCATAAGAATAGGATGAAAAATAACAAATTGACATATGAAGCCAAATTGCTTTTTTAAATGAAAAATTGCCCATTGAATTCGGATGAAAAATTTTATTTAACATTAGGAGTTCTGCAAAATATGGTCCCTTTAATCCCTTTTATCTCTGCAATGATAAAGGATGCACAAAAACTATGGTGTAACTTTTATTGTATTTTTTATGACAAACCATTTTAAAATAAATCATCAAAATCGATGAGAAAAGAAATTTCGAATGTTAAGGCGTGTCCTTTTTTTGGTCAGTTATATCTCCAATACCGTAATAGTGCAAAACGGATTTAAAGAAATTTTTCAATTTTCAGCAAGGAATTGAAAAAAAATCCAAAAGTAGATAACAATTTTTAAAAAGTTATCCCCAAATTATCAAATAACCCTTACTGACCCCTCCGAAAAAAAAACTGGAAGAGTCAGATTTCTCAAAATCAATCCCAATCTGTAGTTCTTATGGTGGACCATTGTGAAAAAAAATATTATAAAATATATTTGCGATGAACAAAGATAAATGAGCAGAAACCGAACTGTCTACAAACGCCGACTAACTACGACCACATGTTCATACCATAATACGACTGCATGTATTCACTGTCGTTTACAAACTGTGATACTTATAGTAAACAGAGTCTTCTTTCGTCTTGAATACATTATTCTTTGTGGTTGTTTTCTTTGTTGAATACCGTACTGCTATGATTAGATACAGATAAGCATCGCAATATAATCACTGTTTCTTTGCCTACACTTTTGCAATCTTCTTTTTTTTTTTTTTTTTTTTTTTTTTTTTTGCAATCTTCTTTTAGGATTTTTTCAATAATACATGCACCCCCTTTTGTCACTAAATCAGGCCGATGGCTCAAATATTTCTTATTTCAACCGATTTAGATAACAGCAATTATGCCCATGGGTATGAGATAACAAGATTTGACTGGCAAAGATGGGGATGACTGATACATTTCTAAAAGTACATTTTTCCCCACACGGTTTTTGTGGTAGTTCACATTACTTGTATTGGAGTTTCTGTGTCGTCTTGTTCTTATTCTGTTTAGTTTATCATGTTTTTTTAGTTATACATGTATCACTGGGGTATTTGTTTGTTATGTTCAATTTACACTACTTTGTGTTTAGACAAATAGCAAGGATGTGACGTCACTGTCTCCAATTTGGGAGATAACGTATGTTATACTGTGCTTTCTTCTAAAGAAAAAAAAAGACTTGAGAACGCCTTTGTTCTATTACTAATTGAGATTGAATCTTACCTTCGTTTGGAAATTTATTTTGAAGTCGTTTGTTTATTGTCCCAACATACATGAGAAAATTCAACATTATTATACACATGAACATCATCATGGTAAATGTAAAAATCGAACATATACTGTCTTTTATAGTTGGAACATCTTCTGTTTTATATGTGTCATCAGAAGGCATCACATCTGAAATATGAATGTTAAACTGAGATTTCTGATCAATCACTGAGTGTATACTAAACTGACAACAAGACGTAATGCATAACGTAAACATCATTATATACATGTAAAATACATCAATTAATGTAACGCAATATTTGCCTACCTGAAAGAAGAGTAAGGAAATAAAAAAGATAAATCATAATGAACTTTTACATCAAACCAGATGAGACACAAGGTTCTTTCCAATTACCAACACCAGCCAATAGGTTATAGAGTTTCTATGTCTCAACTTACGGGTGAATTCTTCGTTTGTCATAGATCGTTCCCTTTCGTTCGTCTTTGATATCATTGACACGACTTTCTCCCTAAGTGGACTCTCTATGGATATGGATCTTTCGTTGGTAATCACATCGCGGGTGTTGCTAGCATGGCAATAGATGTTTACACTGTCGACGTACCTGATCTCTCCTTTTCGGGGTTCATGTGATGGCTAAGAAAGTACATTGATCCATTGTACTCTGTGTTATGCGAGTTCGGGTTAGCTAACTACCTCACATACACAGAGCTCATTGGGAGAGATGAGATGTAAGAAATTCCCAAAACGTGAATTGTTAAGTGATAAAACATCATCTATGTAGCGGAAGCTGAAATTAAAGGTACGGGCTAACTTCTTCTGTTTTTCCTTAAAAAGCCCGTCAAGGAAGTCTGCCTCATATGGGTAAAGGAACAAGTCGGCCAGTAGTAGCCCACAATTCGTACCCATAGGAATGCCAATTGTCTGTTGGAAAAAACGTCCAACAAATTGAACAAATATGTCGTCAACTTTCAAGTTCTGTCTGGCACCGGGAACAGTAATTCTTTTGAGTGAACAAAAAATGTGCGTTCGTAAACGTGTTCGTCTATCTAACGTTATGTAACTTATTTGGGTATTTTCATTTGGAATATGGCTATTCACACGATACGTTATCAAACTGACGTTAAATGAACTGAGATAGTGCAGGGATATAGTATAAATCAAAACCTGGTAAACGACGTTATAAAGGCGGTAGGGAATGTTGAGCTCTTCCGTAATGGGAATAACTTTGAAGTTCACCATTTTAATGGAGTGTTTTTCTTTAGGTTCACCTGGCCAAAGCTCATGTGAGCTTTTGTCATCACTTGGCGTCCGTCGCCCGTCCGCCTGTCCGTCAGTCGTCAGTCGTCTGTTAACTCTTCACATTTTAATCTTCTCCTCTGAAACCACTGGGCCAAATAGAATTAAACGTGGCAGGAAGCATCTGGGTAAGGTCCATTATAAAATTTGCTCATTTAGTCTTGATTGGACAACAAAAATGGCCGCCATGGAAAATTGTTGTTTCTGAGTTTCCAAAAATCTTCTCCTCTGAAATTGCCTGGCCAAATGCAACAAAACTTGACAAGAAGCATATATCGGGGTCCTTTATTAATTTTTTCCATTTCGTTCCGATCGGACTACAAATATGGCCGTAATGGGCAGTTCTTGTTTCTGATTGGCTGATATAAAAATCTTCTTCTCTGAAATCGCTTGGCCAAATTAAACGAACCTTGACAGGAAGCATCTATGGGAGGTTCTTAACAAAATTTCCTTATTTTGTCCTGATCGGACTACCAATATGGCCGTAATGGACAGTTCTCGTTTCTCATTGGCTGATATTAAAACATTCTTCTACTCTGAATCTACTTGGCCAAATAGAACGAAACCTGATAGGAAGAATATATGGAAGGTCTTTTATAAAGTTTCCTCATTTTGTCCCGATTAGACTACAAATATGGCCGCCATTCGGCAGTTGTTGTTTTTGATTGGCCAATATCCAAAAATCTCTGAAATCGCTTGGACAAATGGAACGACACTTGACAGGAATGTCTTTGGGATGTCCTTTACAACGTTTCTCATTTCGTCCTGATCGGGTAACAAACATGTCCGCCATATAAAATTCTTGTTTCTCATTGGTTGATTTAAAAACAAAATTCTGTGGAATTGCTTGGTCAAATGGAATGAAACTTGACTAGAAGCATCTGTGGGTCAGGTTTTACAATATTTTCTCATTTTGACGAGATCATGCGACAAACATGGCCGCCATGGGCAATTCTTGTTTCTGTCAGGTGAGCGATACAGGCTCTGCCCTCTGAGCCTCTAATTTTAAAATGTTATAATGAATAATGTCTACAGCTGCATGCATATCTTTAAATACATTAGAATAAAATTGTTTGAAATATATACCAGTGTCTTTACTACTTGGCGTGTCACCATTTTTTAGTTGATATGTCGTTTCACGTTGTTCGTTATATGCTTTTTTCTCTTTGTCTTCAAATTTTCTGTGCAGAAGTAGACTAGTACCAGATATTACAATTTGAAGTAATGCAATGAATATAAATGGATATTGGCGTGGAATACCAAAGTCATGAGCAAGCTGAAATTAGAAGTACCACAAATATGTTCCTAATACAATGCCACATCTATAAATTATTGTTTAATGCCTTTTGAATTAGTATTTAATACATTATTTGGTACCGATTTTAATGCGTACGATGTGTACATTTCGTCCATTTACTACTCATCAGTTGTACTTAAGGCCCAAAATGTTTAAAACCAAAACAATAATCCAAAATATTGAAGAGGAAAGTGAACAAGAGGATCAGAGGGCTGAGCCTGTATCGCTCACCTGGGAGTCACAAACTTTTGATTTTATTTTATGGACTAGATTGATTTCTGGAAACTTAATAAATGACCTTCCATAGATGCTTCATACCAAGTATAAATTCATTTAGCCAAACGGTTTCAGAGGATAAGAATTTTAAAATTTGACCAATGAGAACACATAAATGCTTCTGGCGGCAATTTTTTTTTACAGACTATGATAATTTATTTGTAACGTTTTAGGACAGGTGAGCTAAAAACGCCAAAAATACAAACTGGGGTAAAGCCAAAACCCTCTAAGGACAGACTTATGCAGCAGGTAGATACTCCTTAGTTTTCCCAAATTTTACATTTTTGTAACAGTAAATTTTAAGTTGAGGGCTTGTATCGAAATACTGAGCTGGAGAAACCATTGGGGACTTAAAAGTTTAACCCAGCCGCATTTTTACGCCTGTCCCGAGTCAGGAACCTCTAGCCTTTATTAGTCTTGTGTTTTTTTTTTAATTTTGGTTCAGTTTTATGTTTCGGAGTTTAGTGTCCGTCCATTTCGCTGAACTATTATGCATTATTGTTTAGGAGCCAGTCCATAAAAAAATGTATTCAACAATTTAAATGTTTGATTTTACTCTATATCATATTTTGCAGGAGAGTTAATATGTGTATTTTCGTCTTTTCTTCATAAACTTATTTAAACTTTTAAGGTAATGATAAAATATATTTCATTTTTAGTTTCTGAAAGTTAAGGTATATTGAAAATATATTTGTACTTTCATCGGCCAATTCCTGAAACCCTGAGGGGAATCTTAATACCACAAAAACCTACAAATATATTTTCTGTAACTTATATACCGTCAATTAAATGAAAATTTAAATTATTAAAAAAATCTAGCTCGTTTTACACCTAAAATATGATGGAATGTCCCTATTCAGAACCACTTAAATTCAAAACACCCCACTGTTAACATCAAACCAATTGAAATTATGTAGTACTCAAGTACATGTATATATTGTTGTGGTTGAAGTTAATAACCTTGTATACATATACAACAAAGTGGTATTGCCCAGGTTTTTCTTTGAAATAAAGACTTTGCTTTCTGAATAGACAAAACCCCCTATAGGTATCTATAATACTAAATTTACGAATTAGCCGAATAGGCGGCAAAACGCGTGATTCAAAATAAACGATGCATAGTTCAGATTATTAAGGTTATTATCGGATTTGACAATCTGCATTTATAAATTTAAACTACAGTTTTGTTTATGTGCAAATGGAATTTGTATGCACTTTTCCGATATGAATTCTCCCAACGTATCCCTTAGAAGGTTCTCGAAGGCATCATTTTAGCACATTGATTTAAATAAACAAGTATGCACATATTTTTAATGTATTTCTATTTGAAATTACGGAAGAATAAATAAAAAAAATTAAAAACATTCTCCTTCGAGTGGGATATTTCCGCTTTATGTATTCAGGATTGTTTTTCTACAATAACGCAATTTCTCCTAACTGCAAAGGTTTCGAACTTTGAAGATAATGAAGAAGTAAAGTAAAGTTCAGAGGAATTCCTAACTTAGTTGTTTTTTTGGATTGCTCGGTTTTTTACCTTGCGCAAAGTGATAAAACCAACCATTATCTATTTTTAAATTATTTGTCATGTGACCTGTCTAAATATATCTCTACTGTAAGCCCTAGATAAAAATATTTTTAACAAAATGGTCATCTTTATCATTAATGACGAAATTTATCTCGGACATCTTTGATAAATATAAACGTGGACAACACAAGCAGCCACACACTAAAAATGCTTTCACCTTCTGATTATTGGATATATTTGTGAAATTAAGCCTCGCCTGCCCTGCTCATGATGACAATGGAACAATTGGAACAATTATTTTCCAAAAATATGGTCTAACTAACTCACGGCATCTTTTGAAAAATTCATCCGTCACTAAGGAAATGTTTACATCTACAATTTTATTTTCATATTTATTCTGAAGGAAAAAGGTAATGCATTATGAAATGTTTATTTAATGAAAGCTTTTCATCAAGTTCCAGTTCAGAATTAATTATAACAATAAAAATATTGACAATTTATGTGGTTGTGTTTTCGTCATAGATTTTGACTTTGATGGCACCTTAAGGTGCATTTTGGTAATTCTACGTGGCATACAGTCTACTGCATCAGTGGATACATCTTCGGTAGTAACGAACAGCCATGACAATTGGGTCACGATGACCTACATTTCACGCTTCATTGACTTTGGTTAAAGTCTGCATTAAAATTCATTTCTAAGAATACTACATGCAGCACATATAGACATGAAACTATCAGTTGATACCACCTACTTGACAGGAAAGTTTATGGAAGCCTGCCACATCATCCATATTGAATTCCTGTTCCATGAATGGCATGGCCGCAACAAATTTTTATAGTCAATATGGCCACCACAAAAAAAGCTTATTTTCCCGCGCTCGCGCGGGTTCAATGTCTAGTATAATTAATATTTACCTTTACCATTCTGAAGGTGATCACTGATGAATCCATAGCACCATTCAGTGCTGCAAAATACAGTCCAGTACCGAACGGCAGAAACAATGAAACCTGTGCGAAATATTTTTTCAACAATAACATAACATTTATTTCCAGTAAGAATAAATTCCAAACAGAATAAGAAAATTAAAGCTTGTGTATGCTGTTAAGAGAAAACACTGATGTATAACAGACAGCATTTTATTCACCCACCTATACATTGTAAAAAAACCATAGATTATTCATCGTGTAGTTTAACATGAAACTTGATACAGTTTTTGCCATTTAGGTTTCTGCTGAGAATCTATAATTGACATTAAATCTAAGTAATTACTCTGGCTGGTATCAGTTACTTGAGATCAAAGTGTTTTGGAAAACCGGTTAAAGATATAACGATGAATTAATAAGCACAACCATTAAAATCCAAAACAATTAAAACAAACAGGAATCCAAACTCAGCTAAGGGATACCTCTGCATCAGCAGGAAGAGCATTAGAAATTTCTTATAATTTTGTCGAATTTTGAGGCATTTTAGTAATGAATCATTCCAGAACAAAAATTCTGGCTACTGGGCTGATAGTGGCTGGGAGTTACAGTCCACCAGCAGTGACATGGACCCAGTGGTAGTTATGAGACATATCACAAAATACCGAAATAAATTTGATGCACCCTATGGCCATTTCGTTGACTGACAACTCATCAGCAGTGCTTGAGATCAAAGTGTTGGACAATCTGTTAAAGATATAATGATGTTTTAAAATCCAAAACAATTAAAACAAAGAGAATTTTCTTTTACTGTTCTTTAATATTTATCGTACTTATGCGTACCTTAATATTTAACAATAAAATGGCCACCCCACCGACTCCAACAAAGACTAAACCAGGTACAATCAAAAGTGGTGTATCTATAATGATAAACAGATAAACATTTACAAAGATATGACGATTAAACTTGTATACTTAATGTTTTACATAGAAAACTTTGGAGTGACAAAATCACATAAATAATATATGTGTAAATATAGAATATTACATGGCTTTTTTCATCTCACACCCTATTTCAACCTGAGACGCTCATATCAGCCCGAGAGCTTTAGCTCGATGAAACCGATATGTGCCGAGGGTTGAAATGGGGTCTGATATGAAAAAATCTATATCATATTATCATATATTTTTACCTTAGATGAATAGACATGAAAACAATTTCATATCTGACGTTGTTTTGTATCCAGTAAAGCATACTTGCGCATATGAGATATTTTCAACTTTTCACCTCTGAGACAAAATATTCCACCATATGGCCATATAAATTTGGCTCTTGGGTTTAATTCGCTACGGACGCATCTTCGACTGCCAGCTTATCTGTTGTGTGTGTGACGTCAGTAGTATATGCGCACAGTTCAGTTAGCATTTGAGGTGGTGGGGTGTGTTAGAGGAGCGAGGAGGAGCCGGAAGTGACGTAACCGGAAGCGGAAATGACGTCACAGGAAGTGACGTAACCGGAACCGGAAGTACCGGGAGTGATTTCCGCGCATGACCAACCGGAAGTAGTGGATTTTCCCGCCATTTCTTTACGGAAGTGACGTTAGTCACGTGCTAGGACCCGGATGTGTCGTCTCCGCATGTTCAGGAACCGGAAGTGGTTTTTGCGCGCATGCGCAACCGGAAGTAGGGAATTTTCGCGCTATTTTCTCATATTTTGTTTACGGAAGTGACGCAAGTCACGAGCCAGGACCCGGACGTATGGTCTGCGCATGTTCAGGAACCGGAAGTACCCGGAAGTCAGGCGCATGCACAACCGGAAGTGATGGATTTTGGCGCCATTTTCTCATATTTTGTTTACGGAAGTGACGCCAGTCACGGACCCGGAAGTGCCATGCTTGACCAGAACTCAGATTGAATTATCTCCATTTTCCTGCACTTCTCGGTCGTCTCTGGATCTTTCATCGGTCTCTAGGGTCTGATAGTCTCACTGTTATGTCGAAGTCCGAGAGTATACGAAGTACACTATTGGATTATCTCCCCTTATCCCGCTCTTTTCATCTGCGGGTGATGTTTTCTGTGAGGACCAAAGGTAGGATTGGATTATGCCTCCTTACCTGCAAGTGATGCTGTCACCAATAGATCAATGGAGGGGTGTCCTTAGCAACCGCCTTAGCAACGGCGGTCCATTTCTATGATGCACTTCGTTTCTCTTCTCTTACTCCATCCCGCTCCTCGCTGCTCTTCTCTTGCTCCGTGCTGCTCATCGCTGTTCTTCTCTTGCTCATCGCTGCTCTTCTCTTGCTCATCGCTGCTCATCACTGCTCATTGATGCTCATCTCTTGCTCATCACTGCTCATTGCTGCTCATCTCTTGCTCATCCCTGCTCATTGCTGCTCATCTCTTGCTCCGTGCTGATCATCGCTGCTCTTCTCTTGCTCTTTTCGGCTCTTCTCTTGCTCATCGCTGCTCATTGCTGCTCTTCTCTTGCTCATCACTGCTCATTGCTGCTCTTCTCTTGCTCATCGCTGCTCATTGCTGCTCATCTCTTGCTCCGTGCTGATCATCGCTGCTCTTCTCTTGCTCTTTTCGGCTCTTCTCTTGCTCATCGCTGCTCATTGCTGCTCTTCTCTTGCTCATCGCTGCTCATTCCCGCTCATCTCTTCCTCCGTGCTGCTCATCGCTACTTAGGACCTTATTCGCGGGCTCATTTCGCTCCTGCTGCTTGTCACTGTTCGTCATCGCTGTTCATCTCTTGATCCACCCTTTTCCCGCACTTTTGGTCTCTAGGGTCTGATAGTATCACTGTTATGTCGAAGTCCGAGAGTATACGAAGTACACTATTGGATTATCTCCCCTTATCCCGCTCTTTTCAACTGTGGGTGATGTTTTCTGTGAGGACCAAAGGTAGGATTGGATTATCTCCCCTTACCTCCAAGTGATGCTGTAACCAATGGAGGGGTGTCCTTAGCAACCGCCTTACCAACGGCGGTCCATTTCTATGATTCACTTCGTTTCTCTTCTCTTGCTCCATCCCTCTCCTCGCTGCTCTTCTCTTGCTCCGTGCTGCTCATCGCTGCTCTTCTCTTGCTCATCACTGCTCATTGCTGCTCATCTCTTGCTCATCTCTTGCTCCTCGCTGCTAATTGCTGCTCTTCTCTTGCTCATCGCTGCTCATTGCTGCTCTTCTCTTGCTCATCGCTGCTCATTGCTGCTCATCTCTTGCTCATCGCTGCTCACCACTGCTCTTCTTGCTCATCGCTGCTCATCTCTTGCTCCGTGCTGCTCATTGCTGCTCATCTCTTGCTCTTTGATGCTCATCGCTACTCAGGACCTTACTCGCGTGCTCATTTCGCTCCTGCTGTTTGTTGCTGTTCGTCATCGCTTATCTTCTCCTGCTCTTTGCTGCTCATCGCTACTCAGGACCTTACTCGCGTGCTCATTTCGCTCCTGTTGCTTGTTGCTGTTCGTCATCGCTTATCTTCTCTTGCTCTTTGCTGCTCATCGCTACTCAGGACCTTACTCGCGTGCTCATTTCGCTCCTGCTGCTTGTTGATGTTCGTCATCACTGCTCATCTCTTGCTCTTTGCTGCTCATCGCTACTCAGGACCTTACTCGGGTGCTCATTTCGCTCCTGCTACTTGTTGATGTTCGTCATCGCTGCTATTCTCTTGCTCTTTGCTGCTCATCTCTACTCAGCACCTTACTCGCGTGCTCATTTCAGTTTTGGGGGTTCCGCCGCTAGTGGTGGTCGATTGTCGTTATTCAAAGATTGGATCTGTGCGAGAGCACCCTTACATTCAGGCCATTTGAAAGGCCACTCTGGATTTATCCAGGCTTGTGACTGGCTATCATAAGATAGGCTGCATCAATCCTCCTCAATTTTTTAAGGCCACTCTGCATTTGTCCAGGCTTGTGACTGGCTATATATATGTTTAAACACATATAGGCTGCATTACCCTCCTTCCTTTTTTTTAATTTCTTATTTTTTTTATATATATTTTTTCTGTTTTTTTTGTAATATGTTCCAATTCCTCCGTCACATAGAGTCATTGCTGTCTTCAGCTGGTGGTAGGTCGTAGTCGTTCAATACACGGTTAAGCAGATATTTTCGTTTTTCTACGACATATTCCAATGATTCTTTTGATTCGTAGTCTTCCTCTTCTCTCAGGCGTTTAGCCGTTTTCTTGATCTTTCTATGTACGGGGTCTTTATTCATGTCTTGATGCCAGGACAGACAGTCCGAGGTAATGCTTTCGTATTTCGTCTCTGTATCTGTCAAACATGTCTCTATATGCTGCGAAGCGTGCCTCGTTTTCTTCCATGCCGGCTTCGACTAGTTCGTTTACTTTCTGTGAGTATTCCGATTGATGTACTTGAAATGTTCTATTCAAAATGACTTCCCATGGGGACTGTTCGCATTGCTCTTCGGAGCCTTCGTTGGATTCATGGTCACTGTTTTGTTCCGATTCCTCGTTATCGGCTTCTGTGGTGGTGTCTGAGACTGAATCACTATAGTCTGTTGAATCCTCTTCCATACCGTGTGCATTCTTTTTGTGTTGCACTAGGTTGAAGTTTCGCTTGGACTGATATCCACATATGTCACAGGTATACATTTAAGACGTCTTTCTTTCCTGGGATTCAATAGTAGAATGAGCTCCGGTCGTCCTGCAGGTGCTTATATTAGCTAGAGGTTCCTCAACGGCTTGTTGATTCATAAACAAACGTTTGCCAAAGTATTCGTTTCGAGATTGTTGCAGTTCAGATTTCACTTTTCTGATGAGCTCTCTATTAAGTCTTGTCCACTCGTTGTCAATCCTTCTACACCCCTTGCAGACATTCATGTTTTTGTAGAATTCCTCAAAGCTCTTGTTCATTTGACACTTTGTACATTTCTTGTTTGGATTCACTTTGCTGGGTCCTCCACTTGTGTTGTCCAGCCGTTTGGTTCTCTCCACTTTGGTTGGAAGTATTTTCCTTTTCATTTCTGGCAATGACTCTATGTGACGGAGGAATTGGAACATATTACAAAAAAAAAACAGAAATAATATATATAAAAAAATAAGAAATTAAAAAAAAGGGTAATGCAGCCTATATATGTTTAAACATATATATAGCCAGTCACAAGCCTGGACAAATGCAGAGTGGCCTTAAAAAATTGAGGAGGATTGATGCAGCCTATCTTATGATAGCCAGTCACAAGCCTGGATAAATGCAGAGTGGCCTTTCAAATGACCTGAATGTAAGGATGCTCTCGCACAGATCCAATCTTTGAATAACGACAATCGACCACCACTAGCAGCAGAAGCCCCAAAACTGAAATGAGCACACAAGTAAGGTGCTGAGTAGAGATGAGCAGCAAAGAGCAAGAGAATAGCAGCGATGACGAACATCAACAAGTAGCAGGAGCGAAATGAGCACGCGAGTAAGGTCCTGAGTAGAGATGAACAGCAAAGAGCTAGAGAAGATAAGCGATGACGAACAGCAACAAGCAACAGGAGCGAAATGAGCACGCGAGTAAGGTCCTGAGTAGCGATGAGCAGCAAAGAGCAAGAGAAGATAAGCGATGACGAACAGCAACAAACAGCAGGAGCGAAATGAGCACGCGAGTAAGGTCCTGAGTAGAGATGAGCAGCAAAGAGCAAGAGATGAGCAGCAATGAGCAGCACGGAGCAAGAGATGAGCAGCGATGAGCAAGAAAAGAGCAGTGGTGAGCAGCGATGAGCAAGAGATGAGCAGCAATGAGCAGCGATGAGCAAGAGATGAGCAGCAATGAGCAGCGATGAGCAAGAGAAGAGCAGCGATGTGCAATGGAATGGACCGCCGTTGCTGAGGCAGTTGCTAAGGACACGCCTCCATAGATCTATTGGTGACAGCATCACTTGGAGGTAGGGGGGCATAATCCAATCCAACCGTTGGTCCTCACAGAAAACATCACCCACAGATGAAAAGAGCGGGATAAGGGGAGATAATCCAATAGTGTACTTCGTATACTCTCGGACTTCGACATAACAGTGAGAGTATCAGACCCTAGAGACCGATGAAAGATCCAGAGACGACCGAGAAGTGCGGGAAAAGGGTGGATCAAGAGATGAACAGCGATGACGAACAGTGACAAGCAGCAGGAGCGAAATGAGCACGCGAGTAAGGTCCTGAGTAGCGATGAGCAGCACGGAGCAAGAGATGAGCAGCAATGAGCAGCGATGAGCAAGAGAAGAGCAGCAATGAGCAGCGATGAGCAGCAACGAGCAGCGATAAGCAAGAGATGAGCAGCAATGTGCAGTGATGAGCAAGAGATGAGCAGCAATGAGCAGTGATGAGCAGCGATGAGCAAGAGAAGAGCAGCGATTAGCAGCACGGAGCAAGAAAAGAGCAGCGAGGAGCGGGATGGAGCAAGAGAAGAGAAACGAAGTGCATCATAGAAATGGACCGCCGTTGCTAAGGCAGTTGCTAAGGACACCCCTCCATTGATCTATTGGTGACAGCATCACTTGCAGGTAAGGGGGCATAATCCAATCCTACCTTCGGTCCTCACAGAAAACATCACCCACAGATGAAAAGAGCGGGATAAGGGGAGATAATCCAATAGTGTACTTCGTATACTCTCGGACTTCGACATAACAGTGAGAGTATCAGACCCTAGAGACAGATGAAAGATCCAGAGACGACCGAGAAGTGCAGGAAAATGGAGATAATTTAATCTGAGTTCTGGTCAAACATGGCACTTCCGGGTCCGTGACTGGCGTCACTTCCGTAAACAAAATATGAGAAAATAGCGCCAAAATCCATCACTTCCGGTTGTGCATGCGCCTGACTTCCGGGTACTTCCGGTTCCTGAACATGCGCAGACCATACGTTCGGGTCCTTGCACGTGAATTGCGTCACTTCCGTAAACAAAATATGAGAAAATGGCGCGAAAATTCCCTACTTCCGGTTGCACATGCGCTCAAAAACCACTTTTGGTTCCTGAACATGCGCAGACGACACATCCGGGTCCTAGCACGTGACTAACGTCACTTCCGTAAACAAATGGCGGGAAAATCCACTACTTCCGGTACTTCCGGTTCCGGTCATGTGACTTCCGGTTCCGGTTAAGTCACTTCCTGTGACGTCATTTCCGCTTTCGGAGACGTCACTTCCGGCTCCTCCTCGCTCCTTCACCACACCCACCACCTCAAATGCTAACTGAACTGTGCGCATATACTACTGACGTCATTCTTCGATCAAGTGATTTCGATACTGCATTTTCGTAGGGGTGTGATATGGGATATAGCCGTGATGGTATGGATATTATCACGGACTATGTGCTTCAATCAATATCATATATACAGAAAAGCGATGTTTAGAACTAATTGTATGATAACTATTACTATCAAATGATAAATTTATGTTATGCATATTTGCTTTCCTATCTAAATGATTACATTTTAGAAAGGGTCTACTTACCATGTCGGCCTACATTCGTTAGTATATACAAGTACGTAAATTACTATTTTCCATTTTTTTTTTTTTTACTTTTCTTTGTTTTGCTTTGTCGTTATTAAAATGTTAATTTTGATTCTTTGATTTAACAGGATATTGGAATACGGTGCTTTGCATGTCTTAATAGATACTTTAACCTTTTGACCCATATTCCACTGTAGTAAAGCGAAAAGATGGGTACATTATATTTCAACATGAAATAGCTAAACAAGTACTTACCTTTGTTTGCAAAACCCAATAACAGAGAACCTCCAGAGATCAGAAAACTAGATTTAAAGAAATGTAAATTAAGTATGTGTTCGTAATAATTCGTTAGTAGTATTGTTATTATTTATTAAAGTCAGTTTGTATCTGATATGGAATGTGAATTTTATCTAATCTGTTGTCATCGATTACGTACATGTATGACATGTTCGAACTAAAGCACAATGAATATTATTATTCTAAAATTTTGTTTGAATATTCTCATTTTTCGTTATCATTTGACGCTAAACTTAAAAGATATGTTCCTAATGTTGACCCATTTCAATTAGATCGACACGCCAAAACCTAATTAAAATTAAACGCAACGGACAAAATCACTAATGGACCTGCAACCTCTAAGCACATATGGGCCTATAGTGATTATATATGAACTAAGTTTATAACTGATCGGTAGGAAGATGGCGTGATTCTGATTCTAAAATTATAATTTGAAGCAAATTATTTCCCTTACTTGAGTTTCTGGCGAACAAAACTTTTTCTAGCGTTAGTATGTAGCACAATATGGCTGGACTTTTTTAAATGACCCATATGTAGAAAAAACATATATGGAATTTTATTACAATAATATCATTAGCTACGTAATTATTTAAAATTAATAATTGTAACATTTTAATGTACTTACATAGACCACAGTTTTGGACCTAGAAGGCCAAATCTATAAATTAATGGACCCCATGATACGACGAACAAAAAAAACAATGCTACAGAAATTGAATACAATAAAAGTAGCTGTTCCTGTTGTTCCTTACAGGAAGTGGGTGGCGCTGTTGTGACTGTTGTCTCCGTGGTATCCCTTACTGCAGGATATATCGAAGAATTTAAAACCATTGAATTGTTTAAGATACTTTCCTCTGGATTAGAATGTGTTGCTGTCATGCATAGGTCAAAATAAAATCCATCTTCTATCAATATATAAACATATGAGCTCCATCCAGAGTACAATACACCGAATAATAAGGGTTCTATAATTGATACAACAACAAACGTGATTAATAAAATCTTCATATTTGCACTTAAAAAAATGGAAAGTGTTTTTGTTTTCCTGTACCAACTACCAACCTGACAAAAGCATATTTTGTTCTGTCATCTTGTTAATACATGTTTAACACCTGCAAAAAATACTAGATAATCACGTGAAATATTTAGTAATCATAAATTATCTTACCTTTGTACAAACATGCAAAAGCACGCAACGCTGGTATATTATTCACATATTACATTACAAGTCTACTATTTAGAATGGAAAGTTAAAAACTTAATAATAATTGACATGAATGTATTATTCATTTTTTATGATCTATGCTAATTTAAGTCACCAGTAAATTAAATTACTGAATTATTTCGGCGATGATGCAGAATGGAACTAAAGTATGTCAATGGCCTCATTAAATTTTCTATAACCATACGCCAGACATCTTATGTAATATAACTTTATAATTTTTTGTCATATAAAACATACTGAGTTGTTGTAATATAACACTTTTTACTTTGTATACATTTCAAATGTATGGATTTCTGATATAATTTAAATATTATCTTGCATGAGATTATTTACTAGATTGACAGGCGGAGTACATAAAAGCTGTAAAATTTTTAAAATGGTCGACAAAAATTAAAAATCGGTTTTGCATTTCAAATCTACCATATTAAAATGTATTCTGTTCGAACACAAAGCGATCGAAATTACCAAAGTGTGGGCTATAATATCACGCCGTTAATACGTTATGGTGTATACAGGCAGCATGAATTCGCTTGATCACTATACACCTAGCTTCATGAGCTACACCAACCAAGCGTAAAAAACTAAAAATATATCCATTTATTTTCCATAATACTTCCCTGATTTTATAGAGGGATAAGAAACTGCTAACGCCACATTGCCAGTGAGAAATACACAAAGAAGTGTCAATTAAGTTAGGTGAGGTGTCAGTTCCAGAAGGGCGCCTAATCTTACTAAAGATATCTAGTCTCATACATCATGTACATGATAAAGAAACTTCGTATCCGCCAAGCAATTCGTGATGACGACCGTAAAATTTTTGGAGTGATGAAATTAACAGAGGCTGAACAAAAATTTATATGACAGCAATCTCGCCCTACAATGGAAGTCGCCGAATTATGAAATAATTAAACATTGCATTAAGTTATTTCTTTACATCCGAAATATTCATTAACAACGTTATATGTTAACTAAAATTAATTATTCATATTATGTAACAATCCGTTAAAACGAATTGTTAAGGGATGAGATCAAAAGTTCAATGTAGGATAAAAACTTAATTCAAATAGTTTGGGGGTGGGGGTGGGGGATAAAAATCGCTGCAAGATTTGTTATCCGACATCGATTTAAGGATTGAAAAATACGGATTCAAGTGATCTCCAAGTCAATATACGGAACATACATTGTTGAGGAAAAACAGGACCCATGATAAAAAAGTATACTCTCAAAGCATATGCCCATATTGGTCAATCAATTTTCCCAAATTAAGTTAAGGGGGGGGGGGGGGTCAGTGAAAGAACCATGTGAATTAAGTTTTTTATCCTACATTGAACTTTTGATCTCGTCCCTAACAGATATAAGGTGAATAATTACTACAAAGCTCGCTTCAGTGTTTATACCATTTCAATATAGGAATTCGATTAACACATTAATGCTTCAGGTATTGACTCTTCACCCATGCCATATATAACAACAAAAAACGGAAACATAGTTTGCCGACAGCCCGCCGTGCTCGATGGACGCCGGAATATTTTATTCTATTAACAGAAAATTACAAAATCGATTAATCTATGTCTCAGTGTACAGATTAGTGAAATACTGAAAACATTTACTGACGGCCATTTCAGAATTACCGAATCATATATATATATATATATATATATATATATATATATATATATATATATATATATATATATATATATATATATATATTAAAAAAAAATATGTTCAAAACTTACAAATATATATGCAATATTTTTCTATTTATATTCAAAAAATAAAAAATTATGTTCAAAACTTACAAATATATATGCAATACTTTTTCTATTTATATAATTATTCAAAAAATAAAAATTTATGTTCAAAACTTACAAATATATATGCAATATTTTTTTTTATATATATTCAAAAGATGAAAAAAAAATTATGTTCAAAACTTGTTTTTTTATATATTCAATAATATTGCATTCTGGGTAATATCTTACTTTACTTAGGGACGAGATCAAAAGTTCAATGTAGGATAAAAAACTTAATTCAAATAGTTTAGGGGGTGGAGGGGGGTAAAAATCAATGCAAGTTTACAGAACAAACATACATTGTTGAGGAAAAACAGGACCCATGATACAAAAAGTATACTGTCAAAGCATATGCCCATATTGGTCAATCAATTTTCCCAAATTATGTTAAGAAGGGGGGGGGGGGGGGGGGGTCAGTGAAAAATACTATGTGAATTAAGTTTTTTATCCTACGTTGAACTTTTGATCTCGTCCCTTATCTAAACCATATTTTAAATTTTATCCCGAAAAAAGTGTCAAAATTATTAGATATTGTAATTAATCTTAACAATGGTATGTCAAAAATGAAAAGATTCCCAAGTTTAAAATTTAAAATCTCCCATATAGACTCTTAATACAATCACCCTTAATCAGCATGTAGGTAGATGTAAACCCCACGTAATTAGTTAATAGTTCATAGAGCAATGTGGCATTACATCAATCAACAACATTTACAAAAATGAATAATTGTACAGCTTGGTTTCTTATATTATTAAACTTACAACATTTTCTGTATTTTGCCCTAAACTTTTTATTACATATTAAAGCCGTTTATAGAACTTTATTTTAATTTGTTTTAAAGCAGAAATTTAATATATAATTATTTCATTAACATTCATTTTGACATTAAAACATTGAATATTTACCTCTCAAAACCAGTTTACCAAGGGAAGTAACCAAACTAATCATAGTAAGATATTACCCAGAATGCAATATTATTGAATATATAAAAAAATTAAAGTTTTGAACATAATTTTTTTCATCTTTTTAATATATATAGAAAAATATTGCATATATATTTGTAAGTTTTGAACATAAATTTTTATTTTTTGAATATATAAATAGAAAAAGTATTGCATATATATTTGTAAGTTTTGAACATATTTTTTTTATTTTTTGAATATAAATAGAAAAATATTGCATATATATATTTGTAAGTTTTGAACATAATTTTTTTTTTTGAATCAATATTTTTTTGAATATTGAAACGTTTGACGTGCCATACTGTATGGCCATTTCGTTGACTGACAACTCATTAGCAGTGCTCGAGATCAAAATATTGAAAAAAGTAACACTGTAATAGGTTACTGAGGGGGTGGAAAGGGTATTGGGAGACAGGGAGAAAGGGGGCGGGAGAAAGGAGAAAGGGGACGGGAGAAAGGAGAGAAAGGGTGGGAGAAAGGAGGGAGAACTATCAAAGGGAGACGAACTTTAATGTTGAAAAAAAATAAAGAGGTAAAAAAAACGAAAAAACTGGATACTAAATGTTCTAATAAATGGACAAATCTTTGAAAAAAAAGGCGATTTCCCAAACCATTTTTGCCATTTCCGATCATTTCTAGAAATCATCCTTTCAAAACGGAATTATCTCTCCGTTACGTTTTCCTTTTAAGCTCACCTGGCCGAAGGCCATGTGAGCTATTGCCATCACTTGGCGTCCGTCGTCGTCAGTCGTCGTCGTTAACAATTCTTCAAATCTCTTCTCCTCTGAAACTACTTGACCAATTGGAACCACACTTGGTATGAATGTTCTTTGGGGTATCCTGCATAGAACTGATGTGGGGATTTTTGATCCGTCGAAAAACATGGTCGCTGTTACTAAAAATAGAGCATAGGGGTCAAACAACAGTTTTTCGCAAATATCTCAAAAATCATTAGGTTACGGCAAATTCTGGCAGGTTGAAAGTGTTCAGCATGATAAGAGCTACCTGTGTGCTGATTTTCGTGAAAATCTGTCAACTGATGTTAGAGTTATTGCCCTTTTTTGACATTTTTGGCTTTTTTTATGTTATTATTTCAAAAATATTCTCCTCTGAAACTACTTGACTAATTAGAACCAAACTTGGTATGAATGTTCCTTGAGGTACCCTGCATAGAACTGATGTGGGGATTTTTGATTCGTCGAATAACATCGCCGCTGTTACTAAAAATAGAACATAGGGGTCCAACAACATTTTTTCGCAAATATCTCAAAAATCATTAGGTTACGGCAAATTCTGGCAGGTTGAAAGTGTGCTGATTTTCGTGAAAATCTGTCAACTGATGTTAGAGTTATTGCCATTTTTTGACATTTTTTGGCTTTTTTTAGGTTATTATTTCAAAAATCTTCTCCTCTGAAACTACTGAATGGATTTGGATAAAACTTAACATGATTGTTCCTTAGGGTATCCTGCACAAAGTTTATGCTTCGATTTTTGATCCGTCGAAAAACATGGCCACTGTTACTAAAAATAGAAAATAGGGGTCAAACAACAGTTTTTCGCAAATATCTCAAAAATCATTAGGCTACGGCAAATTCTGCAGGTTGAAAGTGTTCAGCATGATGAGAGCTACCTGTATGCTGATTTTCGTGAAAATCTGTCAACTGATGTTAGAGTTTTTGCCATTTTTTGACATTTTTTGGCTTTTTTTATGTTATTATTTCAAAAATCTTCTCTGAAACTACTATTCAAAATCAAATGAAACTTGGTAAGATTGTTCCTTAGGGTATCCTGCAAAAACATGTCCACCCTTACTAAAAATAGAACATAGGGGTCAAAATGCTGTTTTTTGCTATTTTTTCCTGAATTATAGAAAGAAAATGAAGATGAAAGCTACTTTCAAGGTAAACATGGTATCCCGAGTTGAATGGTGATGGTGAAAGTTTGTTTCGGACGCCCATTTTTAAAATGGCTGCCATTTTCCCGCCGTTTTTTACACTTGCTCGGATTTCAACAATATTTGGTTTTTAAAGTAAACATGGTATCCTTAGTGTATGGTGATGATGAGAATGTTGTATAACAATGATTAAACTTCATAATATGTAATTGCTATCACTTGGTGTCCGTCATCATTGTTGTTAACAAATTTTCAAACATCTTCTCCTCTGAAACTATTAGGGGGATTTGGATGAAACTCTACAAAATGACAGATGAGTTAAGCATGGTTTATTGGTTAAAACCAACAACTTAGTCAATATGATCAAAGATCAAGAATAATAGAAAATAAAAAGCCTTAACCCACAATTTTTACATAACTTCTTTCAAACATTTTTAAAACGAAGACAACATATAGACCAAAAGATTTATACTTTTATTTGAAGATGAATTAAAGCTTGTATTTTGTATTGTGAATCATTAGATTGACCATGACTGTATCTTAATCAAGCGTAGGGACAACTCATGCCCATTTCTTTCCAGAGGTTCTTGAAAGGCTTTTAAAGGTATTTTCAGCATTTTACATGACCTTTAATACTCAGTTTAATTTACAACAAACATTAATATATTAATTTAGTTTATAGTGCATTGTTTGCATGGTGAGCGATTCAGGCTCTTGAGAGCCTCTTGTTAAAATGCCCCCATCATTTCCGGTTTGCCTTCACATGTGGGTATCTGTTTCCTATAAGTATCTGGCGATCTTCTACAAATTTAAAAAGAAGGGATGCTGACAATGTCAGAGAGATACACTCCCTCCTCTAAACAATATAACATGTACTTAACGCGTTTTCCAGGTCACCTTAAAATATTTACGTTATCCACTTGACCATACAAAGAAAGGTGTTCTCGAGGACAGGGAAAAATAGAGATGACACAATAAAAAACTATGTCTAATTTCATGATCCTCATACATGACCACACATATCAAAAATGAGTTTCTTGATATTGGGGCATGCATAATGCACCATTGACAACATTCCAACATTGTGTATTAATTTGCGTACGAGTCGGAGGCAGGCCTTGTTCGTAAAATCAGTATATGCTTTAATAACGACCTATGCCACCTATATATGGTCATATATTAATTCAAATTTGTATTAAAATCGATTGATCTGAAAAAAGACGGTTGTTAAGGTGGGAGATGGAAGCAGAGGGGCGGGAGAAAGGAGACGAGGGGCGGGAGAAAAGAGAAAGGTACCCCCCTTTCCACCCCCTCGTTACTGCGTTTATAAAATCCATTCAAAGGTAAAGCCATTCTCGTTGTCCACTCGTATACATATGTTTCTTCGTCAATCGTCGTATGATGACAATAAATTTAAATTAAAAAAAATGTTATTATTCGTATTTGCTACATTTTCATCTTAGAGGAAAATTAATTCAATTATCATTTTTTAAGTTTATGTGAACTTGTTTTTAAAAATTTTATTCCAAGACAAATTGGGTTATTTCCCTTTGAACAGCAGAAATTTCAACAGATAACGTGACTTGTTTTATTGATCACTATTACTTTTACAAATGTTTTAATTTCTCTTAATTTTCTCCAAAATGTTTTTTAAAAGACTCGATTGAAAGGGAATTCAAATAAGGCCATTTTGTCATATTGTGTAGACAAAGGTTACTATTATAAATGCAAGTATTTTTTTAAATGTTTATTTTGCTTTTAAAATGGTTATAATAACTTTAAAATGTTGCTTATTTCTTTTCAATGCATTTATACCATGTGTATATTGTGTGTAGTTCGTATCGTATTTTCGTATTTTCATGTCAGTTAATTTAGCCTAATCATTTATTAAAGATAAAAGCTGTGCGAATACACGATAAAAGAGTATGAATTATAAAATTCTCTATCCAAGTGCTTTATTTATTTAATTTTTTTTTTCGTGTACTTTTTCATTTGTTATGATGTTATAATTCTGTAAAATAATTCTCTACCTTATGTTAAAGGATTATTTATTTTAATTTTTGTTTACATGCGTTGCTACACACGAGGAAGTTCAAGATCACGATTAGCCATATTGTTTTCTACATGTAATCAGATGTAATTAATTAGTCATTTCGCAACGCGACAGCACTGATGAAGGATCTCAGTGATCCGAAAATTTTGCTAAGTTTGAAATATTATTTTTATAATTCAAAATTTTATATGTTTTATTTTGATGTTGTTTTGCAACTTTTTAGACGTTTATTTATTTTTATTTTGCATTGTATCGTTAATTTATTATCGGTCCAACATCTAGTAAGTTCGAACGTTGGTTATTACTTTAGATATATATATATATAGTGTGTGTGTGTGTGTGTGTCACTATAATAAACAATTTACGTACTAACTTACTATTTCATACAACCATATGTACTGATGCAGTATTTACTATTTACCGTGTTTGTTTTTAGTTCAGGCTAATGGCATTAACCAAATATTGCCTTTTGTTACCTTTAAAGAATAAAAAAAACATGTATAATGCAGTGTGTTTTATTGAGCATTTTATCAAAATGCTATGCAGCAAGATAATGCTCCTGTGCATAAGTTTGGAAAAGGCTTCGATCCTAGACATTTGTAGTCGCAATGGCCACCTTGTGCTCTACATAAAGTCTCATCTACAATATAAATATGATATCTTTATATAAAATATATTGTAACATGTTATACTGTTAATGTAATGGTTGAATTAAAATACAATATAAACAAACACTGATGTGATCCATGACAAATAAGAGGGGGAAACTTCTCGTTCCAAAAGTAAGTTTTTACCAGAGAAATGACCGGTAAAGTCAGTATTTTTTTTTTTTTTTTGTTAGGAGGATTACTGTTAGAAAAAGAAAAAAAAGCCGCATAGCGTTTTCTGATACCAATAAGTTATTTGGACATGATTCGATTCTCTGATCATGTTTTTAATTTTCATCCTGATAGTTTTTCTAATATACCCTGATATTAAACATTTGATTCCCGAAAGAAAATAACGTACGTCGAATGACCATTGTATCATATGTATGAAGAAGAAAAAAGCGAAACCATCAGTATTAATACATGGAGTGTCACGTTCAAACAAAGTGTATAAATTTTGTAAATCGGAAATCAGATTGAAAGTGTTTGCATTTACTTTGTTATAAACGAACTCTACGGTATCTTAAATATCTCAAATACATGTATTTATCAATAAATTAGGACATGTATTTATCAATAAACAAGACTGTGTCATAGTCCGTGGTCTAAGTATTGTCTGTCTCGGTCTATCGTCGTTTCGTTTTTTCAGTAACAATGAGTAATTAAAACAGTTCCAATACGGTTCAATATAACTGTAAGGGATATTGTCGTAACAATGAAGGGAAATGTATTAAGTCGACAGAGATTAACATGTTAGACATAAAAAATGTGAAGTTGTAATACATGACTTAGTAGTCTATATAAACGTACACATATATATGTTTTCCAAACGATGAATAGCTGATATACATGTATCAGTATTCAGGTAGGACGTACCTAAGTCCGCAAAATTGCGAATATTTATGAAATTTTACATTTAGCTAGAATATTTGATGCTGCATCTAAATAACGATTTTTTTTTAATTCAACTTTCATATTTCTTCAATAAGATAAATTTGTTGGAGTTAATTAAACTCCAGTTCGCTATTACATTATTTGGAATTCATTCTGGGATATTACATATAAAACCTGGAGGGACAAATAAATTTAGGCGATGGATAAACTGAACTCCGGTTAGTTCAAATAGTCATTGTAATTCCTATCTTTTCATGTAAAATGATACTGCAATACATATAGCTTACCAGTTTGTTGTGCACAGCACAAATGAGTTTACGGTGATGCACACAGTCCGTGGTAGTACCTCACGTTTCCATAACAAGTTGCTCTGAAGTTCTGACAAACTCCTCCTATAGCATGACATTCACGATCAGTTCCTACAAAATGGAACATATCGATAGTAATAGTATGTTATTATTGTTTTTCTTCTAATTCTTCTAGATCTTTTATGTAGATTATCTAAATGTCAAGATATTAAGCACATTATACAAGAAATATGGTTCTATTTTTTCCAGTTTTGTAGCATTTATTGATAACGTTCATTATCTCGTCCTGTTTTGTACTTCTTACACGCATGTTCGTCTTCAATTGGTATGACGTCCAATGAGAATCCTTAATACATTCGTTTATTGTGACTCTTGACCAATCAAACGTAACGTTACTATACCTTTTCGGTTGTTCATACTGAAAATACATAGGTGTGCGAGGCCTAAAACCCGTTTTTACGGAAGAAATAGGTACTTACACTCGTTCAAAAATGAAGAACTGGAAAATCTTCAACTCGTTTTTAAAATTCAGTGTCTTTGCGCTCTACTCGGGAAAGACGTGAATTTTAAAAACTCGTTGAAAATTTCCTAGTCTTCATTTTGAACTTGTGTGAGAACCTATTTTTATATTCTCTAATTCTCAGATTCGCAAAAAGCGCCAAGCTTGCTTTTCGGATAGTTAACATCAGTCTAGAAACGAAATTGATGTTGGATATGCAGGAACCGTAGACTGTTGATCGTGAAGGACACCAAATGCATGGCATGGTCTGATTTCGGCTGACGTTTGGCCCCTTGAATTCAAAAATCAAAAAGTAATGAAAAATTACTTACAGCTATCATTAAGTATTCTGAAAATGTTTTATTTTAAATAGAGATACTCCTTAGTTTTACAAATTTAACAATTTTGTAACAGTAAATAATAAGATCAATTTTGGGCTAGTATCGAGATATCAAGATTAAAAAAAATCTTTTTGGGGGGCAGAGCTGTTGCTCATAGTTGTTTTGACCAAAATCTACTGTGAAAACAATCAATTTTCTTCAACTCCTTGATTAAGCAGACGTTCATGACAGATTGTGAATGTTCAATTGTTATACGATAAAAATGGTACAAATTCGAATCTTAAATCTTAATTTTAATATTTTTTTTTATCTCATATGGGGCCAAATAATGACTGAAATCTTTGTTATTTAAGATTATTCAATGGGTAAATATATTGAGGACAGGTAACACAAGTCTAGAAAATGTTTAATAAATTCTAGAATCGTAGAAATTGGTGTTGCCAGTAATAAAGGATTTAGTTCACAAGGAAAGAATTTTTTGTAAAATACAGTAATTTTATTTATTTACCTGAATACGCAGTAGTTATATTTACCTGAATACGCAGTAGTCAGGTGAATCATTGCCAGTACATAAATAAATACAGCGATCCGACGAGTCATGAAAGTCATCATTGTCTAGTTGTTTACTGAAGACTAAACAAAACGAATGCGCAGGAAAAACGATACATATTCGACTAAATACTTGTAATATGGGGTTCAATGCGAGAAAAGAAAGTTTAAAATTATTTTCATATAATTAATTCAGGTTTATACTCAGAAATAGGAAACATGAAACAGTTTCGGAGATTTGAGAGAAATTGCACATGCTATTTAAATTTATAAAAAAACGAATTACACGTGTCTTACATGAAATATGTTGTCTGTTATGACATATATTAGGTGTAGTGGGCCTCTACTACCCATAGCGAAGTTGTACTTGTATGAAACGGTTTAAATGTGTAACATCTGTGGTTTATCGTCAATAATGATATTATTATAGGTACTTAAGATTCAAAATTTCAGGTAGTGCACTAATACATTTAAATTAATAGTTTAGTTTTGTGACCATGTATAGTAAACATGGCAAATGAAGAAAATATCAAGATGTAATTTTCCTAAGTCCCGGAACTGCATAGGACATCCTATCCCAAACAAAACAACTAGCAAATTTGTTTAAGTCAGATCGCACCATTGCTCATGATTGCTATCACACGATTTCGAACAGTAAACATCTTTTTGTATGAGCTCTACAAGGCTACTTGAGCCAATGACAAATGAGATTAATGTCATAGTCTACTACGAAGCCCAGGCCACCCAAACAATGTTGACGTCACAATAACAAAGCAAATGCATTTAGAAAGTGGGCAGTTTAATATCTTTTTTATCATCATATTGTTCCTTTTGCTTTTTTTTTTCATTCGATTCTACGTTCAACTGCATGGATTATTAAACTTTAAAAAAGCTTTGTTACTATATGTACATATAGGAGATATTTTGGAAGCATCATCATTCCCCTGATCTACGGAAGCAACCAATCAGAAACCACGGTGTATAGTAGTGTAACATCTATTTAACCATAACGTAGGTGAAAATAAGGGTTTTTCGTAGGAACTAATAATAATTTAATTCAAATTTATCATCAGACTGAGTAATAAAACTTCGTGCTGACAAAATATAAATCTTTTAGTTATATGCAAGGAATGTAAATTTGGAGATTCCTTTACAGTCAAATCTGCTAAAGAGACTACCTGTATTAACCAAAAACCTGTTTTATAATACCACTATTTTTAGATCACTTTATATTGCATTTCATATAAACTAAACCTGTATTAAAAGACCGCCTGTCTTATGAGACCACTCTTCAGCTCTCCAATTAGTGGTCTCTTAAGACAGGTTTGACTGTATAAATATTGTGTAGATTGTAATCAAACTGGCATAAAAACATTTAACTTTCATAAAGGAAGTCAATGATAAAATTGTGTAAATTGCCCCAGTAGTTTCAAAGAAAAATGAAGATTTTTAAGCATCAAATTGCTGATTTGTCTTTTTTAAGTAACAAATTCCATATTGTTCCAAGCTCTAGAAACTTGGAAATAAATTTGATAGGAGACTCCCTTAGGGCAATTATATCAAAGGTTGGCTTAAGGAAAGATTAATTCATGATTTAGGTAACAGTTATATTTGTCGGACGTCTGGAGCACTGAAAATAACTTTTGATACGGGACGACCTATTTTTAGAATTACACCATATTGGTCAGAGGCCGGGCATTAGAACACGATTCCGAAAGAGTAACATTTGTGAGCTCAAAATTGGAAGCCGGAAATTTGGGCAACGTCATTAAGCACATTGTTGAAAGGTAAGGCACTTGATGTGTATGCATTGTTACCACCAGAGAAATCTCTTGATTACGACGCATTGAAGACTGCTCTGTTAAAAAGGTTTGGGCTAACGGAAGATGGTTTCAAGCAAAAGTTTAGAAAATGCAGACCAGAATCTAGTGAAACGTTTCAGCAGTTTTCAGTTAGGTTAGGTAGTTACTTTAAAAGATGGTTGGATATGTCTGATACTCCATTAACTTTTGATGGTTTGTTTGACGTAATGTTAAGGGACCAATTCATTCATGTCTGCAATAAAGAATTGACTTTATTCCTGAGAGAAAGAACTTCGGGTAGTATTGATCAAATGGTTAATTTGGCTGATCAGTATAAAGAGACTAGAAACACCAATATTACGTCACTTGTGTTTCAAAGTGAGGGTAAGCAAAAATCAGTGCCATTGAAAGGCCAAATTATAAATGCTAATAAAGTTGAAAAGAGTAAGTCACCAGAACGCACTACTGCATTCAGGGACAGAAGATGTTACAAATGTGGTAAGCTGGGATATACATTTTTGTGTATAGCGTCAAACTGTTTCAATAGTAGTTTCTGATAAGCAATCAAGTGATCATTCACCAAGAAAATTAAGGTTTGAACATTTGAACAGGGAACCAGCAATGGTATACAAGTTTGTAACGCGGTTAGTGGTTGGAAACGTTCCATTGTATTCAATGGCAAAACACCATCCTATACTTACATCACTAGGCCAATCACAGGAATCTAGATTAAGCATACATATTTCTAAAGGACTAGTTGAAAATATAGTGGTAAGTGTATTTCAAGATACTGGATGCAGCAGAGTAGTGATAAAGAAGTGTATCATATCAGAAGATCAATTGACTAGTAAGAATCAAATCTGTATATTAGCAGACGGTTCTAGGGTAGAAGTACCTGTTGCGAAGGTAAGTATTGATACGCCTTATTTTGTAGGAACAGTAGAAGCTTGGTGTCTTGAGAATCCAATTTACAACGTTATTATTGAGAACATTGAGCATGCTAGAGATCCTAGTGATCCAGATAATAAGTGGAAATTAGTTCAGGTAGTATAAACTAGGCAGCAAATACGTGAAGGTATGAAAAGACCGTACAAGAAGTTGAATGTGCTCTATAGTGACCAAAGAGACATTTCACCTGATGATATAAAAACCGCTCAAGAAGCAGGGGATACTTTGGTAGAATTAGACAGTTGGTTCAGGAGGGAATTTATACTCCAGGTAAAGCCCATGGTTTGATACATCGTGAATTTTCAAAGGATTCAATAGACAAAGGAAGGATATCTCTCCGATATATACCTTATCACAATTCGTACAGATATATCGGAGAGACATGTCGTCGCCTTGGTGACCGCTTTGCTGAACACTGTCCAGTTGGCAATCACTTTCGATTGCCTGGTCACAGCTCGTCAGACGTCCGCGTAACCGTTTTAAGGACAGTTAACGGAGGAAGACAATACAGACAACGCCTTGAGCAGAAAATAATTTTCAGCCTGGGGACACTCCGACTCCGTGGAATTAATGTAAAAAATTCTTAATTTCAATTCATTTACTAAGTATGCACACTAACTTTTTACGGTACCGTTATCTTCTATATGGTACATTTTCTATACATTCTAACGTCAAAGATATTGTTTTACTTATTTTTACTATATAGTTTTACTATCTACATTTCCATTTATGTAGTTTCTATGAAGTACGTTTATTATCGACACCCACGTCAAATATTTTTTTGTTTTTGTTTACATTTTATGTACGTTGTTGTTTTTTACGATTTTATATTTGGTTTTGTTCGACTTGTGTATTTCATACATTTTAGTCGTTTTACGCCCCTTTTGACAGCTTACCATTTCAATTTATTTTTCTTGTTATCTATTGTCGCATGAGCTGTTTCGCAACATACTTAGTATTTTGACATTAGTGGATTTTGCTACGAGATTTCCAGAGACTGTTGCGTTACCATCTATAGAAACGGAACGTTTGGCGGAAGCACTGTTGACAATTTTTTTGTAGAGTAGGTATAACGAAAGAGATGTTAACAGACATGGGTACTCAATCTACATCTGATTTGATGAAAGAGGTAAGTCGATTAATATCTTTGAGACAAATCACAACAATTCCATACCACCCAATGTGCAATAGTTTGTGTGAAAAGTTTAATGGTAGCTTAAAATTGATGCTCAAGAGGTTATGTGCTGAAAAACCGAACGAGTGGGACACATATATTGATCCTGTCTTATTTGCATATAGAGGTGCTCCTCAAGATAGTCTTGGTTTTATTCCATTTGAGTTGATTTATGGTAGGTCAGTTCGAAGACCGATGAATATTCTGAGACAGTTGTAGACTAAAGAAGCTACTGACCCTGAGGTAAAATCAACTTATCAGTATATTGTAGATTTAAAGGATCGGCTGCAACTTAGGAGCGAGTTAGCACAGCAGAATTTAGAGTTAGCTCCTGGTAGGTACAAAAGAGTTTACGATGGAAAATCTAGGAGCAATAGTTTAAAAGTAGGTTCTAAGGTATTGGTTTTGTTGCCAACGAAGGTAAACAAATTACTTTTGCAATGGAAAGGGCCGTTTGAGATAAAAGAAAGAATTGGTACAATTGATTATAGGATACAGATAAGAAATAAGCAGAAGATGTACCATGTAGATATGTTGAAACCTTATTTCGAACGCACAGAGAAAGTGAATATGATAATGGATTACATGTCAGCTCATTATGTAGGTGTTGCTGTGATAGATGTTGAGAATTTGGATCAAGAGTCGAATGATAGTTTTGAGATCATTGAACCTCTGGAAGTAAGTAGTACAGAAGGTTCAGCAGATAATGGGGGTGAACCCAGAATGAAGTGTAGACGAAGGTAAGATTATTAGAGGAATGTTAGAAGAGTTTTCAGATGTTTTCTTAGATTTAACTGGTTTTACGAACTTGGCAGAACATGATATTAAACTTACAACCTGTAGTCCTGTAAGATCAAAACAGTATCCGATTCCGTTTTCCATGCAAAATGTAATATATTGGGAAGTAGAAAAGGTGTTAAAGTTAAGTATAATTGAAAAATCGGACAGTCCATATTGTTCCCCTGTAGTAATCGTGAAGAATAAAGATTTGAAAAATCGCTTTTGTATCGATTTTAGAGCTTTAAATCGTGTAACAATATTCGATGCTGGGCCTATGCCAAATCCCTCGGAAGTGTTCGTCAAATTATCTTCCCATAAATATATATCCAAGTGTGACCTTTTAAAAGGTTATTGGAAGTGTCAATTCCGTAAAATGCCGTCTGGTTTATTTAACGGAACAGCGAGTTTCAGTAGGTTGATGAGAAAATTACTTTAAGGTATGGAAAACGTAGTAAATTTTGTTGATGACATTATTATTTTTACAATGACTTTTCAGCTTCATATGGAAGTTTTGTATGAACTGTTTGTTAGATTGCGAAATGCTAATTTAACAGCTAAACCAAGTAAGTGTTCCATAGGATATGATAGCATTGAATGTCTAGGGCATGTAGTAGGTGGGGAAAGAATTAAACCTGGTCCAGATAAAGTAGAAGCTATTCGAAAAGCTAAGGGGCCAGAAGCAGGTAAGATCATTCCTTGGTCTAGTCGGATTTTATCGAAAGTTCATACCGCATATTGCTTCACCTTTAACCGATTTGACGAAGAAGTGTGAATCGCATAAGGTACAGTAGAATGAATCACAGGAAAACGCTTTTCAGTATTTGAAGCAGTCCCTAAATAAGTTTCCTATTTTAAAGTTACCGGATTTAAGTCAGCAGTTTATTTTAAATACGAATGCTTCAGAAATAGGTATTGGTGCTGTTCTTTTACAAGTTGAGGTAGGTATGCAGATGTCAGTGGCATATGCACGTAGAAAACTGAAGAAAGCAGAACTTTCCTATGCAACAATAGAAAAGGAATGTCTTGGAGAATTCAAAAATTCCAGAGATATTTGTATGGGCAGTAATTTTTATTAGAGACGGACCACAAACCCTTGACATATCTCGGCAGGGCAAAGGTGGCAAATGTCCGTCTTATGTGTTGGGCGTTGATCCTGCAACCATACAGTTTTAGGATTATGGCAATAAAAGGGACAGAAAACGTCGGGGCTGATTGTTTAAGTAAATGGTTTGTGAGTTTTAAAAGGGCTCGTACTTTTTCATGGGAGAAATGTGATGTCACAAACTCATTGGCAGTATTGAAACTGTGTGTAATTTTTAACTTTTAATTTATACAGTGCAGAATGGGTTTTATTATTTATACGAGATGACTCTGACTTTCCTATTGTTAACTTTCCCTTCTTGAGTTTGTTAGTTAGCAAGCAATGTATTTTTTGAACTGGGGTAAGTGCTTATTCATTAATTAATTTCAAAATATTGATTATGGTCAGCTTCTTTGACATTTTTCATATTGTAATAAAATACTGGAACGTGAAAAATTTTTGAAATTCATATTATTTATTCACAATGTGCGTATTGTCCGCAAATCATTTACTGTAAATGTTGTAATGCGATACTAATATTACGGCGGTTGAGAAAATATTGCAAGGAGTTGCTGTCAGTGTTTGACGCAAACACGGAGTTATTTCGGTGTTTTGACATAAACGCGGAGTTATTTTGTTTCAAATGAAACGGTTATTTTGGTGTTTTAAATGAAACGCGGAGTTATATATTGTGTTCGCAAATATTGAACACGGAGTATTGCTTTATAATGTTTTTCTTGACAATTTTGTTGCCGCTCTGCCTGTAGCGATGTGACTTTTTCATGATGTATTGTTTGTACACGAATACGTATATGTTGTGTAATATTGTTCTTCAGGTCCACCGTAGGCCAAGTAGCTGTTGGTATGTGAATTTATAAGAATGTGTAACCCATCTACAACATGTCATTGTTGTGTAGTTTTTGACGAAGTTGATATCTTTAAAGCTGTAAACTGTTGTTACAAGTGATAAGCAGTGTGACAATATTTGGAGGATAAAGATAAGTGTTCACAGATTCGAAATTTTAACGGCGTACAAATACGTAATTTAGTATACTAGGCGTTGGCGGAGACGGTGAATTGGCGGAAAGTCAAGACAGTCCGATCGGGTTGAACATTGCTATAGTCTTTGTCCGAACTGTGATATGTACGTTGTTTTTATGTTATTTGTGAATATTTGAAATATGTAAATACTAGTTTAAGTGTTTTCTTTTGTTTGCCAACTAGAACTGTAACCGTCCACTGGGCACTGGGTATTGTTATTGACAAAGTCACTATAATAAACAATTTACTAACTTACTATTTCATACATCCATATGTACTGATGCAGTATATACTACTTACCGTGTTTTTTTTTTTTTTTTTATAGTTCAGAATAATGGCATTAACCAAATATTGCCTTTTGTTACCTTTAAAGAATAAAAACTATAATGCAGTGTGTTTTATTGACCATTTTATCAAAATGCTATGCAGCAAGATAATGCTCCAGTGCATAAGTTTGAAAAGGGCTTTGATCCTGGACAGTTGTAGTCGCATTGGCCACCTTGTGCTCTACATAAAGTCTCATCTACAATATAAATATATCTTTATATAATATATATTTTCACATGTCATACTGTTAATGTAACGTTTTAATCAAAATTCAAGAAAGACAAATTGTAATGTGGTCCATGTCAATTCATGAGGATTAGTGGGGGAAACTTCTCTTTCCAAAAGTAACTATTACCTGGGAAATGAATCCCCAACTTGAAGCAAACGTTTTTGTGCAGTGCATTATGGGATACAAGACGGTTTTTTTTTTCGTTTTTTCTGTTTGTTTTTGTTTTTTGTTTATTTTTTGTTGTTTTCTTCTTTTTTTTTTTGGGGGGGGGGTTACTGTTTGAAAAAAAATTGACCCCATAGCGTTCAGCAATTCTGATAAAACAATTTTACATGATTCGATTTTCTGATAAATTTCAAAATGTTCAGCTTGGTTTTTCAAATATGCCCAGATAGTACACATTTTGTTCCCGAACGGAATTTACACCGAATGACCTGTTTAGGAAGAAGAAGAAACAAAATCATCAGTAATAATACTGCAGTGTCACCTTCAAACTTAAACAGCAAAATGTACAAATCCGATCAGATTGAGAGTCTCTGTACTTTGTTTGAACTCTACCGTATTTAAAGTACATATGAATCATATGTATCAAACAATAAGAACGCTGAAGTCGTTTATGTGTTGTCGATTGTCGCTCATTGTCGTTTTTAGCAATTGAAACAGTTCCAAAAGTGTTCAATGTCAAAAAGGTCAAAGTAAATTTATTCAATAGACCTGTTAGGAATATTATCATAACGAAGACGGGAAACACATTAAACGTCAAGATGTTCGACCTAAAAAGTTGTAATATATGGTTTCGAGACTAAGAACGCATTTGTGTACTTGTATTTTCAATAAACGATCACAGAAATTACATGTAATTTACTTTTTCGAACGTTGAACAGCTAATACAAAGGTTGGAGGTACCTAGATCTGCAAAATATGGGATTTTATGAAATTTTACATGAAGCTAGGGTATTCGTCAACCCAGTTGTCAGACTTGTCTGACATGATTATTCATTGATTTGTTATAGAAGTTACCAGTATTTAGCAAAATTCAAAAATAATAGAATTACTAAGGGATCATTCCTTGTATTGCACATGGTGGATCTCCTTAGCTGAAATTTGGCTTCCTATTTCGGTATTTTTGGTTATGAGTACTTCTTGTTTAAAATAAGTTTGGTTTTTGGTCTTCCAAATGTTTCGGTTTCAATGCTGCTAATGAGAGGTAACTCCTTGAAATGCGTCGTATACAGCATAGTATAAATTTACTATATCTAATATTAGTATCTTCGGATTGTTATTTTAGAATATTCGAAGCTGCATTAAAATAGAAATTTTATATTTAACATTTGTATTTCTTCAATAAGGGTCTTTTTATGTTAATATGGTAACGCCTAATTATATTTTTTATCAGTAAAACGAAAATTTCAGTGTAAATAATATATCATTTTTAAACAAATTCTTGGGATAGATTTTGAGTCTAAAAATTTGAATTTTTGAACACATCTGTTTGCCAAAACTTGAAACACCAAATTTCAGGAAGTATTAAAGTCACAATTTTATTTTATATCCAGATGCAGTTGATCATTCAGATGCTTGTTGCATACAAAATTTTATAAAAATCTGACTTATTCTTCAATTGGTTACTTCCTACATTATCTACAACATATTTCTTTTATAATTGTCAGAATAAATCATACCATGGATACATGGGATAATAATGCCCCAATCGAAACATGCGACGTAAGAGACAAATAAATTAAAATTATCTTAGCTTGAAAAACATTAAAAATAAAAATTATATTTCATTTTTCTATTAATGCACACATTCCATAGACTTTGCGTTTATACAAAGACCTCAATAGCAGGACATGCTTACCCTTCCGGGGCATCTGATGTCACTCCCGGTTTTTAATGGGGAGTTCACATTGCTGGTGCTTTAGTTTCTGTGCTGTCTTGTTTTAGTTTTGTTTAGTTTATTATACGTTTGTTTTCTTCCAGTTATACATGTTTCCTTGTGGCGTTTGTTTAATGTGTTCCATTGTCCGGACTTTGCCTTTCTTTGGATTTCGAATGTGTAGACTTTTCCAAGTGTTTTGTCGCTTTTGTATTCTTTTGTCTGTATTGTATAATTATAGTTTGCTATTTACATTATTTTGAATTGGTTTTGATAAATTACATATAATTAGAGACACGAATGATTCAAAATGATACTAGATAAATGCCTCTGGGTACTGACTCAGGCGGTCTGTTCAATAAAAACAGAATGTCCTTAGTTCAAATGGCCTTTCTAATTCTAATCTCTACGTGAAAAATGATACTGCAATAAATATAGCTTACCAGTTTTCTGTGCACAACACAAGTGAGTTGAAGATGCACACAGTCCGTGGTAGTACCTTCTGTTTCCAAGACAACCTACTTTAACGAACCGACAAATTCCCCCTATCGCATGACATTCACGATCAGTTCCTAAAATGGAACATATCGGTATTAATAGCGAGCGCTAGTGGCAGCATATGGGCCATTTAGAAAGTCTTTGTTTAATGGTGGCAGCCACTGTGCGGTCCGAAATGAGAGTATTTGTTAAATCGAATATGACCATATTGTGCTACATACTAAGGCTAAAAAAATGTTCGTTTGCCGGAAACGGAAGTAAGTAAAGTACGGGAAATAACTTGCTTCAAATTATAATTTTAGAGTCATAATCGTGATACCGGAAATGAGTTTCTGGAAAGGGCTATTGCTGTGCTCGCATCATTTGCCACGCCAACAGCATATTCCATGTAGTATGTTATTATTGTGCTGCTTTGTGTTTAGTTCTTTTATGGAGAGTATCTGAAGGTAAAGCATATTAAGCACATTATACAAGATAGACAGGATAAAATAAACATTCTATATTTCCAGTTTTGTAGCATTTGTTGATAAATTTCATTATCTCCTTCCGTTTGGAACTCCCTACACGCATGCTCGCGGTAAATCTCATATCGAATCAAAAATGAAGGATTATGTATGAATGAGACAAGAGACTTACTAAGCACAAATAATCTTCTCTAATACTCAGTTTCCCAAAAAGTGCCTTTCGGGTGGTAATAGTAGTTGTAATAACTGAAGTAAAAATCAAAATAAACTTTTTAGATCTACATGAATTACAAATTTGTATTTTCATTTATTCAATGACACGAATGTTTTTAATAAATTGATATTGAAACTTGAGATTATGATTTTTCACTCACTTATTCATTTATAATGATTTTTTACAATTGCTTAATTTAGCTGAGAGTATTTTGAGAAAAACGCACTGCTTTTGAATTTTATATACATATAATTATATAAATAAGAAGAATACAGAAACAAATGAGATTGTGATACCAGTGTTCTCCTTCTTATCTTAAAAGAACCTTCCGTTGCCCCAATTGGAGGAAAATGGGAAAGCTGAGTTTTTTTTCAATCAACACTGATCTGGAAGGTATTTTTTTCTAGATTTTTCGCACGTTCTTCTTCGTCTCCCACTTTTTATTGTCTTTAAAGTCGAGTATTCGGAATTTAATAACTAATTTAAATTTCTTTTGAAATCGAGCAGATCAAATTTCGAATTTTTCTACACCGTAATTGGAAATTAAAAAATTGTCACTGGCGATGAAGAATTTTGCGTCGTGCTGAATTTTGAGGGGAGATACACCATATAAAACTGATTTCATTTTAGGTTTTATGTAGGAAATTAAAATTTTGAAATTCTAGATAATAAATAAAAAGATAAATGAAGTAATTCACAGATGACAACATTTTCATTCTTTAGATTTACTGTTACAAAGAAGTTAAATTTTGTGAAAAATTAAGGAGTATCTCTGTCGTCGGATGGTTTTGGCCATGTTGGTCGTCTTGGCATTTTATCAATGTCCTCTTCAACTTTTTGGATTGTTTGGTTTTCAGCATTTTATGCCTTCATCACAACCGATGAGTCGTAAATCGACGAAATGTGCAGATCTCGTGCATCAACATTGGTATCAAAGAATTTATACTATAAATTAATTTAGTAATACTTACTTGAATACACAGGAATGAGTCGAATTATACCAAGAAAATAACAAATAACAGCTATTCGAAAAGTCATGACAGTCATGTAAGTCATCATTTTCTTGGGCGTTGAAACTGTATACTGAAAACTAAATATATTAAATATAATTCCGCGAAAAAAAGATAACATATTGTAAGACATATAATATGGGGAACAATACAGGGAAGAGGATTTTTTTTTAATTTTACGTATAATTCATTACATGCTAAATACTTTAGATGTTTGAGAGAAGTAGCACCTCTTATTTGAATTGATTACAAATAAGGAACCTGAAATTCTTTGTTATGAGAATCAGTTGGTCTCTACTATCCACAGGGATGCATTTGTATGAAAAAAGTGTACACGTGTAAAATATGTGGTTTGTATTTCAACCATTTATAAAATCATTACACGTAAGATTAACACTTCAGGCAATGGACTTTTACAAGTTCAAATTAATGGCCGAGTACTTAGTGACTACGTACATGATGTATAATCACGGAACTACAAAGGGGACATCCTGATCCAAAACAAAAACTTTATTTAAACCATAACCAATTATTATCTTCCAAATATATCTGTTTATAACGTCAATTCCGCTACTACTAGTCTGGGGGGTGGGGGGTGGGGGACTTCAATAATTAATTGATAGAGGTGCCATGGGGGTCTGCTACCCCACCCTTTGAATAAATCAGATTTTAAAAATGTATACCTTTTCATATATTGCGCAGGTAAAAATGTAACCTTTTCCCATATTGGAGGGTTTTGTATGGTCTGTAAAAAAAGTAGGAATACCAAAGTGTCAAAAGGGAGGAAATCTGTGGACAAAAAATAGTGCCGGGACTTCAGGGCTTTTCATATAATTAGTAGTATGAACTTTATTGACCTTATCATATATTTCAGATTGATTTCCCCACGTATTCAAATATTTTCAAGCTGGAAAATGTGACCTATTCTAGTGGCACGTCCTATTACCTTATATATAGGAAGTGCCCCATCCCCCTAGTAACTTGTAGTACGCACCACTGTCTCAATTAAACTAGTTTAATGACATTGAAGTTCGACCCTGCAAAAAAACTAGAGGGCCCAAAAACCTGTATCGCCCAGCTTGGTTTAATTTGTTATTCAAACATCATAAAAGGGAATTAAACATCATCATCAAGAACAAAGCCTTATATCTGTGCTTTTAGCTGTTTATTTTTTCAGTACGAGTGACCATATTGCTATATGGTCCTGAACATGGACAAAACATTTGACAGGTGCCCACCTAAGGCCATTTAAAGAGGTTGGGCCAGTAAGGCGAGAAAATGTTTCACTCAGAGGGCCATTTTCTGAAAGAAGTTATTATCTGTGAAATTCATCTTTTTCTCGGAGTAAAAATAGTTTCTGTTTGCGTCTCAATTTTCTGCATTGGTAAATCCAACACAAAACTTACAGTAAACTCATAAAAAATGTTGAAAACGCATTTTTGTCATTTTCGGGGCGTTTTCCGCACCTTTTAAGTGGGAATTCCCTGACAAGCACTTTCAGAACCAAATACATATAACGTTTTCCTGAAGGACTGCACAGCTTGTCAAATTTTGTATGTTTCTTGTTTTGGTTGTAAATGTGCTTTTTAAAGAAAATGGGACTTTCCTTTAAAAAATCAATTCAATACTTTAATGAAGATACATATACCTTTAAATTACCGATTAAAAGTATGGTCGTCATAGCTCAGTTATTAAATAACATTTAAACTGTCTAAGAGTTCGAAGCTCAGAGAAAGCTGTTTTTTTGGTTTCTTGCATTTTTGTCATATTTTTTAAAAAGCTTTCTTTCTTAATTTTTCCTACCTAAAATTTTTAATTATCACTAAATTTTTTGGCACAAAATAAATCCAAGATTCCCCCATTCTTTCGTGCAAATTCCTCCCCAAGTTTGATTATACTGCCGTGCTTACACGAGTAAATGGTAGAGAAAGTGGGCTATAGTTTTTTTTTTTTTTTTATATAACATCACTCACCTTATAATCATGTAACTAAGACACACATGTAAATAACGACGATGAAGCCATTGTGGTGTGCGTGCTGCAGATCAGAGACTAAACAAAAAACGTCTAAGGCACAACTTGAACACTTTAAAGTCCCTAAGCGCAGTGACAATATATGTGATTTATGCAGGCAGAAATTCTACAAATCTGATAAGTCCGAATAGTTTTTTTTACTCAACCTTTTCCAACCTGGTAAAAATTATGTTCAATATTAAAATGGATACCTGATTGTGATTATTATGACCTGACCATTACTGCACCCTCACTTTTATTAAAACCTTAAAACTGTAGGTTTCGACAACAGGATCCAAGTTACAAAAAATTCCAACACATAATCATTTTAGTTTCTCTGGCGTACCAGTTTGTAGATATTTCAAAATGTCCTTGTCCATTTAATAATTCAATTCGTTTTGTTTAAAATATAATGCCAGTAACAGTTACTGTAACACTGGCAATGATGCACTGCACTGTATCGCCAAAGCAATAGCTCAGTTATAATTTCATTATTTTTTTCATAATCAAGTGTTAATAAACTAATACATGTATATATATTATCTTGGCCTTGATTGGTGGGAAGGTAAAAATAACAAGGTGTGACGCAATTATCCATTTAAATATAGTATCAATACATTTAAAATTAAACCTACACAAGTAAACTTACCGAATGAACAATATCAGGAGAAAAGGGCCCTTGTTCAAATTTGGTCTAAATTGCCCAGTAGTTTCAAAGAAAAATTAACATTTTTTATCATCAAATTGTTGACTTGTCTCTTTTAGTAATAATGGCCATATTGTTCGAAACTCTAGACACTTGGAAATAAATTTGATTCTTTAAGGGCAATTCCATCGAAATTTGGCTTCAGAAAAGATATCTTAATATATATTTTAAGTAATAGTAATATTTGTCGAACTTCGGAAGCACTGCAAATAACTTTGATAGAATGAGGCCATATTTGTCAGAGGCCCGGACATTAGGAAAAGATTCTGAAAAAGGACCACTTTACATGTAGGGCCATTAATCAAAGTTTGGGCTCAATTGAGGAATTTGAGATTTTTAAATAAACTTTTTAGTTGATTAAATTTTCGTCGCCCTATCAACACCATTTGTGGGGATGGTCTCGATAAAATATGCTAGTCCGTCGGATTTACACGAAAATGGTTGTCCACTATTAAGGGGAGCAATAGCCTTAGCACTTTAAATATTTCTCGAAATAGAGAAGGCTTAAATGCCGCTACAGGAGCGGTTCTTGCACTCGCCAAGAGTAGGGTATTAACATTATTTGGAATAACTATAAACAAGTGTGATTCAAATAAAAATAACTGAAAAGTCTATACAGGCAAAAGTAGGATTCAATGACCTAAACAATATTTATGGTAAAATATATGCTTTGATAAAATCGATAAAGCATTGCAGGCGTTTACTTTTCTAGTTCGTAAAAATGTATAAAATGCCTGAATATCAATGTTTAAGTGATGATTTTTCTTGATATATATTGAGGTTAGGCTTATGTATCATGATATTTACTTGCAATATCAATATAGCACGATACTTTGGTTATTTACTTTGTCACTAAAAATTTACTCCAATTTGGCATTAAACAAACTTCAATAATAATTAAATGTAAAACACATGTGAACTTAGTTTAATGTAGGTCCCTGTGGGTAAATTCATTGAAAATTCTAGAATGAAATCACTGAGACTGAAAAAAATACTTGGTAGAAATGGTCCGGTTTGTGGTTTGTGTCCGGTGACCTGGACTATCAACCAAGATGCGAACTTAGCTTAATCCAAAATAGGACACTCTGCGGACAGTGACTTCAAACCTTCTTGTTGGAACCACAGAGGCAACTGGGCAACTTTGGTCCCTATTTGGTGTATTTTCAAAATTTCTGATAAACCAGACTGCCAAATAGATCTGTTGTGTCTGATGGACCTGACCACCTTCCAAGATAATGTCACCAATTCATAGCATATAGCCTACTTAAAAAATGAAACTTTGTTAATAAGTACACGAAAACATTTTTCTTATTTTTCCCAGTGTAATTAGTCATAATTACTAATTAAGGTTGGGGACATCGGACATAATTGTGGAAGGGGACCACCCAAGGACCATTCCACCAAAGTTTGGTCCCAATTTGCCCAGTGTTTTCTGAGCAAAAGATTAAAATGTGGATTGTAGACGACGGATGCCAAATGATGACAATAGCTCACCTGACCCTCTTGATATTGCGTCAAAACAACATTTTCTGTCTTGATATGTAATACATGTAATTGCCAATGTATAGCAATCGATCCATCAATCATTTGCATACTGCAGTTAATTCGCGTATTAACTTAATGAGGTTTATCTGAATCTCGAATTTAACTCTCCTTACCAGAGTAAATCAGGAGATTGACACCAGAATGAGGGGCTCTGGTTTGATGTCATTGTAGAGATACCCAGATTTATTCCTGCAACAAGTCAGGTTAGAAAGCAAACTCAGCAGTTTCAGGTCCGATCCCTATACATCTGTTCCTCCTCGGACTGGAGGTATCTAGTTCCGGAACAGATAATGACACTGCTCCAAGTGTGAATATAAAACAATGCAGATTTCTTAATTGAAACTAGCCAACGTGGCACGAAGGAAATTTTTATTCGAAAATAAAGATCTCCTTGATATTGCTGTTAGGCTTGAGCTTAAGGCTCCTTGTTAGGACCTAACAGGTCTTTTCCAGGTATTATATATACAACGGTAATCCAAAACGTCGAAATTATTTAAAAACAATGCCAAAATGAACTGAAGGGTAAAGCCAAAATCAATTAAGGCAGAGATTTATGAGAGGGAGATACTCTGTATTTAAAATGTTTGTAAGAGTAAATTTAAAGTATCAATTTCGGTCTAGTATCAGACATATTGAATATACAATCAAATAAATACAATTTTGATGCAGTTTATTCTAATCAATATTTTATGTCAACGCTATGCAACAAGACAATGTTCCGTCGCATATGTTCGGAAACGGTTTCGACCCCACACATTTTTTTCTGCATTCTCCTCCACTTGCTCTACATGCCGTGTTCCCTAAAATGTAAATATGATATTTGTATTAAATATATTATCTTATGCTATAATGAAATTGTAATGATGAGATGAAAATACATCGATGGAATGTGCATCACAATTAGTATCAAAGAATTTTATTTTTTACCACCTAAGGATGATCGCTGGTCTAATAGGAAATAAATAGGATTTGAAATAGGTGTTTTAGTTTGAGAGAACTAAAACAATAGTAAACAAATAAGCAAGAAAAAAATATTCATGTGCTCATTTTAGAGCTATAAGGCCTTGAAAATTGGTTTTCTCTGGATTTTTCATTGTCTTTGCATTGACAACTTCAGTCTCTCAAAGATGTATGAAAAATAAAAACGCTTTCATAAAAATTTTTCAAATACCATTTTAAGGTATATATGATTGAATTATAAAAGAAAAAGTGGGGGTTCATGGGCAAAAAATTTCATGTTTAAGAAATGGATAAAACCCGAGGATTCCGAAAATCTGACAAAAAGACCAAAACATGACCAGAGAGCATCCTTAATCGATGCCGCTGCTGGTGGACTCCAAGTCCTGAAGGTATTCCCAGCTCAGTTGCTGGTATTTCGTAGGCCGAAATTGATACATAAGATTTACTGTTGTACATCGCTCTGTCCTAAGTTTGTTTTCGCTTTACCCCTTTTGGTCATTTTTGCATTTTTTAATTTGCCCCTCAACGTTTTGTATTGTTGTTTTGGTTTTCAACATTTTAGGACCTGAGCACAACTGATGAGTCATAAATCGATGAAATGGTATCAAAGATTTTATTTTACAATGAATACCCTGATGTTCCATGTTTACTTAATTCATTATCTTTTCACTGTAGACAAAAACATCATAAATATCAATATTGCAGTAGTTAAAAATTCAAGTTTCAACAAAAATTTGCACATTTTGGTAAAGAAATTATCAATATATTTGTTGCATTAAATGTATCAAACAAAAAGCACCAAATGAGATGACACATTTGCTTGCATCAAAGTCCAAAATAGGCATAGTCTAACTATTATAGGCTCCTGTTCGTTGTCATTAATGATTAAATCAGTTCAACAAAGAGCCAGAGTAACAAAGGTTAGAGTACATTTTTTTCAATAACTGTACTTTGGATATTGCTGTACCGAGTAGGAAAAATATATTAACTCAACAAAGTTAATATGACAATTCTATGTAATGGGAGATTTTTTGGGAGCTTAATTTGGCATAACCAGTCTTTCGACTGAATCATGTTCGAACAATGGAGACTAACAACATTCGAATAGACTCTTGGCTTTAATGAAAATATTTTTGCACTCTCAGGTGACAAACAGCATTATGACAATATACTTGATATTTGCTGAACAGTCTTGTAGTATATACGTTAGAGTTTCTCGAGTTTCTTGCCTTATCTTTAGTTGACATTGGTATATTTTTTGTGAAAACGTAAGTCTCGAATAAAAGAAAGTAATGAATACCACTGATCACGGAAATTCAGGATTCTTATTTAATAAAAACAAAATAAATACACTTAGTTATCACTGTACAGATAATCAGTCTTAATTTTGACCTCTCTACGTAAAATAGAATATTATACATACAACTTACCATTTCTTGGTGCACAGCACATATGATTAGACGTATGTGCACAAAGTCCAGGGTAGTACTTTCTGTTACCATAACAACTTTCTGCAGCGTCCTGACATGCACCCCCTATTCTTTGACATCCACGATCAGTACCTTAAAATAGGACATCAGCTGTACATATAATGTATAGTATGATATTATAGATGTTCGTTTTATCTGTTTAGAATAATCCAGAAGAAATACTATGATATCAACTTTAATGCACAAAATGTGTACATTTCCTCGATGTATCAATTGCGATCAACGCCTTAATATTGAAAACTAAAACAATGAAAACGTTGAATAGCAAATTCAAATAATGTCATAAAGACCAAAAGGGTAACTCGAAAAACATCTAAGGAGCTATTCAGGAGGAGATATTAGTATCTTTGGATTGTTATTTTGATATCTGTTTAAATGAGTAATGAAACCAAAGTCGCATTTGTCTTTGATTTCCGACCAACGATTATATAGAATGGGAGAACCATCTATTTAATTTAGTAATACTTACTTGAATACACAGGAATGAGTTGAATCATAGCTAGAACATAACAACAAACAACTATTCGAAAAGTCATGACAGTCATTCTCTTGTGCGTTGAAACTGTACACCGAAACCTAAGTAAATGCAATTCCGCGAAAACAAGATGATATACATGATATAGTCATTGTAATACGTATAACATGGGGAACAATACAGGGAACAGAAATCTTAATTTTTTAAAAATTTTACGTATAATTCATTACAGGTTATAGTATTGAAATACTTTAGGTGATTTGAGAGAAGTAGCACCTCTTATTTGAATTGATTACAATTAAAGGAACGTGAAATTCTTTGATACGAAATCTAAAAGGCCCCTACTATCCACAAGGATGCACTTTTTTGAAAAAAAGCCTATACGTGTAACATCTGTGGTTTATATTTACATCATTTATAATATCATATGTAAGATTAAAACCTTCAGGTAACGGACCTGACTCGATTAAACTAATAGCTTTTAACACCATTATAACATGTCACATGCATAACATATCCGGATTCTAAATTTAGCGTCTTCCGAATATTCTGTTTAAATTTTCGAAAGGATCAATTCTGTTAATACCAGTATGCACCAATGTCTGGATTGAATGAGCTCAAGTATTAAGGTTTCGATCCTGAAATAACCAGAGGCTCCCAGGTCATCACTGAAATGAAAATTTGTTATTTAAACATTATAAAATATGAAATTAACAACATCATCACACAAAAGGAAGTCTGAGATCTCTTTGCTGTTTTTTTTTTTTTTGGTCAATAGAACTGATCATATTGCTCTATGGCCCTGGCCCAGGAATACAATTTGAGAGAGATCCATCTTATACAAATCCGACTAGATTTGTTCAAAGTTGCGTTTCAAAAGTTTCAAAGTAAAATTAAGATTATTTAAACATAAATTTACTGATCTCTTTTAGGAAAAACGGAAGAAGCCCGTACCTTTTATTTCAGCTTCTGCTACATAGATGATGTTTTATCACTCAACAATTCACGTTTTGGGAATTTCTTACATCTCATCTATCCCGATGAGCTCGAAATTAAGGATACCACAGACACTGCAAAGTATACATCTTAACTTGACCTTCACGTCGAAATGGACAACAGAGGAAGGTTGAATACAGACTTTACAACAAACGGGATGACTTTGACTTTCCAAACGTCAACTTCCCATTTTGAGCGGCAATATTCCAGAAGCGCGGGCGTATGGAGTATATATTTCACAACTCATACGTTATTCCAGAGCTTGCGACATATAAATTGACTTCCTGGTCAGAGCCGGGCTCCTGACAGAATAGTTGCTCAGACAGGGGTATGTTGTTCCTAATTTGGAGTCGTCCTTATTAAAATTTTATGGGCGTCATCGTGACTTGGTTGACAGGTATGAACAAACCGTTTCCCAAATGAAAATGAACCTGTTCTATTGGTGTTATCCCTTTCTCATGCCGGATTTGACATGGGCAGCATGGTGGGTGTCCTACAGGAAGCAGAGATTGCCTACTCTTCCGGAACACCTGAGTCCACCCCAGATTTGTTGGTGGTGTCCATGGTGTTCATGTTTTTAGTTTTTTATTGTAGTGCATGTATTGTTTTGGTCTTGTCTTCGTTGTTCTCCGGAGTTTGTCAGTTGTTTCGATTTTTCCCTCCTTCGACTATCCCTTTGGTATTTCTTGACTTTACTTAGTAATAATTGTCACATTTCCCCAAACTCCAGACACTTGCTTTTCTGTCTATGTAGTGTTTTAGGAGATTTCAAATATCTTTTCTCTATTTCAGTTGTGTTAACCACATTGGCATTTATTTTTACTGTTAAAAAAGGTACAAAAAACCTTAATGTCAGTGTCAAAGTGATGCTTATTCTGAAAAATTCATTGTATATGGAGCTCCGAAACGGTAATCATGTTCTGTTCCGTAAACGTCATCCCGTCACATTGTTCTGGCGAAGGATGCTTTTTATCTCCGTGAAGAATTTCATACTTTATGTTTTGGATCAGGATAATAGAAGAGAAGATTCGCTAAAAATGTTTAAGTTCTTTCTGAGATTGTTCCACCATATTTACCACTTTTAAGACAAATTTATCATGTTAGTGATAGAAATCTTAGTGTTCTTGCTGAAAATATCACCATGTCAATGAAGAAATGGCTGACTGACTACATCAGATGTTTTATACGGTATTATTCCCAGTTTTAATGCACCACTATTATACTCTTTTCATGATTTAAAATGATTTACTATCCGTGTCTATGTCCACGGTGGGACTTACCTTGTACTCGTATTTTACAAATTTGTCAAAACACAATTCTGAAAGAGAACTATCTGAGGACCATTGCTGTCAGAGTGTAAACCAAGATGGTCGCCACAACCGAACTTAAGTTTTAACACAGGACCATATTTCATCAATGACAGTCAAATTTTGGTGTCTGAATTGAATATTTGTAGTTGTTCCGACTATCCTTCCCATAGGCCAATTTGCCGAGTAGTTTCAGACAATAATTTTTCCATAAGGCTCTTACATTAAACTAAGTTCAGCTGTGGCGGACATCTTGTTTGACAGTTAGGGTCACCAGACACAGTTCTGAAAGAGGACTATTGCTGCTAGGAATTGTTCCATCTGGCCAGGTAGTTTAATTGAAGATTTTTAAAAATCATTCCTTCTTTTATCAAGTTTTAGTACTTAAAGCCATGTTGATTGGACGACAGGGACGTCGGATATACTTTTTAAAGAGGGCTACCTAAGGATCAAACTACCAAAGTTTGGTCCTAACTGGTCCAATGGTTTCAGAAAAGATCTTTAAGGGAAAGTTTACGCCTGACGACGGGAGCCAAGTGATGGCAATATCCCACATGGCCATTTGGTTAGCTAAAAATGTAGTCCTAATCAACTAAGCTAGTCGAAATCAAAGTGGGCTGAGATGGTCCTTAGATGATCCTATTTCGGAATTAGGTCCGATGATCTGGAAGGTCAGCAAAAACGGCCTCCACAGCTGAAATTAATTTCACATGGAGCCTCTGTGTACATTCATTTTAAAACTTCTTGTTTGAAACCATAGAGGCAACTTGGCAGCTTTGGTCCTTAGGCGGTGCTCTTTCAAAATTGTCTGACAAACAAGACTGCCAACCAAGATATTTTGTTCTATAATTCTGTCTTATGACCCTGAGCACCTTCTAAGATGGGTCTCACACCTGCACTTACTTAAACATAGAACCCATGCTGATAATTTACCTAAATTAAGTCTACCCTAATACTACAGAGATAAAAAGGAATTGAACTTGGCAGCAATGAAATTTATCCTACATGTATGACCAAGACTTTCAACTAAGATGGCCACTAAATTCACTGATTTAGTATTGATTTTGAAGCAACGTGTTTGCCTGGGTGATATCTAACACAATTAATTTGCAGAATAAATTGTTTGACAATGTTAATCCTAACTGGCAGTCTGGACCAATTGGCTCACTGGTTTTGACAAATGGTTCAATGGTTTCAATCGAGAAGAACTTTCGGTGAATTTTTCAATAAGATCCTATGTTAAAATATGTTTGGTTCGGGTGGGCGGGGTCATTGGATACAATCCTGAAAGGGCCAACTAAGGACCATTACTGCCAACTCCAATTGGCTTTGTGGTTTTAGACAAGAAGATTTTTAAGTAAATGTCCCATAGGGTCCTATGTTAAACTAAGTTTGGCTCTGGCAGCCATCTTGGATGGCAGGGGATATTGTATACAATTCTGAAAGAGGACCAACTAAGGACCATTGCTGCCAAGTTTTGTTCCAATTCACTTTGTATTTAGACAAGATCTTTAAGTATATTTCCAAAAGGATCCTTTGTTAAATATGCTCAGCTCTGGTGGCCATCTTTGATGGCAGGCAGGGTCATCGGATACAATTCTGAAAGAGGACCACCTAAGGATCATTGCTGCCAAATCTTGTTCCAACTGACTTTGTGGGTTTCCAAAAAGATCTTTAAGCAAATTTCGCATAGGATCCTATGTTAAACTATGTTCCACTCTGGTTGCCATCTTTGGTGTCAGGTTGGATCATTGGATATATTTCTGAAAGAGGACCATCTAAGGACCATTGCTGCCAAGTTTTGTTCGAAATAGCCCAGTAATTTCAGAGGAGATCTTTAAAGGAAATTTTACTCCAACGCACAATGACGACGACAGATGCCAAGTGATGGCAATAGCTCACATGGGCCTTAGGGCCAGGTGAGCTAAAAAGAACTACATAAAACTAAAACACAAGAACAAAACACCCCCAGTGAGTATGTTCTGATTTCAAAATATCACAGAATCCTGATATATTTAGAAGAATTGGTCAAGTAGTGTGACAAAACCTAAACACGAAATACTGATAGTAAATGTGTGTAACAGAGTTACATACAAATCGGTGTTCCACATTGTAGCCAAGATTTAAAGGCAGAGGGCCAATTACTTTAGGTTTCAGATTCCAGAAGGGCAAACAGGATTTTAATTTAAGAAGTACATTTTTGTATGTATATATAACAATTACCGGTGTTCAATTATCTAACGCTCTTTCAGAAGATTTGTTTCTTTTAAGGATGATAGCTGGTCTAATAGGAAATAAATAGGATTTGAAATAGGTGTTTTAGTTTGAGAGAACATATGAATAGTAAACAAATAAGCAAGAAAAAAATATAGGTTCATGTGCTCATTTGAGAGCTATAAGGCCTTCAAAATTTGCAGGAAATGGGTTTTATCTGAATTTTTCATTGTCTTTGCATTGACAAGTTCAGTCTCTCAAAATGTATGGAAAAAAAGGGATTTCAAACAATTTTGTCAAATACCATTTTAAGGTATATATGATTGGATTATAAAAGAAAAAGTGGGGGTTCATGGGCAAAATATTTCATGTTTAAGAAATGGATAAAACCAGAGGATTCCAAAAATCTGACAAAAAGACCAAAACATGACCATCGAGCATCCTTAACAATCTAATGTATTTTCAAAATAACAATCCAAAGATACTTATATTAGATATAGTAAATTTATACTATGCTGTATACGACGCATTTCAAGGAGTTACCTCTCATCAATTCATTTAGTCTTTTTATGTGTATAAAATGATTTTTCTAATGCTTTCCATATCCATTATAATTAATAAAGTGGGAAAAGAAAGAGGTATAAGGTGCTGCTACTCTATCTAGACTAGGTAGAACACTGCAAAGGATAAAAACATGTCTGGTTCAATGGCCTACTTCATTTTCCTTTTTCATTATACAAAAACAAACACAATAATTAATTCTTCAGGTAATTTAATATAAAATACATCATGGTATATTGCTGATCAATAATTAAAATATCAAAAAACTAAAGTATAAAAAAATTCATCACAACCTCCTTATACAAGTATAATTATCTAAAAGTAAAACTTATACATAGAAAAATATAGAGATTACTTAAAAAAATCAATGAGTAAAATATTTCGAGATCACTTATATCAAGTTCTGCAAAAAGTTGTCATTAAGATATCTGGACCATAAGAGATAGTGACCATAAATTATATTTATTGCTATAAAATAAATTGAACCAAAATTTTAAAGCAAGAAGTGTGTACATAAATCTTTCCCATGTTGAATTTGAATGTATATCTATCAATATAAGACAGGAAAATAGTGTTTCAGAGTTTGTCAATACCTGTTTATGTATTTACAAAGATCATTGCCATTACTAATTGTATACAGTGAACCGGATTTTTTACGTGCTAGCTCACAAGGTACAGTCCGCAGAAAGTCATATCACCCCACCCAGACACATTATACTGACTCCGAGCCGACTAGTCCTTTGCTCTTACTCCAGGATGCCGTGTGCTTGGTGGATAAGCAGCAAATACCAATTTTAATGTCTTTGGTCGAATCGGCCATGAATCGAACCCACGACCTTCACCACTCGAGGCAAGCATCCTACCTCAAGATCATCTAGACTGTTAGAGCATCTGGAACATTTGTGATAATCAACTTTGTCAGTTATGATCCAGACACCTTAAAAGATATATAAATACAAATTATATGATGCTACAGTCAAACCTGCTTTAAAGGACACCTCTATATAACAAATCATGTATAAAGGGCATTATGAAAATGTCCCCATTATGAACATAACTTGTAAAATTGACCTCTGCATAAAGGGCATATTTCTTTGGTCCCATGGGCACCCTTTATAAACAGGTTTGACTGTAGTTTTAAAAATCTGTTGGATTTACACACTGATTTGATAACCATTGATTAATATTGAGTTTTCTTTTTCTTTTATACCCTATAGTTAGCATTTTACATAGTGAACACACCCCTCCTAAATATTGAGATAGCCCTGTTGTAGTATACTTATCAATATTACTTAGAAAATTTGTATACAATGTTTCATTTGAACCAACTGTTTTCAAATACAATGCTAGTTCTTTTGGCGAGTTAAAATCTAATGACGAAATAAAAGTGCCGTTTGGAAGAATAGACTTTATATTAGGATTTCCTCTTGTAACGGGAATAATGTTCATTCCGTAATAATATACATCAAAAGTTTTCTCTGAACTATAATCATTACAAATAGCATTTTCAAAAGCTATGTAAAATTTGTACTGTTTAATTACTTGACTCTTACAATTCTGATACCTGCACGACATATTCCCGCATTTTCCGAACAGATCAATATTTATATATGCTTTCATTTGCTTCACATAATCCTCCCGTCTCGATAGAGTATCACAGTTACTAACAAACCACACAACATCCTTTGTTTTCTGTCTAAAAATTTCTGAATAATTCTTAATTATTTTTTCCTGACGTGAAACAACCTCTCTGTATGGACCATACCCTTCTGAATCCTTTCTAAAACTCATTGTCCAATCAAAAGCATTTTCCCATCTTCTACTTGTACCATATTTTGATGAGTATGGTTCAGGTTCAAATGATACAAATACCCATATCTGATGTTTGAACTTTTTGGGCTGTATCTGCAATTTATCATGATGAAATAAAACAACATCACACTCTGAAATCTCACTTTTATCGAAAAGAACTTTGCAGTTATCGTATCTGCATGTGTGAATTGGGAATACATTTGTTCTATTTATCCAAAAGGGTTCCTGATACCAAAGTATCTTATATGTTTTTCTGTTCTGTTGCTGTGACATAAATTCAGATGTATTTGAGGAGTTCTGATAATTGTTCAAATATAATGAGCTTTCATATTTCGTATCAAACATATGCTGAACATTATGAATATCTATTTCCTTGACGTACAACAATAAATACATTAAACATCCACAAGCACATATTATAAGCAAAATATTCCTTTTACAAATCTCATTCTGGTTGGCATCGACTGTAAAATACAAAGATATAAATATAACTTACTGTGATTCTATAAAGCAGTACTAGTGTTGGTAATCGATTCTTTATCAAATCTCTATTGACATGTTAAACTGAACACATGTCATATTATATAAAAATTAGATATTTGAGGAGGTTATAGATTTGTTTGTTACTACAAGAAATTAATTTTCAAGCATTTGTTGATGTTGACATTAAATTTTCAAGAGATAAAAATTGCTACATATTTGTAATTTATTTTTTATACTAAATGCTACACATGCCTTTCATTTGTGATTATTTAAATAGAAATGGAAGATAATTTGTGTATGTCACGTTGCACTCTTTCATATTCCATAACCAACACTATTACAGTCTTACGTGACTTTTATTGTATGCTCCAACAATGAGAATGAAATACGAAGAATTATCCAGTGATCAAGACCATCCTTGCAAATAGTGTTGAGAGGGCATTGCAATTTTAATCCCTGAAATTTTCATCAGAACTTTTCTTCACAGTCCAATGCACTTAAACCACTACAACATTGCATGAATATATCAAACTCCTTGTAAGGAGATGGATGGACTAACCTTTTACTTAAAAATTGACAGGTAGAAATGAAGCGCCTGACAATGGTAAGAAAATTTGGCATTGTTATAATCTTTAAGAAATAGAAGAACAAAAAAATTATCAAAATTGTCATTACATGTACTTACAGTTTGTCGGCTTTTTAACATTAGGCCCCATGACCAGTCAAAGGACAGGAATAAATAGTCTGACATATGAACAATATGTAAACAATGCTTCAACTGGAATCCTGGAATATCAATACATGTATCAGTATGTAAACAGAAAATGGTATAAAAATTTTTCGTATGCAATTTAAATTGTTATTTACCTGTCGATAATTGAATTCATTATTCCTCGGTCAGAGTTCAGTGCGATAATGGGAGGTTGATACCTGTTTATGTGCAGTAATCGTCATGTATTACAGTGCAAGTGGTCTAGTTTTAACAGACATACCTGCAGTTTATATCTTACAAATAATTTCTATTTGTGGTTAAAAAGTTCAGGAATAAGTGTGTGTTTTTGTCCAAAAAGCCTAATTAGACTATTATACAAGTTGGGGGCAATCCCCAATTGGTGTAGTGTACTCAACTTGGATGGATGGATGAATTATTGTTTAACATCCAGTGGCAACCAGGTGCATATCAGGACGAGAACATGTTGATATGACAATGAATATGATCCCTGCTTTGTACTAGACTGACACGCTAAGTCGAATTTTTAATGTGCTAGCTCACAAGGTAACTGTCCGCAGGAAGACATATCACCTCACTCGGACAAATACCAATTTTAATGTCTTTGGTTTGACCCGGCCAGGGATTGAACCCATGACCTTCCGCACTTGGGGCGAGCACGCTACCACGAGACCACAAAGGCAGTCTACTCAAATTGGGGTATTTGGGCAACAACATGCACTTATTCATAAATGTATTACCTGTGCACAGAAATATAACAACAGGTATCTCTGTTAAAACCATTACACTTACTTACACTAATAGATTAGTGTGTTGAAACATAATCCATTGAAATGTTAAGCCAACCTCTGTGAATGCCAAATGTCGTCCATTCCAATACATGTGTTTCTTTGTCAATCATCATACGATGACAAAAAATTAAAAGAACAAACACTATTCTCCTATCTGCTACCTTTCCTCTCAGAGAAATGTGAATTCAAATATCTGTTTTTGTGTACTTATTCTGAATTGTTTTTATTGGAAAAAGAAATTGGGTTAGTTTTCTTTAAACTACGGTCATTGAAACCGAGCAAATAAAGCTACACGAAAATACAAGATAAAAGAATATGACCTAAATAATTCTCTATATACTCTAATTATACAACTATACCCATCTGAAGTGCAGTATGCCAGTTGGAGGTTGCCCCAAAATGGTAAAGCCCCCCCCCCCCCCACTCTGCAAATACTAAAAGTTGTTCACTCTTATACATGTGTTTCCTCGTCAGTCGTCGTGTGTTGAGAATAAATTTAAAGAGCAAACACTTTTCGTCTTGTGAAAAAAACATAATAAATGTTTTTGGAATCCTCCTTTATTAAGTGGAGCTGCTGGTGGGATGTATATGGAAACCCAGCAAAACATAAGCGTGTAAACTTTTAAGCAATAGAGATATGGCGCGAAATGTGACCAAAAAAGACTACCTTTTTTACCAAAAAGCTCACTACAAATTCAATAACTCAAAAATAAAATAATCATCACAAAAAAAGTATACAGATCTTCAGATTAATATAACTAAGAAGTGTGTAAAGTTTTATGCAATAATCGTAAATCGTTTTTGAGATACGGCGCGACATGTGAAACCCCCCCCCCCCCCCCACCCTTTTTATACAAAAAACTCAATAACTCTAAAATAAAATTTTGAATCATCACAAAAAAGTATACAGATCTTTAGATTAATATAACTAAGAAGTGTATAAAATTTTAAGCAGTAATCATAAATCGTTTTTGATATACGGCGCGACATATGAAACCCCCCTTTTTTTACAAAAAACTCAAAAACTCTAAAATAAAATTTTTAGTCATCACGAAAAAGTATACAGATCTTTAGATTATTATAACTAAGAAGAGTGTAAAGTTTTAAGCAATAATCATAAATTGTTTTTGAGATATGGCATAACATGTGAAACCCCTCTTTTTTTTTTACAAAAAACTCAAAAACTCTAAAATAAAATTTTGAATCATCACCAAAAAATATACAGATCTTTAGATTAATATAACTAAGAAGTGTGTAAAGTTTTAAGCAATAATCATAAATCGTTTTTGAGATATGGCGCGACATGTGAAAAAAAAAAACTTCTGTTTTAGTTACAAAGTCCTGTAACTCAAAAAGTTTTAATCTTATTTTCACCAAAAAGTATACAGATCGTTTGACCATCATAAGAAACAACTATGTTAAGTTTCATGAAATTTGGACGAGTCGTTCTCAAGTTACAGCGCGACATGTTTACGATGGACAGACGGACGCCGGACATTTGTATACCATAATACGTCCCGTCAAAATTTTGACGGGCGTATAAAAAATGAATTAATTCATCATTTTTAATTTTTTGTGTAATTACTTTAAAATGCCACTCGATTTCTTTCAGGCCACACTTAATTGATTCTTAGTTCTTTCGGTTTCGCCTCTTTTGATTTTCGGACTCTCACCTATTTTTGCCATTAAAAAATCCAAAAAACTAAAAATCAATTTGGTGGCCTTAAATGCAAATATACACAAATCTATCCTCTTTAGTTCATATCGTATTTTCATGTCAATTAATTTGGCCTAAAGATTTAATAAAGAACCATAGGCTCCTAGGAGCCTGTATCGCTCACCTGGTTTACAAATAACCCAAAAAATCTCATTTAAAGACTAGCCTGTCTATTTTGCACTTTGAAGATGAAATGATAAGTCTTTGTAGAAGACCTCAAACACATCATTTGTACCAATTAACAAAGCTTACAAATCTGTGATTTCAGAGGAGATGATTTATAAAATTTCAGCCAATCAGAAAAAAGAATAGCCCATGGCAGCGATGTTTTTTGCTGGATCAAGTTTAAATGAGTATTCTTTGTAGAATACCTCACAAACATCCATTGTATCAACTTTACAAATCATTTGCACGAGTTGATTTTTCAAATTTCAGCCAGTCAGAAAAAGGAATTGCCTATGGCAGCCATGTTTTTTGCCGATCAAGACGAAATGAGGATTCTTTGTACAGGACCTCACAAACATTATTTGTATCAACTTACAAATCATTGCACTGGTAGTTTCAGGAGATGATTTTTTTCAAATTTCAGCCAAATAGAAACAAGAATTGCATATGGTGGCCATGTTTTTCGCCCGATCAATACTAAATGACTAATCTTTGTACAGGACCTCACAATCATCATTTGTATTAACTTACAAATCATTTGTACTTGTAGTTTCAGAGGAGATGATTTTTTAAGTTTCAACATGCCCATGGTCGCCATGTTTTTAGTCCAATCAAAAAGAAATGAGGAGCTTTCATAAAGAACCTTTAGTACGTCATTCCTACAAAGTTTGGTTCCAATTGGCCCATTAGTTTCAGAGGAGATGATCAAAATCTGAAATGTTAATGACCACAATGACGGATGATGGACCCAAAGTGATGGCAATAGCTCACATGGCTTTACCAGGTGAGCAAAAAAAGCTGTGCAAATACACGATAAAAGAATAAGACCTTAAAATATCTCTATATACATGTACGTATACCCTAACTTGGCTATACCATTATAACCCAATTACGGTATTATTTACCAACTTGGGTACAGTACTCAAATTGAGGGTTGCTCACAACCTGTTAGGATGGATGAAATAAATTTTTTAATGTACAATGGCAATTATTAAATGCATATCAAGAGGAGATATGAACCCTTCTTTGTAATAAACGACACGCTAAGCCAGATTTTTAAGATGGTAGCTCACTAGGTAAAAGTCCACAGGAAGACATACATCTATCATTCACTCTTACATTATACTGATTCCAAGGAAAACAGTCCTTTGCTCTTACTCCTAGATGCCAGGTGCTTGGCGGAAAAGCAGCAAATACCAGTTTTGATGTCTTCGGTTTGACCTACATGTAGCCAGGGATCGAAACCACGACCTTCCACTCTAGGTGAGCACAATATCAGGAGACCACTGAGGTGAATCCAACCTGTAAGATGTTACTCCCAACCTGCTATAGATTTTTTAAATTAAAAAGCTGCGTGGATGTACAGTAATTAAATATGTACCGCAAAAACCCCAAAGCTAACGAGATATTCGATTATTTCAGCATCATGCAAAACATAAACCTTCGTATCAGGGTCATTTCCGTTCGGTACACTCCAAAGGAAAAGTTATTGGTGGAACTATTGTGAAACTATAGCCCTTGTGTGGAGGGTGACAAAACATCGGTAGATGATAAAGTATAGAGAAGGGATGGAAACGGAGAAAAATAATTTTTATATAATAAACCTAATGCGGACTGCTGCAAAATTCCCGTAAAATCATCCAAGTTGGAATAATTAGTTCAGGAAAAAACCCATCACCAATGAAAAAAATTAAGGTAGATCATATACTAATATTTTTGGCAGACAGATTTACCAAGCAGGATATTTGCGATGGTAAAACCACCGGTTTATGTCGGCAACTGATAAAATACAATATAGTTATCCCCATTCTCATGCAACCTCCGTTAAACGTTAAAAAATAGAATAAAAAGTAAACAGGAAACGTCAAATGCGTTTGTGCAACGTTGTTGTCAATGGTTCCGACGGTAAACCGGGAATTTTACGCCAAGACGTTATCCAATCAAAAAGGACGTTATATGTTATGTTGCATTAGAAATCCAAATTTCTCGTACAATAAAAGAAAAACTGGCAGATAGAATGCTTTGTAAAACTGTGAAAAGAACACTTATCTGATATGCTTTCATATATTCTTAAAAGAAAAATTGGGGTCACCGTTTATTTTTATTTTTATTTTATTTATTTATTTATTTTTTTATTTTTTTTTTTTTTTTTTTTTTTTTTATTTTAAGTTGTTCAAAGATATTATATAAATTATTGCTGTCAACATTTCTGTTTTATTAATTCTTAATAAAAACGGATCGGGTCATAAGCTTAGTTTTGGCAGTGTATATTTAGACTTTATTTCTGTGTTTAAAAACACTGAAAATCTGCATTTATAGTGCGACGTCATTTTCATTTTGGCGGTTTTTTTCACTCTCCATGTAATCATAAATTTAGAATAATAAAAAATGTTATGACTTATCACGGCAGGTAAGAAGTCGTTTTTATTATTTTTATTTAATGAAACCGAATGCATTATATTACAACATACAATAATATCAGTTCTCGTAAATTGTTCAGAAATATTGGGATCATAACTCTGTCAATGCAGCATGTCGACAAGCAAAAGTTGATCAAGTGTGACATTGTATGACTGTAAAACTCGAATCACAAAAATACCCATTTCACGATTTTCAGGTAACCTCTCCATTAAGTATGCATAAACTTTATAGGAACAATTTCCCCATTTCAGTCTCTGAATAACAAATAATTTATTGAATACAATGTATTAAGGCATTCGAGATATCAGTTACTTCGTTTGAGAGACTTCGTAACAGTTCACTATTACCGTTATTACTCGTTATAGTTATTTTTATTTTTAGGGGCGGATCCACAGGCACACGGCATCCCCCATAAACTTTGACCAGAATTTGTTTATGTCAAGAAATCAGAACATTGGAATATATTTCCAATCTTTTTCATGTACATTTACCGATTAAAAACTCTTCTCGTCTGGAACTTAAAGGCAAAGCGTTCTGGACGTGATTTGTGACAGAATTACCGGCGCACGTGGTCCCAACTCCCAGTTTTCAGTGGATTTCGTGTTGCAAATTATATTTTTTTTTGTGTGTGTTGTGGTTTTTTAAATATTTTTTCAGGGTTTTGTGTCGTGTTGTACATGTTTTCCTGGTCTCTTTTTTTTATCTGGACTCTTATAAGTTTTGATACTGTAACAATTTGTATCAAAAGAATTGCGGCTTTTCGCTGATTTCTCTCTACAAATAATCCCCTGTTGGTTCAGATCCGTTCAACTCACATTGCGGATACAGTCGCTCAAAGTATCCACTGAAACCATATAGGAGATGATTTTGGGGCCTTTTCTCCGGAACTATAAGACAGATTGTTATCAGACTTAACAAGAATGATGTATTGAATGAACTTTACAAACTATGCTACTCTGATTTCGATTAGATGAACAACACAACTCTTTCATGTTGTCAGACTTGTTGCCAGGCTAGATCTCATGCTCCCTGGAGACTCTAGTCTGTGTGATTGGTTTTTGCCGAAACAACTCATGTCATGGTTATAATTTTAATTGGCCCATCTCCATTTACATATTACCGCATTACAGAAATTTGTTGTCATGTAAACGACACACGACCCATGACCAGCTAAAACACCAAATGTTGCCAATGTATGGAAAACTTATTATGGGGTTCGACAACATTAATGAAATGTTTTTCGTCTTCTTAGTTAAAGAATAAATACATGTAAAACATAGAAAGTCTGACGAAAAAAAATCATGTTAATGTCTGTCAGCCCCGATATAAGAAGAATGCCCACTAACAATCATCTAGGACAAGACCTTCTGCGGTTTTTCATGCAAAAAATAATATAGAATGACGACAAAACATTGAATTAATAGTGTCGAATCCCTATATGGCCCGTTTGATCCAAAGAGAATATAAACAAAGGTCTGCTTTCCAGAAAAATAATAGACTTATACCATACCTGTGGGTCTTGATCAACTTTTTGAGACTTTCCTCACTCTGTGCACCTTTCCTCTATTAATAACTTTAATACTGTTTTTACCGGTGTTCCTGGTCTCAACTCCAAGTTTTTGGACGAGTCCGATTTGCTCATTATATTTTATTTATTGTGTGTTGTGGGTTCAAAAGTTGTGTGTTTATTAAGTTTTTGAGTGTTTTGTGTCGTGTTGTGCTACTTTTAATGGTCTTGTCTTTGTCTCTGGACATTCGGCACTCCTCGGCAGATTGAAGGGTAGCAGAATCTGCCGAAGATTGCCGATTGTGTCTATGGACTTACGAGTTTGATACATCGGGCTCGTCTAGATATCTACATGATATAGTCAGTATCAAAAGCGAAACTACCTATTATTCTGTTTATCGGTTATTCATTTTTTCTGAAAAAATAAAACTTTTTTCAACTAATTTTAATGTGCACTATTTTTCATAGCGGTAGAAGTTTGTAAGACAATCATTGGAGCGTGACATCATTTTGAAAAAGATTCTTGACAGTGAATGGGAAAGGAAAATATTGACGACTTTCGTAATTTGTTTTCATTGGACGATCAGATAAGTAGACCCTTCCGCATTATGTCACAAAATGTATTGCCTAATATTTTCAGTGATACAGCCTGTATGTGATACTCGAAAATATTAGGCAAAAAGGTCAAAGGAAATATGTACGAATTGCCGATAAATTTGTATCACTTGACTTGTGGCTTTCCCTGACTTCTGCATGTTCTGTTTACATTGTTTTTCGATGGGTTGTTGTCTTTGAGTCATATGTTCCGAACCTTTTCTTTTTTCCGCCATTGCTGAACATTTGAACCCACTCACAGTTTTTTTTCTTAGTCATAGGTTCTGATAGTTTTATGAAACAAAATAAACAGGATAACCAGGGAGCCAAAATAATATTTTGGGGACTTGAACACACAATGGGCATTTACGCTAATTGACAGGACAAAAGCCCCAAATATAATAGACATATGCCTCTGTTACCGCCAGTTCATCGACATGGGCGAATTTAAAAATACGGTGACTGTAGTACTCATTTGAGGTGATATACACTTTTTCATTGACTAATATGAGATTTTGGAATATGCATATACTCTTCTTAAGGCCATGCCAGTCACACAGTCAGCAACCATATAATTGTAATTGCCGTCTTTAGAATAATTATGAAAGCTTTATGTATTATTTTAATGGAATATAGTGTGTTCATTTCGGATTCTTAATGACTGCTTAGTTCACGGCATTGCTGAAGATCACAAGTCACCGTAATCTTTTCCTTTGTTCAATTTTACGGGAAAAAATCTTCCATGTCGGTACTGTGTTTTGTTTTGACATCATTCAGACTCTGGTGGTACATTGTACATATATATCCGAAGGCTTCTGGCTTCAGGAATTGCGGTGTCCCGGTTCCACTCTCTCTCTTCTCTCTCTAAGTCAACTTACATATACACAAGTCTTTAAATCATATTGTCCTTCACCTGCAGGATGACAATATTTTATTGTATCAATATTTATAAATACACGTAGAAGCTATAACATCTGTTATCTCTGGCTTCCGGAGATGGAAGTCGTACCAGGTTGGTACAACTTCCCTCTCCGGAAACCAGAGGATCGACACGTCCATGTAGATATATATACCCTTAAACAATTACTTATTTGATCAAATTATCAGTAAAATTTCTGTAGCTTTTTCTTGTTTTCGAATATGAAATTTTTTTTTTCAAATATACTTGCCTTGATAATAATATAATTTTGATTTTTTTTCTCTCCTACATCGAACCTCATACATCGTCAGATCATTGCGATACATGTACATGGAATATTGTATAAATTGTTAAGACCATATTTCATGTATTTATTAACTGCGTAGTTAGATATACGTGTTATAGGCCACAAGAGAAAAGAGAATGGGGGCTTGTTTTAATTTATTTTGTCTATTTATAATGGTTAACCTAAACATTTCTCTTGCAGCCAAAGGTAAGTGTATTAATTTTGTTCATTTTTATTTTTAGTACTTTAAAGATCATATATAACTGATTCAAAATAATTTCGTACATGGATTTTATATAGATTTTTTTTCTCGCGTTCATTGATGTATAAAATGGACCACTTCACTCATAAAAGTGTAAATCGTACAAGAATTATCATATAATACAAACTGTAAATTCATAGGTTATTCAACTGTAAATGAAAAGTATAGGATTTTTCCAGACGATTCAGCCATACGGTTTTTTTTTATTCATTTTTCAAGACGATTCATTTATTTTTTTCAATGGAAAAGGCCGCATGACCGAAACGTCTGGAAAACTGTGTTTTAATTTTTTCTTTTTAATTGATAGACTTTAAATCGAGGTGTTTCACTCATAGACAGTAATCTATATTTTTGCCTGGTTTATTGGGATTTTACGCCTTCACTTTTAGCGCAGCTCGATACATCTTGGCGCCAGTTTTATTGTTGGAAGAAGCCGGAGACCACCAAGCATCAGGAAAACTGGCAATCCGTATTAGTGATCGACAAGAGTCGGACTTATCTCACAATGCTTTGGATTTGAATTCACAAGCTCCGTCTTGACAGGACTGTGACTAATATATTAAATAGTTACGATGACCTACTTAGACCACTCAGACCGTACAAACTGTTAATATCGACCAAGAAACAATTTCAGATTAATATATAGGCAAAAATAACGAAGCAGTGAGATGGTGGGCAATATCAATAAAATGGCAATCCAAAGACAAACAGAACCAAGCAATACAGGTAACAAATACATGTACATTAAAGGCATACTAGTTAGTAAAATTTAACAGAAAAAAGACTCAGATAACACAAAACGTATAGCATTGTAAATTCCTAAAAGACGGGTATAACACGTGACCAGGAGCCAGGAGGGCTATGTTTATTTCGTTTCATTCTCTGGTCACATCGCAAGTGGTGAAATATCATGTGGTGTTCTTTCCAGTTGGATATGATATTGAACCAGACATTTTAACTGCTGGCTTGTTCGGTTGTCAGATATGCTGCATGTCTATAAAGTCGATTTATAAATGTGTTTTCGTTTTCTTTTTTTTTTAACTTCTTATTATTTATATTCTTTCGTTATGCCAGGAACAGATGATGACTGCTTTGCTATAGGTGGCTCTTGCCAGGATGTTTCCATGCCATGCTACGGAGTACAGACGTATTATACAGGATTATGTGCACCACCATCAACACGCTTGTGCTGCGCTCAGAAAATAGGTGAAAGTCTTCTTGCAATTTAAATCATTTCAATTTTTTTATGTACCTTTAAGCCCATTCGACAAGACAGCTCTCTGATCCGTTGTCATTTTTTAATTTGTGATTCAAGCTGTTTCACAACTTTTTTTGGAAATTTTCGGTGGTCGGTGGTCAGTTAGGTTTTTATATCACCCAATATGTTTAGGGGCCAACTGAAGCCCGCCTCCGGGTGCGGGATTTTCTCGGTGCGTTGAAGACCCACTGGTAATATTGGGCTGTTTTCTGCTCTTTGGTCGGGTTGTTGTCTCTTAGACACATTCTTTATTCTATTGTTCTGAAAAAATGATACACCAGGAAATGTACTTTTTACTACTATTGAGATAGATTTTTAATTTATAAATTAAATTTCGCGAGTTGTTTTATGTCAGTTTAAACAACTTTAGTGTATGCTTCTTTCATTATAAAATGCAGTAGATTTGGATAGAAAAAAACACTTTTAATTGATTTTAAAAAAACCGTACATACTCTTTAAAGATACTTCTATCGAACTAGACCTAGTGGATCTCTTGAACTTACAGTAAGGTATGAGATTTGTTTCTGCGTTAAAGGCCTCACTGTGACTTTATTATGAAGAACAACAATAAAAGTGTGTTCCTTTGCTAAAACTTTTGTGACTTGCTTGTATAGAATTTTTTATATAAAAATCCTGTAATCTGATTGGTTCAATAGAGGGTATTTTTCACAAACAGTATGCATTACAAACGACTTCAGAGGCAGCGGGGTATTTGCCAAAATGTATTTGCACTTTTTACCCTCTGCCGTGGTATTTGCGAAAAATTATCTTATCCGACAGGACGCTTGAAATGTCTACATCATCACTGCGTTTTAGTATAAGCGTTTGTAGATCATGTAGATAGAAACATTTTATTTTGACATTCGGTGTAATTAAACAGATACATCATGCTCGGGAGGAGTATTTGTGAAAAATACCAGTCTCGAGACAAATTTTCCTCGCCCGTAGTGCTCGGGAAATTTTACGTATCTCGACTGGTATTTTTCGCAAATACCCCTGCCGAGCATGATGTACATGTATCTGTATAATCAATAAACACATATGTAATACATTGAATGTCGTGTCATTATCTATTGTATTTTTATTTATGTCGTAAAAGTCCTTGTTTTTCTTCCAAAGAAATTTTAAGCTGGAATGAAGGATTTCATTATAAATAAATGGGTTTTATTGTGAATTTTATTTTATTTCAGAAGATGCAGCTTGCAAAGGTCAGGGTGGGTGGTGTGATTACAACTGTGAGGGATCTATATCTAGACAAGGTTTATGTGGAGGAGGGCTGTCATGTTGCATTGCATTGTACTAATCTGATATTGATATCCATCAATAAAATGTTGATTTTTTCATTTCTTTGTGACTGACAGGGTCGTTGTGTTATAATTATACAGAGTATATATAGCTAATACAAGTATATAATATACAAAAAATTAAAAAGATTGTCATTCGGAATAAAAAATATCAAATAACATATACTATAGTGTTATTAAATGGGTATTTTTATATAAAGCCTGTATTATGTCCGAGTCAGTCGTATTGGGTCGAGGTCAACTTTATAGGCCCGAGGCAACGCTGATCGAGACCCAATACATGTATATATATTTTTTTATTGCGATCAACTATATAATCTTTAAAAAAAAACTTTCTTTTTATTTTTAATTAATTGCTATTTTGTTTAGCTTTTTGAAAAGATGTTTTTTTAAAAGGATTTATACGATACTTAACGCAATTTCATTTACAAAAACACGTCGAAATTGCCATGATGCCAGAAAACTTCAGAATTAACGATTAATATGTTGTCTGTGTAAAATGTCTCAAATTTACCCAGACCATGGTCCGGCCCAATCAAACGTCAATCAAACACCGATGTAATCTCAGAAACAGAGGCCCTTGTATCTCCAACGTCAATCAAACACGTAGGTTGGTCCCCGCCGTAATATTCAGTATGAGCTACTTCATATACAAATATAACGTATTGTCAATCTTGTAAATAACGGACGGCACCAGTCTAACACCGAGGTAACACCTCCAACGTCAATGATTGACGGTGGAGATAAAGGGGCCTCTGTTTCGGAGATGGGGTGTTTGATTGACGTTGGAGATATACAAGTGCCTCTGTTTCGGAGATTGGGTCCGACCGTAAGCCTTTTTCAGAAAGAAATACTCGTATGGTCCGGACCGTAGGCGTACGGTCAAGATACGCATATGTTCTGGAACAAACACTTATGCATAACCCGCCACCCCAGTTACACAAATGGAACAACGTCGTTGGGTTCTCGTGAACCAAAATCAATCCTTAAATATTAACCAATTGAAAATAATATAATTTAAAATGTTGCCTTGATTTTTTTTTCCATATATACCGACTTTTAAGAAAGCAAGTCAATGTAACGGACTGTTTTAATGGCATGGGAAGTATATATGTGACGATTTTGTGTCTAATTTTATTATTAAGACAGCATTTTCTCTACCTTTGAAAAACTACAAACCATTCATCTGTACGAAATTTAAAATGTATCGTACGTACATGGGCCGGGACTAAAATTGAACAAAAATGTTATAAAAACTTAACAAACAAGCAAACGCAAATATATAAACAATCATACACCCAAATATATATACACATACATGGCATACACGCATGTGTACATATGCAAGAAAGTTAAAAAAAAGTTACTAAAACAAGAAACATTGATTACTAAACCAAAAAACGAAAAGAAACGAAACGAAATAGTTTCTGGAAATAGTAATTGTCTATGGGAAATTACTAAAATAAGAAACGACACGATTTCGTTTCGTTTCTGAATTGTTTCGTTTCGTTTCTTGAAATTTTAGTCCCCGTTCTTTCCCTCGACTTTGGGCATTCAACCAGAAACGACAGAATTACTATTAGTATCAGCGAATAATACAGTTGAACTAATTACCCCTCTATCTCCTCTGGGGGCATACATGTACTTAGTATAATTTTAATTGGTTTCCAATGAGACAAATATTCTGACTATTTCCTTCTTACAGAGGATTGGGTATGAACATATGTACACACCAAACAGTTAATTTACAGTTAATTGATGGATGTTCGCTGTAAATGTTATTGGATCTAAACTGTCCATATGTACGCTAAACATGCTAAACTGAATTGGATTGATGGTAATAATATCGCGCCATAAGTCGTCACGGAATTCTTTTGTTACTATACAAGAGAGGAGCATAGTGTATCAAATAGCATCGTATTGTCTTCATTTCGAACAATTGCACACAAGTCAATAACATATTTTGCGGCTCCTCGAAGACTAGGGTTTCGAATGGCTAAATAGTAGTGTTATTTGTTTATGCAGTAATTCATAAAAATTAAAATCATCGTCAACTTCCATTCTTGAAGACCACCTATCTTCTTCGGTTTTCGCAATTGTCTCTTTTACAATGTTTGTCCATGTGTTCTTGCTTGGGAAAGCACTATTATTAACGTAATTGTCAACATATTCCGGTAAATTATACTTAGCGACAATTTTTATCAAGTCGGGGACAAAACCACATTGTGTTCCCACGCATGTGTTCTTGAATTCGTGAAGACGTATTGTCATTACGTTTAGGCAGAGCATTACTGTTGAGTCTACACATTCTTCCGAAGAACAACAGTTTCTGGTTATCAATAAGACATTCTATTGGCTGCCACCTCAAGAGCGATAAGCACTTATCAGATCGGGTTAATCTTGGTAATCCTTGCACCATTTTGCAGATATATCTGTGAGCTCGTTCGAGCATTATCAGTTTGTTTGTTGCCAGATTGTACCACGGTTCACTGCCAAATAAGGCTTAAGAATAACATTTATGAACGACAATCTTTGCACACGAGAGCGGATTAAGTAAATGATGTCAAATACTTCCTAAATTATTATCTGGAAAACGCTTATTCTGGATGGACGGACAAACTATCTGCTCCCAAAAATTTTCCGGAAGCATACAATTAATTATTAAGGTAATATTCTAAACGCATGCGGAACAATTTTCCACAGCCAAAAGAACCAATTAAAACGTCGTCTGCCTGTTATTTATATGATATATTTTTAGTTTGTGAAAAGATTAAAGTTTGATTTTTTTTTTTTAGTTATTAAGTGAATACCTAAACTGAAAAAGCTTTTCCTGGTATGCATTAGTTGCCAAATAAGACACCCTGGAATGTCAGATTTAACATGCCAACGATTTGCTAATGTAATGTTCGTTAATTTATAAACCTGACACACAATATAATTGTCTTAATTCTTTTCTGAGCGAGAAAATGGAAACTCTCAATTTTAGAAAATAATTACGAACAATGCTCAATCTTACAACGAAAAAAGGTATTTTCAGTTTGATATCTCGTTTTCATGAAATCGATGCTTCCCAGTCGTAACACTCTAACGCGGTTTTCTTCACTTACATTGGGTCGGAGACCATTATGCGAACAGGACATGCTTATCTTTCAATACTTTGAAAAAGTGTAAGGAAAAAGATATTTTAAACGTACGAAGGATCTTTCTTGAAGCAATTTAATAATAATGGGGTACTTTAAAATCTTACTTATATTCTTACAATTAAGTATTACATTAATACTTTATTTTTGAACCAAAATAAAAGAAAATCAGCAGATACTATTATTAACAGATTTTATTTCTGGTACATCTACTTATATACTTGTGATTTTGGGGCTCTTTTTTTAACTTCACTCATATCCGTTTTTCCGCACATTATAAAATATACTTCGCAACGATCGCTAGAGCTGCAAATTTTCGCTAGTGTAAGTAAGATACTGAATACTATACATTTATCCAGTTTACACGGTTATTTATACATTTCTTAAGGATGATCGTTGGTCTAATAGGAAATAAATAGGATTTGAAGTAGGTGTTTTATTTTGAGAGAACATATGAATAGTAAACAAATAAGCAAGAAAAAATATAGGTTTATGTGCTCATTTTAGAGCTATAAGGCTTTGCAAATTTGCAGTAAATGGGTTTTCTCTGGATTTTTCATTGTCTTTGCATTGACAACTTCATGTATGAAAAAATAAAAAGGATTTCATAAAATTTTGTCAAATATCATTATAAGGTATATATGATTGAATTATAAAAGAAAAATTGGGGGTTCATGAGCAAAAAAATTCATGTTTAAGAAATGGATAAAACCCGAAAATTCCGAAAATCTGACAAAAAGACCAAAACATGACCAGCGAGCATCTTTTAAAGTAACATTTTTTTTCATTTCTTAATGTTAAGCTTATTCTACGAGAAGCCGTAAAGTTTTCAAACTTTACTATATCTACTTTATATTCCCGGTATAATCTATCATCGATTGTCAATATAAAGTAATATTCTTTGATACCCATGTTGATGCACAAGATGGGCACATTTCGTCGATTTACGACTCATCAGGTATGCTCAACGACTCATCAAGTATGCTCAACGACTAATCAGGTATGCTAAACGACTCATTAGGTATGAATAAATGTTGAAAACCAAAGCAAAAACCCAAAATATTTAAGAGTAAATTCAAAAATGTCAACATGATCAAAAGGGATAAAGCCAAAAAAAAATATTTTCAAACTTTCCTGAAAAGTAATTTCATATCGTTTGTTCTATTAACCTTTGAAACTGTAATATGTATCCGAATAACGTAACAAGCTTCTCCAAAAATTTCACAAAAAAAAAAAACAGTTTTTCAAATTTATTAAGACAAATTTGGTTGAGAAGGGATGCTTGAAGTACACTGACAACAAGCTGTCACCTATCTGTGGATAGAAGTAAAATAAATTAACAATATCTGCAAATACAAGGGCTACATGAATTGCATTGTAACTTTTTCAATGTATAAAACTACATTGATTTTCTCCCTTTTTGTGAGCAATCGCCTGAAAGAAGCATAGTCGGGTATGCAGTCTATAAGATTTGCTACTAATGACTAATAAATAAGATACTAAAATGGTTCTACATACCTGAATATCGCTTTTTGAAACAGTTTTTCAACGTGAAGGACTCTCAAAACCAAAATAAATTTATTCCCTCAATTTAATATTTTCATTACATCATATGTACATTGAAAGAATATCTTCGGGACAAGATTAACAACTTCAAAAGTAAGACATTATTCAGTTATTTAACGGTTGCGGGTGCATTGAACAAATGCCCTGACGTCCTGGGAATGACCAAAGGTTCTATTGAACGAGGCCATCAACAGAGTGCAATTAAACCTTTGGTCATTCCCATGACCGAAGGGCAAATGTTCCAGTTTATTGCATCTGGAATCATTAAATAACAGATTTATTACCTAATGCCTTACCGAGAAACTGTTTTTCTTTATGTCAGAAACACATTATCTTGTTCAAAGGTCAACTGGATCGGTGCTATAAACGCCACGTGCAGAATATTGCACAGTGAAATAGTTCATCGGGAGTGCAATAGATCGACTGGCAAATTGTAATGCTAAATTTGACTCAATAAAACAGAATAATACACTTTATTACGTAATAAAATGGTATATGTAAAAACAAAATACGTGTTATTTATAAGACTTTAAAGGTTACGTTAATGCACGAATACCTAGGTCAACAAAGTAAAATGCTCGACACAAAAAGTGACATCACAATTCGACTTAATTCATAAAGATTCCGTTGACAACGTAGTATTAAAAATCATAATTGGGTCAACGATTAAAGCATTAATTTACAACAACGGTTTTCACAATTACATAATCTTTTGGAGAGTCTCATGCGGTGTTTAAAAACGAATTTTTAGAATCATACTTATCAAAATTGAATTTTTCTGATTTGGCAATGATAGCAAAATTGAGGTGCTCAAATCTGAAATATCAGGCCGGCTAATTTAAACCGTATGTGGGTAGAATATGTCATTTTATTAATACTGGATTGGGGAGCAATTTTACTGTCTTTTTCTTTGTGGTAATTTTGAAATTCGAAAGGTACTGAAATTTATCCCTAATATATTACAGAAATTTGAACTAATTTCAAATTTTAATGGTTTAATGTCAGTTTCCCATGTTGAATTGTATTAAAATCTTACACACCCAGACACCCTATAAGTTCACCCCAGGGGTTTTCCTATGATAGATACTGGTCGTCAGGTATTTTTTTTTTTTTTTTTTTTTTTTTTTTTGGGGGGGGGGGGGGGGGGTGTTCATCTGTTATTTTTTGTGTTCTCCCTTTCTCGGTTCTGTCTCTGTCTATGAATTTTGGTTTGTTGGATGTCCCTTCGAATTTTCCTCACTTTGTTCGTCTGAAAATCCAAGAGAAAAGGGAATTTCATAAGACAAAAGTTCAAAGACAGGGCTTATTTTTAAAACCAGTAATCCAGAGAAGAAATACCACGAAGACACAACGAAAGGAATAACGCAAAGCAAAACAAAACATAGCAAACCAAAAACAATTAGGAAGATGGCACGAAACTAACACATAATTCAAATTGTGTTCACATACACGACAGCGAGGAATCGAATAAAATGTAGACACCATACTTCGTTTAAGAATAAGTTTTTTTCATTTTACTTTTTTCATTTTTTCATTTATTTAGTTATTTTATTTTATTTTTATCAAACTTTTCTCTCCATCTGATAACGAATACCATTTTACCCCTTGTTCTCTCTAGAACTCAATTCATCCCTAAATATATTACTGAAATTCTAACTGATTTCAAATGTAAATGGTTTAATGTCCGTTTGTCATGTTGAATTGTATAAAAACTTTGTAAATTAAAAAAAATAGCACATATTTTAAATTTGCTTTAATATATACCTTACTTCGTTTGCTTACATAATTATGTATGTAATGTATATGTAAATAGTGTCATCTGAATTGATTGTTCTTTGTATGTATTTGGCCTCTTATAAAACATGTGGCTGAAGCTAATAAACTATTGTCTTTTCTTATCTTGTCTTGTCTTGTCTCGAAGTGGTAGATCGTAATGGAATATCGCAAATGAAATCTGATATAAGAGTTGGGAACAGCTTACATGATATTTTACTGAACTTACATTGTAGCATGAGAAACATGGCGAGACTTATAAGAGCTGGGAACAGATTACCCAAACAGACACCCTGAGTTCACCCCAGGGGTTTTCCTCTGATAGATATTACTCATCAATTATTTAGTTTTTTGTGTTGCATCTGTTCTTTTTTCTTTTTTTTTCTCCCTAACTCGATTTTTTCTCTGTCCATGAGTTTTTGTTTGTTAGATGGCCCTTCGAATTTTTATCACCTTGTCCTTCTGAAAATCCAAGAGAAAGGGGAATTTCATAAGATAAAAGTTTTAAAACAGGGCTTATTTGTAAAATCAGTAATCCAAAGGACAAATACTACGAAGACACATCAAGAGGAATAAACCAAAGGAAAAAAAAACCGGAAAACCAAATACAATTAGGAAGATGGCACGAAAACTAAAACAGAATTCAAATTTTGTTTACATACACGACAGCGAGGAATCGAATAAAATGTAGACACCATACTTCGTTTAAGAATAAGGTTTGTTTCATTTTATTTTTTCATTCTTTCATTTATTTATTCATTCTTTCATTTATTTATTCATTTATTCATTGTTTTTTTTTTTTTGTCAATTTTTTTCCATACCTGACAACAAATACCATTTTACCCCTTGTTAAGTCTAGAAGTATTGGTGGATTAGATCATGCAGTGTTAATACATATACAGGTATTAGGTAAAGTGGGATATCGTATAAATCTTAAGATATTTTAGAATCAGCATTTGATTCACAGCACTTGTAGAATAGGTTTTATCACAGTACTTGTAAAACTCTCAGATTTTTTTCCTAAAGGAAGGCAGTAGTGAGAACTAACGGAAAGGGTTAAGTTGTACACTTAAAACATTTTGATTTGCTTCCCTGGACAAATTTCGAATTGATTACATGGAAGGAAGATAATTATCCTTCTTAAGAGGAATTCAGAGTACTGAATATGAAGAGATTTCTTTAAATTAATTACAATGTAAAATAGAATGTATAATTTTGATTTTATTTTGAAATTTGAATATCCTATTGAGTCTAAACGTTGGTGATAATCTTATAAATGTTACATGTAATATTCAATAATTATTTATCCATTTTTATCTCAATTTGCTTCTTTTACTTTTTTCTACTTGGTATTTTTGAAATATATCATGTTTATGCGTGGGCGTTACGCGAGGGAAATTTCTCCAGCCTCCCAACCAGTATTTTTTTGGCAAATACCATGCACAAACATGATATAGTTCTTTAATTCCACCGAATATTCTTATCTTGCTGTTAAACGGAACGGATTTTTTCGTTGAGACTTCATGGTTACTATTTTAGACATGGTAATTTCCATTTAGGGTTGTATTTTTCACAAATACCAAGCTTTGTGGAATTCCCTCGAAGCAAATACAACGGATTAACGTTGTATTTTTCACAATAAAGATCGAATTATGTTTATATTACAAGGGTGGTGACACTGGGTATGATTCTCCTAATTCCTAGACCGCCTCGGTGGTCTCGTGGTAGCATGCTCGCCCCGAGCGCGGAAGGTCGCGGGTTTGATGCCCGGCCGGTCAAACCAGACATTAAAATTGGTTCTCCGCCAAGCACGCGGAATCTAGGAAAATCCGGCTCAGCGTGTCGGTCTAGTACAAAGCAGGGATCATTTTCATTATCATATAAACATGTTCTCGCCCTGATATGCACCTGGTTGCCACTGGACGTTACAAAATAATTCATCCATCCATCAATCGATCCTAATTCCCTAAACAATTTGCCTTTTTTCCGATTCCTTACAATTTTTGCCCCTTTTACTCTATTTCCTAAATTTGTTTGCTCAATTTTTCCAAATTCCCCAACAAAAATCAACCCTTTTCACAATTCCCAAAAGCGTGTCACCACCGAAAATTCATCTGTAGCTTCATTCTTTGCATGGGTTGTTTGTCATATTGTTATAACACATAAATTATTGAATTAAGTTATAAGTTAAAGAGACAATAGTTTATTATAGCGTCACATACCAATATAACACATTGTCACACAATAGCATTTTAAGAATATTAAGTTACAATAAAACTCACATCTATAATTGAAATATTGAAATCCAGTCAAATTGTATATATATGAGACACTTATAAAATACTATATGTACATATTTAGAACGTCTACTTCATATTTGAATTAAAGTAATTATAATAAGTAAGACGAACAAGTTACACTGACACTTAATTTTCACAATATTTTCTGCGAAAAAGAAAACATTAAGTTTTTGCTAAAAAGGATTGCCTGCTATCATTTGATATGAAAAATAAAAAATTCTCACGAGAACTAAAATCTCTAAAACTCCCGTTTATTTCGCTAGCTTTTAAAAACAAGTTGTATCTTAAATCAGAGTAAAAATTGAAAGACATTAAAATTGGTGTTCATCATCAAAATATCCAAGGGAGCTTTCAGCCTGGTGTATCTACCCTTCTCAATTTCCATTGATAGATGACCTAAATGCACCTAAAACAAACGGTCAACCATTATTTGGCTTTTTCTTTTCAGTGCTACCGCGAGATGCAGATCTTTGAAATTTTCGGCAGCAGAAAACTTTTGCGGCTTCCTGTCGAAAAAGCGATCCACTCAAACAATACAGCAAAAAGTTGATTGAATTGTCTACATATTGAACAGTGTCAACGATATCAAACATAGTCAATAGCATATCTAATGAGACGTGATTCCTAATGTATGGTTGAAGGACCAGGAAAAAGTTAATAGGAGATGTACAGAGCACAAAAAGTACATTTAACACAATTAACATAACACTCATCGAGAAAGTCTTCGACATTCGGGATTTCCCAACTGACAAACCGCTTTTCTGTAATCTTTTCTTAGATTTTAACACATTACGAATAATCAAAAAATTTCCAGAGATCATAAAACATGCCGGAAGTACCAACAAAAGAGCAAAATCAATAAATGGTAAATATGTATCAAAAAAATTGATATAATCTTTGTTCCTTATTCCACATTCTAGGTACGACAGATTGGAAGTTGTGTAATTCCCCACGACAGAAAACACACAGAAATGGATGTCAAAAGTCAAAAATGTAATTACAAGTAGAAACACATTCATTCTCGCAACGTTTTTAGTGATTTTAAACTTTACGATCTTTGGTACCTGAGAAGATAAAATTCTTTGAACAGTTAACGAAACTCTTATCCATGCTGAACAATGGATTGATGCGTAAGTTAGCCACCTGTGGATACCGCAAAATTCGGGAAACAAAATACGAATTTCTTTGGCATTAATAAAAAATATACATTGTCTAAGCAGTCCGGTGTATAAAACACACAAATCAGCAATTGTTAAGGAAAGTAAATACACAGAACTTACAAGTTTATGCAGTTCACTCTTGAACAAGACTATAATTGTCATAATATTTCCAATCGTTCCAAATATCAACATCATTATAGACATTATGGCTCCTGTAGTGAAAATCATGTTTAAATGTATGCTCTGAAATTATCTGTACGCTCTTCAATCTGGTCGTACTATTATGTTATGATTTAAAACAAATTGCAATGGATACACATCCTCTTGTGTTTGTTCAGCTATACCAATATCATTAGTTAAGTTCGTTTTTTATAATCTTATCCAATTTCCATGTCAATAATCTTCAAAAACGTTGGCTTTCGGCTAGGTCCAATTATCAATTCAGTTTTATGCACTGAAGAAACACGAACTGCAAACGTTTTTTATGCAATAATAAAAACTTCCAATTTTGTTAGGACAGCTGCATGACTGTGTAAATACGTAAGCAGACCTTTTGAATCTATCTTTTAATATATTATTGATGGGACGTTCGTGTCTTCAATGCGTGCTGGATGTTGTCATCATTATATATGCATGTTAACCCGTGTCCGTCATTATTACGTTTCACAATAAGAAACAATTAAAAAAATAATCAAACAAAAATCAAAATTACAAATAACTACACTAAATAAAACCTTTGCAACCTCTGAAGCCTCTTGAGTTGCATGGGAAAAGCCTCGCACCACTTTGAAAAAGAATCCACAAGAAGAAGTACATACAAATAACCGTCTTTTGTTTTGTTGTGCTTCAAAAAGACCATATGCCATATTTCAAATGTTGTGTCGGCTGGCAAAGGATTTAGAGGTGGTTTACTACCCTTAGTGTCTCTTTTAATCCTCTTACAGCGATCACATGACCGAATGTAATCTTCTATGCTTTGGTGCATTTTTGGCCAAAAGTACTTGATACTCAAAGCATGGTAGACACGTTCGATACCAAGATGTGCTCCTCCGACAAAACTATCATGATAAGTCAAAAGAGCATCTTTGAACTTTTGGCAAAAACAATTGTTTTATCCATTTTTCACCATTGTTCTGTTTTACTCGTTTCTGAAACCATTTATATAAAACAGCATTACAAATTGTATAATCCTGAGCTGATGATCTTCCCTTTGCACAAATATTCTTATCTGCAGGAAAAATATCTATACATATCCGCAAAATCTTTACATTCTTGTTGTAATTTGACAATAGCTGGAAGGTTAGATAATTCAGGTTTGACAATCACAGGATCTACTGGAGCAACCATATTATAATCGTCTTAGAAAAATTCCACTTGGATTCTCGCATAAGACGTATGTTTATCAATGGCTTTTGTTTCAGATTTGACTTCCGAGACCTCTGCAACAGCTGTTTTTAAATCATAAGACTGTTCAGGGTAAGGCCGTCTACTAAGAGCATCTGCCACCTGGTTATTGCAACCTTTTCTGTAAACTATGTCAAAGGTACAAAATGTATAGTTTTGTAACTCCATGGCCCATCTTGTCAGTTTACCTGCATTTGCCTTTTGTTGCATCAAATATGTAAGAGCTTTATGATCTGTATAAATAGTGAACTTCCGGTGTGACAAATAAGTTCGAAATGCTTTGATACCTTGGTTGACTGCAAAGCATTCATTCTCGGTTGTATTCCAGTTCTGTTGACATGCCGATAGGCTGTTACCACCATACGCAATAACACGTTCCCTTTTCAGACCATCTAACTGACCTATAACAAAACCTATAGCTGAATTAGAGGCGTCATATGTCAGCATACAGGGTTTATTCATGTCAGGCTAGGCCAGAACAGGAGGTATCAACAAAGGCTGTTTTAACTTGTCATAAGCTAACTGACATTCTTTGGTCCATCTAAAATCACGTCCCCTTTCCTTTTAAGCAACCCATTCAAATGAGTGGCAATCTAAGAATCGACAAAACCCTGATAATAATTACACATTCCCAAGAATGAGCGAACTTGCTTTTGTCTGGTTGGATCAGGAATTGTACTGATAGCTTCTGTATTTTCGGGATCTACCTTAATACCGTCTTTCGAAATGATGTAACCCAAGTATTTTTGCTGCAAACTCATATTTGCCGGGTTTCAATGTAAGATTTGCCTCACGAAGACGAATGAAAACTTTTTCTAGATGCGACATGTGTTCTTCAAAATTCTGACTAAAGACCAAAATATCATCAATATACACCAAAACAAATTTCCAATTTATTCCTCGTAATACATTCGACATAATTTGCTGGAAACTAATTGGAGCATTCTTTAAACCAAAAGGCATTCTCAAAATATCATAAACTCCACTTCGACTGATGAAAGATGACTTATGGCTTGTCTCGAGGTCCATTTCTACTTGCCAAAAACCACTATGAAGGTCCAAACTACTTAGGATAGTAGGTTGAATTTCACCAATCGTGTCAAATACTGATTCAAGTCTTGACAAGGGAAATGAGGAGTTCTTAGTTTGAGCATTCAGTTTCCTATAGTCGACACAAAAACGATAATGTGGAGGTTGACCTGGAGGTGTTTTCTTTTTGACTAATATTACATGAGAGTGGTACTCACTGTTTGATTCGATTATTAGGGTGTTCTTCTTCATTTCGACCACGCGATTTTCTACTTCCGTGTGCTTGTCTGGAGATTTCGCTATAAAAACTGTTTAACGGGTCGTGCATCTCTGTTCGTCTCTATGCGGTGTTTGTACCTATTTGAACTTGAAAACCTAATTATGATAAATTAGTAGCAAATACATCTCTATATGAAAATATATTAAATGTTCACGAAAAAAACAAAATGTTTATATTTTTTTAAACAAAATATTTTATTCTTTATTTTGTTTGAAGTTTTACATTTAATTCAGATTTTATTGAATTTCTTTTTAAAAGCAAAATCTAACATTTAATATGATTATTTACATGTTTTATTAATTGATTTAAAATATTTCATCTTATGAAATCTTTATTGCTTTTGAAAATAGAGTTCACAGGTTAATTAGCGCCTAACCATAAAACCTACATACCACACAATAGTGAGTGAGGTCTGTTCACACGCGTGACTAGAACGTGACATTTAGGACATATTAACAACTTCTCGTCCAATTATCATGATTATATTGCTTGAATTTGTCTTCTAAGTTTCATAGTACATAGTTTTTCCGTGTACTAAGTAACTATGCATGAATGACCACGATAGCCAGATTATATTGTATTGTAATTAAGGAATTGTTTGTAGAACATTAACAGCCGTGGGCATTTTGGAAGGAATTCAATGTCTCACATTTCATCTTTTGGGGGAATATTTAAGGATATATTTTCGATATCTTTTTATTTTTTGATGAATTAAAAGGACACACAAATTGTCAATAGTGTCACTATGCTGAAATATTAGTTATTAAAATATTAATTTTAATCTAAATGTATAAAAAAGGGAGATGTAATTCCTTATTACAATACAATGTAATCTTATACTTGCGGTCATCAATTCAATATGTACAATGAAGCTAAGAATCATTAGTTGTTATTAATATATGGAAATAAAATACTATAGCGTAAAAAGGCAAATTCCTTGCTTAAACGTACAAAAGAATTTGAATCATGGATCGCAGTAACCGTATGCATCTATAGTTTGATAAATTAACATAATTGAAGAAAAGAAAGATTCTTTGTTCTAGTTCCTCTGATAGAACTGGTTCTGCAAATCGACTTGAAGCAGCAGCATTACGGTTTGAAAATACCAATTTTTGCGTTTGGATTGCATATAAATCACTTAATTCCCAATCTGTATCTGTACTACTAGTATTCAACAACTCAAAATCTGGCAAATCGGTGTTATTCATCATGATCCAAATTGAAATGACACGGAGCTACGATATTAATACTGAGTAGATTTTTAAAAAAACAAAACAACTCTCTTAAATTTACTAAAATCTAGTCACACTTACCTTGTTAGATGATTACTTTTTACTGACCATATGATCAACTGACCATCAAATACACCAAATTTAACAATCACTCGAGTTGTGAATATGTGCTAAATTGGATAGTGTATGGAAAGGTATATACTATGAAATTAAGAGCTCGGGGCAAGCCCCTCGCTCTAAATTTCATAGTATATACCTTTCCATACACTAACCGATACTTAGGACTCAACCAGTAAAATCGGTTGGGTCTAATCAACTTTTTAAAAGAATCTTTTTGATTGGTGAAAACAGCAGAAAGCCTGGAAATCTGCAATCACATGACCAAATCTTCGAAACGAAATTTAGATTTTTGTTTGGCACTTTGATTGCTGATTTCCAACAGTAAACATAACATTTAAATAGAACTTTCTCTCTGTTTTACACCAGGAGCTAAAAGTCATCAGACAGGGCAAAAAGTCGGTACGACACTTGTAGTCATTAGAGTAGGTTTTATCACAGTACTAGTAAAACTCTCAGAATTTTTTCCGTTAGGAAGGAAATAGTAGGAACTCATGGAAACGGTAAAGTTGTGCATTTGGAACATTTTTCGTTGCTTCCATTGACAAATTTCGAATCTATTACATGGAAGGAAGGTTATTATTATCCTTCTTAACGGGAATAGAGAATACTAAATGTCTCTTATATATGATTAAAATAGAATGACAACAGTGTGAAGTTCTTTTTCTTTTAATCTTCGAATTTTCATGTCAGTAATCTTCAAAAGATTGGCTATCGGCTAGGTTTACTGATTAATTTCATTTCATTTACTGAGCAAATACGTACCGCAAACGTTTCTTCTTCAAAACTGAACAAACACACGATAAAAAAAATTCAAAGTTTGTCACGACAGCTGCGTGTTATTTAAATTTACCCGCTAAACAGACCTTTTAAATTTATCTTCAATAATATTTTGATGGGATGTTCGTGTCATCAATGCATCAATGCAATAATTTTATCTCGTACCCGTTCTTTTAACGTTTAACAAAATAAATTAAAAGAAAATAGAAACAAATAAAAATAAAGGGCTTCGCTAAGCGCAGAATGATACGACCGCCACATGCTTTTTAGCACCTTTAATCCTGTGTATCTCAAGAACTGTAAAAGTTTTTTTTAACCTGCTGACTTGCTAATGAAAAAGTTCACCATGGTGAATTAAAACAAAAAAATCCCATTAAATTGGATGAAAAATTTTAAAAAATTACATATAAGGCAAATTGCTTTTTTTGGCCCTTTTAACCCAACGACTGAATGATTACGATCGCGGGCCTTTTGACACCTCTAACCATATCTTACAAAATGCAATTAACTTTAAATTGTGTTTCTATTGAATTTTGTTATGCCCCGCTCATGAATGTGGATGGGCCATATAGGGTTACCCTTGTCCGTCCTAACTATATTGTTAAGTTTTACGTTTAAATTCATTTCTTTGGAACTAAGCATAGTTTATCAATGAAACTTCGTCAGTGAATGTGCCTTGGGTAGTACTGAGCAGTCATACAATAATTGGATCATAATGACCTACATTTTATGCTTGAGCGACTCTGGTTAAGTTTGCGTTTAGGTTCATTTCTTTGTAACAAGTATATATTGTGTTACCCCTGTCTGTACATATGTGTGTACATCCATCGATACATGTTTTAACTATGTGATTAAGTTTTGTGTTTATACGGATTTTAGGGCGCGGCATCCGTGTATTACAGACACAATTTCTAGTTCCGTATGATCTCTATACCATGCCAAAACCTTCTAGTTATACTGTTAAGTATACATGTATTCAATATTTCGTTATTTATATTCAATATGAAGTTCCATTCCAATATACATTATTTATTTTCAGGACTTTATGTTCAATATGAGCTTATTTGTATTCAATCATGAATTATGAAGGTATTTGTACTCCATTTATCCATATTTATATCGAAAATTAAATTACTTGCATTCAACATTTTTTTTTTTTAATTCAATATGAAGCTATCTATATTCTAAGTTTTTGTTATATATGTTTAATATGAAGCTGTGATACATTTAATATGAAGTTTAATTTGTATAAAATTTTCCGCATTTGTTCTGTTCAATATAAAGTAATATAAATTCAGTATTATGTCCAAGGACAGTCGTATTGCGCCGACGCCCAATTCCGCTATCAGAGGCCAAATACGACTTGTCCGAGAACAAAATACAGGACCAATAAAAAAAAACATTCTGTGTCACACTTTATTAACCAGTTATTTAAAATAAGAAATTTATTACTGGGTATACAAATACTGCTAAGATTTCTCTTTACGAGATTTTGTATTTTGCTGATTTGTTGCATCGTTGTCTCATGGACATTTATTCGACTTCTAAGTATTTTGTACTTCTTTAATTGAATAAATCTTATGCTTTATATTAGTAAACAACTAAATTATTTTGTTGACTACCGGAAGTAGAAAAAATATCCATATTCAGCCTGTCCGTAATTGACCTGTTTTTCCGTATTGGTCCAGTTTAATCTTTATTAGCTCTTGACAGCTAGTATTGAATGGGCAATTTTAAACACATTTTACATAACTGGTTAATAAATAGAGTTATTAATGCTCTCTTTTAAGTTATTTGTATTCAATATGATAGAATAGAGAATGGAAACGGGGAATGTGTCAAAAAGACAACTACCCTACCAAAGAGCAGAAAACAGCTCAAGGCTACCAATGGGTCTTCAATGCAGCGAGAAAATCATGCATCCGGAGGCAGTTTCAGCTGTTTACGAATCTACAAAATGTCTAATATAAAGTTACTTGTATTCAAAATGTCGATATTCATCTTTCACTCGTGTTATGTATATGGATATCTCAGTGTATTTATGTTATACATTTGTTTAATTTTCAGCACTAATAATTGTTGTAAACATATACATTTTTATCCATGCTGCAAATTGTATTGAATATAAATATCCAATATTGAATAGCATGATTCACTGAATATAAATATCCCGGCTGATTTTGAATCCAAATAACTTCACATTTAATAAAAATAAATATTTGTTGAATACAAATGACTTCATACTACATTAAAATACATGTGTTGAGATATCTGTTTTACATACAACAACCTGATACTGAATACAAATTACAAGGCTTTGAATATATGGTGGTGATTACAATTTCAAAGCTAACATGACTTTGAATACAGAGACCTGATTATTGAAGTTTGCAATTATCTTATCCATATAAACTTGTAAAATCAGGATATTTTTATTATTAGTTCAGAAGAGAATTTATTGAACTTTTTTTAAAACAAAGGAAAACTATGTACTATTTGCCTGACCTTTTTATTTGAATTTATAATTGTATTGATAAACTGAGAAAAAAATCATACAGTTTCATGCCTTTGTTATAATACTGTTACATGGTTTATTTGGATTACCTTCTTCTAGACAACCTTCGATAATACCTTGGATACAAAGAAGGAAAACCTAAATTCTACAGGTTCTGATACATATACATGTACACTATAATATTTCTTAAGAAGTAATGAAAAGTTTATTTATTCAAATGACAATTTTGTTTACTGACAAAGTTTAAAATGATTTTCAAATGATTTGAACCCCATTGTACAATGCTGATAAGAGATATTCACACTTTGAGTCCAATTGGTATGAATGAAATTTTTAATTATACCAAATATGGATGTCTCTGCTGTTGGAGTTGAGTTTTGAAGGGTATCACTAGCTTACTGTTATCATTATTTGGTACTAGCAAGAAAATTTTAAGAGAAACTCCCTAACATGTAGTGCATCACAACTGCAATCACGTAATATATTTCAGGAGGTCCTAAGGTTCCGAAACTGATTAATTGAGGCAGAAGTCGATTTGCGGATGCCCTGCAGTCATCCTTAAATATTTCAGTACCTCCTGAAATCAAATGATTGAGGCATGAAATTGATACATGTATACTAGTATTTATGGCAGTTCATTAATGATCAAATTGCGAAAGGATGATATGATGAATTATATATACACATACTGCTCTATCATCATACCAGATATGACATTATTGGAGAAACAGCCTCAGAATATTTACTGTAAAATGTCATTACATAAACAGTGATATGATAATATGATCAACTACAGATCCTTTCACCATTATATAGAGGACAAATATACCAAAAAAAACGCAACCCATTAGACAGACAAACCCTGGAAGACAAATGTAGAACCAATAACACGTGACTGTCAGGGTTATAGAGCAGACTGTTACCCGGTGAAAACATTGTCAACTGAATGTTCTCAGAGGGGTAAAAGTCTGCTCTATCACCCTGTCAGTCATGTGTTTTTTTCATTTATTATACTGAATGTTTTTTTCATAGTTTTTTTTTAGTTCAGAACTGCATGTTGAAATTTTTTGGTTCATGTTCTCTATAAATAAACTAGTACGTAATCGCATGATTGCACATGTGTCAGAGTGCAAAATACATCCAGTCTATTAAAACACGCAGATATTTTAATTTTTTTTTCTTAAATTGATGTGTTTTATCATGTCTGCAGTCTAGTACATGGAAAAAATCACCAATTTTTACACAAATGATAAGGGTAACATAAAAACCAAAGGCTCAATGGAGCCTGAATCGCTCACCTGTATTTTAGGTGACCACAACTGACAAAGCGCTTCTAGATAAGATCTGTAAGGAATTGTTCTACAGTGTCCAGCAGTTCTAGATAAGATATGTAAAGAATTCCTCCAGTGTCCAAAGTTAAAAATGTTAAACTTAGTCCAGCCAGCTTGGATTCCGAACAAATTTCCCCATAGGGCCCAATGTAATGATGTGGCGAGATCGGCATAAAAAACAACAATTGTAGAGAATCATCCAATGCTTGTTCATACATAAAAGTATTTCAATTGACTTGGTAGTTTCTATTATTTTTGAATTTTGCTAAATACTGGTAATTTCTGTAACAAATCAATGAATGGTCATGTCATGCATGTCAGACAAGTCTGACGACTGGGCTTGCGAATCAAATGTTCACGTAGTCAGATTCTATTTCTCTTATTCTTTTAACAATTTTAAATTACCTGTTATATCATACAAATCATTATGAACCCCATATTGACCCTCTCACTTCTTTCATGTGATGCAACATATCAGCTGATTATAAAAGTTGTCAATCAAAATGTTAGAATAATATAATAAATCACAAATGATGAAAATCATCCAACAAATTATAAACCAATGGCCATTTAGAGGAGTTACATTCACAAAAAGCAGGTATGAAGCATCAATGAATGTACAAACAGAAAGGCTTGTCAACACTGAGGTTGTGAGTTCGAATCTCATCTGTGGCAGGTTGTGTTCGACTCCGATCTTAATTGACAAGGATTGCCAATTTTCCTACCAAAGGTCGTGGTTCTCTGTGGGTACCCCAGCTTCCTCCACCAATAAAAACGGACCTCTGCAATATAGCCAAATGTGCTGAAAACTGCGTAAAACGCCAACTAAACAGAAAGACTGTTTACCATTTGACTTTATAGGCAGGGCATAAAAACAATTATGTACTGGATTTATTTTATTATTTAGCATGTAATCTAAGACATTTAAACATATCATTCAAAACTGTAAAATATGATTTCTGACATTTGTAATTGCAATAACAACAATCTTATATATTAGAGGTCAGTGTTTTCCCTAGAGGGTTTACGCATGCTGGTACCCTCAATCATTAATTTCAGGCCCCCAGGCTTGAAAATTTAAATTTCCTTATGATACTATATACATTTTTTTACCCCCCATCCTTTAGAAAACTTGACTATCATCCTTTCAGTCAATCCCCCATGCTTCAAAATATTTCTAGGGAAAACACTGGAAATGTGAGGAAGGCTTTTTTTTTTTTTGATGAAAATGTGGAGTTACCAATGATCATGTGCCAGTCATAACCATCATATATTTTGCAAAATATGAGAAAATATAATTATAATAATTGTCTACTGTTGTACCCTCCCATATACCTTTTAATATACATATAATAGGGCCAAAAAAAAATATGTGTTTTTCCTATTACACGGAATTTCAAAATAGGGTAGGTAGGTGTTTTTTTTTCCCCTTCAAAAAAAGGGGGATGGCAATGTATATTGAACGGTATAATTGATGTGTATAAACAGTTGTATTGCCTTGTCACTGTCAACTGAAAACCTTTACTAGGCAGTTCTCCATGATTGTCCGTAAAAATATCTAATAGTGTCCTCCGATTTTCAATGCATAGGATTGCATTTTTATCCACTACAAGGTGCTGGCATTTATTTATCCGTATGGCCAACAAACTTGTTGCTGTAAACAAGTGCGCAGTCATTACGATTTTATTATAAAAGAGATGGTTACGGAAAAAGCACCTAGTTTTTATCCGGATTTTTTCTGAAATCGTCAAAAAAAGTTTAGGGTCAGAATTTTTACGCAAAAAAAATAGGGTGGGTCGGGTAACCGGAAACACATATTTTTTTTTTGGCCTAGGCTTAAATAAACTGTACATACAACATTTTTCATTTTATATTAAATTAATAAGACATATAAACCTGGCAACGTTTCAAGCATTATTTTGTGTTAGCTGTATAAACATATATGATGGCTGCTGTCATACTCTTCCGTATACCTTTTTTTTATGTAATATACTTAAATTAACCGTACATACAATTTGTTTTCATTGTATATGTATATTCAATAGATAAGACATAAAAATGGAGGCTCTCAAGAGCCTGTATCGCTCACCTGGATTTAACTTTTCACTTTGAGCAGGACTAAAAATTCAAGTGTTGCTTAATGGACACATTTCTAAAAGAGAACCATCTAAGGACCATTTCTGCTAAGTCTTGTTCCAACTGGCTCAGTGGTTTCAGACCAGAAGATTTTTAAATGAATTTTCCTATAGGGTCCTATATTTAACTAAGTTCGGCCATGGCGGCCATCTTGGTTGACAATCTGGGTGATCAGACACATTTCTGAAAGAGGACCATCTAAGGACCAATGCTGCCAGGTTTAGTTCCAATTGGCCCAGTAGTTTCAGACGAGAAGACTTTTGAGTGAATTTCCCATAGGGTCCTATGTTAAACTAAGTTCGGCTGTGGTGGCCATCTTGGTTCAGTCCACGAAATCGGACATATTTCTGAAAGAGGACCTCCTAAGTACCATTACTGCCTAATCTGGTTTCAACTGGTCAAGTTGTTCAGACAAGAAGATTTTTCAATGAATTTTCCCAAAGACCCTATGTTAAACTAAGTTATGTTGTGGGGGCTATCTTGGTTGCCAGTCCGGTTCATCGGACACACCTCCCAAAGATGACCATCAAGTGGTTTCAGACAAGAAGATTTTTCAATGAATTTTCCCACAGGGCCCTATGTTAAACTAATTTCGGCTGTGGCAGACATCTTTGTTAACAATCCAAGTCATCAGACATATTTCTGAAAAAGAACCTCTTAACGACCACTACTGCCAACTTTGGTTCCAATTGGCCTTATAGTTTCATAAAAGAAGATTTTTTAAATTCATCCACCCTTTTTTCTATTTTTAGTAACAGCAGCCATGTCAGTTGGAAGTGGGGGATGCTGGACATAAATTTTGAAGGGGGCCACCCAAGGACCATTCCACCAAAGTTAGGTCTCAATTGGTCCAATGATTTTAGAGGAGAAGATCTTTAAAGAAAGTTTACGTTGGATGCCGTCTTAAAAGGGCAAAAACTCCAATAAGGGTCAATCAATGATTTTGACTTATTTGTAGATCTTACTTTGTTGACTGTTTACAGTTTGTATTTATCTATAATAATATTCAAGATAATAACCTAAAACTGCAAAATGTCCTTAAAATTAACAATTCAGGGGCAATAAACCAACAAAGGGTTCAAAAGATTCGTCTGAAAATTTCATGGTAGGTAGATCTTGATGTAGTGAACATTTTGACTCCTTGTCAGTTTTGCTCTAAATGCTTTAGTTTTTGAGATTTAAAACAAAAACTGTAGTTTACCCCTATTTTTAGCCATGTCGGTCATGTTGGTTGGCAGGCGGGGTCATCGGACACATTTTTAAACTAGATATCCTAATGATGCTTGTGGCCAGGTTTACTTCCATTTGGCCCAGTAGTTTCAGAGGTGAATATTTTTGTAAAAGTTAACAGAGGACGACAGATGCCAAGTGATGAGAATAGCTCACTTGACCCTTTGGGTCAGGTGAGCTAAAAATTACAACATTTCAAGTCTCTTTTTCAGTCTGATTTTGTGTTAGCTTGTATAAACCAGTCTAAATAATGGAGCGGATCCTGTACCAGTTGATGTATATCTCACTAACACCTGGTTTGAACTGGCAGATAGAGGAGCAATGCTTTCCTAAAAATATAAATTATACAAGTTTTAATTAAATTAAACATGAAATGGTTTTCTTTATCAAATTTAAATAATTATATAGGATCACAGTTTTGATAAAAAAAAAAAAAGAAGAGAGCTGTCAGTGACAGCAAACCAGGTTTTCCATCTATTTAATTTTTACTGAGTAACTTTTCTCCAACAAAAAAGTCAAGGGTCAAGGTCAGATGTCAACATCTTTAGTACATGACACATCATCTTGAGGTACACTACCCACACACCAAAGATCTAAGATCTAGGTTTTAAGACAAAACTTTACAGGCTTGACATGATTAGCAATTTATTGACCTTGAGGTCAAAGTTCAAGGTCAACATCCTTAATATAAGACATATCATCTTGAGGAAACATACATACATACACAACAAATGTCCAAGGTCTAGGTCTTCAGGCAAAAAAGTTACAAAATGACCAATTTATTGACCTTGAGGTCTTGATATTCTTGATACGCGACACATCATCTTGAGATAACCTACCTACACACCAAAAATCCAAGGCCTAGGTCTTTAGACAAAGAAATCAAGGCCGTACAAGAAGATGATCTAAAATGACCTATTTATTCACCCTAAGGTCAAGGGTCAATGTCATACCGGTAGGTCAACATTTTTGAAACAAGACACATCGTCTTGAGGTGACATATCCACATACCATAGATCTAAGGTCTAGGTCTTAAGCAAGAAAGTTATAGGCCAGACACGATTGGCAGCCGCCCAAAAATGACCTATTTATTGACCTTGAGGTCAACAGTCAAGGTCAATATTCTTCGTACACGACACATCATCTTGAGATAACCTACCTACACACCAAAAATCCAAGGCTTAGGACTTGACAAAAAAGTTACAGGCCGGACATGAAGATGATCTTAAATGACCTATTTATTCACCCTAAGGTCAAGGGTCAAGATCATAGGTCAACATTTTTGAAACATGACACATCATCTTAAGGTGACATATCCACATACCATAGATCTAAGGTCTAGGTCTTAAGACAAGAAAGTTATAGGCTGGACACGATTGGCAGCTGCCTGCCCGCCAGACTTCACAAATTCAATAACCAGATTTTTCCAGAGGAAAACCCGGTTAAAAATTAACAAAGGGTTTAAGCAGGAATTGCTTAGCTCTATCATTCCCTAATTTGAAAAATGCTTTGTAGGTTGTACAATGTATGTTTACGAAGTTTACCAATAATTATCAAAGGTATGGTATCAACCTATCTAGGAGCCTGTATCGCTCACATGGACTATGTCCATCTTGACTGGCAGCCCAGAACATTGTTTGATGGGGAACAGGGTCATCAGATATAATTCTGAAAGAGGACCAACTAAGGACCATAGCTGCCAAATTTTGTTCCAATTGGCCAAAAGGTTTCAGACAAGATCCTTAAGTAAATTTCCTATAGGGTCCTATGTTAAACTAAGTTTGGCTCTGGTGACCATCTTGGATTAAGGACAATTTCTGCCAAGTTTTGTTCCAACTGGCCCAGTGGTTTCAGAGGAGAAGATCTTTAAAGGAAAGTTTGTGATGATGGACGCCAAGTGATGACAATAGCTCACAAGTCCCTTAGCTAAAAAATCCAAATTCAAATTCTAAAGACATTCAACAGGAATCCCAACAGGAAGTAACCCTTGCATGATGGCTTCTTTGACAAGACTTGAGTGGCTAGCCTTTGTTAATGATTAAGGGCATTAATTTTGGGTAATTTATTCTTTATTTGAACATAAATGTTAATAAAACATTGTCTCTTCACGATCTTTTTAGTTTTTGAATAAAAATGCGAAGATTTGATAGCAAACAGGGGTTTCCGTGGATGGATATGTTGAAATTCTTCAAATATCGTAAAAATCGCTCTAAATATGCAATTTTGTCATTAAAAATTATTTAAAGAAATAAAGTTCCAATCATGGATGTCCATTCCAATCAATTTTTGACAAATTCGGCACTTTTTATACGAAATACATACTTTCCTGGCATCCAATCTTGCCAAAAAAAATTCTGAAATTCATTTTCCGAACTAAAATCCCAGAAAATCCTCAAATATTGGCCTTTTTTCACATGATTTTTTCTAAAAGATCTGCCATTGTTTTATCTTTATCTGGGTTTCAAATACAATGAAACCCCCGAAAACCAGCCCCTCTGAAAACCGAACTTTTACTTTCGGTCCGGAATTTTTGCCTATATATTCAATTAAAAAAATCCTCTGAAAACCGGACCCTCTGAATTCCGAACACCGGCCGTACTTTCCGGTACAAAACATATATATTCTTGTCAAATTAACCTCCACAAACCGGCCGAAACCATGTATTACCTGGAAAATCAGTGAACCGTAATACATGTCATCCTTAATCGATCGATGATATGATTGACATCATTAAACTAAATAACCATTTTAAAAAATGGCGTGAATGTCGTTAATCAAACAATAATCAGGCAACAATAAAAACGTCGGATTGAAATTAAAAACAATTAATTGTACTAAAATAATTTGCGTATGGTACATGTACATATGTAAGCACGTTGCACAATTTTACAACATCGTTATAATACATTGTAATACACTTCCGGTTTCACTCTCCGGATCAGATACGTCTTTTCCGGAATCTCCTCAAACCGGACCATCTGAAAACCGGCCGATTTCTCCAGTCCCACAGGTGTTCGGTTTACAGAGGTTCCACTGTATAAGAAAGATAACTCTTAACTCTCCAAGAGCGGGAAACATAAAACCTATGTGACAATCCTGGTACACTGGGACTTGTCAGCAAAAGGGTTAAAAGGCTACATCAGTGAAAAAGATACGTATTTGGACGAGATCACCAGAGTCGAATATTTCAGTTCTATGAAAGACTTTTTACCACTTTGTTCAGTAAAAATGTTGTCTCATTTTGAACAACAAGGTAATTATTTGGGAACAGACAAGTTTGAAAAAATATTCTTACAATATTCAAAATATACTACATGACTTTGTATTTGTAATACACCACAGGCCAAATATGTGAAGATAATCTCAGCATCTAAACTTACACTACTACAATATCGCCCAAATTTAGGAGATGTCTCACTTGCACCATTGTACACTTCAACATAGTTCGTTTCGCACTGAGGTGTTCCAAATACATTTATACTTGTAAACTGAACAGTAACAGTTCGTCTAGATGGTGCCGATATTAACCATCGACACGTCTGACGTAAGGTGTTATTGGTGGGATAACCTGGACTTGTAAGACTTCCATTTATTCCTGTTATATTACCACCACAGCCTAAACCTAAAAAAGAAAAGCAGTGTTTTGGTTTCGAATATCTCTGTGTAATTTATTATATTTGTCTGCTGTTTTATGTTTATATTTAGTTTTTATAACCACATAGATTGTTCCATGTAGAACATCAATTTAAATTTCTTGGAAAAATAGTGATGTTTTTACATTATAATAGCTTTGATATCACTGCAAAGTAAATAGTTTACTTAGTCTTGGGCAAAATAATGTTTAAATAAACAAATGTGCATCTACTAAAGCAGAGAGAACACAAATGACATTTTATGGTAACCAGGATACTTTAACAACAGCTCGGGATTTTTAAACGATGTCACATTAGCCAATCAACATATGACATTTATTCCAAGCCTAGCCAAGGGTATATACAATATTAAGTGTACTATAAAACATAACATAATTTAATTTTTACTTTGCTATATTAGGCACCTGTTATTTGTCTGCTGTGACACAGATTGCACGATAAAATAAATATAGTATATAATACCATTATAAGCAGCAGTATATGTTATGGAGAAACCAGGATGTGTTATAGAGCTGTCTGTCTGGAATCTCATCCATGCTGTATTGTCTGGTAAAAATATTGGATCTGGCAAAACTGAACCACACAGGTTGGCAAGATCTGTTCCACATGATCCATTTCTTATCTGTAAAAATAAAATACAGATTACAAATGGCAAAACTGAACCACATGGGTTGGCAAGATCTGTTCCATGTGATCCATTTCTTATCTGTAAAAATAAAATACAGATTACACATGGCAAAACCATGTACACTGGTAAGACTTTTTCCACAGGATCAGCTATTGCAAATAACTGCCAATCCCCTCACCAGCTGAACATTTTCTGAGTTATAATACAAGTCTGTAACAAAAATTAGTGGTTTAGAGGTGCATATGGAGAAAATGTCATTTCTCTATGACTAGATGTTGGAATATGGAGTCATTTGTAAATAAAATATAAAGAAATGATCACTTTAATTTCTAATGCAACCTTAGATGTAACATTGATTCTTATTGGATGACACAGTGGAAATCTAATGACATCAATTTGGCAATTAATGTGTTGGAGTTTACAGCATATGCAAAACACCACTTTACAATGTATTAAAATACAGTTATCTACTAATTTTAACCTACCAATAAGTTGTCATAGTTACAGTCAACATGTGGTTCTATTTGGAATGAGTTGAAGTACAGAGCCAGTGATGTCCCAGGTGGACTCGATACCACAATCTCACAGTAAACATCTGTAGGGTAATTCCCAGGCCAGCCTGGACTGTAGATCTGTCCACTGTTACCAGTGTATGTTCTGTTACAACCTGTATATAGTGGACACATTAGTTTTAAGTTGCATTAAGTAGTAATTTTTATAAAACTGTTTTAAGTCAATATGCACAATGTTATATATAAATTTAAAATTAAAAAATCTTTTTAAGTCAGAATCTAACCTAATATAACTACCTTGGATTACTACAGCATACAAATTCATTAAGATATAAAAAGAATGATGTTGTATATGAAAATAAAAAAAATATGGGATGTGTAAATGACATGTATTGCAATAAACATTAAGACTCATGCTATTTCTGGTGCCTCAAAATGAGCTGAAGTAGAAAATCGGGTAGTTTAAATGTAACGTCATAAGTGTAACCATCGTATTGAAATGAAAGTGAAAGTGGAATCTTAAAGTATAAATAGAGAATGAAACAATATAATTTTATAATTTATAATTATTTACTTAAATCTATGAAATAGTATTCTTACTTGCAATCTGATATTTAAGTGAGAATCCACTACTTGCAGCCATTCCCATCATAGCTAAGTTTACCTGTGCTGTATTACCGATAGAATCAAATGACCCTGGCAATGTATTTCCACAGTAATGTACAGATTTACCCATTGTGCCCTGAAAAATAAAATCAAACAACCCTAGCAATGTACTTAAACAGTAATGTATAGTTTTTACACAATGTAGCGTGAAAAATAAAATCAAACAGCCATGACAACGTAGCTTGACAGAAATTTTAAAATTTACCCAGCGACTGAAATAGTTCAGCCATATTCAGGGCTTAACCTAGAGGGCGATTCGGATTAAGAAATCAGCTTGTAGTGTTTTACTTCGCCCAACCTCTCGTCAAAAGCGAAGTTGTAATCGCCTAAACTCGTGTCAAAGGTGAAGTTGGAGTTGACTATAAATTAAATTACTCGCCTGATCCATTTCAATGGTCGAAATCACGAACAACTGTTATTTTAAGGAAATTCTGACTCGTGTAATGAAAATAAAGTCCATGCCGCTATTTTTTTCAATCAATAAACAAATGGAAATTAACCAATAAGAAAAATACGGCTAAAGTCGGCTAAAGTCGGCTCGCTTACAACTCGGACCACAGTGAGTTGGACCCGGCCCGTAGTCACCATCAGAACTTCTTTATGTTGACAAATACAAATACAAATTTTGTAGACTGGTTTAGAAGGCATGCAAGTTTAATTTGCCTTACCCAGTTGAACTGCAAATCAAAGAATGAATCTGAATTTTTAAAAACTTAAAAACAATATATTAAAAACATTAGAATAACATGAATAAGACTAGCTCTTTAACAAAAAGATTATCATAGTGCCAGTTGGTGATTTGCGACATCGTGTAATGACTTCTCCCTGTCAGTGTCTTCCAGGACGACCCCTGCATATTGCTGAAGACTTACCTAGTGTTTTTTTTTTTTTTTTTAAATTCAAGACATTTTCAGCAATATCTCAAATGTTTCTTTACAATTAAAGTAAAAAATATTACACAACCTTTCTTTTCTAATAGTGGATATTACCATTGGAGTATCCCTGAATTCAATGTATTCGTCAGTACAGTCAGTTTGTACCATCAGATCTAAGGCCGTCATTGTCAGTCGGACATGCTGGTTGGATTCTGGTGTATCAATGGTCCATCGGCAGTTGATTCTTTGGAACACTGGACTTGGATATCCAGGAGAAGTTAATGTTTGTGGACTTTCTGATGCTATACGAGTTCCACCACAGAAAGCTAAAAATAAAATAATTTTAGTAACTGAAGCTTGATTATAACTAGAAATGTCCTGAAAGGGACTTACAACCCCCACAGCAACATGTCTGTTTTGAAGCCTACACAAAGTCCAAACAGCCATATCAAACAGAAATTCATAACAATATGCACATCGCCATATAGTGATCTAACACTCCAAGTTTCATGAGAATCATGCAAGTAATGTAGGAGTTGCAGACGTTATTTCGGACAAACAGACAGACAGATGGACAGAATTCCAGTAGAAATACCATGTGTATTTGGAGATTCTGAAGAGTCTGAAATTTTGTACTCTTTTCAAAAAAAATACAATTGAAACATGAAAGTTTATTTTTCATGAAGTAATTTGGAAAAATTCAGCTGTTTTCTTAAACACTATAATAGTAATTTTATGAACATTCAATATTTTTGTAAAATAGGCTAACTGATGTTGGTGATTATTTAGTCGGTCATAAATATCAACATTCCATGTTTAATCAGTATGTTCTGTATTTTGTATAATAAAACCTTGATAAAAGCAGCATAAATTGAAAATTCAATCTTCAGCAATTTTTCAGTGATACAAAATTTTGTAAACAGACTTTCTTAAGACAAGGCCTTCTTACTATAAAAACATAAATTTTACTGTGTGTCACACTTAGCTTCTAGAAACGTATTCCATTTTTAAAATAAGTTTGAAGTTTAACTAAAATTCTCTGCTTTTCAATTAAATGTGAGAAACAAATGTTCTAGAAGTCAACATGGTTCAAATCTTTGTAAACAAAACTTGCCCTTATCCAATGAAATTTGTCTTGGTAAACTTGCCCTTATCCAATGAAATTTGTCTTGGTAAACTTGCCCTTTTCCAATGAAATTTGTCTTGGTAAAACTTGCCCTTATCCAATGGATGGATGAATTATTGTTTAATGTCCAGTGGCAACCAGGTGCATATCAGGACGAGAACATGTTGATATGATAATGAATATGATCCCTGCTTTGTACTAGACTGACACGCTAAGTCAGATTTTTAATGTGCTAGCTCACGAGGTAACTGTACGCAGGAAGACATATCACCTCACTTGGACACATTATCCTGACTCTGAGCCGACCAGTATTTGCTCTTACTCCTAAATGCCGTGTGCTTGGTGGAGAAGCAGCAGATACCAATTTTAATGTCTTTGGTTTGAGCCGGCCGAGGATCGAACCCGCGACCTTCCGCATTCGGGGCAAGCACGCTACCACAACACCACCGAGGCGGTCCCTTATCCAATGAAATTTGTCTTGGTGAAACTTGCCCTTAGTCAATGAAATTTGTCTTGGTAAAACTTGCCCTTATCCAATGAAATTTGTCTTGGTAAAACTTGCCCTTATCCAATGAAATTTGTATTGGTAAAACTTGCCCTTATCCAATGAAATGTGTCTTGGTAAAACTTGCCCTTATCCAGTGAAATTTGTCTTGGTAACACCATCTTTTATACAAAATAGTGAAATACAGAAAATACATGCAACTATGCTCTTGAGGAAAATTTGATACATCTAGGCATTATGGACACTAAGAATGAAGACTAAAGGTGACAAAAGGTGCATGAACAGTTTTTTATTGATACTTAAGAGGAATATTTGAGATTTCCAAAATGATAACCTTTGAGACTCACTGAAGATTACAGCACTGTCGCATTTTTCGCAATAATAAAAACATCGCAATAATTTCCGAATTTACAGTAACAGGCAGTCATTTTCATTTCACTTAATGTTTCATTTGTAACAGTATAGCATGGTGGTTTATCTCCCACAATTACCTACCATACCAATCGTGGATAAACCTGCAATCTTTGGTTCAGTAGTTCAAAGCTCTACCGAGCTAAAAGAGTACTCCTCTAGCACAGCAAATAGAGGCTGGTTATAAACCTGTTATGGTTCTGTAACTTCCATCCTATACCAGGGAAGTCCCATTACACATTTAAATTACAAACCTACCATCTTCTTGTACATAGGTGGCGTTGAAGCCTGCACCATCTACAGAACTATCTGAGTAAAATCTGACGAGCAGTACATTTGACGTTGATCGAATGACTGGTGGAACTTCCTGCCCACAGTACCTTCCCTTTAATGGATCATCCATGTTAAAACCATCTCTTATCTGTAAACATCGAATTAAAAAATCATAATCTTTATTTACATCTTGTGTGAAACGATGATCATCGAACAACAAAATAAACAGTAACTGTCCGAGTGACAGCAAAACACCTTTTTCTGGACACCCACCCACCCACCTTCATTACCAAGCTTAAATTTGTTTTCCAATAGAAAATCCAGTAAAAAGTCTTGCTCAATGAAAGTACACCATTCTTGCATTATGCAGGTTGGTTTCTCTTCTAGGCTAGCATAGACTCAGAAATACATATACTTTTTTAAATATGGGCTGCTTCACCTCCATCTGGCAAACAATATCCTTGCTAAACAGGATGTGTTAGATGTTTAAATGGGCATCCAGATATTTTTAAACGGAAACTTGAAATCCAACATTATAAGGACAGTACGATGTTCTCTACACATACATGTAGAACCCTTGCAACAAGGCCCTTTTTCTGGAATTAAATAATGTTTCGTGGTTACATCATACCCGAGTCCTGATATATTTTAGTCAAAATTTGGGATCGTAGATTTATAAACTTTAAATATATTCATACTTAAAAGCTACCAATAATTATAAACAAACTTGCTTTTAAGACGGTTTTTGCAGGTGTATGTTTCAAACAGATGGTGGAATATACTTTGTGCATGCTTAGAAATCGTCAGCAATAAAATCCAGCAACAGAAATTCCAGTAATCTTAAAATAGTATGTTTCTCCGAAAATAGCCCTTAGTGATGCAAGTGTATTTATATGCAGAACAGATCAAGTAAGTAAAAGATGTGAGTCTTCCAAGGAAGAAATGTCGCCTGCGGACGGCAATTTTTACAAAAGATATTAAAATTTTCTAAAAATGAAATATATATGCACAACTTTGCATTAAGGTTAATGCACAGAGAAAGTTTCCCCCCCCCCCCCTTTTTTTTTCAAAAATGTCAATTTTTACAAAAAATTTTAAAAAATTTTCTAAAAATGAAATATATATGCACAGAGAAAGTTTCATCAAATTCTCTTGAGCGGTTATGGAGTAGTTGAGGATAGAAGTTTTGACCCCCCCCCCCTTTTTTTTTTTTTCAAAAATGTCAATTTTTCCAAAAAATTTTTTTAAATTTTCTAAAAATGAAATATATATGTACACCTGTGCATTAAGGTTAATGCATAGAGAAAGTTTCATCAAATTTCCTTGAGCAGACATGGAGTAGTTGAGAAAAGAAGTTTTTACCCCCCCCCCCTTTTTTTTTCAAAAATGTCAATTTTTACAAAAATGTTTTTAAAATTTTCTAAAAATGAAATATATATGCACACCTGTGGATTAAGGTTAATGCACAGAGAAAGTTTCAAAATTTCCTTTGACGGGCTTAAGAGTAGTTGAGGATAGAAGAAAAGTGTGACGACGCAAGACAGTGATCCCTATGTGTCAAACATGCGTTCCACAGGCGGCACAATAACTAGAGGCTTCAAGGAGTCTGTATCGCTCACCTGCACTATGTACATCTTGACTGGCAGCCTGGAACACTGCTGTCAAGCAAACTTGCTCACTGGTTTCAAAAAAGAAGATCTATCATTGATTTTTCCAATTATGTCCTATGCTAAACTATGTTTGGTTTTAACAGCCATCTTGGATGACAGGTTGGGTCATCAGATACAATTCTGAAAGAGGACCACGTAAGGACCATCGCTGATAAGCTTCGTTCCAATTGGCCAAGTAGTTTCAGACAAGAAGATCTTTTTTTTTTTTTTTTTTTTTGTAATTTTTTTATTTTTCAAAATGAACAGAATTTGAAACATCAAACATTGTGAAAACTATGGACACATGTAACAGTCAATATAGCATTCATGTAATATATAAACATTATGAAAACCTTTTATAAGTTCAAATTCATGATTTTAAGTTATTAAATATATAAGATAATAATAAGATTAACCACTAAGTGCTGCTTCCAGAATTTGCCATTTTTGTTCTATCTTATATTTATGTGCTGGGGTACTGAAAATAGCTGACAACTTTTCTATCTTAACAGAGTATTTAAGAAATTCTAATCCACCTTTAAATGAAAGGTTTTCACCTTTGCATTTACACATATATATATAGTATTTCAAAATTAACAATATAGAGTTAACTGTACAGTTAAGGAAGTCTATACAATTTATACCTAAAATAATTTCCTTAACCCTAACAGGCAAACATATGTTAAAATTGTTAAGAAAACTTTCAAATTGTAACCAAAAATTTTTTACTTTATTACATTCCCAAAAGATATGAAGCAATGTTTCTTTAGTCTCATTACAAAAAGTACAGAGTTCTGTTTCCTTTAGACCACATTTATACAAGAAGGAATTACAGGGGAGGATTCTATGAAACAATTTATATTGAAAACTTTGCAACCTGGAATCTTTTGTTATTTGGAAAAGATTCTGGAAAGCAAAGTCCCATATATCATGTTCAATATTTAGTTCAAATTCCCATTTATTCTGGATATTAATAGGGCTTTCTTTTATGTTTTCAATATATAATTCATAAAAGTATTTACTCAATTTTGAATCCTTTTTAATTTTGGCTACTAAGTTATTTCCAATATTTTCAAGTTTACTGTTACCAATAATCTTCTTTTTCCAATCTTGCGGGATAGCTGATAAAATACTATTATAATATAAGAAATTTGTTTTAAAATTATATTGATGTTGCAATTCCTCACATGTATAAAAGCTTCCATTCTGGGATATCAAGTCATTTATGAAAAAAATATTATTTTTACACCATGTTTTTTGTTGACACATGTTTCCATCTATTTTAATATGTGGATTGAGCCATATGGGTTGACTTAAAACTTCAGAACCATCAATAATTTCATCTTTTTTATTTTTAAGTTTTGCATAATTAAGTAGAATATCTCTCCAAAAAGGATTCAGTTTTTTAGCCAAAATGTCCAAACCATCATTTTCATAAAATAATATTTTGTCCCCACCCCAATTTTGTACTTTGCTCAACAGCAAAGTTTTCCAAGGAGAATGATTATGAGGATCTAAAAATTTATGTAGCCATGTCATCTTTAAAGCATAACAAAAGGACTGTATATGTGGCATTTTCAAACCTCCATCTGAATAATCATTAATAAGAATATTTCTCTTAATCTTGTCTTTTTTATCATTCCATAAAAATTTATAGAAAATATTTTCTATCTCTTTGAAAAAAGTATCTGGGGGGTTAGGCAAAACAGTGAGGCACTGTATAAGTATAGGAAGGGCTAATGTTTTTATTACAGTAATTTTCCCAATGTATGTAAGATCTCTGTATGACCATGAATTTAATATATTTTTAACACTCGTAACCTTCTCTGTGAAATTTTGTGCAGTTTTGTCATGTTTTGATAGGTCATAGCTAATACCCAATAACTTAAATTTCCCTGATGTATTCCAAGCTAGTTTTTTTTCCGGTAAAAGTTTTTCTTGACAGTTTACTTTAGTTCCAATCCATATGGCTTCTGTTTTATCAAGGTTAACTCTCAGACCAGCACATTCAGAAAATTTTTCAAATATTTTCAAACTGTTCTCCAGGGATACTGGATTGTCATCCAAGATCAAAGACGAGTCATCTGCATATTGGCTTAGTAAATATTCTGAATCACAAATATTAATACCATTTATATTTGGATCGGCTTTGATAGCAGCACTCAACAACTCAAGGACAAGTATAAATAAATAGGGGGATAGGGGATCCCCTTGGCGAACCCCCCTTTCTAACTTAAAAAACTCAGAAACATGCCCATTATAACACACTGCACTAGTAATTTCTGTATAGAAGGATTTTATCCACTTTTTAAAAGTTGGACCAAAACCATAAAATTCTAATGTTTTTTCAATAAAGGACCACTCAATAGTATCAAAGGCTTTCTCAAAATCAACTAACACCAAAAGTCCTGGAATATTGTCCTCTTCTAATTTATCTAATAAATCAAGAATTAATCTTGTACATTCTCCAATATATCGCCCTTTAAGAAATCCCTTTTGGGTTTCACTGATAATATTTACCAATAAGGGTTTCAGTCTATTTGCGATGCAAGAAGAAGCTATTTTTAGGTCTACACATAAGAGTGTTATTGGACGCCAATTTTTCAATAAATATTTTGGTTTTCCATCTTTTGGGATACATGTTATTAACCCCTGGCGCTGGCTTATAGAAAACTTACCAGTGTCAAGGCTCTCATTCAGGCATCTCAAAAGAGGAAATTTTATATCATTCCAAAAGAATTTGTAAAATTCCACAGTAAATCCATCAATGCCTGGTGACTTAAAGTTTTTCATATTTTTTAAAGAAGAGAGACACTCATGAAGGGTTAAGTGACCCTCACATGAGTCAACCTCCTCTTTTGTAGGTTTTTGTATAAAGTTATTATCTTCATTCAGGAATATACTTGAATGTGATTCATTGAAGACAGGATTAGAACTGGTATATAAATTTTTATAAAAAAGTTTTTGTTCTGCACGGATTGTATCCTGATCTAATATTTCTGAATTGTCATTTGCGATAAGTTTTGGAATGGTTTTTTCAATGTAATGTTTTTTTTCTAAATTACAAAAATAACGTGTACACTTTTCCCCTTCTATTTGCCATTTAGCTTTAGCTCTAGTAATTATGCCATGGACTTTATCTTCCCTCAAGATTTTTAGTTCTGTTTCAGTTTTTTCTATTTCATCCTTTACATCATTTGAAGGATTAATTATATAATCTTCATTTAACTGCAATAATTTATTATATAAATCTTTTTCTAATTTACTTTGTTCTTTTTTTTTGAAGGATGAGATAGAAATTGCTGATCCCCTAATTTTCATCTTAATCATCTCCCATAATAGTTGATTACTAATACTGAATAGTTTCTCAGGATCTTCTAAATCTGTTTCTGGGTCACATTCATATTCCTGAATGACTGAAAGTATATTTTCTTTCACCTTTTTAATAAATTGTTCATCTTTTAAAAGACTATTATTGAACTTCCATGTCCCCCTACCTCTCGATTGATTTACAAATTTTAAAGCCAATGATATTGGAGAATGATCAGACCTATAACTTATTTCTATGTCGCATGACTGGACAAAATCTGCAATATCAGATGTAACAAGAAAATAATCTAATCGACTCTGTTTATTATTAGGTCCTCTCCAAGAGAATCGACAAGAGTCAGGATGTTGTTCTCGCCATACATCTATTAAGTCAAGATCATTCATCAGTTGTTTGATACGAAGTTGAGATTTTGGATTATTTTCACCTCTATAATTTACCGTGTCTAATTTATAATCTTGAACCACATTCCAATCACCAGCTAAAATGACAGATGAATTGTCAAATAAATTAATTTTATTACCAAGTGTATCAAAAAAAGAAGGGCTATCCTCATTTGGACCATATATTGCAACTAGTGTCATCCTATATTCACTGATAATTACATCTAAAATGATGTAGTTACCAGAGTCATCTATAAATTCATTTATAATCTTCAATTCAAATGAGTTCTTAAATAGTATAGCAACACCACGGCGTGTACTGGAAAGAGAGCTAAACCTACCAACATATCCCCATTCACTAAGCCACTGTTTCTCTTTAGATGGTGAACAATGTGTATCTATTAAGAAAATTATATCATATTTTTCCTTATATTTGGAAAAAATATCAATACGCTTGACATTATTGCTCAGACCCCTGCAGTTTACAGATACTATTTTAATTGATGACATTTGTAATAAAAAAAAAATGGTTTACATATATGCATATTAAAATACAAATAAATGGACAAAATATTTCAATGGATATGTCATGTATAATATAATTTAAATTTACAGTATTTTTCTGGAAGCAGCATACATTCATGTATTGAAACGGGTTTAAGATTATTTTGATTTCTATATTTGAGCTATGACATGTATCAACAATATAAAACAATGCTATCAGTACAAACTGTTCATATAATTTATTAGTAAAGAAAAAAAAACAAAGCACACACATGTAAATACCCCAAAAATGTAGAAGGATAAGAAAGCTTTTGGTTATTAGATATTTTTGCAAGAAATTGACAAACAAAAACAAAGGAAAACAAAAATTCCCAAAGAACATAGAACTAAACAAATATTTTAATCAAAACAAGAAAATAGGTCTAGTTCAATAAATTTAATTTGCTTGAAAAAAAAAAAAAAATCTTGTGTGTCAATTTAAAGAGAAGTACCGACATCAAGTTGTGTATAAAGAGTTGTAAATTATAAAATTCATTGTACATAAATGGACTAAAAATTTTGGATAGCAATTTTTAGAAAAGACATATTGATGACCAATTTTAAAAAACCGATTAAATACTTTCAACTCAATTAATAAAGTGACAATGCATCCCTTACATTATTACTAATATACCAATGTAGTGGACTTTCAATTGAAACTGAAAGTACATGTACATTTAATGAAAATATTTACATATTTTTGCATTTGGGTCGTTTGGCCACGTTTTTTTTCAGAATCGTGGCATTTTATTGTAATTTATAATATATATTTTTTCAACCGTAATATTTTCAACTACTATGAGTTACATTGGGAAGGGATCGGGTTAGTTGCAATACCTTATTACCTTTAAAGTTATCATGGATGCAAAACGAACTGTTTGATCACTTGATATTTCAATGCCGGATGTATTCATGGGTAAGTTAAACACTCCGGATCCGGACAAAACCAATAATAATTCCGACTAATTTAATCGAACATCATTAATTTACAAAAAAGAAATGCAAATGAAAACATTTTTTTTTTAAACCCCAGAAAAGAAAAAAAAATACAAATACAAATTATATTTTATTACGTCATTTGTTTCAAGAATATTATTTCCCACTAAGTTTCTGCTCTACACTGTCAAATATATCAAATTGGTGTCTCTTTCCTTCTTCGTCAGTGCCATAAATGTGCCCATTGAAAAACCAGGCGCTGGTTATATTTTCATTTAAATACAGACGATTTAACAGTCCCTGATTTAGTTTCGTAATATCATCCCCCAGACGCATATCCTTAAAGGCCTCTGTTATCGCAGCTCTTTTTCGAAGAAGAGCAATTTTTGAGTCCATTTTTAAGAATTTCACAAGGATAGGTCTCGGAAATCCTGGTTTACCGGGTATTCGATGCATAGCAATAATATCAGCTGAATTCATGTCTACACCAGCCTTATCTTTGAAATCTTTAATTAGAGTGTATGGTAGTTTTTCGGTTCGATTGTTTTCTGGGTAATTATATATTTTAACATTTTTCTTTCTGGAGTATTGTTCATTCCAATTTCCTAGACGAAGTGCATCATCGGATCTTCTCTTGATTTCTGTAATATCCGATTTCAGAAGCCTCAAGTCTTTGTGCAATGCTGCATTTCTTTCTAGGAGATTAGCATTGTCAAACTCAATGGACTCCATTTTTCTACTCATATAGGATATTTTATCACTGAATTCCTCCTTAATTTTAGTGTTTGATTTTTCTATTTGAATTGCGAGTTCTTTTTGTATTTCTTTCTTTGCCTCAAGTTTTATTTCATTTTTCAACTCCTGTTTGATCTCCTGCTTTATCTCCTTTTTTATCTCCTGCTTCAGATCTTTTAAGAGTTTGCCCATTATACTTGTGACAATGTTCTCAATATCATCCTTTTTTACCACTTTATCAAGTGCACCCTTTATCTCATCGAGTTCGTTTTCGATGCAAATACTATGATCAGAATCACTTGAAAGACAAGAGTATAATCTTTTCGATGCATTACTTGATTTTCTATTCTTTTCAGTAAAAACAGGGTCCGGAACTTTTTCATTTGTCTTCTCTATAGAAGCTTGATTAGGAGATGGCATTGTCGCAGTGGATACATAACTGGTCATTGTTGACTGTAGCATAATAACCAGTTTTAAACAATATGTACTTTCTTACAGCCGTATTGTATCGTATATATAGTTTCTAAGAATGTCAGATTTGTTATTGTCTATGAAAAGGTGGTAAAACACTCACTCGAGTTGTCCTTACGTAAAGTTTGAATTAATGTATTTATTTCGTATGTTCAATTTCTTTCAAATGTTCAAAAAGATCTAGTAACTCACATCATTTCTTTCAGTTTATGTACTGTTTCTGCCCATTTATAATCTTGAAAAAGACCATATTACACAAAACAAGTCGGAGCTCTTTACCTACGTCCTGTCGTGTCCGCCATCTTGATTAGAAGATCTTTAAGTAAATTTCCCATGGGTCTATGTTAAACTATGTTCTGCTCTAGTGGCCATCTTGGTTGACGGGTGGGGTCATCGGAAATGATTCTTAAATAGGACCACATAAGGACTATTGCTGCCAAATTTTTTCCAACTGGCCAAGTGGTTTCTCAACAAGAAAATTTCAAATTAAATTCTCCATAGGGTCCTATGTTAAATATGTTCTGCTATAGCGACCATCCTGGATGAGCGTTAGGGTCATGAGTTCAATTCTGGAAGAGGACCACATAAGGACAATTGCTGCCAAGTTTTGTTCCAACTGGCCCAGTTGTTTCATCAGCGAAGACCTTTATAGGAAAGTTTATGACGATGCACGACATGTGATGGCAAAAGCTAGTGGTCTTTTAGGCCAGGTGAGCTAAAAATCGGGAGAAAAGATACTCATATTCAAAGAAATATTTTTTTTTCAATAAATTTCTGTTTTTGAAGGTATTTCAAGGACATTTTGCACAAATTAAATACTCTCTAGGCCTTGATTTTCCCACCTTCAATTTGAAATACTTTCCTGGATTTCAAGGACCCATGCCAACCCTGAATTCACCACAGCTCACTTACCCTTTATTATTTGTTTATATGGTACACAAGCTCTTTCACAGTATTATAAATTATAAACTAGAAGATCTAGAAAGACAACACAAACCTCCAGATAATCGTAGCGACAAGAAGCTTGATTTTCAATATCAATTCCTTGTACGGTAAGTCTGACGATTTTATTATCTCCAACAATAATCCTCCATCGACAGTCTAAGTTATGTTCATATTTCCCATTTCCATCTGAATCAACAGATGTAATTCTACCAGTTGTACTGTTTAATACACCACCACAACCATGTGCCTCACCTTCAATATAAATATGGAATAATAGAAATACTGAAAATTTTCAACTTAATGCAGTGTTTTTATTGATGCGAAAAAGTTAACCGGATAAAGATCACTATAACATGTATAACTTGAAGTTTTATTTTTAATTGTTATATATTCTGTCAAAACAAGACCAATTACATATCTAGACTGGCATCGCATGCAAATCAGAGAATTTGAAGCATCCACTGTTTTCAGTTTCCATAAGACTTAAAGTTATCTACCATTGTATACTAAGATTTATCTTTTAATATACTTTGGATTCATTTATTTTCGTGGATACCAATTTTTTTGGATACAGGAAAAAAGCATTTCGTGGGATACATAAATTTGTGGATTGCTGGCTTAGAAAAAAATATAAAAAGTTGTGAAACACTGAAAATCGTGGCTTGGCACATCAGATATCATGAAAATACTGCGACAAAACGTGCCGATCAGACTTTGATATTGTACACTAAAGTACTGATTTTAAGAGTCTGTATTGTTTAGGCCTACTAAGAATTAATATTTTTCTTGAATGTTTGAATAAAAAAAAAGGAAGTGAATTCTGCGACAATTAACACAGTCAAGATATTTTTAAAGAAATAGGTTTCAGCGTTTATATGTTACCAAAGACAAAATTACATGAAACACTATATCCTCTATGGATATATCTGACTCATCATATGTCAGTATCCAAGAACATGCTGTAAAAAGGCAATTGTTCAATGTTGTCTCGCATAGGTACATAAAAAGTCCGTGGTTTCAAACTTCAGTGCATTTAAGCTGAAGAAAAAATATTTTTTGTTCGTTATTTAAATTTCGTGGTTTACTGGGACCCACATAAAAACACGAAAATTTGTATACAACGAATAATAATGAATCCACAGTAGTAGGTTATTCTATATTGATCTAAATAGTAAAAAATGAATTTTTATTTTATTACTTTCTCAAATCACCCCAAAAGGGGAGGTGCACATCTAAAATAAAATCAGAATAACTGTGCAAAATTTCAGAATTGCCAGGTGAAAGGTGTTGCAGTTTCAGATTACACAAACTAGGTACCCCTCAAACATGATGTGCTTAAAAATGACAAAATTCAACAAATGATAAATTTGACATTTTTTTCTCAAATCACCCAAAAAGCCGAGGTGTACATCTACAATGTGGTAAGAATAACTGCAGAATTTCAGAAATGCAAGGTCCAACCCCTTCATTCTCTGCACATACCATAAGTTGTCCTGTAGGTTGCTGTAAATCCTCTTAGACTGATTGAATAGTCCGAAACAAAATTAATAAACATCTGGTTCCCTGTTGTTCTTAAGGTATCAGGTAAAACTGATCCACAGAAACGACCAATCAAAGGCGAGTTAAGGTCCCCTCCATCATAAACATCAACATAGTCAAAGACACATGTTTGGTGGGCCTCTAGTTCAAAGACATTAAATCTGGAAAAAAATAAAGCAGAGATGCAGGTTTTCTTCTTCAATGTTTTCCTATGAATTCAAGCATACCATAAGAAACATATTTCAAATTTTTTTACAACTGCAGAATAACATCACTATATACTGTAACAATAAATTTTCCCTAAACTTGGGGTGTCAGCTCTTTCAGATTTCCAACTAGCACCAAAGTAACAATATTTGCTCAATAACAAAAGTTTTAAACCCCTTCGACAAGTAGTTTCAGATAAGAAAACTGATCAGAAAGTATCCCATAGAGGGCCATGTTTTAAGTAGAATAGAATACAGTAAAAGAATTAATTGAATCCTCATATGGAGAATTTTCTTTGTCTGTTTCAATTTGTTAAACTGCTCTTCATCAGAAGAAGTATTTTTACTAATAGCAGCAATATTGATTGAAGATCCAAAATTCTGAAAACACTTTGAAAGAATACCTAACAGAGATGGATGAAAAGTTGTCCAGTTTTCAGAGAAAAGATTAATATAATTATTTCTTAATTTTTAATAACAATGGCCATAATGGTAAAAAAGTGCAGGACTGGTTATGAATTGGCTAAATGATTCTCAGAATACTTCTCGACTGTCAATACTAAAGTTGCCAATATCCAAAAGTAGAAAATTTAACAGAAGACAAAATATTCAATGCAGCCTTGAAATAAATTGAAATAGATTTACTTGAAAATTTTTATTGCACTTACTTTAGGCTGACAACCCTGTTTTCCTGAACTGTAATCAGCCAGGTACAATTAGCATTATGGTGGTAGTTGTTCGGATGAGTTGGTGTGTGGATGTATCCGTACGGATCGGTATATTCTCCGCCACAATCTGACACTCGGAACCTCAGTCTGAATCCTTTACCACTGACACTACTGTCTGTTTTGAACTGAAGAAACAATGTTCCGAGTGCACTTACTGCTTGTGGTGCAGTTTGACCACAAAATTTACCGAGCTGATGACCCAAGGTATTGTTTCCTTCATACATTGTCAGTGAGTCATATGGACAGCCTGCTGGACCTATTAAGAATAGTATTACAATTTGAAGACAATGATTGGTGAATTTTCTTTTAAAATTTTAAACTGGCTACTGAAGACCACAAAAGTGAAGTCATATTTCAAAATATTTTAACGGACTGTCAACATAAATCATAAGTTGTCAATTCTATGGAATTTCAATGACAAAAAGGAAAAAAAAACATAAAAGTTGATATTTATAGCATTCAGATGCACTGACAATTCCAATGTAACTATCCTACCCAAATACAACGTTACAATCAAAGATCCACTAAACAGATTTAGTTTTTTTTTATTATTTATCTTTCTTCTATAAGGGAGGGGGGAGGAGGTGAATGGCAACATTTATTAAATTAATAATGGTATAGGGAAAGGAAATATCTTAAGTTTTGATCTTTTTTCCCCAAAATATCTTTTAAATATTGGAAAACTTTAAGGTATAGACAATAAATGATAATGCCTGTAAATCCGTATATTTTTTTATCAAAAGTAAATATAACCAGAAATCTAAAGCAGGAACTGCATAGATACAGCTTTCCCAAGTTAAGACACATTGCAGTTTGTAAGTGCTTTCAATAAAAATAAGCTAGATGAACAATGTTTCCAAAGTTTGCGACAATTACAGGTCTGATTTAGACAACCGTGAAAAAAGAGTGGAAATGATACTTCGGCAGCCATTTTCAAGTATAACTAGAGGCTCTCTACAGCCTGTAGTTATACTTGATTTGACTTTTCACCTCGAGGCCAAAAACTGCAGTTTACTCCTATGTTCTATTTTTAGCCATGTCTGCCATATTGGTTGACAGGTGGGGTCATCGGATATATTTTTTAAACTAGATACACTAATGATACTTGTGGCCAAGTTTGGTTCCATTTAGCCCAGTAGTTTCAGAGGAGATGATTTTTGTAAAAGTTAACAGGCGACGGATGACGACAGACGCCAAGTGATGAGAATAGCTCCATTGACCCTTTGGGTCAGGTGAGCTAATAAAGGAACCATAATGGACAAATCCATACTTCCAAAAGTGGATTCTACTTAAAAGTGGAAAAAATCATGTCTGCAATGACCAAGTTCCTTGTCATTATGTTGCATCACATATTAAATTATTGTCCAGATACCTTAAGGAAAGAACACACGGAAGTGAATTAGTGTGGCTTTCAAATATTACCTTCAATGTCAAATATAAAACTGCTTATCTCTACCACAACAAATCTGCCAGGATCAGCCAGGATGGTATAATTACATGACAAGTTGTGACCATATCCATCTGGGAAACCAGGGGAGACAAATGCTCCACTTCTCTGTTGAAATACAGCTCCACATCCTGTCAAGAAAAAAATCAAAAATTTTAAATGAATGAACTATGAAGTGTCAAACATGTTTGATTCAAAATCATGGATAACTCAGATACATTTGAAATCCACTTATAATAACTTTTTATACTGGATATTTTTAAACAATTATCTACTCCTATGTCATAAATGGTTACCTTGGAAAAGGAGATAATCCATATCCTTACCTGCAGTCCAGTTTGCAGCAAATCCATTGCCATTTGTATTAGCATCAGACCTGAATTTAACAATGATACGATTGCTGCTGGATACCTGTTGAGGAGGGGTCAAATTCTGGCACCATCTACCTCGAGGAACTAATGTGTCATTTGGAAGAACATTGTCTACCTACATAATAAAAAATAATTTTTTCACATTGTATCTAAATTCAATCTTATTATTAATCTAAAAAAGACATTCTCTTTTTTAGAGGCCTCGGTGGCCGAGTGGTCTAGGTAGTTTGTCATGACTACTAATGATCACTAGCCTGTCAAAACTGAGGTTACAAGTTCGAATCTCACCTGTGGCGGGGTGTGTTTGAATCAAATCTAAATAGACAAGGATTGCCAATTTTCCTACCGAAGGTCGTGGTTCTCTCCGTGTACTCTGGCTTCCTCCACCAATAAAAACTGGCCCCGTGAAATAGCCAAATGTGCTGAAAACCCCAACTGAACAAACAAACAAACAAACATTCTCTTTTTTCAAGTATTTTCACTGCAATTCAACCTATACACCCATGGGTCGTGAGACTCTGGACATGAGTCATATCCATTTTATAGACCATATTCAGGTAGTTGGAAAGTCTCCATGATATTATCCAGATAGCTTGCCCAATAAACCTTCAAAGCATAGATGAAAAATCTGGGATCTTGGATACCCTATTTAAGTTTACATGATCCTAGGTAACTTAAGGCTTCCTTAGATTCCATAATAATTACAGATTAAACTGTTTTCTACTTACCTCTACATAATCATACTGACATGTTGCTTCAGCTTCAAGGTCAAATGGTGGAATGAAGGTCAAGATCACATGATATCCTCTTTCCACATTAATATCCCACCTGCATTCTGTCCGGTGGGGATAACTCTGTGGATAGTTAGGGGAGTTAATTCTACCAGAGTTACTGTTTAACAGTCCACCACAACCTACAATAAAGAAAAATTTTCAAAATTATTTTGCAATGACACAGCTATTTTTGCTCAACATTATGTTTGATCCTGGTCAGTGTCAGAGGCTGTTTTCAGTTCAAAGTTAGGTATAAGGCTTTTCTCCATGAAGAAAGTTGAACAGGAACTTTACAATGAAGAAGAGCAAAAAAGGCGCTTTCAAATCTGTCAGGTCGGAAAAAAAAATTATCAACCCCATCTCTTCTTCCATGTTAGAGAAAATTCCCTTTTTAAATATTTGCAACCAATCAAAATGGTTTAAATTTTATGTTAAGAACCTCATTCTGTTGTATATTATATGCAATTTTTTTACCTCTAGATATACTTAAATCTCAGACGGGCTAGGTATTATGTAGTACAAGCTACAAGACATTTTTTCTAGCGACTTTTCATTGTCAGTTCCACTGTCAATGAAACAAACAACTTCTTGCATACGATAGATTGCTGTCATTATACATCCATATTGGATAATTAGAAAATGAAACCAATGACGGAAATTAAAATTCCAACCTCTAATGACAACCTGAAAAGAGCATAAAGGCACTGAAAAGGTATTCCTGTAAACTATCGCTAAAAAAACAAGTCGTTGCGAATTTGATTTGGAAATAAGCAAGTCATGATTAATTTCTGTAGTTCATCATTTTGTCTAAATATTAAAGATATTGATCCATTATCCACCTATTTCTGGTATGAATCATATCTTTCATACAGAAATTCTACTTTGCTAGATATTCAAATTTAAAACATAAATGGAATGGCAAACTCACATATTTTATTGTTCCTAATTCTTAATTTTCTAACTATTCTGGACATTTACTATTTTCAAGAAAGTATCCAAGAATCTAATTTTAGAATTTTAAGAATTTCATTTAAACAATATATATTCTTTTTTTTTTTCATGATAACTAATATCACGACTCAACTTACCACCAGCAGATTGGAAGTACGTCATTCGAAATCCATTTGTAGAAATACTGAAATCTGACTTGAAGATCACTCTGATCGCATTAGACTGTGACACAAAATCAGTTATTGTATGGTTTCCACAGAATTTCCCGGCAGATGGAGACGAAGGAAGTCCTCCATTCAGTATCTCTACATGGTCAAAAATACATTCTGGATGAAATTCCATTGAGAAGTTACTAAAATGTGCCTGTAACAAAATACAAATAGATGCATTTTCATATGTAAGGACTGTCCTAATTGTATTCCTTACTCTGAAATCTGCAGGTTGGGTTTTAAGAATTTACTGTGTGTAATGTGTAAACTTACATTTACTCTGTGTTATATGTAAACTTAAATTTACTCTGTGTTATATGTAAACTTAAATTTACTCAGTGTTACATGTAAACTTATGTTTACTCTGTGTTATGTAAACTGAAATTTACTCTGTGTAACATGTAAACTTACATTTACTTTCTCTGATACGTAAACTTACATTTACTTTCTGTGATATGTAAACTTACATTTACCCTGTGTTACATGAAAACTTAATTTACCCTGTGCGATATGTAACTTAAATTCTACTCTGTGCAATATGCAAACTTACATTTACTCTGTAGCCTTCATCCTGTGTGATAAGCCAAGCACAAGCATCACTATGGTTATAAAAGTTAGGGAAATTGGGACTAGTTATAACACCAGAGGGTGCAGTTAATACTCCTCCACAATCTGAAAAAGAGAGAGAGAAAAAAAATGAACTTACATGTATACATATAACAATTCCAATTTCTGAGAAAATTTTATACATCAATCAGAAGTAATCGCTCAGTACCATTATCTATATATTGTTATATAACTCTACCTATAGCAGAACACAGTCACATGATCCTGGATTGTGACATATACACAGTGAGGGAAGGGAAATTGTATAGCAACTGGTAGCGCTGTTAGTTTAGCAAGAGAACAGGTAGCTTTTTGTACAGTAGAGAATATTCAGTGCAAAGGTAAGCCATTTAAATTAATATATATCTCATTATTTGACCCCGTTGAATCGTTACTAGAAGTCGAATGTTTTTTTTGGTACTTTATCAGTCTTTTAATATCCACAAATGAACATACACGTGGAATTCTCGTAAATATCGTGTGTTGAACAGTTGCTTACATCTATACCCACAGACAATTTATGTATTAAAAACATGTTTAACATGCATTCTGTATAAGTTTAAGTTGTCAGTTGATTGACTTTATTGTATTAGAAGGTATCCACAATATCAGTTTGTTTGTCAAGATTGTAATTTTCTTAAAATTCAACTTTTCAAACCGCTTCAGCTTCTTTTTAAATTGTACCGGTAACGCAAAGTATCAAATGTTTTTGTGTACAGGTATCTCGTTATATTATGATGTCTACAGCAACTGTCAATCTTACTTATTTGCTTCAAATTTAACATTTATATATTAAGTTTCTTCAGTACATTTATAAGGGTGCACTCGAAATGTTGTGTTTTACAAGGATCGCTATATTACTTCTTATCAATCAGATTAACGACAATGTTCCCTTTTGTCATTCCTATGTTGAACATAAGTAAATTTGAAGTATTTACCTAGGCTTTATTAGAGCAAAGTTCAATTTCAAATTTTGACTGAAATACCGTAAGGATATTATGCATAATATGCTTATTTATTACATAAACGTCATATTTTAGAGTTATTCAATGAAGTAGAAACATTTTGTGAACAAAGTCGAGCAAACTGTGCATGAATTGGATAATAATAAAACAGGTTTTTGATTAAGTTCATTTAGCATGAATGCTACTTGATAGAGCAAAACATTCAAATATCAGAATTTTAATCGGTAGCAGTACCTAGACATGTAATTTTTTTAATTTAAAATCTTTATGATATTGATATAAATAAAAACACTATAGTATGTAGACATTTCGACGACCACTGCCGTCTTTATTCAAGGCATATTCACATGTATTGGCAAAAATTAATAAACTTACCAGTTGTTTGCCAGTAAATAATGAGATGTTCAGCTTTGGACATATAAAATAACGACTGAGATAATGTAAAAAAAAATTACCAAAACTAATAAATCCATTTCTTATAGATTAATGCTTGGCAGAAAATATCATCCGAACATATTGGCCCTGAGGTATGGATGGATGGATGGATGGATGATTATTGTTTAACGTCCAGTGGCAACCAGGTGCATATCAGGACGAGAACATGTTGATACGATAATGAATATGATTCCTGCTTTGTACTAGACCGACACGCTAAGTCGGAGTTTTAATGTGCTAGCTCACGAGGTAACTGTCCGCAGGAAGACATATCACCTCACTCGGAAACATTATACTGACTCCGAGCTGACCAGTCTTTGATCTTACTCCTGGATGCCGCGTGCTTGGCGGAGAAGCAGCAAATACCAATTTTAATCTCTTTAGTTTGACCCGGCCGGGGATCGAATCCGCGACCTTCTGCACTCAGGGCGAGCACGCTACCACAAGACCACCGATGCAGTTCCCTGAGGTTTGGAGAAGATTGAAATGTAAAAGGATTACACACGATGGGCGCAAAGTTGACTCTTACTTCGTCGGTAACCACGACACGGAATTGACTGTTAGACGAAGTGGATCTATAGCCACAGAACTCTCCTGGTGAGGACCTTTAATGGAAAGTCACATATTCGCTGATGTTGGTAGTGTTGTTGCATACTATATGGTTGATGGGTTAATTTAACAAGGAGATAATAATATCAGTACTAAAATGTATACGACATGAAATGATGAAAAAAAAAAAAGAATTCGAAAGCTACCTGTACACTGTTGATATTAACATTTCCAGCTACTGATACATTCACGCTAATTTGGAATATAATACCCCAATGGTATACCCCAATTATGGTATTTGGATGAAAACTTGCAAGCATTCAAAAATTGTTTTACCCGCGAACGGAAATTATTTGTTAAATATAAAACCGCTTGCATATCTGTTAAAATTAGATCATTTGCACTGTAATAGATTACTGTGTGTAAATTTAATCCAATCAAAGGTAAAGCCATCCTCTGCGGATGCCAAATGTTGTCCACTGTTAGTCATCTTATGTTGACAATAAATTAAAAGAACAAACACTATTCTTCGTATTTTCTATCTTTCTATCTCAAAGAAATTTGAAATCAAGTATCATTACTTTGTTTTATTGTACTTAGTTTTTTTAATGATTTAAAAAAAAGAAAATGGATTAGCTCTCTTTGAACAGCCTAAATGGAAGCCGAGCAAACTTTGAAAATTAACGTGAATAATTAGTTTTGTATTTCACTTTAATAAGTTATTTCAAAAATATTTTTAAAAGGCTCAAATATTGACATTTTTAGATATCATTTGCACAACAATTATTATAAAAATGCAAGTATCATAGTGTTTATATGGCTTCTAAATTGGCTATAATAGCTTCTAAATATTGCTTTGTTTCTCTTAAATGCAATTTTATTCTGTCTAGTTCGTATCATATTTTCATGACAGTTAATGGAGATTAAAAAGTTTTTAGAGAAAAAAGCTCCGCGAATACACAATAAAAGAATAACAACTCTAAACGTCTTTAGATTATACTCCAATTGGAGCATTATATCCCAATTAGGGGTTATTCACAACCTGCTAACGTGCTGAAACTTTTTAAATATTCTTTAAATTTCAAAACCTATTCCTGAAGCAAAACAGCCCATCTACCAAATTATGAATTGATTGTAGATGGAAAATCAAAGGCCATAAATGAGTTCCCACTTGAAATTTTTCTTATATATTACATATAAAACCACTGAGCGTATGTATGCAAAAAGTTTAAAGGAAACTAAAATTTTGATAAAATTTTGAAAATTAAAAGTAAAATAATAACAAATTTATGAGAAACATCTAGAGTGCAAGTCACAAAATGGAAACAAATATACATGCAAAAAATATACATACCTGTAACCTTATAACTCAACCTGAATCCTCTGTCAATATTGGAAAGGTCTGACTTGTACCTCACCCATAATTCAGACATTGGGGAAATGACAGGTCCTGGTTGTGTTGTGTTTCCACAGAAACGACCAATCAATTCCCCATTTTCATCGTTTCCTGAAATTTGCATAGTTAAGCATAAAACAAAGTGAAAAGTTCAACATCAATCTACAAAAATAGAAACTAGAGGCTTGTTTGTGAGCTTGTATCGCTCACCTGGATTCTATTTTAAACTAATTTCAGCTATGGCAGTCATCTTGGTTGACAGTCCAGGTCAAAGGATACATTTCTAAAAGAGAACCATCTAAGGACCATTTCTGCTAAGTCTTGTTCCAACTGCCTAAGTGGTTTCAGCGAAGAAGATTTTTAAATGAATTTTCCTATAGGGTCCAATATTTAACTAAGTTCGGTGTGGCAACCATCTTGGTTGACAATCTGGGTGATCGGACACATTTCTGAAAGAGGACCTCTTAAGGACCAATGCTGCCAATTCTGGCTCCAATATGACAAGTGGTTTCAGACGAGAAGATTTTCCAATGAATTTTTCCATAGGGCCCTATGTTAAACTAAGTTCGGGTTTGGCCGCTATCTTGGTGGAAAGTCTGGGTCATCGCACAAAATTCTGAAAGAGGACCATCTGAGGACCATTGCTACCAAATCTAATTCTAATTGGCTTAGTGTTTTCAGACGAGAAGATTTTTGAGTGAATTTCCCGTAGGGTCCTATGTTAAACTAAGGTCTGCTGTGGTGGCCATTTTGGTTCACAGTCCATGAAATCAGACACATTTCTGAAAAAGGACCTCCTAAGGAACCATTTCTGCCATGTCTGGCTTCAATATGTCAAGGGGTTTCAGACAAGAAGTTTTTTCAATGAATTTTCCTATAGGGCCCTATGTTAAACCAAGTTCGGTTGTGGCGGCCATCTTGGTTGACAGTCTGGGTCATCGGACACACCTCTATAAGAGGACCATCTAAGGACCATTGCTGCTAGGTCTGGTTCTGATTGGTGAAGTGGTTTAAGACAAGAAGATTTTTCAATGAATTTTCCCATAGGGCCCAATGTTAAACTAGGTTTGGTTGTGGCGGCTATCTTGGTTGACAGTCCGGGTCATCGGACACACCTCTATAAGAGGACCATCTAAGGACCATTGCTGCCAAGTCTGGTTCCAATTGGTGAAGTGGTTTAAGACAAGAAGATTTTTCAATGAATTCTCCCATAGGGCCCTACGTTAAACTAAGTTTGGCTGTGGTGGCCATCTTGGTTAACAGTCTGGGTCATTGGACATATTTCTGAAAGAGAACCTCCTAAGAACCATTACCAACTTTGGTTCCAACTGGCCTTGTAGTTTCATATAAGATTTTTGAAATTCACCCCCTTTTTTTCTATTTTTAGTAACAGCAGCCATGTCGATTGGAAGTCGGGGTTGCCGGACTGGAAGGGGGCCACCCAAGGACCATTCCACCAAAGTTTGGTCTGAATTGACACAGTGGTTTGAGAGGAAAAGATCTTTAAAGGAAAGTTTACGCTGGATGCCGTCTTTAAAGGGCAAAAACTCCTATAAGGGATCAATCAATGATTTTGATCATGTTGACTTATTTGTAGATCTTACTTTGTTGAACATTTTTGCTGTTTACAATTTGTCTTTATCTATAATAATATTCAAGATAATAACCTAAAACTGCAAAATTTCCTTAAAATTAACAATTCAGGGGCAATAACCCAACAAAGGGTTGACCGATTCGTCTGAAAGTTTCATGTCAGGTAGATCTTGACCTGATGAACATTTTTACCCCGTCAGTTTTGCTCTAATTGCTTTAGTTTTTGAGATATAAGACAAAAACTGCAGTTTACCCCTATGTTCTATTTTTATCCATGTCGGCCATGTTGGTTGGCAGACGGGGTCATCAGACAAATTTCTTAAACTACATACCCTAATGATGCTTGTGGCCAAGTTTGGTTCAATTTGGCCCAGTAGTTTCAGAGGAGAAGATTTTTGTAAAAGTTAACAGACGACGACGGACGCCAAGTCATGAGAAAAGCTCACTTGACCCTTTGGGTCAGGTGAGCTAAAAAACAGCAATTTACCCCTATGTTCTATTTTTAGAAACAGTGGCCATGTCTTTCATCGGATCAATATAAAATGAGGATCGTTTGTGAAGGACATGTCATATATCATTCCTATGAAGCCTCGATCCAATCTGCCCAGCCGTTTCAGAGGAGAAGATTTTTGAAAATCAGCCAATCAGAAACAAGAATTGCCTCTGGTGGCAATGTCTCTTGACCAATCCGAACTAAATGAGGAAACTTTGTTCAGGACCTTCCATACACCACTCATGCAAAGTTTGGTTGGAATTGGCCAAATGGTTTCTGAGGAGAAGATGTTTGAATGAAAAGCTAACGATGGACGGACAAGGTTAAAATTTCACTGGTCTGTGAAGGATGGATGCAACCTTAAATCCACAAACATCATCAACAAACTGACAAACGAACAAAATCTCAGTATAAATATAATATCATACCTTCCCTGACTTCGATAAAATCAAACGAACAATCGCCATGACTCTCCATACTAAAGTCTTCAAAACTCAACATGATAGATGACCCCATTCTATTCTGGTTCTGTATGACCCAGATACATTCTTCGTTGTTGCTGTAGTTGGCAGTTGGATATCCTATCGATGTTAAATTTCCCACGGGACTTGTTAGAGTTCCACCACATTCTGCAAAATTATTTATATATTGTCTAATAAACTGTTAAATAGGTTTAAATCACAACCAAGCACGTTTTCAAAGCATTTTATCATAAATTTTGTTTTCTCATCTTTTTCAATATCACCCCGCATCAGATAAAACATATTACAGAAAACACAACTTATACTGAGATTTAACAAATCTTGAGAAAGGATATTCATGAAAGAAAACATAATCAAAGAAATGTCTATTTTCAATAAAATTCAATCTTACAAGGTGATTCAAGGACCTTTTGCAAAATTTACATACTTTCAAAGCCTCCAGGTTTTCCCACTTTCATTTTCAAGTACTTTCAAGGATTTCAAGGACCTGTGCAAATCTAATTTTACATACACTGGATGTGTTATCCTTGTGGGATAGAATGGCTCTAAATCAGATGAGTATTTTGGTGTCTGATACTGATTTCTCTGTCGCGTAATATGGATTCATCCTACTGGGATAATATTGCTCTGAAAGTTTCACCATATAATCTACACTGAAAATCTATGTTTCTTTATAAATATATGATAAATGTCCTTACTAGCATTTTCATTGGAAGTATAAGATGCTCTGAATCCACCATTACTGATGGATCCATCAGTTTTAAATACAACCCTCATAGTATTTCCGTGAGATTCTATAATGCCAGGATCTGTCTGACCACATACACGCTGAATCTTCGGAGAATCAGGTAAAATTCCATTATATACCTAAAATCACCAAAAATTTTATTATTTCTTAATTAAACATGAAAAAAATCTTCTTAATAAACCATAAATGCTGAACAGAAAAAGTCAGCAATGTTAAAGAAATTAATTAACACCAACCAATAGCCTAGTCTTCAGATGAAAACATCATAAAAGACATCAAAACACTAACATTAGAATGATAAATTGTTTGCATAAAGAAAACTTCATTTAAACAAAAACCTAAGAGACAAACTAACAAGAAATGGACTATCAGACTAGGTAACAAGAAATGGACTATCAGACTAGGTAACAAGAAGACTATCAGACGAGGTAACAAGAAATGGACTATCACACTAACTAACAAGAAATGGACTATCAGACTAACTAACAAGAAATGGACTATCACATTAACTAACAAGAAATGGGCTATCACTCACTAAAAAGAAATGGACTATCAGACTAACTAACAAGAAATGGATTATCAGACTAACTAACAAGAAATGGACTATCAGACTAATTAACGAAAAATGGACTATCAGACTAACCAACAAGAAATGGACTCACAATAAATGAACTATGAGACTAACTAACAAGAAATGAACAAATACACTAACTTACAAGAAATGGACTATCACAATGAATGAACTATCAGACTAACAAACGGGAAATGGACCATCACACAAACTAACAACAAATGGACTATCAGACTAACTAACAAGAAATGTACTATCACACAAAGTAAAAAAAGATGAGCTATCACACAAACAAACAAGAAATGAACTATCAGTCTAACAAGAAATGAACTATTAGACTTTAAATGATCTTTCAGACTAACTAGTAAGAAATGAACTATCACACTAACAAGAAATGGAATATCATACTACTTACTAACAAGAAATGGTCTATTACACTAACAGGATATGAACTATCACACTTACTAACAAGAAATGAACTTTCATACTAACTAACAAGAAATGAACTAGCAGACGAATAAAGTAGCAAGACATGAACTATTATACTAACCCACAGAACAATCAACTCACAAAGTTTATTGGGTAGTCTTGGTAACAAAAAGTTCTAGTTAAAGATATTTCAGTAAAAGTAGTTCAGGGCTCACTGTGATTTTTAGATGAACAATAGTAATAAAAGTTTCCTCGGCTTGAACTTTCATCACCAATATGTAAGGATTTGGCACCAAGAAAAAAAAATGTGTTTGAGATTCTTTTACATATTTGAGTTCACCTAATTCTACTGTTATAGAATTAACTTAGATACGTACATACAACAGTTCTTCATTGTATATTTCATTGTTCAATAAGTTTAAATAATAATGAATAACACAATTTTCAATTCTATTGCCAAAATCTCCTTGGACCAATTAAAATAAACCAACTTTCAACCCAGCTTGCACCTCAAAAATTGTCCTGCCCCAACTAAATTACAGTTTAAAGAATTTTTTATATCAGTTCTGAAAACTTAAATGAAAACTTCCTGTTGTAATTTCTTGTTAAATAGACTTGTTAATTTGAAGAAATGGGAAAATATATATAATGTCCTCCAAATTGCCCATGATCTTTGATCAGAGTAGAGGAAACTCTACATCCTGGATCTACATGTATAAGCCAAAAGTTGGAGAAGGGTTAACGGTTATTGGTCACTTACATCTACATAATCATATCTACAGGATCTGTGGGGTTCAATGTTCAAACTATCAAAGGTCAGGGTCACTCTGCGACCTGCTGGTACTTGTATTCTCCACTCACAAGTTCTTGAATGTGGATATCTGTTAGGAAAGTTTGGAGATGTGAAAGTTCCTACTGATGTTATCAAATCTCCTCCACATTCTACATAAGAAAAACAAAAACACAAGTACAGATAACATTTCATTCGATGCGTAAGCCAAAAAAAAATTGTACCGTAAAAAATATAACAAGTCATTATCCAGTTTTTTCCCTTAACCAATTTATCCATGGGAGATAATAAATTAACCATTAAACCCAAAGGTAGATAATTACAATTTTCACAGTTATTACCTTCAACACTGGCATGGAACGCCAGTTTAAATCCAGGTGCAGTAGTAGCACTGTTAGATTTAAATCTGATATACGCAAAACTGTCTGATGTACCCACAGGTGAAGGCGTATTCCTTCCACATGATCTCTGTAGAAGAGGACCTGCAAGGAAGATATCGTAGACTTTATTAATATGGATATCACACAATTGATCTTGAATGGTCTTGGTGGTCTTGTTTATTCTCATTTTATCATATACTTAGTACTAAATAAAGGAAAATTGCATATATGATACTGAAAGAACATTGTCAGCTGTATTTTCTACCGTGATGATATGGCCCTCAGGGTGATATAGAGTATGCGGGTTGATATGGCATGTGATATACATGTAGGTTTGGCCATGTATTATTCTCCATATATACATATAGGAATGAAACAAAATCTACAAAATAAATTATACATCTCAATATACAGATACCACAGTCAAATCCATACTTACAAATCAATGTTGTTTTTTTTTTATTCTATTTATTTATTTATTTAAATAAAAGTTAATCTAATACCTGTTTTATTATATTCTCTGATCTCTAAATAGTCAACAACTGTACAATTGCTATTGGCTTGAAGGTTGAAGGACAGAAAGGTGAAGGTCATATAGTGTCCTGTTGGTGCATGGATGTACCATTCACAGTCCATGTTGTTCTCATATGGTGCAGGAAAATTTGGACTTTGGATGTATCCCGATTGGCCTTTAATGGTTCCACCACATTTTGCTAAAATATAATAATATTATAACATGAGGTTACACATGTTATCATGCAAAGTATACCCCACTCTTTTTTAATTTTGAAAATTGGAAAAACAGAAGAAAAATTTAATGTAAACATAAGGTATTGTAAAATTTGTATCTATCGGCAAACAGGAAATGGTTCCTTGACAGACCTGAAAATAGGAAAGACGATACAACTCATGGTCATAAAGCTACAGGCCAAATATCAAAACATTCCATTGAACAGAAGCCGAGATAAGCATGACGAAAAATTTCAGTTTGAACGGACGGACAAGGGGAATCCAGTATACCACCCACGCTGGTTTACTATAGAAATATTGAAGAATATATAGCTATAAAAAATTCAAAAGTAGCAGATTTTGAAAGATTATGGGCCCCCTTTACTCATATATTTCCATAGTATTTAAATATTTAGTCTATGTACCTAATGTTTATAATGTTGTTTCAGTTTTCTCTATTGCCAGGTGTGATACATAGTATACAGGAATGTATGATGTGTGAAAGGTGTGAAAAAGTGAGAACAAGAGAGAATATATATTTTTTTTTTTAATTTCCATCTTTTTGAATTTGCAATTGTTACTTTATATAGTTTTTTTTCTTAACATAAAAAATTGTAGTCATATATAATATTACATATATTATAAACCCCCACCAAACCTTTGTCAGGTGGTATTGTAGGGGTGTTGTAAAATCCTGACTGCAAAGAAAAAAAAAAAAGTATACCACCCACTCTGTAGAGTGGGGTATAATATGGATGGATGGAGGGAGTACTGTTTAACATCAGTGGCAATTACAACATGCATATCACGACCAAACCATATTGATGTGAAATGAATTTGTACCCTGCCGTGTGCTGGACCAAAATATTGAGTCCGTTTTTTATCATGCTAGATCACGAAGTGATAGTCCGTTGGAAGATGTGTCAATCCACCCAGACACATTAAACTGATTCCGAGATGACAAGTATTTTCCCTTGCTCCTAAATGCTTTGAGAAGCAGCAAATACCAATTTTAAAGTTTTTGGTTTGTCCTGTACAGGGATTGAACGCTTAACCTTCTGCACTTCAGGCGAGCATGCTACCACGAGACCACACCAAAGAAGTACATGGAATTACATCATAAGATGAAAGGTGGATAGGGTTCATGTAATGCTAGGACATAACAATAAACAAGGAATCTCGTGACACTGAGATGATATTTTTCTAATCTGATCCATTCTATTTCTGCACAGTATTATCAGACACTGAATGAAGATGTGCAATATGATCTTATAATTTTCAAAAGTTCAGGCCCCAGGGGTTGAATTTTGAAATATTGTGAATTTAGTCATGTGACCTGAACTCCTCTTTCATTGATGCATTTTATTTCTAAAAATATTGTCAAATATGACATGTAGAAGTGCAATAAGATTGCAGTCGTAAAATAATTTATGGCCAATTTTCAAGGGGTGGTTGGGGAGATAATCTATCAATTAAATTGGCCTTATCCATACATTTATTTTTCACACATAATCCATTACTATCTTAATCATTCTTCTCATTTACACATAATCCAGGTCTTCTTCACACTGTATTCATACACATCTCATTTACACATAATCCATACTTCTCTTCTTCACACATTACACATACCTTTCTCATTTACACATAATCCATACCTATCTCTTTCACACTTTATACATACCTATCTCATTTACACATAATCCATACCTACATGTATATTCAAATACTTTGGCAGCCATTTTACTATGTATGTAACGGGCTTCCCTTGTATACGATAGAAGTTATAGAACCGTAACAGGTTTATAACCACCCTCCATGAGCTGCGCTAGTAGAGTACTCCTTTAGCTCAGTTGGTAGAGCAGTGGACTAAAGGTTCCGGGTTCGATCCTCAGTTGGTGCGGTAGGTAATTTTGGGAGACAAATCATGCTCTACTGTTACATGTATAATGAAGGAACCGTAATGACTTCCAAAAGCGAAAGAAAATCAGGTCTGTATATTCTTCACACTTTATTCATACACCTCACTTACACATAATCAATTACAGGGCCTCGGTGGCCGAGTGGTCAAGGTAGTTTCTCATGACTACTACTCATCACTAGCCTGTCAATACTGAGGTTGTGAGTTCAAATCTCAATAACAAAGATTGCCAATTTTCCTTCTGAAGGTCGTGGTTCTCTCCGGGTATTCCGGCTTTCTCCACTAATGAAAACTGCAAAATAGTCAAATGTGCTGGAAACGGTGTAAAACCCCAACTAAACAAACAAACAAACATAATCAATTACACTCTTCTTCACATACATGTATTATACATACACATCTCAGTTACACATAATCCATACCTATCTTCTTCACACTTTATTCATACACATCCCATTTACACATAATCCATACCTATCTTCTTCACACTTTATTCATACATCTCATTTACACATAATCCATAACTATCTTCTTCACACTTTATTCATACATCTCATTTACACATAATCCATACCTATCTTCTTCACACTTTATTCATACACATCCCATTTACACATAATCCATAACTATCTTCTTCACACTTTATACATACCTATATAATATACACATAATCCATACCTATCTTGTATAGAGCTTTGAAGCCAATCTGTGGAACACTGTTGTCTGTCCTAAATCTAGCATACAAAACATTACCAGTAGATTTCACAGTTCCTGGTGTCGTTCTTCCACAGAATTTACCCAGGGAGGGGGAATTTGTTGTCCCTCCATCTCGCAATTCAAGAAAATCAAAATTGCAACTGGAAAGATACAAAACAATTATATTAAATCTAAACATTGGCAGTAGAAAATTATTAGTGTAGTCAACATTTTTAATCAAAGATTTATTTTTCTTCAAAAGTTAAATTTTTTATTTATCTTATTTCCTACTCTTTAAACACTGTTTTATCCAGTAAATGATTGACTGATTGATTGTGGTTTGTTTAACTTCCATTGCCATATATTTCTTGCTTCTTCAGGACGATAACTAGTTCAACAATGTATCAAATACGATTCAAATCGGGGTGGGATGGCACACAAACATGAACCATTTTGACTGCACTGTAAAAGGTTGGGTAGCGTGTGAAAATTTAGCCTTCTTTTAGAACTTCAGAATGTGTCTTTAGCATGTAGGGAGCATGGCACTGTAAAGTAAAGTAGCAGTCAAATTTAAAAACAATTTTGTCATGCTTGTATAAAAATTCAAATTAAATGAAACAAGACAATGGAGTTTTGTTACCACAAACTCAATAATTACGGATTTTGAAATCATCTCCCATATGCATGAGTTACATATGACAATAATGTACTTTTAATTTTTCTAAAAATACTGAAGTGGGGAAGGACTTCATCAGACATCGAAAAATGTGGGGTAATATATACAATAATATATCATTAAGGCATGTTGAGGATATTGTTAGGAAGAAAAAATATTTTGCAATCTGTCCAGTGATATCTATGGAAGACACCGTATCCAAAGAGCAGATAACTCTGTAAATGGGAGACAACATATACATTTATGCACCAAAAATGGGGATTATTTTGACCTCAACAAAAACTTACGTGCCATGACTTTCAATATAAAATCTATCATTAAAATCAATCTGTATTCTCTCATTAGCAGGGACAGTAATCACCCAAATACAATCCACATTGGCAGGATAATTGGACTGATAATTCGGAGACATGAAAAACCCACTAGACAAAGTGTCACTCAAGGTCAGGTGACCTCCACATGTCACATGAACTTCGCTGAAAACCAATGAGAATCCTGCTGCATTGTTGTTGCGGTCAGATATGAATTTGACTAACAAAGAATTACTGGACGTTTCCATGACAGGAGGTCGATTAGTTCCACAATATTTTCCTTGTGATCCAGACCCTAGAAAAGGTGATGTTGAACTTCTTCCATTGAACAGCTGTAAAACAAGTTAAACAATAATGGTTAAAATGTTTTCATTAATGTTTTGTATGTTGGGAGTAGTGTAAAAGTTTGTTTGTTTAGTTGGGGTTTTACACAGTTTTCAGCACATTTGGCTATTTTGGCCAGTTTCTATTGGTGGTGGAAGCCGGAGTACCCGGAGAGAACCACTGACCTTCGGTAGGAAAATTGGCAATCCTTGTCAATTAAGATCGGTGTCGAACAGACCCCACCACAGGTGATATTCGAACTCGCAACCTCAGCGTTGACAAGCTACTGATCATTACTAGTCATGACGAACTACCTAGACCACTCTGCCACCGAGGCCCTAGTGTAAAAGTAAAACAGACGTTAAAAGACAAATTTCAACAATTAAATTTTTGATTGAATAATCTCATTTGGCCTAGGATCAATCTGAAAGTTTGCATCACTGAACATTTTGTCACTTAAAAAGTTGTCTTTATCAAGGAAATATTTCCAGTGACTTAATGCATAGATCAACTGACATCTTGAACAAGATCCTATAATGTTAAATGTTCTGTTTAACTGTTCTATCATAATTACTCTGAAAACTTCGACACTAAAATACACCTATTTTTTACAAAAATTTGAAAAACTTGGAATATTTTTTACTCCATAAAATCAATCCGATCAATGCATCTTAAGAATAGGAAAAAATAAATAATAATTCGGTATTATTATTTCTTTTTGCTTTCAGGAATTTCAGGAATTATCTTATTTTTTCCTAATAGTTGTTTTAATGTTGAAGATAAAAACAGTAGCAAACTTCAAACAACCTGCCATGTTGTTGACAAATATGCAACATGTAACCTGTATCTTGGAGCATCTCACAAATTATTTTCACAACATGTGTTCAATGTTTGTTGACTTCTTCATCTTGTTACATTATCTGTCACGTTAAAATGTCTGATAACATGATTTTTTTTCTAAAAATTGGTTCATTTCATTTCAATATTTCCAATTTATTCCTCTGAGAATTGTGAGTATGCAAGTCCATTCCAAAACTGTTTTGGATTTCTTAACAATGAAAATTGTTTGAGTGTCGAAATGTAAAGGTTATTGAAAAATTCAATTATCCTTGAATTTTCAAAAGTGTAGAAAAATTAGTCATTAAGATAATACTGGGAGGTCCATACCTGTATATAATCACCCTGGCAACCAGTACCTGATCCTGCAATGTTATATGTTCCATTGAACTGTACGGAGACTGTTCTACCAGAAGGAACCTGTATAATCCATGAACAGTTGGAGTTGGCTGGATACTGATTGGGATAATTATCACTAGATATCATTCCATTTATACCAAGATAGTATCCACCACAAACTGAAAATATGGTAGGGTTTCATATCATTGGTGAAAGTGTAACATTAAATATTGATATGAAATTGTGTCCTTGGGAAATATTTCATATGATTGATTTGTTGGTTGCTTAATTTCCAGTGGCAAATATTTTCTGCTACTTCAGGATGAAAACCAGTTCAACAATTTATCAGACAATTCAAATAGTGATGGGGCGGGACACAGAGGGGAACCAATTTTTACTGCCAAGATATTCACCACTCCACTCATCCCTTGCTTTTATAGATGGAAGAATCCACACCACCTACCTTTTGTAGGAAAACTGGCAATCCTCATCACATAAGATCAAACATTGCTGGGAACACATTGGATTTGAATTTAAAACTTCACTGTTGATACTAGGTCGGCATCTTTAGTAGTTACTACTGCCTATACCACTCGGCCTTCCAGACCTAATTAAAGATTAAGCAAGACTAACGACATCAATATACAAGTGTACAAACCTGTTTTAACATCCATAGAGAACCCAGTTCCATTGACAGAGAAGTCTGTTTTAAAGTTTACAATCATCTCATAGTTACTTCCAATTAATGGCTGAGGAGAAGCCACACGTCCACAGAACTGTCCCAGTGATGATGCCGGTTGCTGATCTCCTAAAACCAAGAATACAAATTCATTAACTATTGACTATTTTTGGCTTATTACATGTACTTGAAATTTGACTGTATAATTTGTGAAATCCTAATCATTTGAACTTGACTTTTTAACTTGTGTAGTTTTCATCATGTGCAACAACTCTTAAAACTGGATAAATCTAAACATGTGAGGCTTAAATTTTTGACTTTTGCAAAACTTGTCACCTGCATATTTACTTAGAAAAAATAAAAATATTTCATTGGTCTGCAATTGCTAGTTTTGAAAAAGAACAGATAGGGTATACATGTATACATTTTTGAAACAATTCATATTCATGTTCAAAAAGTTGAATTAAAAGAGCAATGCTCTTTTTTTTTTTGTTGTATCAATACTTACTGTTGAAAACTTCGACATGGTCATACAAACAGTTGCCATGTGATTCTATGTCAATATCTGTTATATTGGCCCAGATCCTATAACCTTGAGGTGCCCTTATCCTCCAAATACAATTCAACATATGGGCATAACCATTCGGATACCCAGGCGATGTTATTGTTTGTGGTATTGATGGTGACAGAACAACGATTCCACCACAACCTGGAACTATAAATAACAACTAAAATGCTGAATCATGTTTCCACATAAAAATATGCTGATCAAGTTATCCGTGTTTTACAAAATTCCGGAGCTGAAACTGAAGCATAAACAACAAAATAGATAACAGAAAAGGTCAATAATGACATACCTATCAGAAACTAGATGTACTGTGAGCAAAGCTCACACAGGATACCCACCGCTTTGAAGTCTAATTATCTCCCTTGTGTGATATCGGAAAGCAAAGATTTTTCTTCATGCACATCTTTGGATGATGTACTTCATTTCTGTAAAGTTTCGTTGAAATCCATTGAGCGGTCTAGGAGGAGTTGCGCTTACAAGATATATGGACAGACGGACAGACAGACAGACAGACGGACAAGGTGATTCCTATATACCCCCCCCCCCCCCCCCCCCCCCACAAACTTTGTTTGCGGGGGGGGTATAATAATTTTCTCTAAAAACAATTTTATTTTTTTTACCTAGTGTAGTATTAGGTGCAATGGTTGTGGATGTTACTTGGTCAGTTGTTGATTCCCAATTAAACAGAAAACCAGTACCAAATGAAGCAAAATCAGAATGGAATTCGACTCTAAGCTGATTGGTTGTCGTGTAGAACGGATCTGGAATTGTTGTTCCACAATATCTGTTTAATACTGGACTGTCTGCCTGATCACCATCTTTGAACTATAAATTAAACATGTAATGAGGTGTCAAATTGAGTTACATTATTACTGTTTTTGGCCATCTGTTTAACCATTGACTTGACTGATCTAAAACTGACAATCTGATTTTTGCTGTTGAATAATCTAGTTACAAAAGAGTTACAAAAAAAATCCTATAAGATTGACCAATTTACTGGATTTTTACAACTAGAGACTCCCAGGAGCCTGTATCACTCACCTGGACTATGTCCATCTTGACAGGCAACCTGTCAAGTTCCCACTGGCTCACTGGTTTCAAACAAGAAAATCTTTCAGTGATTTTTCCACTTAGGTCCTATGTTAAATACTGTTCGGCTTTGGCGGCCATCTTGGACGTCAGGTGGGGTCATAGGATATAATTTTGAAATAGGACCAACTAAGGACCATTGCTGTCAAGTTTTGTTCTAATTGGCCAAGTGGATTCAGACAAGAAGATCTTTAAGTAAATTCCCCATAGGGTCCAATGTTAAACTATGTTCGGCTATGGCGGCTATTTTGCACGGTGGATGTGGTCATCGGATACAATTCTGAAAGAGGACCACCTAAGGACCATTGCTGCCAAGTTTTGAACCAATTTGCCCAATGGTTTCAGAGGAGAAGATCTTTAAAGTAAAGTTTACGACAACAACTGACAATGGAGGCCAAGTGATGGCAATAGCTCACATGGCCCTTTGGGCCAGGTGAGCTAAAAATCAATATGTTATGGAATATTCATGGTTTTCATTTGATGGTGGCTGTTTTCTCCTACTACTGCTTAAGTTTGAGCTGCCTACTTTTATGGAATTTTTGCAATGTTTGTTTGCAAATACTAGAAGAATTGATAGAAAACAGCTGCCTACTTTGATATTCATATACTGCTTCTTTGAACACTGCTGAATCCTTGAATATTCATCAACAAAGTTGGTCCACATACATGATCACTTCTGACACTTTACAGAGGGTGCAGGTCAAACAGTTATATAACATGAAATCCACTCATTAACTTGCAGTGAATGAGATTTTTTTTCTAATTGGAAAGCATCAATGTGATTTCAAGCAAACTGCATGAGGGGATTTTGGTTCAAACCATTATTACTTTATTTACTCACCTGATCGGGAGGAGTAAACCTTTGAATTTGCACAAGGGCATTCGTTTTACTACGTTCAGGATGACTTCCTTTAAACCAGTTATTGAACTGTACTCAGCTTGCCAGCCACCAAATAATACAAAAAAATGCATTACGTGTATTGTATTGGATAGGCATGATAATTCAATAGTTTATAAATTTGCCTATGTTTACCGATATATGTATGTACACAAATGTAATCCACCGATACGAATAGTTGTTCATACACAGGATCAATATCTATCCAGTGGCTATTCGTGGATCTTTGACCACATATTAATGAACATACAACTGTCAGTGAAATTGATTAGGTTACCTGAAACCACTTTTGAATAGGCCGCCTTGCGATTATTCAGCCAATGTAAAGCTCCTCCCAATCTGAATGAAAAAAAAATTGGGTAATACATTGTACTCCAAATTAAAACGACAAGATTTCTTACCTCCACATAGTCATATATACATCCGTTGGCTTCTATGTCTATCATAAGGAAAGTAATCCTTATTCTGGTCCCAACAGCAGTTGATATTGTCCATACGTAGTCTGCATTGTTAGAATAGGTATTTGGATAGCGAGGGGAGGCAACCTGTCCTGAACTTCCTGTTAGCTCAACTCCATATACTGTAAAATTTTGGAAGACATGAGTTCACACACAAAAGGAGATTATAAATCCACTAGTCTTATAATTTGACAGTAGCATTACCAGTATTATGATGTAAGTCTTAATCTGACAATTGTGTTTTTTAACAGTGACATTGATTTTTAAAGTCAATTATTTTTACCACCAGTTTAAATTAAAGAGCTATAAGCTTAGAGCATTCAAATACCCCGCTCACAGATATGAAGTGATTCTACATGGAAGGCTTGCTAGAAAAGCTAAATGTAAAACTTTACACTCTGCTTAAAACGTCATACCTGAGCTGTATTGGGCTACAAATCCTTGTTCAGTCAATGAATCATCTGACCTGAACTTGACCCATAACCCATTAGTAGCTGTAATGTTGGTAGGAACTTGGTTACCACAGTAGCGACCTATTAACCTCCCATGTACATTTCCCTCCCTCAATTCTAAATAGTCCATATTGCAATTTGGTAAATGATCTTCTAAGCTGAAGAAACTGAAAGATAAAAAATCAAAATCATACAACTGACATGCAAAGTCTTCATTCATTGGATTTCCTATATCAGTCCATAATGTTGTCAAGGAACATTATGGGTTAGGATGGATGGATGGATGGATAGATGGATGAATGGGAGTTGAATACTGTTTAACGTCCATTGGCAACCAGGTGCATATCAGGACAAGAACATGTTGATATGACAATGAATATGATCCCTGCTTTGTACTAGACTAACACACTGAGCCGGATTTTTAGTGTGTTAGCTCACTAGGTAACTGTTCGCAGGAAGATTTATCACCGCATTCGGTCACATTTTACTGACTCCAAGCTGACCAGTCAATCTTTGCTCTTACTTCTAGATGCCGCATGCTTGGCGGAGAAGCAGCAAATACCATTTTTTAATGTCTTTGGTTTGACCCGTCTGGGGATCGAACCTATGACCTTCTGGACTTCAGGCAAGCATGCTACCACGAGACCACCAATGCAGTATTATGGGTTAGGGCTTTTCCTTTTAAGTCTACATCCCAAGGGAAAATTTTGATTTTTTTATAGTGGGTCCTGGGGCTTAATGTAATTTTGTTACAACACCAACCCATTGCTTTTAGAACAAGAATTTTCCATACATTTTCCCATAGGGTACAATGTTAAATAAATCATATGTTGTTGGCCCTCTTGGATTTCTGATCAGCACCAAAGTAACAACATTTGTTCAGGACATTTATAGAAACAATTTTTGTAAGTTAGGTTCAATCTGACAACTCTTCATTGAAAAGGAGTTTCTCAAAGTTCAGCCAATCAGATATTAGAATAGGCTCTATCGCAATGTTTCTTCTCCAATGGGGCACCAAAGTCACAATATTTGAAGGATCTTGCAAGGAATATCTCTCCAAAGGTTGAGAAAATTCCTTGCAAGAAAATCAAAATGTGAAAAGAACGACAAATACCTTTGGAATTTCCTTCATTTGTGCAAGATATTCATAATCTTTCATAAGAACTAATGCAAAAATTTTTTATGACCCGTATAAGTTGAGTACCATATTTTCCTGCATATAGGTCAAGACTTTTTACTTTAAAATGACCATTTTACCATTATAAGTCTATGGAGAAAGTATTATAAATCCACTATAAAATTAATTCACATGTAAGCAAATACATTAATACATGATTTTTCTCAATTACCTAAACGAAATCATTATTTTATTTCCCGGTGGAGCATACACAGTCCACACACATTCTGTGTTCATAGGATACTCGTTAGGATATCCAGGGCTTGTAAAACTACCATGCTCTGCTGTAAAGTTGGCACCACAACCTACAAAACAGGAAATTAGTTTAAACTGAGGTATTCTGCTTTGTTAGCAGCATAAACTATATAAAAGGGGAAGTAACTCATAATGGTAAAACTGTCCTATTAGCACTGACAATCTACCAAAGCGGAAATAAAAGTGATGTTCGGCTGTGAAGTTGGCAGTACAAACTCAAAATGGTTAAATACTTAACAAGAGTAAATCTGCCATGTTCTGCAGTCAAATGAGCACCAGACCTTCAAAATGGGAATACATTTTCATAACTATCAAACTGGGATGTTTAGCTATGAAGTTAAAAGTGCAAACTATAAAATGGGAAATAACACATAAGGGTAAAATTTTTCCAGCACATTGAAAAATATTTTTGGCTGTAAAAAAAATAAAACGCATCACAAAATACCAAAATAAATTTGATGCACTGTATGGCCATTTCGTTGACTGACAACTCATCAGCAGTGCTCGAGATCAAAATATTGGAAAACCAGTTACAAATATGCACAACCATCAAAAATCAAAACAATTAAAACAAACAGGTATCCAAACTCAGCTAAGGGTTACCTCTGCATCAAAAGTAAGAGCCTTAGAAATTTATTAAAATCAGCACTGGAACTGACAGAAACATTGCATCACTACACTGCAAGTGGTACGTCAGGTCACTTTTTGAGAAAATGAGGTAAAAACATTATTACTAGTTTTCTTTCCTATATCATCTTTTCATATTATCAAACTTCAATGACAATTAATTACCTTTTTGCACTGCGAGACTAATACCTACTAGAAATAGATTTGGTATAAAGAGCCCTAAATCCCGACATCTGGATTGAAGCGTCAGACACAAACTGGACCGCCATTGCAGACCCCTGTGATACAATTAGTGTTGGAATCCTCGTTCCACAGTATGTTCCAATGACTGTACCATTGGTATCATCCCCATCATATACAGTTACATAGTCATGAATACATTCATTATACATTTCAAGGTCCATATGAGTGAAGGTCAAGGTTATACGATCGTCTGAAAATAAGTTTTTGAATTTAAATATTTAACATTAATTCAAAGCTGATTTCATGTGTCATTTATCTGGTATACATACCAATATAACCAAAAATAGATAGAATATACCTGGTGAACCTTGTCAATAAATCAAGTAGATGTACTTATTACAGTGAGCGAGGTGAAATAACAAGATTTCCGAGTGAAATCAATTTCAATAATTCACCCAGAGAAATCTCAAGTCACATTTCACTCTAGGAAGTGACGTAACATACTAACAATAGCGTCTGCAACGATGTTACTATATAAAGGTTGACGCGTAGTCATATAAAAACATAATCCCTTGTATTTTCTCGTTAAATCTTATGAATACATGAAATATGTCAATTTAATAAACAGACTAACTAATCTCCAAATGCGAATACAAAAAATCTACAACTCGTGACTGAATAGCACTAATAATTCACTCATGTACTATGCACATTCGTCAATTATTGTGTTATTCGAAAACTTGTTGTAGATTTGTAGGTATTCGAATTTCAAGATTAGTTATAATATAAATATTAGATAAAACTTTAAATTTCGTATACCACTTAGGATTTTCAGTTAACGCTAGGTGCAGCACTTGGAGGAAACATTGATTGTAAACATTAAATCTGGTACCCAAATCGTCTATAGATATGTGATAAATATTTTTTAACCCAGTTTTTAAGTAACTTCCGGAAAAACAGCTTCACCTTATGATAGTTAAACACACTGATAACTCATATATGTAACTTACTAGAGTGAGCTCCCCTTATTACCCAAGTACAGTTGTTGAAAGACCCATAATTGTTGGGATAATTAGGGGAGGTAATTTCGCCATCATCCTCAGCATTCATCAAACCACCACAACCTGTCAAAATAGACATACTTCTAGAAATTTATTTTTTTTGTGAGACTGAAATTCATTCGTGCCTTAAAGTTCAGGGATTTCCTTACTTTCTGTTGTATTACCAAGAGAATGCAATTTAATTGCAAAAAAAACGGCAATGATATCATTAAAAGAGAATGTTATACAATTAGAGCATGTTGCTGAGGTCGATACATGATTTTATCTCACTGACAAAGAACAATATCGACCGATTACAAAGTCTGAGGTCAATATAGTTATTCTTAGTCAGTGCGATACAACCATGTATCGACCGAAAACAACATGCTACAATTGCTTTATTATTTTTCAACCTTCAATATTAAATCATCATTTTTGAAAGGGTTTGATATTCGAGTTAAGTCTTTAAAACACAAATTTAACTGATACTTAATTAACAAAACTTAACAATAAATTTTTAAACAAAATGATGTTGACTTGTTTTGGTTGTTTAATGTATAGTGTTATGAATTACGTCCAGACCTGTATTAATACAAACAAACCAAAATGGTCACAGGTCATAGACTTACTGTTAGCGGGATATTCAATATTTTTATTGTTTGAAATTAATACAAACAATCCTTGTGTATGTAACAGGACATAGACTTAATGTTATTCCAATATGGTTATTTTTGGAAATCACCAGTCAGTAAATACTGTATGTCATGTGTTAATCCAATAGAAAAACAGGATTAATACAGAAAAATAATAAGGCTATTTTTGGAAATTACCAGTTCGTAAAATCTGTATAGCATGCTATACATGTTTTTTCAGTTTGTCACATGTCATATGCTAATCCAATAGAAAAACAGGATTTACATAGATGGATGGATGAATTATTGTTTAACGTCCAGTGGCAACCAGGTGCATATCAGGACGAGAACACGTTGATATGATTATGAATATGATCCCTGCTTTGTACTAGACCGACACGCTAAGTCGGATTTTTAATGTGCTAGCCCACGAGGTAACTGTCCGCAGGAGGACATATCAGCTCACTCGGACACATTATACTGACTCCGAGCCGACCAGTCTTTGCTCTTACTCCTAGATGTCGCGTGCTTGGCGGAGAAGCAGCAAATACCAATTTTATTGTCTTTGGTTTGACCCGGCCGGGGATCGAACCCACGACCTTCCGCACTCGGGGCGAGCACGCTACCACAAGACCACCGATGCGGTAGGATTTACATAGAAAAATAATAAAGTTATATAAATATTTCCACAAAATCTCTACAAGCATAATGTTCAAGCAAAGGAACAGTGTTTATATTGCTGTACTTCATCTTAACGCAACAATGATGCCTTCAGTATGGATGGATCATAGTTGCCAACTCACATGATATTCACGTGTAATACACGCTTTTCAACAGTTTACCACGAAGATTTTATCACATGTCCCATGGATGGATGAATTACTGTTTAAATGTGCCCTGGCAATTATTACATGCATATCAGGACGAGAACATGTTAATTAATGATCCCTTCTTTGTACTAGACCGACATCCTGAGCCGATTTTTTAACTTGCTACTTCAAGTTGTAACAGTCCGCAGAAAGACATATCACCCCACCCAGACAGATAATACTGAATATGAGACGACCAGTTATTTGCTTTTTCTCATAGATGCAGCATGATTGGCAGATAAGCAGCAAATAAAAATGTTAAAGTCTTTGGTTTACTTCACATAACACAAAGACATGAAAAAAAAACCTGTAGTGTAGGTAGCTTTAAATCCTCTGGCTGACACTGAACTATCTGTTCTCATTCTGACAAACATTTGATTTCCTGTTGATGTGAATACACTAGGACTTGGAACAGCTGTACCACAATGTCTGATTAACTGTGTTGAATTTCTTGTTGGTCCATCAAATACCTATAAAGGAATTAAGTTAACAAGCTAAAACATTTAACGTTCAAATTTTTTCCCCTTGAATTTTTTTTTAAATGGATGTTTAGTCAAACATGCCAGTAAATGACCACTATAAGTAAGGACATTTTGTAGGTTCTCTGCAAAATTTGTGAAAAATGAGCAAAAGTAAATTCACTGAAACTTTGACTGACACTATCTTGAGTCACACCAAATGATTACTCACCGCTACATAGTCATATGTACAGCTTCCTCCCTCTACATCAAAATCTTCGAAGGTCAGAACAACACTCTGCCCCTCCCTGACTGTGATCAACCACTCACATTCAGTATTATGTGGGTAGTCTTGTGGATAGTTCTTTGATAACAGGGTACCAGTAGGAGTACTGAAGTTTCCACCACACCCTAAATTCATACAATTATTTAACATGCCAATATACAATTTTCTCTGCCAGGAGATATTTAACGGATTTTAATTTTGTGTAATCCATCAATGAATATTGAAATAATCTATATCAAATTTAACTTACAATAAATGAGCTGTTAAGGTATCCGGACCATAATAGATCATGATCGAAAATTGTATCTCTTTTTGATTGTGAATGACTGAACCAAACAATTTAAAGCTCGAATTTTGTATATATATTTTTCTCAAGTTGAAACACACTTTGTTGATTATATGCAGAGTCTGTAAAAATAAGTATGTTATATTAGCATTTCCGAAGTTTGCCGATAATTACCGAGGTCATTTCAATTGCGTTGTATGGAACATCCGGGAACTTTTGAATAATCACGTGGTCATTTATGGTCCGGATACCTTAAACTGATACATATATGTAAAGCACTTTTAGATCTTTTTCTGACAACCTCACTGGTAAAATGTTTCCATCAGTAGTTTTTTCTGTATTTACATTTTCAGACAGATATTTTGAACTTTTTCAAGCTTTTCTCACTTCTGAGTATTTTTTTTAAATAGATAAATTTTCACAGAAAGTGTGTGTCATCTTTTTCTAAAAAATTAAAGTTAGAGTTATAATTTATCCATTAATCAGAAATTTATTTTTTTATCACACTGACTGCTCTTTTCCTGATAGGGGTATATTTTAATAATTTAGAAAGGCAGTGAAACGAATTTCAGAAATTTTCACCTAGTGCAAAGATAAACAATGATAAAATTGCAGGGTATCTGTTAAATGTTATGGCATCATAATAAAAGAGGTTTTAAACAATTGCACAGTTAAAACTTTCTATACACATATCACATAGCCCAATATAAAAGCATAGCTTTAGTAAGAAATAGATCACGATAGATAATAAATATCAAATATTAAGTAGTCAATTTTCTAATATTCACTTAAACTGGATGACAGTTGAACAGAGAATAAAATATCACAAGTTTGTGATGACATTTAAGTGCATCAAAAATGATGCCCCATCATATCTTACTAGCAAGTTTCATTATGTTTCAGACACAAACCCATACCCCTTGAGAAATGCTGTTCAAGGAAACCTCATACTCCCTAAACCAAAAATCGAATTGTTCAAGAAATCTTTTATGTATTCTGGACCATCCTTGTGGAACAATTTGCCTATATCGTTACAAATATTACAAATGTTAATTCTTTCAAATTCAAAATAACAGATCATTTATTGAAATCAACCAATTGAAAAAAAATATTGAATATTAATTATTTCATGATGTTTATTTTTTCATAACATTTTATGCAGTTGTATTGAACATTATCATTACTTGACTTTTATACTAATGTATGCCATGTATATGTTTGCATTTTTGTTTATGCTTTTCTATGATGAGGGCCTCAGGGAAGATTAGTTATATAACTAACTGTGTAATCCTCTTAAAATAAAGTGTTGTTGTTGTTGTTGTTATAGAAACATACCTCCAGGTATTCCTTTGTATGTAGCTCTGAATCCATTTCCACTGATCGAGGAATCACTAGTAAACCTCACATACAACATATTGCCTGTAGCAGTAACCACTTGGGGTTTCTTCTGCTTGTGACATATTTTGGTCAGCAATGGACCTGAGGAATCTGATCCTTCATATACCTTTAAGTAAACAATAAGATAAGATTCTTATTTTTATACATTTTTTTTTTTTTTATCTTTATTATTATTTTTATTATATTACACATTTAACAATGAATGAAATATTGTCTTTCTATATCAACGCTGCATCTATAACCTTTACCATAAATTTCATTAAAATCTATTGTGAAATAAAGGAAAGCAAGCTCTTACAAACAATTTTCTGTACTTTAATATTCCAAGGGGAATAACTACAAGAAAATCGGCCTCTGTCGATTTTCAAATTTGTCTACAACAGTGCTGATTTAAACCTTTGACATAAATTTCATTACAATCTGTTGATACATGTAGACAACAAAGAGCATATAAAAGACGGATTACTGTTTCTCCTATTCTTGATGTGTTTTATCGGTGGGATAAAAATACATAATATCTTTAATCACTTCCCGGTGATTAAATTTCTACGTGGGAATTACCGCCCTTTTTTCTACAGTTATTGGAACGATAAACTAGAGAATTCCCAAAATGAAGTCTATGTAAACAAACTACATGGCAATGAAATTTTCTTGAGGTTTTTGTCGAAAATCATAGGAGAAACAGATTCTCCTTCAATTTACTCATGAGTTATGGAATTTCTCCACCCTCATTAGTTAAATTTTAGATTTTTACATGGTCGCTAAAGGCTCGCGTGTTGATAATCGAAAATTTAACTATCTCGGGTGGAGAAATTCCATAACTCACTCGTACCTGAAGGAGAATCTATATTTAACATCCAGTGACATTTATTCCAAGCATATCAGGACTTGCGAGTGCATATAAACTAAATTTTCAGTTGGAATAACCACAAAACAATTACTCGGTGCTCAATTTGTGAAAACTTCTAAGAGATACAGATCTAAATCTTTGAAATAAATCTCATTTAAATCTGTCGAGGGTGCAGTTTTGTAGTGGTTAGCATATCGGACTGAGAATGAAATGGTTCGATTCCTGTACAGGATGAGAATTTGTTGTTAAAATCTAATAAAAGTAATAGACATGAGAGTCATTATAAAGTCAGACAGATGGACATCAGCATTTCTTTATCCCAACCTTCAGTAACGATTATTTTATCCTTACCTCCAAAACATCGTAAGCACACTGTGAATGTGTTTCCAAATCAAAGTCTGTTATGGTTAATTCAACAGAATTTCCTGTCGGCAACACTATTTCCCAGATGCATTCCCTACGGTGGGGATATGGATTGGGATATCCTGGACTTGAAAAGCTACCTGTTGGTGATGATAAATATCCCCCACATCCTAAAAAAAAATATTAGAGATTTTAAAATACTGTGAAACACCTATTATTTGTGGTACACCAATTTTCATGGATTTCATGGACAAATCAATCCACAAATTTAAGAACCCAACTAAATGGGAATTTGCAAGTTGAAATTAATCAAACCAATTGAGATCATTGATTATAGTACAACAATTGGATAAAAAATTGGATAAAAAATTTGTTTAATTATCTTTTAAATATTTTTGACAATTACTAAAGCTTTCCATTTCAACATTTCTTTTTTTTGGTAATAGAAATCCACAAAATTAATAAACAGCTGCGTCACGAGCGTATCATACACCCGTCGTCTTGTGAAAAAAACATGATAAATGTTTTTGGAATCCCCCTTTATTTAGTTGAGCTGCTGGTGGGTTGTATATGGAAAACCCGGCAAAACACAAGCATGTAAACTTTTAAGCAACAGAGATACGCCGCGAAGTGTGACCAAAAAGACTACCTTTTTTACCAAAAAGCTCAATAAAAATTCAATAACTCAAAAATAATATAAAGAATCACCACGAAAAAGTATACAGGTATACAGATCTCCAGATTAATATAACTAACAAGTGTGTGAAGTTTAATGCAATAATCATAAATAGTTTCTGAGATACGGCGTGACATATGAACCCCCCCCCCTTTTTTTTTTTACAAAAACTCAATAACTCTAAAATAAAATTTTGAATCATCACCAAAAAGTATACAGATCTTTCGATTAATATATTTAAGAAGTGTGTAAAGTTTTATGCAATAATCATGAATCGTTTTTGAAATACGGCGTGAATTGTGAAAAAAACACACACCTGTTTTAGTTATAAAGTCCCGTAACTCAAAAAGTTTTAATATTAATTTCACCAAAAAGTATATAGATTGTTTGACTATCATAAGAAACAACTATGTTAAGTTTCATGAAATTTGGATAAGTTGTTCTCAAGTTATGGTGCGACATGTTTACGACGGACAGATGCACGCCGTACATTTGTATACCATAATACGTCCCGTCAAAATTTTGACGGTCATATAAAAACCCAAGAATATGCCTTTTTACCAAAGTTTATGAATTTATATCAACCAAAATAACTGAATTCTCAGTAAAATTCATAATACATGTAGAATGAGAGTTATCTACCCTTTTGAGACAATGAATTGCATTCCTCATTATGAGATCATGTAAAAATATTTTGAATTGCTACTTAAAGGAATTAAACCTGAAAATCGCATAAAAAAATTTCTGTTCAAATATTTGCATGTAATCATCAGTGACCAGTTGGCCCTAATATTACCCCTCTTTTATTTCAATTTGAAAAGAATTCCTTTAATAATCAATCAAATCACTAAAATAAAAATTACCAGTATACATTTAACAATATCTATACAAAAATAATTACTCAAATGGAAATTTATCATAAGCATAAAAACTAATACTGTTTTCAGTTGTAGATTATACACTACCTCTAGAAATAAAGCTGAGAAAGGGGTGCGTATTATGTAGTACTACAGGCTCACAACATTTTTTTCTGGCGACTTTTCGATGTCAGTTCTAGAGAACAACTTCTTACATAAGATCGATAGCCGCCATAGTCGACATTATAAACCCATATTTGATAAAAAGCCATTTTTGTTTGTATCGTTGTCTGGTTCCCGGTGTCATTTTGTTTTTATTCCCGAACTATTCCGGTATCAGATCAAGGTAGAGCTTTGTGAAATCGACATTTATAAATGACTGACACAATTCAGTAATAAAAAAAATCAATGTTGTAATTTATGACATTTAACAGCCCTAGTTTAAATATTGTTTCACTAAATTTTAAATTAATAACGCACAAACAAACATGTCGTTCCGAATTCGATTTGAAAATTAGAAGATTGTAGTTGATTTCCGTCGTCAATAATTCATCAATTTGTCTTAAAGCTTACGCATTTTCCTAAACTATCTTTTATTTCAAATACATAAAAATATTTATAAAACAAATCAAAAGACTCGACAAAAATGAAAAGATGTTTCACTTCTAAAAATGATGAAAAATGTAGATCTCATGAAGACCACAACTTGTTGCCAAAATGTCTGTGCGTATAATATACATGTAGTAGAACCAAGTTTTTTTCCTCATGTAAGAGCTTGAAAAGGGGTGCGTATAACCTATGACTGCATATTATCTACAACTGAAAACGGTAATTGCATTCACAATATCATTGATGAACCTATAATACCATGCAAATTTCAACCCAAATGAGAACTTAGTGAGTACATGTATATTATTCTGCTTACCATTTGTAATATATTCAAGCCTAAAACCGTTTCCTGCCACTGAGTAATCGGACATAAAATTCACCCATAATGTACTACCAGATGACGCTAGTGGAGGAGGCAAATTTTCTCCACAGTATCTTCCTATCTCATTAGCTTCCATGTTATCACCATCTCTGATCTAAAATTAGAACAAAGGTGATACATTGTAAACTAAAAATTCGTAAGGGTTCCGTGGAACCCAGTGTCTCGCCTACTTTTGATGTTGTCTATATCTTCAGTGTGATAGGTGAATGCACATAATAGTAAAATTCCTGGATAGTTTAAGAAAGTTATTAAAATTTTAAAAACTTTAACCACAGAGTGAATGTAATGTTTCCTGGCAGAAAAACTAAGTCCATTTATAAGTAAAATACGGAAAAATTTTTTTTTTTTTTACTAAATTTACTTCTGGATACTATATTATGATCATAAACAAGCTTCTGTCCAAGTTTGGTACAAATCCAGGATAGTTTAAGAAAGTTATTAAAATTTTGAAAACTTTAACCACAGAATGAATGTAATGTTTCCTGGCAGAAAAACTAAGTCCATTTATAAGTAATATACAGAAAAACTGGAATTTTTATTTTACAAAATTTACTTCTGGATACTATCTTATGATCATAAACAAGCTTCTGTCCAAGTTTGGTACAAATCCAGGATATTTTAAGAAAGTTATTATTAAAATTTTAAAAACTTTAACCACAGAGTGAATGTAATGTTTCCTGGCAGAAAAACTAAGTCCATTTATAAGTAAAATACGGAAAAACTGGAATTTTTTTTTTACAAAATTTCCTTCTGGATACTATCTTATGATCATAAACAAGCCTCTGTCCAAGTTTGGTAGAAATCCAGGATAGTTTAAGAAAGTTATTAAAATTTCAAAAACTTTAACCACAGGGTGAATATTTGTGGACGCCGCCGACGACGACGACGACGGAATGTAGGATCGCTATGTCTCGCTTTTTCGACAAAAGTCGAAGGCTCGACAAAAAGGGAACAGCTCATATTTCTTACATGTTGTAATGAAAGATCCATACAAAATAGAGGCTTCAGAGTGCCTGTATTGTTCAAATTGATTTCCTTAGCCCACTTAAAGCAGAACTTTATGTTTGACTGTGGCAGCCGGATATTTGGTTGGTGTAATTTTTTGTTCTTTCTGGCAACAAATTTTTATATTTGCTATCAATCTTTAGAAGTCATATCATATGAAAGATATTTATCAAGAAAACTTATTTCATCAAAAAAATGTCTTTAATTTTTGACAACAAATTTCTGAATGCCAAGAAAATGGGACAACTTATAAACTTTACTGAATAACGAAGTAATGGTCTAAACTCACCTGAAGAAAATCATACAAACAACTTGAGTGAGATTCCACATCAAAGTGTGAGAATGAGACATTAATACTATTTCCCATTGTGGTCTGTATAATCCATGTACAGTTCCTGTTGTGATAGTATGGATCGGGAAAGTTTGGACTCTCTATGACACCACTCCATGATGTCAGTCGGTTATTGCAGTCTATAAAAAAATTAATATTTTCTGATAAAACAATGGTATCTAATCTTAATGAAATGATAAGAAAAAAAAAACCTATAACCTTTGGACAAGGTTTCAACCAGATAAAATCTGATGTCTGTGTTTGAACCATGTCACATTTAAGACACTCATATTTCAGGCAAAAATATTGTCATCTACTATTTTGGAGACCCCCAAACTTTTTTTTTACCTCAAATGTAGTCTGCAATTTGTATCTTTCAAATTTGCCACTGTTCAGCTGGAAATTTACCATTTCTATAAGATTAGGTTTAGTCATTGCAAAATTAAAATGTGCTAATTAAATTTTATTTCCTAATAAAATTAAACGTTATTTATCTATTTATTTAAGAAAAACATAGTTACTTGTATAATAAGATGCATGAAATCCTCGTCCCGATATAGAGAAATCTGTTCTGTATTTTACCCACAGTTTATTGGTTTTAGAATTCACTGGGTCTGGTGTCTGTGAACCACAGTAGTGGGCCAGTATTTGTCCTTGAGGTCCACCTTCTCTTACCTAAAGAATCAACTTTTCATATCAATTCATTTTCACATTAATTTCTTATTTGTATATTTGGACAATCTTACAATACCAAATCAAATTAAAAAAAAAAAAATATTTTTTTCAATAATTACTCCTTTGAATACATTTATATTTGTAAATTTTTTCTTCCACATATTGCGAAACTAATGAGGAACCAGAGTGAGTTATCTTTTCCTAACCAATGTAGGTAAGGGAGATAATTAAATTCTCTCCCTTTTATTCCTCATTAACGCAAATGATGTGATTTTTCATAATTCAAATGAATGTGGGAGGGTAGGAAGAGGCTTTCAAAATACCCAACAACCAACAAATAATAGACACATACTGACCAATGTCCTATACTAAAACTTCCCTTGATACCCTCTCACAACCATTTTAATGGAATAGTCGTAATAGAATACATGTAGTAGCAAAATTAAAATCTGGGTTTTAATAACTAGAGGCTCTCAAGAGCCTGTGTCGCTCACCTGTATCTACAGTGGTTTTTGAAATCATGTAAAATAAGGTTAAAATCATAATGAAAAGCATGAATAAATTGCTTCTCTGAGCGCAGCTGCATATGACAGCAGAGGTCCAACCCTGAACATTTGGAGCAAAAATGGACACAATATTCGCGCTTGATACAGGTCTGAATTTGGATTGTAATTAAATATTTGACACATAATAGGTTTCTGATGCAGAATAACTGTAGTCAAAGAACTGATCATATGAACTGAATTTATATTCAATTTTCTGCTTTTTGTGTAATACAATATGCTGTTGCAAATTGAACCCCCTCCCCCCCCCCCCCCCCCCACAAAAAAAAAAAATAAATAAAATAAAATTTTACCCCCGTTTTCTGCTTTTGTGCAATACACTATGCTGTTGCGTATGACCCCCCCCCCCCCAAAAAAAAATTTAAAATTATTGTACTCCCTCCCACCCTTTTTTTTTTGCGAAAAAAAAAATATCTGAAGAAATATTCTTTATAATTTCTGAAATCTGAAAAGAGAAAAACTTCTCACTCCCCCCCCCCCCACAGTTTCTTATTTACCTCCCCTAAATTTTTTTTCAAACCCCCCCCCCCCTGCCGCCGCCCTTTTTCCAAAAAAAAAATTCTTTCCCTCAAGATATGGTCATAATCCCTATTCAAATTTCTCATGGATTTTCCAAACATAATTACCCATTTAAATACATCATAAAAGTCTTAAAATAGAAAATGACATATGGCTAAAATTACTATTAATTAATAGTAACTTCTAAAAATAAATTTACAGCTACAAATCACCCCAAGACAATCTGCATTTCTTTATACATAATTTACAGACAAAGGGAGGTAATCGAATCATACACAACATTTTACTTTAAATGTGTTTGGATTACCTCCCTTACACCAAGATAATAACCAAAAACTGCAAAATTTACTAAAATTTACCAATTCAGGGACAGCAACCCAACAACGGGTTGTCTGATTCGTCTGAAATTTTCAGGGCAGATAGATCTTAACCTGATGAACATTTTTACCCTGTCAAATTTACTCTAAATACTTTAATTTCAGAGATACAAGCCAAAAACTGCATTTACCAACTATGTTCTATTTTTAGCCATGGTGGCCATGTTGATTGGCAGCCGGGGTGGTCGGCCACACTTTTTAAACTAGATACCCCAATGATGATTGTGGCCAAGTTTGGTTACATTTGGCCCAGTAGTTTCAGAGGAGAAGATTTTTGTAAAAGTTAACAGACGATGACGACGGACGACGGACGCCAAGTGATGAGAAAAGCTCACTTGACCTTTCAGGTCAGGTGAGCTAAAAACATAACAATCATCATTGTCTTATTGTCTGCATTTTTAACTACTGTACTGTCAGAGAACCATCTATGCTTATTTTAACATGGAAGGGCATTATATTTGTCAGAGAATCATCTATGCTTATCATTATATTTGTTCATATTTCAAACCTTACTATCGCTCAGTAAAAAATAAAAAATATAAAAAAAAAAACATATTTATTGCCCACCCATGTTAAAATAAGCACAGAGCATGGCATCACTGAATTATTTCTTGATGACTATATAAAAATTCTGAAAACATATTAAACCTGTTTCATACCTCTACATAATCATATCCACATCTATGATGATTTTCAAGGTCAAAGTCCACAAATACCAGCTGTACTGTGCTGCCTCGAGATACCGTAATCGTCCAGAAACATTCTGCATTGTGAGTGTAGGGAGAAGGGTAGTTGGGGGAGACAAAACTGCCTGTTGGTGTAGTTAAATCAGCACCACATCCTAATGAGAGATTTTATAATTTTTTTAATCATAAATCAACAAAATAGGCATTAAATAATTTTTACATTTCATACTGCAACTGGATTATTCTGTAGCCAAATGAAGGGTGTAGGAAAAATTAGTCTAGTAGCATAATATCACCTTCTGGTTCACTTAAAATGTAAGTATACGATAATTGTTCTAGTTTACAGTATTTATGACATCATGTTCTCCCATTGCCTTCTTCAAATACGGTAGAAACCTTTTATTTTCATGACTTTTCCTGATAAAAAGTTGTTGTTGCAGGATAAAAAAATATGTAGTTTATTTGTACTCGCTGCAAAACAGGTAAGAAATGCAAGGTAAACCTAGACCTCTGCAGATGGACTCCAAGTCTAAAATGATATCACAAGCTTATAATTAGTTTGCTAGTATTCAAATACCAGCTTAAACATGTTACAATTAACTATTATAACATTGCTAAATTTTGTCGAATCCAAGGATTATCTCCCTTGTGTGGATACCTCTCTTGATGGACTCCATGTCTATAATGATATAGATCAGTTCTTAGTATTCAAATATCAGAATAAAATTTGTATAATTTACTGTTATATAGCATTGCTAAATTTTTCTGGTTCAATATCAATGAAAATCTACATATTTTTAGTAAGAAAATGATGCATGCATACCTGAGGAAGTGGAATCATAATAAATCTGGAATCCTTTGGCTGATGCAGAATAATCAGTTTTAAATTTTAGATACATTCGGTTGCTATGGGAACGAATAATTGGGTCAATCGTTGTTCCACAGTATGTTCCAAGTATAGGTGAACTCTGAAAACCACCGTTCCTGTAATGATACTGGTTTGTTAGTATTTCTTTTCAATCAGAGGTAACCACCTCAGTGGTCTCGTGCTCGCCTCTAGTGCAGAAGGTCGTGGGTTCCATCTCCGGCCAGGTTAAACCAAAGACATTAAAATTGGTATTTGCTGCATCTCCGCCAAGCACGCGGCATCTAGGAGTTTGTTTATGTTTAATTAGGGTTTTACGCCGTTTTCAGCACATTTGGCTATTTTGCGGCGGCCACTTTTTATTGGTGGGGAAAGCCGGAGTCCCCGAGAGAGCCACCAACCTTCAGTGGAAAATAGGCAATCCTTGTCAATTAAGATTGGAGTCGAACACACCTGCCACAGGTGAGATTTGAACTCACAACCTCAGCGTTGACAGGCTAGTAATCATTAGTTGTCATGTCGAACTACCTAGACCACTCGTCCACCGAGGCCCCGCATCTAGGAGTAAGAGCAAAGATCTTCTGGTCGGCTCGGAGTCAGTATAATGTGTCCGAGTGGGGTAATATGTCTTCTTGTTGACAGTTACCTCGTAAGCTAGCACATTAAAAATCTGGCTCAGCGTGGCCCTCTAGTACAATCAGCGATCATATTCATTATCATGTCAACATGTTCTCGTCCTGATATGCACCTGACTATCACTGGACGTTAAGCAACAATTCATCCATCCATCCATCAATCAGAGGTTGATTTATGTCTTCCTTTTACTGTGTGTCTTTTAAAAAACTGATAGTTATTTTTTGGCAATATATCAAATTGTTTCTTTATAATGAAAGTAAAACCCATATAACAATACCTTTCGTTACCAACTTTTGTAATTAATTATTGTCTTTTCCACTGCTGAAAATGGATTTTCCAATTTTTGTGTGCATTTTGTTTTTGCCGTAAATATGAAGTCAATGAATATTTACAACTTTTCTTTCCAAAAATTAGATTCATGTTGATTTTTTTGACATATCTAATTGTTATTTGAAAAGTATAGAATATCTAGACGAGCCCGAAGGGCGAGTTTATATATTCCACATGATATAGGCAGTATCAAAAAACGAAACTACCTAATATTCTGTTTATTGGTAATTAATTTTTTTCTGAAAAATATCACTTTTTCAACTAAATTTAATGTGCACTATTTTTCATAGCAGAAGAAGTTTGTAATGCAGTTGACCAATCATTGGCGCATGACATCATTTTGAAACAAATTCTTGACAGTGAATGGGAAAGGAAAATATTGACTTGTCATCAATAATTTCCGTAATTCATTTTCCTTGAACAATCAGATAAGTTGATCCTTCCGCATTACGTCACAGAATGTACTGCCTAATATTTTCAGTGATACAGCCGGTATGTGATACTCGCAACTATTAGGCAAAAAGATCAAAGGAAATATGTATGAATTGCTGATAGATGAGTATATCTGCAAACTGCACTCCAAACTAATTTCAATCTCTTTCATAGAATTGGATAGATGACGGATGGATGGATGGATGGGTGGATAAATTATTATTTAACGTCCAGTGGCAACCACAAGGCACTATCAGGACGAGAACATGTTGATAAGATATGAATATGATCCCTACTTTGTACTACACCGATATGCTGAGCCAGATTTTTAACTTGCTAGATCATGAGGTAAATGTCTGCAGGAAGACATATTACCCCACTTGGACACATTATACTGACTCCAGGAATATTAGTCCTTTGATCTCACACATAGGTGGAGAAGCAGCAAATACCAATTTTAATGTCTTTGGTTAGTCCCGGCTGAGGATCTAACCTGCGACCTTCCTCACTCAAGGCGAGCACGCTACTAAGACACCACTGAGGTGGTTTGAATTGGATAGAAGTAGGCGTGAAGAATGGATATGAAATATGATATCAGGGCAAAAACATCCCATCTCCAAACTGAACAGACCATAAATAGACATCTGGTGATCACCTCACGATCCTCGATGAGCGGTAAACCCCACACCATGTAGTGAGCCTTAAAAGATAACACACAAATACATCACAATTCTGAACTGAACAGACCAAAAATATAATTTAGTGGTAACAACATTCCCTTAGATGAGAGGAAAGCCCCACACTATGTAGTGAGCTGTAAATGTCCCACACAAATACACAATTCTGAACTGAACAGACCAAAAATAAAATATAGTTGTAAGTTTTTCACCGTAAATCAATAGTAAATATTTAAACCCCTATCTTTTAAATATTTAGATTTTATTCCAACTTTTATTATCGTTTTTTGTTTTTTTAAAGCCAAATTTTTCTTTTTATCAGTTTTAGGTAAGAAAAGACACATCAGAGATTGGTTATGCAGACTCTGTTGAATGATAACACAGTTTGACAGACCTAGATTCTCAGAACACATAATTATAAACTTCTTAATTAATGGGATACCTTATTTCAAGGAAGTCGAATGCACAGTTTGCATGCGATTCGATGGAGAAATCAGTAACATTCAGTAAAATCTGGTTCCCATCAGCAGCTATTATTGTCCATACACACTCTCTGTTGTGTGGGTAATCATTTGGGTAATTTGGACTGGTGATTAAACCTGTCTGGTCTCTCAATTCACTGCCACATACTATAAAATACACAACGTAGTGTTTATACGTCAAAACAATCTTACACAGGTACGTATAAACCTTTGGGATATTTCTGCTCTGTTCTTTACATTTGTTACTCTGAGGACTCCAATGCAAAGAAAAAACTTGCACATCAAAACACAAATGCAAAATTATGCCTATTACAGTTAACTGATAGACAGAAATCCTCACCCGCCCCTAAAAGTTTGATCCTTTCCACCTTTTTTGTTAATTTCTGGAACAAGATTTTCTTATATTTTTTTTGTGTACGTTTCCTATAAAAGCTTTGATCATTTTAATGCATTCATTTCGGTTCGAAGAAAAAACAATAATTTAAGCTATTGTATGTGTTGTTGTCATGGTTGTAGGCCAAAGTGAGTGAAAGCTTAAGAGATGGTATCCGTTCATCTTTAATGATACGAACTAATATTTCACATATACTATTACCTACAGACAGCAAACAATTTGGCACCCACATTTGCCACACCAAGTAAAGAAAAATAAAATATCAGAATTAAAATCCTTCCACTTGCTCAATATTTTTTAGAAGCAGTAGCTAATATCTGTTAATTTATCAATCTGATTAATTAATTACACTTTCATACTTAAAATCAGTTTTCTGCAAGAAACTTCTAAGAAATCCATCAATCATATTTTAGGCAAACAGGTCTAGATTTCATTTTCATCAAGCAAATTTTCCTACGGATAATTCAAGTTAAAACATGTATATGGCAGAAATTCAAACACCTTTTCAATCTTGGAATATAAAGTTTCATCAGTGAAAAGGGTTATAACTGGCATGCCGGTAGAAAACCATAGGCTACTAAGTCACGTCAGATTAGAAAATTCATATGTCAAAGTATAAAGAAACTTGAAATATTTTTATGAGTGCTTATATGTAAGAGTTATATACACATATAAAAAGTCTTATAGTAGTTTTCACTATTTCTTCAAATTATCATTGAAAAAAGTTAAGAGTTATCTCCCATAAATTGGATTTTGACAATTACAAATTACATTTTTCAGTCACATAAAAATAATTAGATAAATTTTAATATTTATTATTTTACCATAATTAGTCTACTAATTTCAAATTATTTCATTGATCCAACCATGTAGTACCCAGAATGTTTGGGATTTGGGATTATTCACCAAAAATGATTTGACTTTTTAAGTTCTCTTTGTTATAAGCCTGATAAAAACAAGAGTGGACACACTACATGTCTCACTTGAGTATGCACATGGACACAAAATAACGATTATCTGATACCCGACATTGCAAGTCAAAGAAAAATGTGTTAAAAAAATAGTAACGGTCAAGCGATAATTTGTCTGAAAAATCTCATGTCATTCAAGCTTAAAACTGTGTCCAAGGCAAGCTGACAGGTCTGAGACTGGTATATACCCACCAAAAACTATCTATAGACCAAAAATGGTGTGTCTATATATAATAAATTTATAACAATTGTTGAGAAATGGACTTATTTGTAAAAATGAGACAAGAGTCACTCAATCCTAAAATTGAGGTCAATTTGGATATAGGTATTACAGCTACAGAAAAATGGACTTAATCATGAAAATTTGACTCAAGTCTGAAATTCAAGTCAAGGTCTCAGACAGCCATTTATCCACCAAGCACTATCTATTGACCAAATATGGTTGGTCTATGTATTGCAGTGGCTGAGAAATGGATATTATCCCAAAACGTGAAACAAGTCAGTCAAGCATGAAATATAGGTCAAAGGTAAGGTATCAGATTTTAAAGTGGTATATATTAAGAACTTCTATAAAACATATACTGTGGGTCTCGTTACTAATGTCGTACAATTGCTGATAAATAGACTAAATCATGAAAATGTATATTAAGTCACTCAAGCATGAAATTCAGGTCAAGTTCAGCTGACAGGTGTTAGACTGGCATGCATCCACTAAGAACTACCTACAGACAAAATATGATGGGCCTAGGTAATACAGTTGCTGAGAAATTGACTAAATCTCAAAAATCTAACACAAGTCACTCAAGCATGAAATTAAGGCCAGGGTCCAGAGACAGGTGTCAGACTGGCATGTGTCCACTAAGAACTATCTATTTACCAAATATGGTGGGTCTAGGTACATGTATTAAAGTTGCTAAGAAATGGACCTAATCTCGAAAATGTTACAGTCACTCAAGCATGCAATTGAAGTCAAAGTCCAGAGACAGGTATCAGACTTGCATGTTCCCACTAAGAACTATCTATAGGCTAACGCTAAACATGGTGGGTCTAGGTATTACAGTTGCTGAAAAATTAACTTAATCAAGAAACTTGGATGAAAGTCACTCAACGATGAAATCGAGGTCAAGATCCAGAGACTAGTGTCAGACTGGCATGTACCTACCAAGAACTATCAATAGACCAAATATGGTGGTCTATAGTATTACAATTTGCTGAGAAATGGATTTAACCACGAAATGAGGTCAGAGTCACAAGAAAATGGTAAACAACCTTATATGATAAGCTATTTGTGGACCATAAATCTTAATTGTAGGTATTATATGTGCAAACTTATTAAAGTTGTTAAAAAGTTTACGTTGCCGTCGCCGGAAAGTAACACCAATATCTCGCCTTCGCGACTTTTCGTCGCAGGGGACACAAAAATTGTAATAAGCATACAAACATACACTGTTTAAATAGCAATGGGAGAGGGTATTTACCGCCACTTTGTTATAAGCAAGATTTCGTTAAAAGCCTGTACGTTATAAACAAACTTTAGTCCGAAAACTCATATTATTTCATCAATCCAGCCTTGTAGTACCCATTAAGGGCATTGCAAAGAAGTCATATCTGACATTTCAGGGTTTTTTTTCACTCAATAATTTCCTTATTTTCAGTAACATTTCTAAAAAAAACAAGAGGCTCAGTGGGCTAAGCCTGTATCACTCACCTTGCAGTTACAAACTTTTGATTTCATTTGACAGACTAGATGATTTCTGGAAACTTTCAGAGGAGAAGTTCTAAATTTCGACCAATCAGAACATATAAAGGTTTCTGGTGGCCATTTTGTTTCAAGGACTAGAAAGATTTTAATTTGTGTAAAATTCCAGTAAATTCCCTAAATATATGATGTCATAGGTATGGAATTCCCTCTATTTATAAGTTCTAGATATTGATTTCTGATTGTTTTTTTGGTTTCATTATTTAAATTAGATTCTTGGCTTTATTTTAAGTTTAAAAAAATGCATGAAATGTAAACAAGAGGCTCTCAAGAGCCTGAATCCCTCATCTGGCAAACAATGCACTATAAACTAAATCTCATCATCACCATTCACTAAGGATACCATGTTTACTTTAAAAACGAAATATTGTTGAAATCCGAGCAAGTGTAAAAAATGGCGGGAAAGTGGCAGCCATTTTAAAAATGGCCGTCCAAAACAAACTTTCATCATCACCATTCAACTTGGGATACCATGTTTACCTTGAAAGTAGCTTTCGTCTTCATTTTCTTTCTATAATTCAGGAAAAAATAAGCAAAAACAGCATTTTGACCCCTATGTTCTATTTTTAGTAAGGGCGGACATGTTTTTCGACTAATCAAAAATCCAAGCATTAACTTTTTGCAGGATACCCTAAGGAACAATCTTACCAAGTTTCATTTGATTTCGAATAGTAGTTTCAGAGAAGAAGATTTTTGAAATAATAACATAAAAAAAAGCCAAAAAATGTCAAAAAAGGGCAATAACTCTAACATCAGTTGACAGATTTTCACGCAAATCAGCACACAGGTAGCTCTCATCATGCTGAACACTTTCAACTTGCCAGAATTTGCCGTAACCTAATGATTTTTGAGATATTTGCGAAGAACTGTTGTTTGACCCCTATGTTCTATTTTTAGTAACAGTGGCCATGTTTTTCGACGGATGAAAAATCGAAGCATAAACTTTTTGCAGGATACCCTAAGGAACAATCTTCCCAAGTTTCATTTGATTTTGAATAGCAGTTTCAGAGAAGAAGATTTTTGAAATAATAACATAAAAAAAACTGTTGTTTGACCCCTATGTTCTATTTTTAGCAACAGTGGCCATGTTTTTCGACGGATCAAAAATCGAAGCAAAAACTTTGTGCAGGATACCCTAAGGAACAATCATGCTAAGTTTTATCCAAATCCATTCAGTAGTTTCAGAGGAGAAGATTTTTTAAATAATAACATAAAAAAAAGCCAAAAATGTCAAAAAAAGGGCAATAACTCCTACATGGGTCGTTGGATCTTCTTCAAAATTTCAGGGCAGGTAGATCTTGAGGTGCTGAACACTTTTACCCTATGCCAGAATTTTGATATCTGTGACCGTTTCTGACTTATTTGCAAAAAACTGCGATTTACCCCTATGTTCTATTTTTAGCCATGACGGCCATGTTTTTATACGAATCAAAAATCCAAACAACAGATTTGTAGCACCCATACCAATTAATAACTGTACCAAGTTTGGTTGCAGTTGGACTTATGGTGTTGGAGGAGTTAACGTATGAAAAAGTTAACGGACGACGGACGGACGGACGACGGACGGACGACGGACGCCAAGTGATGGCAATAGCTCACATGACCCTTCGGGTCAGGTGAGCTAAAAAGTAATTATTTTCAGAAAAGTTTTATTAATGGGAGACTACTCTGAAAACATCCAAAAATAGTGTAGGTGAAAACACAACATTTTTATACCACTTCATGTAGCAATTTTAAAAGGTGGCGAATGTACCCTGAAACTACATGTGCTGAAACCAGTTGAATGTGTACTTTGGAAAACACATATACTCAGTTCTCTAAATTACGCAGGAATCTTTGCTAGGATGCTCTGAGGTTGGTCTGTTTTGGAAATATTTGAAGGGAGGGAGGCCTATTTTTTGTCAGTTATCTTTCTGTAATGGTAAGAATTTGGAAAGGAATTCCTTAAAAATATTTATATACAGTGAAAGCTTGAAGAAATATGTTTTATTTGATATATGGTTGTCTATGGGTATATGATACAGCCAATTGTCCAGCTATCAATCTTTTGAGTATGTTCCTTCAATTCATGACGTCATGAAAAGTTCTAAGAAAAACTGTTGTGTGCACTCTTAAAGGCTTTGATAAGGCTCAGATTTGAACAGTATTTTGGTTATAAAGCTCATGTATTGTATTGTTTATGCAACATTAGACAGATAAAAAGAATTTCATGTACCAAGAGTGGTATTTAATGCATTATTATGTCCCATCTGGCCTTAGCAACAAAAATAACAGATTTGCAGTAATAATTTGATGTCAAGTGTAAAGACGTCATATTATTTATTCACAGTTTTTGAAGCCGGTTATAGTTTTAGATGATTCATTGCACTTAATATATGCATATTTTTTTCTCGCATAAATATTGGGAAAAAAATGAAAGAAAAAAAAAAAGAAAAAATAAACTTTATTTCCATTTCACTGGTAAAAATTAGTGTCAATAAACTATTCCATAATTACACTGTTATTCAATTCAAGGAATGGTTGGCATTTTTTGTATTTTCTTAAAATTAATCAAATCTTTAAGTATACAAGCCTAAAACAGTTCATAAGAGAGAAATATGCTCATATTACATCAAAATTTGTCAAATTTACATTTTATGTCATTGTCTGTGAGTTATGTCCCAGGGTATCAAAACCCTCTCCTTTGAATATTTGTTCAATACATTTGATTCACATGTCAGAAATAGACAAACAAGGTATCGTTTTATTCAAAATTGTCTGTAGATTGAGAAAATTTATTCTTATTTTGAAAATAAGGATATCAAGAATGCCTTAAGAATGCAAACAACAGTTTCGTATAAAATTCCAGTGATTTTTCCCTAAATATATGATGTCATAGGTATGGAATTCCCTCTATTTATAAGTTCTAGATATTGATTTCTGATTGTTTTTTGGTTTCATTATTTAAATTAGATTCTTGGCTTTATTTTAAGTTTAAAAAAATGCATGAAATGTAAAAAAGTAAGTTTTATTAATGGGAGACTACTCTGAAAACATCCAAAAATAGTGTAGGTGAAAACACAACATTTTTATACCACTTCATGTAGCAATTTTAAAAGGTGGCGAATGTACCCTGAAACTACATGTGCTGAAACCAGTTGAATGTGTACTTTGGAAAACACATATACTCACTTTAAATTACGCAGGAATCTTTGCTAGGATGCTCTGAGGTTGGTCTGATTTTTGAAATATTTGAAGGGGGAGGCCTATTTTTTGTCGGTTATCTTTCTGTAATGGTAAGAATTTGGAAAGGAATTCCTTAAAAATATTTATATACAGTGAAAGCTTGAAGAAATATGTTTTATTTGATATATGGTTGTCTATGGGTATATGATACAGCCAATTGTCCAGCTATCAATCTTTTGAGTATGTTCCTTCAATTCATGACGTCATGAAAAGTTCTAAGAAAAACTGTTGTGTGCCCTCTTAAATGCTCATGACGGCCATTTTGTTTCAAGGACTAGAAAGATTTAAATGCTCATGACGGCCATTTTGTTTCACGGACCGGGATGATTTATGCAAACTTAGTAAATGACCTTCCATAGATGCTCCATACCAACAACAGGCTCAGCCTGTATCGCTTTACCAATGAGAACATATAAAGGCTTCTGGTGGCCATTTTGTTTAACAGCCTATAATAATTTATTCAAAGTTTGTAAAGGACCTTTCATAGATGTTCCATACCAAAATTTAGTTCAATTGGCTTTACAGTTTCAGAGGAGAAGTTTTAAATTTCAACCAATCAGAACATGTAATGCTCATGGCAGCCATTTTGTTTCATGGACCGGAATGATTTATGCAAATTTTGTAAAGGACCTTACATAGATGCTCCATACCAAAAATCAGTTTATTTGGCTCTACGGTTTCAGAGGAGAAGTTTTAAATTTTGAACAATCAGAAAATGTAATTGTTCATGGCGGCCATTTCATTTCACGGACCAGACTATGCAAACTTTGCAAAGGACCTTCCATAGATGCTCCATACCAAAAATCAGTTTATTTTGCTTTACGGTTTAAACGGAGAAGAAGTTTTAAATTTCAACCAATCAGAAAATTTAAATGGTCATGGCTGCCATTTTTTTTCACGGACCATGATGATTTATGCAAATTTTGTAAAGGACCTTACATAGATGCTCCACATCAAAAATCAGATCATTTGGCTCTACGGTTTCAGAGGAGAAGTTTTAAATTTCGAAAAATCAGAAAATGTAATTGTTCATGGCGGCCATTTTATTTCACAGACCAGACTATGCAAACTTTGCAAAGGACCTTCCATAGATGCTCCATACCAAAAATCAGTTTATTTGGCTAAACGGTTTCAGAGGAGAAGTTTTAGATTTTGACCAATCAGAACATGTAAATGCTCATAGCGGTCATTTTATTTCACAGACTGAGATCATTTATGCAAAATTTGTAAAGGATCTTCCATAGATGTTCCATATCAAAAATCAGTTCATTTGGCTTTACGGTTTCAGAGGAGAAGTTTTAGATTTGGACCAATCAGAACATGAAAATGCTAATGGCGGCCATTTTATTTCACAGACTGCGATGATTTATGGAAAATGTGTAAAGGACCTTCCGTAGATGCTCAATAACAATCAAAGTGCATAGCACTGCTAGGGTTAGGTTGCTAGCATTTGACTTTTATTTGTACAAACATTGCTGATGATTATTTCAATAAATATGCACTAATCAATCAAAGAAAGCACGAGTCGGCTAACGCTTCTTGAATTATCACTCTAAATTGAATTTTTTTAAAAAGACAAACGCATAATAATGATTTGATGAATTAAAATAAACATAAATCAAAGGTCTTCAAGTTATTAAGGTTATATAAAAAGACAAAGTTTGGACAATTGTAGAAGGGGGTCATTTCTACAATATATTTACACTACATTGCGCATGTGCAGGTAGATCAGAACGTAAACATTCAAGCTTTCAATTAAAATAAACCCATTATACTTTCGATAATACCGTTTTCTAAATTAATGATAAACACATTGTTTTTCAATCTTAATGTGCAAGTTGTCGGCATTTCAAATAACCTGTATGCAATTCTATCACTGACCAACAGGTTTGACAAAATGAAGTCACGATGATCAGGTCAAAAGGTTAATCAAATACACAAAATACCATCAGAATTACAAGAAGAATAAGCAAATAATGTGCAAAATATGTTCTGTATAAGTTAACAATCACGTTCACAACAAAAATGGAACTTACCTTTGAAATCTTTTGAAAATAAACCTGATTGTAATCCTTCCCAAGATATCCGTGCAAATGTAAACATTCAAAATCCTTACGCCGATAGCATTGTACATTTTAAAAGGCGCGAATACTTTATACGGCTTTCAAAACAACAAGGAAATCGTCAATAAAACACACATCTTTTATTAAATAACTGGACAATTACACTTCTCGGTGTGTTTCAGTTACATTTCTATTAAAAAACAACTACAACAGCAACAACAAATATTAGGACTATTTTACCGCGGAATGTTTATTTTCTTATATGATATTCAAATATAAACATAGTCGTAATTCGGAAAATATGGAGGTTTCTTTGCGCATGTGTCATCTCAAAATCGAAATAAAAAGCTGCTTAACTAGCCTTGCTTAAGCTTCAATCCTAGATAAGCTTGCATATTTACTCATAAAAACATAGTTTCAAAAACTTCTGGTCCAACTTTTTCCACAAAACACCAGATTTCCAAAGTTTCCTTCATTGTCCAACCAAACGACCGACGGCATAAGGGTTTTGGTTGCTTAGCAACCTAACCCTAAAAATCATTTCATTTGGCTTTATGGTTTCAGACAAGAAGTTTTAAATTTCAACCAATCAAAACATGTAAATGCTAATGGCAGCAATTTTATTTCATGGACCGGACTATGCAAACTTTGCAAAGGACCTTCTATAGATGCTCCATACCAATAATCAGTTCATTTGGCTGAACTGTTTCAGAGGAGAAGCTCTAGATTTCAACCAATCAGAACATGTAAATGCTCATGGTGGTCATTTTATTTCACAGACTCAGATGATTTATGCAAAATTTGTAAAGGACATTCCATAGATGCTCCATACCAAAATTTAGTTCATTTGGCTTTACAGTTTCAGAGGAGAAGAAGTTTTAAATTTCAACCAATCAGAACATTTAAATGGTCATGGCTGCCATTTTGTTTCACGGACCAAGATAATTTATGCAAATTTTGTAAAGGACCTTCCATAGATGCTCCACATCAAAAATCAGTTCATTTGGCTCTACAGTTTCAGAGGAGAAGAAGTTTTAAATTTTCGACCAATCAGAAAATGTAACTGTTCATGGCGGCCATTTTATTTCACGGACCGGACTATGCAAACTTTGCAAAGGACCTTCCGTAGATGCTCCATACCAAAAATCAGTTCATTTGGCTGAACGGTTTCAGAGGAGAAGTTTTAGATTTTGACCAATCAGAACATGTAAATGCTCATGGCGGTCATTTTATTTCACAGACTGAGATGATTTATGCAAAATTTGTAAAGGACCTTCCATAGATGCTCCATATCACAAAAATCAGTTCACTTGGCTTTACGGTTTCAGAGGAGAAGAAGTTTTAGATTTGGACCAATCAAAACAGGAAAATGCTTATGGCAGCCATTTTATTTCACAGACCGGACTATGCAAACTTTGCAAACGACCTTCCATAGATGCTCCATACCAAAAATCAGTTCATTTGGCTGAACGGTTTCAGAGGAGAAGTTTTAGATTTCGACCAATCAGAACATGTAAATGCTCATGGAGGTCATTTTATTTCACAGACTGAGATCATTTATGCAAAATTTGTAAAGGACCTTCCATAGATGTTCCATATCAAAAATCAGTTCATTTGGTTTTATGGTTTCAGAGGAGAAGTTTTAGATTTGGACCAATCAGAACATGAAAATGCTTATGGCAGCCATTTTATTTCACAGACTGAGATGATTTATGCAAAATTTGTAAAGGACCTTCCATAGATGCTCCATACCAAAAATCAGTTGATTTTGCTTTACGGTTTCAGATTTTTAGATTTTGACCAATCATAACATGTAAATCCTAATGGCAGCAATTTTATTTCATGGACCGGACTATGCAAACTTAGCAAAGGACCTTCCATAGGTTCTCCATACCAAAAATCAGTTCATTTGGCTAAACGGTTTCAGAGGAGAAGTTCTAGATTTCGACCAATCAGAATATGTAAATGCTCATGGCGGTCATTTTACTTCACAGACTGAGATTTATGCAAAATTTGTAAAGGACCTTCCATAGCTCCTCCATATCAAAAATCATTTCATTTGGCTCTACGGTTTTAGAGGACAAGTTTTAAATTTGTACCAATCAGAACATGAAAATGCAAATGGTGGCCATTTTGTTTCACGGACCAGGATGATTTATGCAAACTTTGTAAAGGACCTTCCATAGATGCTACAGGCCAAGTTTCAGTTTAATAGGGTCAGGGGTTTCAGAGAAGATGAAAATGTAAAAGTTTACAGATGGATGGACGATGGAAGACGGATGCCAAGTGATGACAAAAGCTCACATTGCCTTTGGCAAGGTGAGCTAAAAATATCCATAAAACATTGTAATTTTCAAAATCTCACCGTATTTTGAAATATCATTCCTATATTCAACAAGAGGCTCTCAAGAGCCTGAATCGCTCACCTGGCAAACAATGCGCTATAAACTAAATCTCATCATCACCATTCACTAAGGATACCATGTTTACTTTAAAAACCAAATATTGTTGAAATCCGAGCAAGTGTAAAAAAATGGCGGGAAAATGGCAGCCATTTTAAAAATGACCCTCCAAAACAAACTTTCATCATCACCATTCAATTCGGGATACCATGTTTACCTTGAAAGTAGCTTTCATCTTCATTTTCTTTCTATAATTCAGGAAAAAATAGCAAAAAACAGCATTTTGACCCCTATGTTCTATTTTTAGTAAGGGCGGACATGTTTTTCGACCAATCAAAAATCGAAGCATTAACTTTTTGCAGGATACCCTAAGGAACAATCTTACCAAGTTTCATTTGATTTTGAATAGTAGTTTCACAGAAGAAGATTTTTGAAACAATAACACAAGAGGCTCTCAAGAGCCTGAATCGCTCACCTGGCAAACAATGCACTATAAACTAAATTAATATATTAATGTTTGTTGTAAATTAAACTGAGTATTAAAGGTCACGTAAAATGCTGAAAATACCTTTAAAAGCCTTTCAAGAACCTCTGGAAAGAAATGGGCATGAGTTCTCCCTACGCTTGATTAAGATACAATCTGATGACTCACAATACAAAATACAAGCTTTAATTCATCTTCAAATACAAGTATAAATCTTTTGGTCTATATGTTGTCTTCGTTTTTAAAATGTTTGAAAGAAGTTATATAAAAATTAAGGCTTTTTATTGTACTTGAAAAGGAAATATTGTAGGAACAATCATGCTAAGTTTCATCCAAATCCCCCCAGTAGTTTCAGAGGAGAAGATGTTTGAAAATTTGTTAACAACGATGATGGCAGACACCAAGTGATAGCATATTAAAAGCTCACATATTATGAAGTTTAATCATTGTTATACAAGATTCTCATCATCACCATTCACTAAGGATACCATGTTTACTTTAAAAACCAAATATTGTTGAAATCCGAGCAAGTGTAACAAGAGGCTCTCAAGAGCCTGAATCGCTCACCTGGCAAACAATGCGCTATAAACTAAATCTCATCATCACCATTCACTAAGGATACCATGTTTACTTTAAAAACCAAATATTGTTGAAATCCGAGCAAGTGTAAAAAATGGCGGGAAAATGGCAGCCATTTTAAAAATGACCCTCCAAAACAAACTTTCATCATCACCATTCAACTCGGGATACCATGTTTACCTTGAAAGTAGCTTTCATCTTCATTTTCTTTCTATAATTCAGGAAAAAATAACAAAAAACAGCATTTTGACCCCTATGTTCTATTTTTAGTAAGGGCGGATATGTTTTTCGACCAATCAAAAATCGAAGCATTAACTTTTTGCAGGATACCCTAAGGAACAATCTTACCAAGTTTCATTTGATATTGAATAGTAGTTTCAGAGAAGAAGATTTTTGAAACAATAACATAAAAAAAAGCCAAAAATGTCAAAAAAGGGCAATAACTCTAACATCAGTTGACAGATTTTCACGAAAATCAGCACACAGGTAACTCTCATCATGCTGAACACTTTCAACTTGCCAGAATTTGCCGTAACCTAATGATTTTTGAGATATTTGCGAAAAACTGTTGTTTGACCCCTATGTTCTATTTTTAGTAACAGTGGCCATGTTTTTCGACGGATGAAAAATCGAAGCATAAACTTTGTGCAGGATACCCTAAGGAACAATCTTACCAAGTTTCATTTGATTTTGAATAGTAGTTTCAGAGAAGAAGATTTTTGAAATAATAACATAAAAAAAAGCCAAAAATGTCAAACAACTCCTAAAAGGAACGAACCTACAACTTCGATCCTGTTACATATTTTGTAGATCTTTGTGTGCCTAACAATATGAAATTTAAATTTTTCAAATTTCCTTTATAGTATCCAAGATATTGAGCTTAATAAGTGCAAAATTTGGAAAAAATACAGAAAAAGGGCAATAACTCCTACATGGGTCATTGGATCTTCTTCAAAATTTCAGGGCAGGTAGATCTTGAGGTGCTGAACACTTTTACCCTATGCCAGAATTTTGATATCTGTTATGGTTTTTGAGTTATTTGCAAAAAACTGCAATTTACCCCTATGTTCTATTTTTAGCCATGGCGGCCATGTTTTTTTACGAATCAAAAATCCAAACGATAATTTTGTAGCACATATACCAATAAACAACTGTACAAAGTTTGGTTGCAATTGATCTTATGGTGTCAGAGGAGTTAACGTTTGAAAAAGTTTACGGACGGACGACGGACGACGGACGCCAAGTGATGGCAATAGCTCACATGACCCTTCGGGTCAGGTGAGCTAAAAAATGGCGGGAAAATGGCCGTCCAAAACAAACTTTCATCATCACCATTCAACTCGGGATACCATGTTTGCCTTGAAAGTAGCTTTCATCTTCATTTTATTTCTATAATTCAGGAAAAAATAGCAAAAAACAGCATTTTGACCCCTATGTTCTATTTTTAGTAAGGGTGGACATATTTTTCGACCAATCAAAAATCCAAGCATTCACTTTTTGCAAGATACCCTAAGGAACAATCTTACCAAGTTTCATTTGATTTTGAATAGTAGTTTCAGAGAAGAAGATTTTTGAAATAATAACATAAAAAAAAGCAAAAAATGTCAAAAAGGGCAATAACTCTAACATCAGTTGACATATTTTCACGAAAATAAGCACACAGGTAGCTCTCATCATGCTGAACACTTTCAACCTGCTAGAATTTTCCGTAACCTAATGATTTTTGAGATATTTGCGAAAAACTGTTGTTTGACTCCTATGTTCTATTTTTAGTAACAGTGGCCATGTTTTTCAACGGATCAAAAATCGAAGCATAAACTTTTTGCAGGATACCCTAAGGAACAATCATGCTAAGTTTTATCCAAATCCATTCAGTAGTTTCAGAGGAGAAGATTTTTGAAATAATAACATAAAAAAAAGCCAAAAATCTCAAAAAAGGGCAATAACTCTAACATCAGTTGACAGATTTTCACGAAAATAAGCACACAGGTAGCTCTCATCATGCTGATCACTTTCAACCTGCCAGTATTTTCCATAACCTAATGATTTTTGAGATATTTGCGAAAAACTGTTGTTTGACTCCTATGTTCTATTTTTAGTAACAGTGGCCATGTTTTTCGACGGATCAAAAATCGAAGCATAAGCTTTGTGCAGGATACCCTAAGGAACAATCATGCTAAGTTTTATCCAAATCCATTCAGTAGTTTCAGAGGAGAAGATTTTTGAAATAATAACATAAAACAAGAGGCTCCCAGGAGCCTGAATCGCTCACCTGGTCCTTAAGCTTTAAGGGAGTCTTTCAAGTACAAATTTTAAAAAAAAATCAAGAAAAAGCGCAATAACTCCTATATGGGTGGTTACATCTTCTTCAAAATTTCAAAGCAGGTAGATCTTGAGGTGTTGAACACTTTAGCTTCCCATCAGAATTTTGATATCTGTCACCATTTTTGAGTTATTTGCAAAAAACTGCAATTTACCCCTATGTTCTATTTTTAGCCATGGCAGCCATGTTTTTTTACAAATCAAAAATCCAAACGATAGTTTAGTAGCACTCATGCCAAGGAACAACTACACTAAGTTTGGTTGCAATTAAACTTATGGTGTAAGAGGAGTTAACAATTTTATTACAATGAATAAAGACTGCAAAAATGGTCAATTTTGACGATCTAAGGGGAATAACTCCTAAAAGGAACGAACCTACAACTTCGATCCTGTTACAAATTTTGTAGATCTTTGTGTGCCTAACAATATGAAATTTAAATTTTTCAAATTTCCTTTATAGTATCCAAGATATTGAGCCTAATAAGTGCAAAATTTGGAAAAAATGCAGAAAAAGGGCAATAACTCCTACATGGGTCGTTGGATCTTCTTCAAATTTTCAGGGCAGGTAGATCTTGAGGTGCTGAACACTTTTACCCTATGCCAGAATTTTGATATCTGTTATGGTTTTTGAGTTATTTGCAAAAAACTGCAATTTACCCCTATGTTCTATTTTTAGCCATGGCGGCCATGTTTTTTTACGAATCAAAAATCAAAACGATAGTTTTGTACACATAATGCCACTAAACAAATGTACCAAGTTTGGTTGCAATTGGACTTATGGTGTCGGACAAGTTAACGTTTGAAAAATTGTTAACAGACGACGACGACGACAGACGACGACGACGGACGCCAAGTGATGGTAAAAGCTCACATGGACCTTTGGTCCAGGTGAGCTAAAAAAGCAAAAATGTCAAAAAAGGGCAATAACTCTAACATCAGTTGACAGATTTTCACGAAAATAAGCACACCGGTAGCTCTCATCATGCTGAACACTTTCAACCTGCCAGAATTTGCCATAACCTAATGATTTTTGAGATACTTGCGAAAAACTGTTGTTTGACCCATATGTTCTATTTTTAGTAACAGTGGCCATGTTTTTCAACGGATCAAAAATCGAAGCATAAACTTTGTGCAGGATACCCTAAGGAACAATCATGCTAAGTTTTATCCAAATCCATTCAGTAGTTTCAGAGGAGAAGATTTTTGAAATAATAACATAAAAAAAAGCCAAACATGTCCAAAAAAAATCAAGAAAAAGGGCAATAACTCCTACATGGGTGGTTACATCTTCTTCAAAATTTCAAAGCAGGTAGATCTTGAGGTGTTGAACACTTTAGCTTCCCATCAGAATTTTGATATCTGTCACCATTTTTGAGTTATTTGCAAAAAACTGCAATTTACCCCTATGTTCTATTTTTAGCCATGGCAGCCATGTTTTTTTACAAATCAAAAATCCAAACGATAGTTTAGTAGCACTCATGCCAAGGAACAACTACACTAAGTTTGGTTGCAATTAAACTTATGGTGTAAGAGGAGTTAACGATTTTATTACAATGAATAAAGACTGCAAAAATGGTCAATTTTGACGATCTAAGGGGAATAACTCCTAAAAGGAACGAACCTACAACTTCGATCGATCTTAATGTGCCTAACAATATGAAATTTAAATTTTTCAAATTTCCTTTATAGTATCCTAGATATTGAGCTTAATAAGTGCAAAATTTGGAAAAACTGCAGAAAAAGGGCAATAACTCCTACATGGATCGTTGGATCTTCTTCAAAATTTCAGGGCAGGTAGATCTTGAGGTGCTGAACACTTTTACCCTATGCCAGAATTTTGATATCTGTTATGGTTTTTGAGTTATTTGCAAAAAACTGCAATTTACCCCTATGTTCTATTTTTAGCCATGGCGGCCATGTTTTTTTACGAATCAAAAATCCAAACAATAGATTTGTAGCACCCATACCAATTAATAACTGTACTAAGTTTGGTTGCAGTTGGACTTATGGTGTTGGAGGAGTTAACGTTTGAAAAAGTTAACGGACGACGGACGGACGACGGACGGACGGACGACGGACGGACGACGGACGCCAAGTGATAGCAATAGCTCACATGACCCTTCGGGTCAGGTGAGATAATAAAAAAAAGCCAAAAATCTCAAAAAAGGGCAATAACTCTAACATCAGTTCACAGATTTTCACGAAAATCAGCACACAGGTAGCTCTCATCATGCTGAACACTTTCAACCTGCCAGAATTTGCCGTAACCTAATGATTTTTGAGATATTTGCGCAAAACTGTTGTTTGACCCCTATGTTCTGTTTTTAGTAACAGTGGCCATGTTTTTCGACGGATCAAAAATCGAAGCATAAACTTTGTGCAGGATATCCTAAGGAACAATCTTACCAAGTTTCATTTGATTTTGAATAGTAGTTTCAGAGAAGAAGATTTTTGAAACAATAACATAAAAAAAAGCCAAAAATGTCAAAAAAGGGCAATAACTCTAACATCAGTTGACAGATTTTCACGAAAATCAGCACACAGGTAGCTCTCATCATGCTGAACACTTTCAACCTGCCAGAATTTGCCATAACCTAATGATTTTTGAGATATTTGCGCAAAACTGTTGTTTGACCCCTATGTTCTATTTTTAGTAACAGTGGCCATGTTTTTCGACGGATCAAAAATCCAAGCATAAAATTTGTGCAGGATACCCTAAGGAACAATCTTACCAAGTTTCATTTGATTTTGAATAGTAGTTTCAGAGAAGAAGATTTTTGAAATAATAACATAAAAAAAAGCCAAAAATGTCCAAAAAGGGCAATAACTCTAACATCAGTTGACAGATTTTCACGAAAATCAGCACACAGGTAACTCTCATCATGCTGAACACTTTCAACCTGCCAGAATTTGCCGTAACCTAATGATTTTTGAGATATTTGCGCAAAACTGTTGTTTGACCCCTATGTTCTATTTTTAGAAACAGTGGCCATGTTTTTCGACGGATCAAAAATCGAAGCACAAAATTTGTGCAGGATACCCTAAGGAACAATCTTACCAAGTTTCATTTGATTTTGAATAGTAGTTTCAGAGAAGAAGATTTTTGAAATAATAACATAAAAAAAAGCCAAAAATGTCAAACAAGAGGCTCTCAAGAGCCTGAATCGCTCACCTGGTAAACAATGCACTATAAACTAAATTAATATATTAATGTTTGTTGTAAACTAAACTGAGTATTAAAGGTCACGTAAAATGCTGAAAATACCTTTAAAAACCTTTAAGAACCTCTGGAAAGAAATGGGCATGAGTTCTCCCTATGCTTGATTAAGATACAGTCATGGTCAATCTGATGATTCATAATACAAAATACAAGCTTTAATTAATCTTCAAATACAAGTATAAATCTTTTGGTCTATATGTTGTCTTCGTTTTTAAAATGTTTGAAAGAAGTTATGTAAAAATTGTGGGTTAAGGCTTTTTATTGTACTTGAAAAGGAAATATTGCAGGAACAATCATGCTAAGTTTCATCAAATTCCCCCAAGTAGTTTCAGAGGAGAAGATGTTGAAAATTTGTTAACAACGATTATGACAGACATCAAGTGATGGCAATTAAAAGCTCACATATTATGAAGTTTAATCATTGTTATACAACATTATCGTCATCACCATTCACTAAGGATACCATGTTTACTTTAAAAACCAAATATTGTTGAAATCCGAGCAAGTGTAAAAAATGGCGGGAAAATGGCAGCCATTTTAAAAATGGCCGTCCAAAACAAACTTTCATCATCACCATTCAACTTGGGATACCATGTTTGCCTTGAAAGTAGCTTTCATCTTCATTTTATTTCTATAATTCAGGAAAGAATAGCAAAAAACAGCATTTTGACCCCTATGTTCTATTTTTAGTAAGGGCGGACATGTTTTTTGACCAATCAAAAATCCAAGCATTAACTTTTTGCAGAATACCCTAAGGAACAATCTTACCAAGTTTCATTTGATTTTGAATAGTAGTTTTAGAGAAGAAGATTTTTGAAATAATAACATAAAAAAAAGCCAAAAATGTCAAAAAAGGGCAATAACTCTAACATCAGTTGAAAGATTTTCACAAAAATCAGCACGCAGGTAGCTCTCATCATGCTGAACACTTTCAACCTGCAGAATTTGGCGTAACCTAATGATTTTTGAGATATTTGCGAAAAACTGTTGTTTGACCCCTATGTTCTATTTTTAGTAACAGTGGCCATGTTTTTCGACTGATCAAAAATCGAAGCATAAACTTTGTGCAGGATACCCTAAGGAACAATCATGCTAAGTTTTATCCAAATCCATTCAGTAGTTTCAGAGAAGAAGATTTTTGAAATAATAATATAAAAAAAAAGCCAAAAATGTCAAAAAAGGGCAATAACTCTAACATAAGTTTACAGATTTTCACAAAAATCAGCACGCAGGTAGCTCTCATCATGCTGAACACTTTCAACCTGCAGAATTTGTCGTAACCTAATGATTTTTGAGATATTTGCGAAAAACTGTTGTTTGACCCCTATGTTCTATTTTTAGTAACAGTGGCCATGTTTTTCGACGGATCAAAAATCGAAGCATAAACTTTGTGCAGGATATCCTAAGGAACAATCATGCTAAGTTTTATCCAAATCCATTCAGTAGTTTCAGAGGAGAAGATTTTTGAAATAATAACATAAAAAAAAGCCAAAAATGTCAACAAGAGGCTCTCAAGAGCCTGAATCGCTCACCTGGTAAACAATGCACTATAAACTAAATTAATATATTAATGTTTGTTGTAAACTAAACTGAGTATTAAAGGTCACGTAAAATGCTGAAAATACCTTTAAAAACCTTTAAGAACCTCTGGAAAGAAATGGACATGAGTTCTCCCTACGCTTGATTAAGATACAGTCATGGTCAATCTGATGATTCATAATACAAAATACAAGCTTTAATTAATCTTCAAATACAAGTATAAATCTTTTGGTCTATATGTTGTCTTCGTTTTTAAAATGTTTGAAAGAAGTTATGTAAAAATTGTGGGTTAAGGCTTTTTATTGTACTTGAAAAGGAAATATTGCAGGAACAATCATGCTAAGTTTCATCAAATTCCCCCAAGTAGTTTCAGAGGAGAAGATGTTGAAAATTTGTTAACAACGACTATGACAGACACCAAGTGATGGCAATTAAAAGCTCACATACTATGAAGTTTAATCATTGTTATACAACATTCTCATCATCACCATTCACTAAGGATACCATGTTTACTTTAAAAACCAAATATTGTTGAAATCCGAGCAAGTGTAAACAAGAGGCTCTCAAGAGCCTGAATCGCTCACCTGGCAAACAATGGACTATAAACTAAATTAATATATTAATGTTTGTTGTAAATTAAACTGAGTATTAAAGGTCACGTAAAATGCTGAAAATACCTTTAAAAGCCTTTCAAGAACCTCTGGAAAGAAATGGGCATGAGTTCTCCCTATGCTTGATTAAGATACAGTCATGGTCAATCTGATGATTCACAATACAAAATACAAGCTTTAATTAATCTTCAAATACAAGTATAAATCTTTTGGTCTATATGTTGTCTTCGTTTTTAAAATGTTTGAAAGAAGTTATGTAAAAATTGTGGGTTAAGGCTTTTTATTGTACTTGAAAAGGAAATATTGCAGGAACAATCATGCTAAGTTTCATCCAAATCCCCCTAGTAGTTTCAGAGGAGAAGATGTTTGAAAATTTGTTAACAACGATTATGACAGACACCAAGTGATGGCAATTAAAAGCTCACATATTATGAAGTTTAATCATTGTTATACAACATTCTCATCATCACCATTCACTAAGGATACCATGTTTACTTTAAAAACCAAATATTGTTGAAATCCGAGCAAGTGTAAAAAATGGCGGGAAAATGGCAGCCATTTTAAAAATGGCCGTCCAAAACAAACTTTCATCATCACCATTCAACTCGGGATACCATGTTTGCCTTGAAAGTAGCTTTCATCTTCATTTTATTTCTATAATTCAGGAAAGAATAGCAAAAAACAGCATTTTGACCCCTATGTTCTATTTTTAGTAAGGGCTGACATGTTTTTTGACCAATCAAAAATCCAAGCATTAACTTTTTGCAGAATACCCTAAGGAACAATCTTACCAAGTTTCATTTGATTTTGAATAGTAGTTTCAGAGAAGAAGATTTTTGAAATAATAACATAAACAAGAGGCTCTCAAGAGCCTGAATCGCTCACCTGGCAAACAATGCACTATAAACTAAATCTCATCATCACCATTCACTAAGGATACCATGTTTACTTTAAAAACGAAATATTGTTGAAATCCGAGCAAGTGTAACAAGAGGCTCTCAAGAGCCTGAATCGCTCACCTGGCAAACAATGCACTATAAACTAAATCTCATCATCACCATTCACTAAGGATACCATGTTTACTTTAAAAACGAAATATTGTTGAAATCCAAGCAAGTGTAAAAAATGGCGGGAAAGTGGCAGCCATTTTTAAAAATGGCCGTCCAAAACAAACTTTCATCATCACCATTCAACTTGGGATACCATGTTTACCTTGAAAGTAGCTTTCATCTTCATTTTCTTTCTATAATTCAGGAAAAAATAAGCAAAAACAGCATTTTGACCCCTATGTTCTATTTTTAGTAAGGGTGGACATGTTTTTCGACTAATCAAAAATCCAAGCATTAACTTTTTGCAGGATACCCTAAGGAACAATCTTACCAAGTTTCATTTGATTTCAAATAGTAGTTTCAGACAGGAAGATTTTTGAAATAATAACATAAAAAAAAAGCCAAAAAATGTCAAAAAAGGGCAATAACTCTAACATCAGTTGACAGATTTTCACGCAAATCAGCACACAGGTAGCTCTCATCATGCTGAACACTTTCAACTTGCCAGAATTTGCCGTAACCTAATGATTTTTGAGATATTTCCGAAGAACTGTTGTTTGACCCCTATGTTCTATTTTTAGTAACAGTGGCCATGTTTTTCGACGGATCAAAAATCGGAGTATAAACTTTTTGCAGGATACCCTAAGGAACAATCTTACCAAGTTTCATTTGATTTTGAATAGCAGTTTCAGAGAAGAAGATTTTTGAAATAATAACATAAAAAAAACTGTTGTTTGACCCCTATGTTCTATTTTTAGCAACAGTGGCCATGTTTTTCGACGGATCAAAAATCGAAGCATAAACTTTGTGCAGGATACCCTAAGGAACAATCATGCTAAGTTTTATCCAAATCCATTCAGTAGTTTCAGAGGAGAAGATTTTTTAAATAATAACATTAAAAAAAGCCAAAAATGTCAAAAAAGGGCAATAACTCCTACATGGGTCGTTGGATCTTCTTCAAAATTTCAGGGCAGGTAGATCTTGAGGTGCTGAACACTTTTACCCTATGCCAGAATTTTGATATCTGTGACCGTTTCTGACTTATTTGCAAAAAACTGCGATTTACCCCTATGTTCTATTTTTAGCCATGACGGCCATGTTTTTATACGAATCAAAAATCCAAACAACAGATTTGTAGCACCCATACCAATTAATAACTGTACCAAGTTTGGTTGCAGTTGGACTTATGGTGTTGGAGGAGTTAACGTTTGAAAAAGTTAACGGACGACGGACGGACGGACGACGGACGCCAAGTGATGGCAATAGCTCACATGACCCTTCGGGTCAGGTGAGCTAAAAAATGGCGGGAAAGTGGCAGCCATTTTAAAAATGGCCGTCCAAAACAAACTTTCATCATCACCATTCAACTTGGGATACCATGTTTACCTTGAAAGTAGCTTTCGTCTTCATTTTCTTTCTATAATTCAGGAAAAAATAAGCAAAAACAGCATTTTGACCCCTATGTTCTATTTTTAGTAAGGGCGGACATGTTTTTCGACTAATCAAAAATCCAAGCATTAACTTTTTGCAGGATACCCTAAGGAACAATCTTACCAAGTTTCATTTGATTTCGAATAGTAGTTTCAGAGAAGAAGATTTTTGAAATAATAACATAAAAAAAAGCCAAAAAATGTCAAAAAAGGGCAATAACTCTAACATCAGTTGACAGATTTTCACGCAAATCAGCACACAGGTAGCTCTCATCATGCTGAACACTTTCAACTTGCCAGAATTTGCCGTAACCTAATGATTTTTGAGATATTTGCGAAGAACTGTTGTTTGACCCCTATGTTCTATTTTTAGTAACAGTGGCCATGTTTTTCGACGGATCAAAAATCGAAGCATAAACTTTTTGCAGGATACCCTAAGGAACAATCTTACCAAGTTTCATTTGATTTTGAATAGCAGTTTCAGAGAAGAAGATTTTTGAAATAATAACATAAAAAAAAACTGTTGTTTGACCCCTATGTTCTATTTTTAGCAACAGTGGCCATGTTTTTCGACGGATCAAAAATCGAAGCATAAACTTTGTGCAGGATACCCTAAGGAACAATCATGCTAAGTTTTATCCAAATCCATTCAGTAGTTTCAGAGGAGAAGATTTTTGAAATAATAACATAAAAAAAAGCCAAAAATGTCAAAAAAGGGCAATAACTCTAACATCAGTTGACAGATTTTCACGAAAATAAGCACACAGGTAGCTCTCATCATGCTGAACACTTTCAACCTGCCAGAATTTGCCATAACCTAATGATTTTTGAGATATTTGCGAAAAACTGTTGTTTGACCCCTATGTTCTATTTTTAGTAACAGTGGCCATGTTTTTCGATGGATCAAAAATCGAAGCATAAACTTTGTGCAGGATACCCTAAGGAACAATCATGCTAAGTTTTATCCAAATCCATTCAGTAGTTTCAGAGGAGAAGATTTTTGAAATAATAACATAAAAAAAAGCCAAAAATGTCAAAAAAAGGGTGATAACTCTGAAATGAGTGGTTGGATCTTCTTCAAAATTTCAGGGCAGGTAGATCTTGAGGTGCTGATCACTTTTACCCATGCCAGAATTTTGATATCTGTGACCGTTTCTGACTTATTTGCAAAAAACTGCGATTTACCCCTATGTTCTATTTTTAGCCATGACGGCCATGTTTTTATACGAATCAAAAATCCAAACAATAGATTTGTAGCACCCATACCAATTAATAACTGTAACAAGTTTGGTTGCAGTTGGACTTATGGTGTTGGAGGAGTTAACGTTTGAAAAAGTTAACGGACGACGGACGGACGACGGACACCAAGTGATAGCAATAGCTCACATGACCCTTCGGGTCAGGTGAGCTAAAAAGGGCAATAACTCTAACATCAGTATACAGATTTTCAAGAAAATCAGCACTCAGGTAGCTCTCATCATGCTGAACACTTTCAACCTGCCAGAGTTTGCCTTCACCTAATGATTTTTTAGATACTTGCGAAAAACTGTTGTTTGACCCCTATGTTCTATTTTTAGTAACAGTGGCCATGTTTTTCGACGGATCAAAAATCGAAGCATAAACTTTGTGCAGTATATCCTAAGGAACAATCATGCTAAGTTTTATCCAAATCCATTCAGTAGTTTCAGAGGAGAAGATTTTTGAAATAATAACATAAAAAAAAGCCAAAAATGTCAAACAAGAGGCTCTCAAGAGCCTGAATCGCTCACCTGGTAAACAATGCACTATAAACTAAATTAATATATTAATGTTTGTTGTAAACTAAACTGAGTATTAAAGGTCACGTAAAATGCTGAAAATACCTTTAAAAACCTTTAAGAACCTCTGGAAAGAAATGGGCATGAGTTCTCCCTATGCTTGATTAAGATACAGTCATGGTCAATCTGATGATTCATAATACAAAATACAAGCTTTAATTAATTTTCAAATACAAGTATAAATCTTTTGGTCTATATGTTGTCTTCGTTTTTAAAATGTTTGAAAGAAGTTATGTAAAAATTGTGGGTTAAGGCTTTTTATTGTACTTGAAAAGGAAATATTGCAGGAACAATCATGCTAAGTTTCATCACATTCCCCCAAGTAGTTTCAGAGGAGAAGATGTTGAAAATTTGTTAACAACGATTATGACAGACACCAAGTGATGGCAATTAAAAGCTCACATATTATGAAGTTTAATCATTGTTATATAACATTCTCATCATCACCATTCACTAAGGATACCATGTTTACTTTAAAAACCAAATATTGTTGAAATCCGAGCAAGTGTAAAAAATGGCGGGAAAATGGCAGCCATTTTAAAAATGGCCGTCCAAAACAAACTTTCATCATCACCATTCAACTCGGGATACCATGTTTGCCTTGAAAGTAGCTTTCATCTTCATTTTATTTCTATAATTCAGGAAAGAATAGCAAAAAAAAACATTTTGACCCCTATGTTCTATTTTTAGTAAGGGCGGACATGTTTTTTGACCAATCAAAAATCCAAGCATTAACTTTTTGCAGAATACCCTAAGGAACAATCTTACCAAGTTTCATTTGATTTTGAATAGTAGTTTTAGAGAAGAAGATTTTTGAAATAATAACATAAAAAAAAGCCAAAAATGTCAAAAAAGGGCAATAACTCTAACATCAGTTGAAAGATTTTCACAAAAATCAGCACGCAGGTAGCTCTCATCATGAAGACTTTCAACTTGCAGAATTTGGCGTAACCTAATGATTTTTGAGATATTTGCGAAAAACTGTTGTTTGACCCCTATGTTCTATTTTTAGTAACAGTGGCCATGTTTTTCGACGGATCAAAAATCGAAGCATAAACTTTGTGCAGGATACCCTAAGGAACAATCATGCTAAGTTTTATCCAAATCCATTCAGTAGTTTCAGAGGAGAAGATTTTTGAAATAATAATATAAAAAAAAAGCCAAAAATGTCAACAAGAGGCTCCCAGGAGCCTGAATCGCTCACCTGGTCCTTAAGCTTTAAGGGAGTCTTTCATGAGCTATTACCCCTATAATGGATCATCTGACAACTTCGACCCAATTCAGACTTTTGTAGAGCTCAATGAGCTGATTGTTTAAGCGAACAACAGCTTTTCTCTATCGACAATAGTTTTCATTCTATAGGGCAAAAACAAGAGAAAATGCTATTTTTGACATTTAAAGGGTCATCTATAAGGCATCAACAGTTATTTTGACATTTAAGGGACAAAACTTTAACTCCTAAAGGGCTCATTTAAACATTTTGCAAACTAAGGGAAATGCTATGAAAATGGTCAATTTTGATGTTCTAAGGGGAATAACTCCTAAAAGGAATGATCATACAACTTAATAAGTACAAATTTTAAAAAAAAATCAAGAAAAAGGGCAATAACTCCTACATGGGTGGTTACATCTTCAAAATTTCAAAGTAGGTTGATCTTGAGGTGTTGAACACTTTAGCTTTCCATCAGAATTTTGATATCTGTCACCATTTTTGAATTATTTGCAAAAAACTGCAATTTACCCCTATGTTCTATTTTTAGCCATGGCAGCCATGTTTTTTTTACAAATCAAAAATCCAAACGATAGTTTAGTAGCACTCATGCCAAGGAACAACTACACTAAGTTTGGTTGCAATTAAACTTATGGTGTAAGAGGAGTTAACGATTTTATTACAATGAATAAAGACTGCAAAAATGGTCAATTTTGACGATCTAAAAGGAACGAACCTACAACTTCGATCCTGTTACAAATTTTGTAGATCTTTGTGTGCCTAACAATATGAAATTTAAATTTTTCAAATTTCCTTTATAGTATCCAAGATATTGAGCTTAATAAGTGCAAAATTTGGAAAAAATGCAGAAAAAGGGCAATAACTCCTACATGGGTCGTTGGATCTTCTTCAAAATTTCAGGGCAGGTAGATCTTGAGGTGCTGAACACTTTTACCCTCTGCCAGAATTTTGATATCTGTTATGGTTTTTGAGTTATTTGCAAAAAACTGCAATTTACCCCTATGTTCTATTTTTAGCCATGGCGGCCATGTTTTTTTACGAATCAAAAATCCAAACGATAGTTTTGTAGCACATATACCAATAAACAACTGTACGAGGTTTGGTTGCAATTGGACTTATGGTGTCGGACGAGTTAACGTTTGAAAAATTGTTAACAGACGACGACGACGACAGACGACGACGACGGACGCCAAGTGATGGTAAAAGCTCACATGGACCTTTGGTCCAGGTGAGCTAAAAAAGGGCAATAACTCTAACATCAGTATACAGATTTTCAAGAAAATCAGCACTCAGGTAGCTCTCATCATGCTGAACACTTTCAACCTGCCAGAGTTTGCCTTAACCTAATGATTTTTTAGATACTTGCGAAAAACTGTTATTTGACCCCTATGTTCTATTTTTAGTAACAGTGGCCATGTTTTTCGACGGATCAAAAATCGAAGCATAAACTTTGTGCAGGATATCCTAAGGAACAATCATGCTAAGTTTTATCCAAATCCATTCAGTAGTTTCAGAGGAGAAGATTTTTGAAATAATAACATAAAAAAAAGCCAAAAATGTCAAAAAAAGGGTGATAACTCTGAAATGAGTGGTTGGATCTTCTTCAAAATTTCAGGGCAGGTAGATCTTGAGGTGCTGATCACTTTTACCCATGCCAGAATTTTGATATCTGTGACCGTTTCTGACTTATTTGCAAAAAACTGCGATTTACCCCTATGTTCTATTTTTAGCCATGACGGCCATGTTTTTATACGAATCAAAAATCCAAACAATAGATTTGTAGCACCCATACCAATTAATAACTGTAACAAGTTTGGTTGCAGTTGGACTTATGGTGTTGGAGGAGTTAACGTTTGAAAAAGTTAACGGACGACGGACGGACGACGGACACCAAGTGATAGCAATAGCTCACATGACCCTTCGGGTCAGGTGAGCTAAAAAGGGCAATAACTCTAACATCAGTATACAGATTTTCAAGAAAATCAGCACTCAGGTAGCTCTCATCATGCTGAACACTTTCAACCTGCCAGAGTTTGCCTTCACCTAATGATTTTTTAGATACTTGCGAAAAACTGTTGTTTGACCCCTATGTTCTATTTTTAGTAACAGTGGCCATGTTTTTCGACGGATCAAAAATCGAAGCATAAACTTTGTGCAGTATATCCTAAGGAACAATCATGCTAAGTTTTATCCAAATCCATTCAGTAGTTTCAGAGGAGAAGATTTTTGAAATAATAACATAAAAAAAAGCCAAAAATGTCAAACAAGAGGCTCTCAAGAGCCTGAATCGCTCACCTGGTAAACAATGCACTATAAACTAAATTAATATATTAATGTTTGTTGTAAACTAAACTGAGTATTAAAGGTCACGTAAAATGCTGAAAATACCTTTAAAAACCTTTAAGAACCTCTGGAAAGAAATGGGCATGAGTTCTCCCTATGCTTGATTAAGATACAGTCATGGTCAATCTGATGATTCATAATACAAAATACAAGCTTTAATTAATTTTCAAATACAAGTATAAATCTTTTGGTCTATATGTTGTCTTCGTTTTTAAAATGTTTGAAAGAAGTTATGTAAAAATTGTGGGTTAAGGCTTTTTATTGTACTTGAAAAGGAAATATTGCAGGAACAATCATGCTAAGTTTCATCACATTCCCCCAAGTAGTTTCAGAGGAGAAGATGTTGAAAATTTGTTAACAACGATTATGACAGACACCAAGTGATGGCAATTAAAAGCTCACATATTATGAAGTTTAATCATTGTTATATAACATTCTCATCATCACCATTCACTAAGGATACCATGTTTACTTTAAAAACCAAATATTGTTGAAATCCGAGCAAGTGTAAAAAATGGCGGGAAAATGGCAGCCATTTTAAAAATGGCCGTCCAAAACAAACTTTCATCATCACCATTCAACTCGGGATACCATGTTTGCCTTGAAAGTAGCTTTCATCTTCATTTTATTTCTATAATTCAGGAAAGAATAGCAAAAAAAAACATTTTGACCCCTATGTTCTATTTTTAGTAAGGGCGGACATGTTTTTTGACCAATCAAAAATCCAAGCATTAACTTTTTGCAGAATACCCTAAGGAACAATCTTACCAAGTTTCATTTGATTTTGAATAGTAGTTTTAGAGAAGAAGATTTTTGAAATAATAACATAAAAAAAAGCCAAAAATGTCAAAAAAGGGCAATAACTCTAACATCAGTTGAAAGATTTTCACAAAAATCAGCACGCAGGTAGCTCTCATCATGAAGACTTTCAACTTGCAGAATTTGGCGTAACCTAATGATTTTTGAGATATTTGCGAAAAACTGTTGTTTGACCCCTATGTTCTATTTTTAGTAACAGTGGCCATGTTTTTCGACGGATCAAAAATCGAAGCATAAACTTTGTGCAGGATACCCTAAGGAACAATCATGCTAAGTTTTATCCAAATCCATTCAGTAGTTTCAGAGGAGAAGATTTTTGAAATAATAATATAAAAAAAAAGCCAAAAATGTCAACAAGAGGCTCCCAGGAGCCTGAATCGCTCACCTGGTCCTTAAGCTTTAAGGGAGTCTTTCATGAGCTATTACCCCTATAATGGATCATCTGACAACTTCGACCCAATTCAGACTTTTGTAGAGCTCAATGAGCTGATTGTTTAAGCGAACAACAGCTTTTCTCTATCGACAATAGTTTTCATTCTATAGGGCAAAAACAAGAGAAAACGCTATTTTTGACATTTAAAGGGTCATCTATAAGGCATCAACAGTTATTTTGACATTTAAGGGACAAAACTTTAACTCCTAAAGGGCTCATTTAAACATTTTGCAAACTAAGGGAAATGCTATGAAAATGGTCAATTTTGATGTTCTAAGGGGAATAACTCCTAAAAGGAATGATCATACAACTTAATAAGTACAAATTTTAAAAAAAAATCAAGAAAAAGGGCAATAACTCCTACATGGGTGGTTACATCTTCAAAATTTCAAAGTAGGTTGATCTTGAGGTGTTGAACACTTTAGCTTTCCATCAGAATTTTGATATCTGTCACCATTTTTGAATTATTTGCAAAAAACTGCAATTTACCCCTATGTTCTATTTTTAGCCATGGCAGCCATGTTTTTTTTACAAATCAAAAATCCAAACGATAGTTTAGTAGCACTCATGCCAAGGAACAACTACACTAAGTTTGGTTGCAATTAAACTTATGGTGTAAGAGGAGTTAACGATTTTATTACAATGAATAAAGACTGCAAAAATGGTCAATTTTGACGATCTAAAAGGAACGAACCTACAACTTCGATCCTGTTACAAATTTTGTAGATCTTTGTGTGCCTAACAATATGAAATTTAAATTTTTCAAATTTCCTTTATAGTATCCAAGATATTGAGCTTAATAAGTGCAAAATTTGGAAAAAATGCAGAAAAAGGGCAATAACTCCTACATGGGTCGTTGGATCTTCTTCAAAATTTCAGGGCAGGTAGATCTTGAGGTGCTGAACACTTTTACCCTCTGCCAGAATTTTGATATCTGTTATGGTTTTTGAGTTATTTGCAAAAAACTGCAATTTACCCCTATGTTCTATTTTTAGCCATGGCGGCCATGTTTTTTTACGAATCAAAAATCCAAACGATAGTTTTGTAGCACATATACCAATAAACAACTGTACGAGGTTTGGTTGCAATTGGACTTATGGTGTCGGACGAGTTAACGTTTGAAAAATTGTTAACAGACGACGACGACGGACGCCAAGTGATGGTAAAAGCTCACATGGACCTTTGGTCCAGGTGAGCTAAAAAAGGGCAATAACTCTAACATCAGTATACAGATTTTCAAGAAAATCAGCACTCAGGTAGCTCTCATCATGCTGAACACTTTCAACCTGCCAGAGTTTGCCTTAACCTAATGATTTTTTAGATACTTGCGAAAAACTGTTATTTGACCCCTATGTTCTATTTTTAGTAACAGTGGCCATGTTTTTCGACGGATCAAAAATCGAAGCATAAACTTTGTGCAGGATATCCTAAGGAACAATCATGCTAAGTTTTATCCAAATCCATTCAGTAGTTTCAGAGGAGAAGATTTTTGAAATAATAACATAAAACAAGAGGCTCACCAGAGCCTGTATCGCTCACCTGGAGTCTGTTTTCATTGGACAATTAATCAACTATTTGACCAAGTTTGTTGCAATTGGTTCAATTGTTCAGGGAAAATTTGTTGAAGATTTATTTTTCATAAGGTTTAATGTTAAAATATGTTCCCTGGTGGTGGTAGTCCTGGCAGGAAGTTGACAAAATTGACCAGGAATAAGGGTGAACCTTAAATAAATGTAACAGAACCCGACCTCAAATTAAACAAACCAATAACTCCTAAATAGAATTTGGGATTCCCTTCAAAATTTCAGGGTAGGTAGATCTCAACATGGCAAACATTTTTCAATTTATATTTCACTTCTATCTCAAATAGTTTTGGAGATATTCAAAAATGTTAAAATTTTGAAAATTTGACAAAAAAAGGGCAATAACTCCTAAATGGGTTTTGGGATTTCCTTTAAAATTTCAGGGTATGTAGATCTCAACATGGCAAACATTTTTCAAATTTACATTTCACTTCTATCTCAAATAGTTTTGGAGATAAATGACGAAAAATGTTAAATTATGAAAATTTGACGAAAAAAGGACAATAACTCCTAAATGGGTTTTACGATTTCCTTCAAAATTTCAGGTTAGGTAGACCTTGTCATGCTGATCAATTTTACCCCATGTCAGATTTTTGATATCTGTAACAGTTTTTAAGTTATAAGCCAAAAACAACACATGCACCCCTATATTCTATTTTTAGCTATGACAGCCATGTTTTATGTCAGATCAAAATTGAGGATGGTTTGTAGAGGACATGTCATAGATCATTCCTACTAAGTTTCAAACCAATCGGCCCAGCAGTTTCAGAGAAGAAGATTTTTGAATAAAAAAATTTTGAAAATTTGACAAAAAAAGGGCAACAACTCCTAAATGGGTTTTGGGATTTCCTTTAAAATTTCAGGGTAGGTAGATCTCAACATGGCAAACATTTTTCAAATTTACATTTCACTTCTATCTCAAATAGTTTTGGAGATAAATGACGAAAAATGTTAAAATTTTGAAAATTTGATGAAAAAAGGGCAATAACCCCTAAATGGGTTTTGGAATTTCCTTCAAAATTTCAGGGCAGGTAGATCTTGTCATGCTGATCAATTTTACCCCATGTCAGATTTTCGATATCTGTAATGGTTTTTGAGTTATTAGCAAAAAACAGCAATTTACCCCTATGTTCTATTTTTAGTAACAGCGGCCATGTTTTTCGACGGATCAAAAATCCCCACATCAGTTCTATGCAGGGTACCCCAAGGAACATTCATACCAAGTTTGGTTCTAATTAGTCAAGTAGTTTCAGAGGAGAAGATTTTTGAAATAATAACATAAAAAAAGCCAAAAATGTCAAAAAAGGGTAATAACTCTAACATCAGTTGACAGATTTTCACGAAAATCAGCATACAGGTAGCTCTCATCATGGTGAACACTTTCAACCTGCCAGAATTTGCCATAACCTAATGATTTTTGAGATATTTGCGAAAAACTGTTGTCTGACCCCTATGTTCTATTTTTAGTAACAGCGGCCATGTTTTTCGACGGATCAAAAATCCCCACATCAGTTCTATGCAGGATACCCCAAAGAACATTCGTACCAAGTATGGTTCTAATTGGTCAAGTAGTTTCAGAGGAGAAGAGTTTTGAAAAATTGTTAACGACGACGACGGACGACGACGGACGACGACAGACGACGACGGACGACGACGGACGCCAAGTGATGGCAATAGCTCACATGGCCTTCGGCCAGGTGAGCTAAAAAAGCCAACTAGAGGCTCTCAAGAGCCTGTGTCGCTCACCTGTATCTAATGTGATTTTGGAAATTATGTAAAATTATATAATGATTGAGACCAAGATTGGTTTAATTTGACACAGTATTTAAAATTAAAAACAGGTCATCTTAGTGTAGTCTTACAATAGCTACTGAAGACATCTTATCATTATTATTTTTGAATATGTGGTCAAGTTGTGACCATTCAGAATTTTTTTTACAATTTTCTGATAGACTTCTAAACATCTTGGATGATGGATCGGCAACAAAGTAACAACATTTGGTCAGCAAAGTTTCATTCCATTCAGTGGTTCTCTAAAAGAAGTCATTTGTATGCATTTCCCATAGGGTCCTATGTTAAACTAAGTTCCCCGCTGGCGGCCATCTTGGATTATGGATCGGCTACAAAGTAACAACACTTGGTCAGCACCTCACAAGGAACATTCATGCCATGTTTGGTTTCATTCCATTCAACGGTTCTCTAAAAGAAGTCATTTGTATGCATTTCCCATAGGGTCCTATGTTAAACTAAGTCCCCCTCTGGCGCCCATCTTGGATGATGGATCGGCTACAAAGTAACAACACTTGGTCAGCACCTCATAAGGAACATTCATGCCAGATTTAGTTTCATTCCATTCAGTGGTTCTCTAAAAGAAGTCATTTGTATGCATTTCCCATAGGGTCCTATGTTAAACTAAGTTCCCCGCTGGCGGCCATCTTGGATGATGGATCGGCTACAAAGTAACAACACTTGGTCAGCACCTCATAAGGAACATTCATGCCAGATTTAGTTTCATTCCATTCAGTGGTTCTCTAAAAGAAGTCATTTGTATGCATTTCCCATAGGTTCCTATGTTAAACTAAGTTCCCCGCTGGCGGCCATCTTGGATGATGGATCGGCTACAAAGTAACAACACTTGGTCAGCACCTCATAAGGAACATTCATGCCATGTTTGGTTTCATTCCATTCAGTGGTTCTCTAGAAGAAGTTCAAAATGTAAAATGTTAACGACGACGCCGGACGACGGACGACGACGGACGACGGACGCCAAGTGATGAGAAAAGCTCACTTGACCCTTTGGGTCAGGTGAGCTAAAAATGTCAAAAAAGGGCAATAACTCTAACATCAGTTGACAGATTTTCACGAAAATAAGCACACAGGTAGCTCTCATCAAGCTGAACACTTTCAACCTGCCAGAATTTGCCATAACCTAATGATTTTTGAGATATTTGCGAAAAACTGTTGTTTGACCCCTATGTTCTATTTTTAGTAACAGTGGCCATGTTTTTCAATGGATCAAAAATCGAAGCATAAATTTTGTGCAGGATACCCTAAGGAACAATCATGCTAAGTTTTATCTAAATCCATTCAGTAGTTTCAGAGGAGAAGATTTTTGAAATAATAACATAAAAAAAAGCCAAAAATGTCAAAAAAAGGGTGATAACTCTGAAATGAGTGGTTGGATCTTCTTCAAAATTTCAGGGCAGGTAGATCTTGAGGTGCTGATCACTTTTACCCATGCCAGAATTTTGATATCTGTGACCGTTTCTGACTTATTTGCAAAAAACTGCGATTTACCCCTATGTTCTATTTTTAACCATGACAGCCATGTTTTTATACGAATCAAAAATCCAAACAATAGATTTGTAGCACCCATACCAATTAATAACTGTACCAAGTTTGGTTGCAGTTGGACTTATGGTGTTACAGGAGTTAACGTTTGAAAAAGTTAACGGACGACGGACGACGACGGACGCCAAGTGATAGCAATAGCTCACATGACCCTTCGGGTCAGGTGAGCTAAAAAGGGCAATAACTCTAACATCAGTTGACAAATTTTCACGAAAATAAGCACACAGGTAGCTCTCATCATGCTGAACACTTTCAACCTGCTAGAATTTGCCATAACCTAATGATTTTTGAGATATTTGCGAAAAACTGTTGTTTGACCCCTATGTTCTATTTTTAGTAACAGTGGCCATGTTTTTCGATGGATCAAAAATCGAAGCATAAACTTTGTGCAGGATACCCTAAGGAACAACATGCTAAGTTTTATCCAAATCCATTCAGTTGTTTCAGAGGAGAAGATTTTTGAAATAATAACATAAAAAAAAGCCAAAAATGTCAAAAAAAAGGGTGATAACTCTGAAATGAGTGATTGGATCTTCTTCAAAATTTCAGGGCAGGTAGATCTTTAGGTGCTGATCACTTTTACCCTATGCCAGAATTTTGATATCTGTGACCGTTTCTGACTTATTTGCAAAAAACTGCGATTTACCCCTATGTTCTATTTTTAGCCATGACAGCCATGTTTTTATACGAATCAAAAATCCAAACAATAGATTTGTAGCACCCATACCAATTAATAACTACCAAGTTTGGTTGCAGTTGGACTTATGGTGTTTGAGGAGTTAACGTTTGAAAAAGTTAACGGACGGACGACGGACGCCAAGTGATAGCAATAGCTCACATGACCCTAATAACATTACATCCCTATTAAATAATTATATTAGCAGTAGTGATTTTGTAAGAGGGGAAACAAAAGTAAATGTTGTACCAAATGCAACTACGTAAAATAAGAAACAGTAGTGGAGATTGCAAAAAGCAGAATTCCACTACAAAATAGAACAAAATCATCCCTGATAAGAATTCAGATCGGATTTTGACAACTGTGGAAGGAGAGTGGAAATGATACTCCAGTAGCCATTTTACTATGTACAATAGTGGAATTGTAATGGACAAATCGGGACTTCCAAGATTCCAAGAGTGAAATTCCACATTAAAGTGGAAGAAAATAAGGTCTGAGACTTACAAGTTGATGCATTTAGAGCTACATATGAAGCTGAGAATCCTTCGTGGGCTATACTACTGTCAGATACAAACAACACTGTCATTACATTGTCTGAAGATGTCACAACTGGTGGTGCTGTGGATCCACATCTCCTGTAAGGGAAAATACTATTATGACTAAAACAATTAATGAAATTTTCTTTTCTGTAGACAAGTTGAAAGATTCTATTACTTTCAGTTTTAAGAGCACTTTTAAATAGAAACAGAAAACTCAAAACTTAAATCCTTCTTTTGAATTAAAATCATGAAGCATTCAACTAAGCTTTAGGTTTTTGGTAAAGTAAGTAGTTTGTTACAAGAATTATATCTAAAATTCTGGTAAAAAGTTCACATTAATCATACCTGTGTGTCACAGGCTCTTGTCTCAGAAGAATTCACTTTTGAATGATTTCATATGCCTAAAGCGCTGTTGATTGGGGGAAGTAAGGTAGGCGTTTAATATTTTTTTTATTGATCCAAAAGTTTTGAGCGAGACCGAAAGGTGAAAGCGATAATTCTTTGGAAATCGAAGCAGGCGCGTAAAATTGTATTGCCCGAGTTACGGACCTTTTCTTTTCTCTTGGCATATATAATTTTTTTTTTCTGAGACAAGCCCCTGTGCTGTGTGTTCTGCACAGAAAATGTGCGAGTCTTCCAAGGAAGACATGTGTTGCCTGCAGAAGTCAATTTTTACAAAAAAAATTTTAAAATTTTCTAAAAATGAAATATATATATGCACACCTGTTCATTAAGGTTAATGCACAGAGAAAGTTTCATCAAATTCCTTTGAGCCGTTTACGAGTACTTGAGGATAGAAGAAAAGTGTGATGACGCAAGACAACAGATAGTGATCCCTATGTGTCGACCATGCGTTCCGCAGGCGACACAATAAAATGTGTAAATTGTTGTCTTAACCCTTTTGTTGACAAGCTCCGGTTTACCGGGATTCCCGAGCCAACTTGCTGACGACAAGTCCCGGTTTACCGGGATTATCACAAAGGTTTTATATTTCCCGTTCTTGGAGCGAACATCAGGAGTTATCTTTCTTATATTTGATACCCGGACAAAGATAAAATATTGGAGGATCTTTTACAAAAAAAAACACAGGGAAAAGACCAAAATTGAGGATTTTATGGGATTTTAAAGTTAGGAAAATGAATTTTAGAAATTTTTTGGCAAGATTGGATGCAGGGAAAGTATGTATTTCATATCAAACATGCCAAATTTTTCCAAAATTGATTGGAATGGACATCGATAATCAGAGCTTTATTTCTTGAAATAATTTTTATAATTTTTAAAGACAAAAGTGCATATTTAGAGCGATTTTTAACGAAATTTGAAGAATTTCAACGTATGGAGCCATGGAAACCACTGTTAGCTGCTAAATCTTCGCATTTTCATTCAAAAACTAAAAATATTGTGAAGAGAACATATTTTATTAACATTCATATTCAAATAAAGAATAAATGGCCCCAAATTAATGCTCTAAAAAGAAGTAGCCACTTAAGTCTGCCATCTTGTCAGGGAATCCATCGTGCAAGGGTTACTTCCTGTGGGGACTCCATCGGTGAAAGGGTTAAAATACAAAATATTTGTATGAGCATCACAAATAGGAAGAACCTTTCCTTACCTCATATGAAAAGTCTATATTTTAATATTAGGATATTTTCAATGCACATCATAATACAAATTGAAAATAAAACTTATCATCTTATTTTCTATCCTCATCACAATTTTTTAATAAAAGAAGAATGTGTCTGAGAACACGAATGCCCCCACCCAAGCTGGCTTATAAAACTTGAAAATACATTTTGAAGGCATTTGATGTCACTGCTAGTTTTTAAAGAGTTCTATTGTTCTAGTCTTAGGTATTTGCAATTTTCCAAGTTACAAAGTGGCATAACTCTAGAAGGTAAATGACTCACAGCCCACATTCGAACTCTGTCTGCATGTTGTGGTTCTCAGCATTGTGTGCGAGTTTCATAAAATTTGGGTAATGCAAACTTGTGTAATAGTGCAGAAACAAAAAAAATTACAATTTTCTAAGTTATAAAGGGCATAACCCTAGAACTGTAAATGACTCACTGTCCAAATTCGAACTCTGTCTGAATGTTGTGGTTCTTAGCATTGTATGTGAGCATCATAAAATTTGGACGAGGCAAACTTTATAGTGTGGAAACGAAAAAATTTTCCAAGTTATTAGGGGGCATAACTCTAGAACGGTAAATGACTCACTGCCTAAATTTGAGCTCTGTTGTACATTGTTGTGGTTCTTAGCATTGTATATGAGTTTCATAAAATGTGAACGAGACAAACTTAAGTTAGAGTGGGGAAACCAAAATTGGACGGACGATCAAGGGTAACACTTAATGCCCCCTTCGCCTTGCAGCGGGGGCATAAAATAAAATTATCTTACTTTCCTAAGCCACTTCCAGGTGTAGCTGTAGCATTATCAAATACTTGTACATAGTCAAATCTGCAATTAGTGGTATCTTCAATGCTAAAGGTGTTAAAGGTCAGCCTTATCACAAGCCCTGGATTAACTCTGATCTGCCATGTACAGTTGACTCCATGAGGATAAACATTTGGATGACCTGGACTCGTAAAACTTCCTGTGTCTTCTGTCAGAATGCCTCCACAAGCTAACAAATAATTTTTTATGCAAAATCAAATATTTTCATTATTTAAGATATTTTATTTATAATTTTGGATTTGTGACCATTTAAATGATTCAACAGATTTCAAAATTTTTTGATACAAAACAAAACAAGCAAGATTTATATGAAACAAGTAGGAACTGGAAAGTTTGCGAAGCCCAGGTAAACCTTCCGAATGGCAGATAAAGATAATACATGTGTCTGCATATTTTTTACTCATCGAAATTTGATCCAAATAGTTTCTTTAACATTATTTTTTATTTTCATAAAAGATGATGTAAGTCCATAAATAATCTGTTTTGTCTAATTTACTGCTTTTTTCCTGTTTTATCATATCAGAAGGAAAAGTCTGCACAAGATTTTGCTTGTCTGCAGCAATGTTGTTGAAACTTTTTATGATGGAAAACCACTTCAGATTTCTCACCTATCAACTTGAGCTGCTATAAATTTTCTGAAACCTCTTCACTAAAGAGCTGAAAACTAAACATTGCCCATGAAGCCTGCAAACCTAGATAATGTATTAATCCTAAGATTATATAAATCCAAAACATATATAGTATACCTGCACTGCTGGCTGCATACAAAGCCTGGAAACCAAGATTATGTACAGATCCATCCGATACAAACTTGACCCACATGGTGTTCTGTGTCGTGGTAACTGGGTCAGGCACTTGGCTACCACAAACCTTATTGATGAGGCTAGAATCAGAAGATGGCCCATCTCTGATCTGAAGAAATAGATATAAATAGATAACTGCTATTCTGTTCATAAATATCAGAAAAAAACAAGAAATGGATTAATGTCAAGAATTATAGTATAACTAATCGATGAATTCAAATAACGGAAATAAACAATGTGTGACCGAACTAAGCAGTAATTTACGAGTGCGCACAAGTTATTTACAGCTGTAGTTCGGTCACAAGTTGTTTATTTCTGGTATTTCAATTCAGTGATTATAAATACTTTTTATTACATTGTACAGAATCTAGAATTTTAGCAGAAATAAATTGAAATAAAACGGACTATGTTTTTTTATATCTCTCTGCTGCAATTGTAACGTCACTTCCTAGAGTGAAAGAACAGCTGTTCTTTTCACATGTGATTTACTAGATTTTCCTTCACTCTGATGCTACGGTAAATCACAGGTTACAATCTAATAAGGCAACATCCCATATATGAACCGAACACACCTGAATTAGACATCTAGTTGTCTAACTTCACAACCTCTGACAATTTGAAAATCCCACACCATACCACAAGCCCTAAATGGCCCTGACAAAATAACTAAACGAATACATCATTGGAAAACACACAACATCCAATCAGATCTAAAAATGTAAATAAACTAGAGAATTTAAATTCACAATACATGCCAGTGAGTATGCCAGTATAGTCAACTCAAACTTCAGGCGACTTAACAATTTTTGGGGCGACTTCAACTTTGCTTTTGACGAGAGTTTGTGCAAACTGAAACACTAATAGGCGATGAGCCCAGTTAATCCAGTTAATAGCTCTGTTCTTGGGTTCATGTTTTTTGTAACTACTTTGTTCTTGATAAAAATAACTAGAGGCTCTCAATAGCCTGTATCGCTCACCTGGATTTAACTTTCCACCTTGAGCAGACCCAAAAATTTAAGTGTTACAGTCAATTTGGCTGGTTTTTCTATAGGATTCTATGTTAAACTAATTTCAGCTGTGGCAGCCATCTTGGTTGACAGTCCAGGTCAACAAATACATTTCTAAAAGAAAACAATTTAAGGACCATTTCTGCTAAGTCTTGTTCCAATTGGCTAAGCGGTTTCAGACAAGAAGATTTTTAAATGAATTTTCCTATAGGGTCCAATATTTAACAAAGTTTGGTGTGGCAGCCATCTTGGTTGACAATCCGGGTGATCGGACATATTTCTGAAAGAGGACATCCTAAGGACCAATGCTGCAAAGTCTGATTCCAATATGTCAAGTGGTTTCAGACAAGAAGATTTTTCAATTAATTTTCCTATAGGGTCCTGTGTTAAACTAAGTTCGGTTATGGCGGCCATCTTGGTTGACAGTCTGGGTCATCGCACACACCTCTGTAAGAGGACCATCTAAGGACCATTGCTGACAAGTCTGGTTCCAATTGCTCAAGTGGTTTAAGACAAGAAGATTTTTCAATGAATTTTCCCATAGGGCCCTATGTTGCTGGATGCTGTCTTTAAAGGGCAAAAACTCCTATAAGGGGTCAATCATTGATTTTGGTCATGTTGACTTATTTATAGATCTTACTTTGTTGAACATTTTTGCTGTTTACAATTTGTCTTTATCTATAATAATATTCAAGTTAATAACCTCTAACTGCAAAATTTCCTTAAAATTAACAATTCAGAGGCAATAACCCAACAAAGGGTTGACCGATTCGTCTAAAAATTTCATGACAGGTAGATCTTGACCTGATGAACATTTTTACCCTAGATACCCTAATGATGCTTGTGGCCAAGTTTGGTTAAATTTGGCCCGATAGTTTCAGAGGAGAACATTTTTGTAAAAGTTAATGACGACGACGGACGCCAAGTGATGAGAATAGCTCACTTGACCCTTTGGGTCAGGTGAGCTAAAAATGTGTGTGATGGATCAAGAGCTTTGTAATTTACTTTAAATCATACAAACATTTATTTCATACTTTTTCTAAAGAAAAATAGCAAAATTTTGTTTAAAATTTTAATCAGAATTTTAGAAATGTACATCCCAGGACTGTCTTAAAATATTGGCAGATTTAGTCTTTCAGATTAATGACTAACATGTATGAATAAAATATTATAAATACATGTATATTTTACCTCTAAGTAATCATAGGAACAGTCATCTGACCCCTCAAGGTCAAATGCATTAAAGGTCAAGGTGACTCTGCTACCAACAGGAAGACTGATGATATAAATACATTCTTTGTTGCCTGGGTAATGGTCTGGATAGTAAGGTGACTGAATAGTACCTTCCTCACTAGTAAATGTTCCTCCACAACCTTAACAGATATAAACATTGATAAATTTCAATTCATCAAAAAGATCAAAATTCAGAATCAAAAATAAAATGGCCTCAAAATGTCTCTAATTTGGTTTTTCAAAAAAAAAATTCTGACAAAAATAAAATGAAGACAAAATTCAAGTTGATATCTTTCTTTTTTTATTCTGAAATGGCTTCACACATGAGTATAGTGTCTGGATTTTTTAAGCAAAAAATGGGCAAGAGCAGATGGAATGAGTATGAAATTTTTGAAAAGGGTTTTCAATTCATTTTTATTTTCAAACATTTATCACACAGACAACCTGACTTTCAAAGCAATTTTTGTCCCGTACTACCTGTAGTATAAGTTGCTTTGAACCCTGTTCCTCTGTTACTTGCATCTGACCTAAATTCTATATACAGACTATTTCCTGTTGATGTCAATGTTGCTGGAATGCTATTGCCACAGTAACGACCTAGAAGGTTTCCATTTTCATCCGATCCATCTCTGACCTATAAACAAAGATTAACTAGAACTATATTCTAATATATGAAATGATCCAAGCTTGGAAATTTTTCAAAGTTGTATACATAATTAAATACAAGAGGAAGTTACAGAAAAGAAGATGAATAAGCATAGAAATAATAATTGAAAACGTAACGGAACGGGTACCAACCACGGAACTCGGATCATGGATATTTTGGGTTTACTAAATTAATCTACGTTAATTAAAGCAATTACTATATGAAATTAGAAAGTATATTACATGCACTAACTATTATTATATAATATTTATGATGATCATCGTCTCGGAGGTAAAACGGCTAGAAAATTTCAGTCCGCAAATTTAATATTATAGATTTGGATTTCTATTCATTGCTTAGTGCCACCTGTGGAACATAATCTGAATTTTTTCCATTAGAAAATCAGGTTAAAAATGAGGTCAATGGCATCAACTGGATTTTCGTTATTTTTAAATCAATGATAAAACATTTTCTATACAGAGATATAGTACATGTAAGTTATTTTTATCTTGCACTTTTATTCATTGATAAAAAAAGAAATACAAAGTGGGGATTTTTGTCATCTGGTTTCACAAAAATACAATATACACCCACATTCATAAAAGCCAAAATAATGATCAGAAATTAAATCAAATTCTCCACTTCCTTTTATCTCCACCTGACAATAGGATAAACATCGTTATCTGTTAGAAAGGAAACAGTAACATCAAATATTTCCACTTTTTTTACTTCCCTGTACTGAAATTGATATAATGTTTATTTCGAATCATGATAACCGGATAAAACTCTTAGAACTCTTAGGTTTGTCATTGTCTTATTTATGAGTTTGTATCCTGCCATTATCTTATTTCATGATGTATGAATCACCATCATTCAAATTAAACTACTTGTCTATATATAGCTACAAACCCTTTTGGCTTTAATAAATTAATGCATGAGAAGATACTTTTTCAAGATTTTTTTTTTTATTTAAAAACTCAAACTTAATTGTTACATTACTACAATATTATGTATCATCTCTGGCACAGAATCAGGGTCAACACAAGAAATTTCTTACAATTCAAAGCTAACATGAGGTTGCACATGTTATCATGCAAAGTATACCCCCTACTCTTTTCTAATTTTGAAAATTGGGAAAACAGACTTGAAAACATAAAGGTATTGTAAAATTTCTAATGGCAAACAGGACGTAGTTCCTTGAAAGACCTGCAAATAGGAGAGACGATACAACTCATGGTAATAAAGCTGCAGGCCAAATATCAAAACATTTTGTCGCACAGAAGCCGAGAAAAGTTTGACGAAAAATTTCATGTAAACATAAGGTATTGTAAAATTTGTAAGTATCGGCAAACAGGAAGTGGTTCCTTGACAGACCTGATAATATGAGAGATGATCAACTCATGGTCATAAAGCTACAGGCCAAATATCAAAACATTCTGTTGCACAGAAGCCAAGATAAGTGTGTCGAAAAATTTCAGTCTGAACAGACGGACGGACAAGGTGAATCCAGTACACCACACACTCCGTAGAGTGGGGGTATAACTAGAGGCTCTAAAGAGCCTGTGTCGCTCACCTGTATCTAATGTGATTTTGGAAATTATGTAAAATTATATAATGATTGAGACCAAGATTGGTTTAATTTGACACAGTATTTAAAATTAAAAACAGGTCATCTTAGTGTAGTCTTACAATAGCTACTGAAGACATCTTATCATTATTATTTTTGAATATGTGGTCAAGTTGTGACCATTCAGAATTTTTTTTTTACAATTTTCTGATAGACTTCTAAACAGTTAACTTCTATGTTCTTTTTTAGCAAAGGCGGTTTGATGGCAGGGTCATCCGATACTTTTTTTTCAAACAAGTCATGATAACCTACTGAAAATTGTGGCCAAGTTTATTTCTATTCAGCCCAGATCAAGTAGAGAATTTTGTAAAAAAAATGTTAAAAATTGTATATATAATGGCCATAAAGGTATCAGCTACAAAGTAACAACACTTGGTCAGCACCACATAAGAAACATTCCTGCCATATTTGGTGTCATTCCATTCAGTGGTTCTCTAAAAGAAGACATTTGTATGTATTTCTCATAGGGTCTTATGTTAAACTAAGTCCCCTGCTGGCGGCCATCTTGGATGATGGATCGGCTACAAAGTAACAACACTTGGTTAGCACCTCATAAAGAACATTCATGCCATGTTGGTTTGATTCCATACTGTGGTTCTCTAAAAGAAGACATTTGTATGTATTTCCCATAGGGTCCTATGTTAAACTAAGTCCCCTGATGGTGGCCATCTTGGATGATGGATAGGCACCAAAGTAACAACACTTGGTAAGCATCTCATAAGGAACATTCATGCCATGTTTGGTTTCATTCCATTCAGTGGTTCTATAGAAGACATTTGTATGTATTTCCCATAGGGTCCTATGTTAAACTTAGTCCCTCACTGGTGGCCATTTTGAATGATGTAACGGCTACAAAGTAACAACACTTGGTCAGCACCTTGTAAGGAACATCCATGCTATGTTTTGTTACATTCCATTCAGTGGTTCTCTAAAAGAAGTCATTTGTATGCATTTCCCATAGGGTCCAATGTTAAACTTAGTCCCCCACTGGCGGCCATCTTGGATGATGGATCGGCAACAAAGTAAAAACACTTGGTCAACACCTCATAAGGAACATTCATGCTATGTTTTGTTACATTCCATTCAGTGTTTCTCTAAAAGAAGTCATTTGTATGTATTTCCCATAGGGTCCAATGTTAAACTTAGTCCCCCGCTGGCGGCCATCTTGGATGATGGATCGTCTACAAAGTAACAACACTTGGTCAACACCTTGTAAGGAACATTCAAGCCATGTTTGGTTTCATTCCATTCAGTGGTTCTCTAGAAGAAGTTCAAAATGTAAAATGTTAACGACGACGACGGACGCCAAGTGATGAGAAAAGCTCACTTGGCCCTTCGGGCCAGGTGAGCTAAAAATTCAAAGGGAAAATAGGCTATGTCCAACTTGTAAGTTACTAAGAGATGAGATGCATTTCTTCTTGTATTGTGAAAAGAACAAAAATACAAGGCAGAATTTTATAAATTTTATCGCTATTATATGTAACAACTAGAGGCTCACCAGAGCCAGTATCGCTCACCTGGAGTCTGGTTTTTATTGGACAATTAATCAACTATTTGACCAAGTTTGTTGCAATTGGTTCAATTGTTCAGGGAAAATTTATTTGACAAAAAAAGGGCAATAACTCCTAAATGGGTTTTGGGATTTCCTTTAAAATTTCAGGGTATGTAGACCTCAACATGGCAAACATTTTTCAAATTTACATTTCACTTCTATCTCAAATAGTTTTGGAGATAAATGACGAAAAATGTTAAATTTTGAAAATTTGACAAAAAAAGGGCAATAACTCCTAAATGGGTTTTGGCATTTCCTTCAATATTTCAGGGTAGGTAGATCTTGTCATGCTGATCAATTTTACCCCATGTCAGATTTTTGATATCTGTAACGGTTTTTAAGTTATAAGCCAAAAACAACACATGCACCCCTATATTCTATTTTTAGCTACAACAGCCATGTTTTATGTCAGATCAAAATAAATTGAGGATCGTTTGTAGAGAACATGTCATAGATCATTCCTATTAAGTTTCAAACCAATCGCCCCAGCGGTTTCAGAGGAGAAGATTTTTTAATAAAAAATTTTTGAAAATTTGACAAAAAAGGGCAACAACTCCTAAATGGGTTTTGGGATTTCCTTTAAAATTTCAGGGTATGTAGACCTCAACATGGCAAACATTTTTCAAATTTACATTTCACTTCTATCTCAAATAGTTTTGGAGATAAATGACGAAAAATGTTAAATTTTGAAAATTTGACGAAAAAAGGGCAATAACTCCTAAATGGGTTTTGGGATTTCCTTCAAAATTTCAGGGTAGGTAGATCTTGTCATGCTGATCAATTTTACCCCATGTCAGATTTTTGATATCTGTAACGGTTTTTAAGTTATAAGCCAAAAACAACACATGCACCCCTATATTCTATTTTTAGCTACGACAGCCATGTTTTATGTCAGATCAAAATAAATTGAGGATCGTTTGTAGAGGACATCTCATAGATCATTCCTATTAAGTTTCAAACCAATCGGCCCAGCGGTTTCAGAGGAGAAGATTTTTGAAAATCAGCCAATCAGAAACAAGAATTGCCTCTGGTGGCCATGTTTCTTGACCAATCACAACTAAATGAGGAAAATTTGTTGAGGACCTTCCATACACCACTCATGCAAAGTTTGGTTGGAATTGGCAAAATGGTTTCTGAGGAGAAGATGTTTGAATGAAAAGCTAACGACAGATGGACGGACGACGGACGGACGACGGACGCCACGCCAAGTGATGGCAAAAGCTCACCCTGGCAATAGCCAGGTGATCTAAAAATGTGTGAGTCTTCCAAGGGAGACAGGTGTCGGCTGCAGATGTAAATTTTTACAAAGATATTAAACTTTTCTAAAATGAAATATATATGCACACCTTTGCATTATGGTTAATGCACAGATAAAGTTTCATCAAATTGCTTTGAGCAGTTATGTAGTAGTTGAGGATAGAAGTTTTGAAACCCCCCCCCCCCTTTTTTTCAAAAATGTCAATTTCTACAAAAAATTTTTTTTTAAATATTCTAAAAAAGTTTTGACCCACCCCCTATTTTTCAAAAATGTCAATTTTTACAAAAAGAAAATTAAAATTTTCTAAAAATGAAATCTTGGATGATGGATCGGCAACAAAGTAAAAACACTTGGTCAGCACCTCATAAGGAACATTCATGCTATGTTTTGTTACATTCCATTCAGTGGTTCTCTAAAAGAAGTCATTTGTATGTATTTCCCATAGGTTCCAATGTTAAACTTAGTCCCCCGCTGGCGGCCATCTTGGATGATGGATCGGCTACAAAGTAACAACACTTGGTCAGCACCTCATAAGGAACACTCATGCCAGATTTAGTTTCATTCCATTCAGTGGTTCTCTAAAAGAAGTCATTTGTATGCATTTCCCATAGGGTCCTATGTTAAACTAAGTTCCCCGCTGGCGGCCATCTTGGATGATGGATCAGCTACAAAGTAACAACACTTGGTCAGCACCTCATAAGGAATATTCATGCCATGTTTGGTTTCATTCCATTAAGTGGGTCACTAAAAGAAGTCATTTGTATGCATTTCCCATAGGGTTCTATGTTAAAATAAGTCCCCCGCTGGCGGCCATCTTGGATGATGGATAAGCTACAAAGTAACAACACTTAGTCAGCACCTCATAAGGAACATTCATGCCATGTTTGGTTTCATTCCATTCAACGGTTCTCTAAAAGAAGTCATTTGTATGCATTTCCCATAGGGTCCTATGTTAAACTAAGTCCCCCTCTAGCAGCCAACTTGGATGATGGATCGGCTACAAAGTAACAACACTTGGTCAGCACCTTATAAGGGTTCATTCATGCCAGATTTAGTTTCATTCCATTCAGTGGTTCTCTAAAAGAAGTCATTTATATGCATTTCCCCTAGGGTCCTATGTTAAACTAAGTTCCCCGCTGGCGGCCATCTTGGATGATGGATCGTCTACAAAGTAACAACACTTGGTCAACACCTTGTAAGGAACATTCATGCCATGTTTGGTTTCATTCCATTCAGTGGTTTTCTAGAAGAAGTTCAAAATGTAAAACGTTAACGACGACGACGGACGCCAAGTGATGAGAAAAGCTCACTTGGCCCTTCGGGCCAGGTGAGCTAAAAATTCAAAGGGAAAATAGGCTATGTCCAACTTGTAACTTACTAAGAGATGAGATGCATTTCTTCTTGTATTGTGAAAAGAACAAAAATACAAGGCAGAATTTTATAAATTTTATCGCTATTATATGTAACAAAAATGTGAGAGTCTTCCAAGGAAGACAGGTGTCGGCTGCGGATGTAAATTTTTACAAAAGATATTAAAATTTTCTAAAATGAAATATATATGCACACATGTGCATAAAGTTAATGCAGAGATCCTTTGAGCGGTTATGGAGTAGTTGAGGATAGAAGTTTTGCCCCCCCCTTTTTTGCAAAAATATCAAATTATACCCAAAAAAATGTAACAGTTTCAAAAAATGAAATATATATGCATACCTGTGGATTAAGGTTAATGCACAGAGAAAGTTTCATCAAATCCCTTTGAGCGGTTTACGAGTAGTTGAGGATAGAAGAAAAGTGTGACGACGCAAGACGACAGTGATCCCTATGTGTCGACCATAAAACAGACATCAGAACTGAGGACGGGGGACTAAAATTGTATATACTCAATCTACTTTATGGTATTTACCATAACGTTTTTATTTCTTGTTGTATTTCATTATTACGTTTGTCACAAATCGTATTTCATGATTTAAATGACAATAAAAGTTTGATAAAGTCTGATATATAAACACTGATTAGAAATATTGCTTAGCAAAAGAAAAATTGGAAATTGAAAAATGTGATCAACTTTTGAACAACTGGGCCTTGAAATTAAAACTATTAAAAATTACTCCCTCTTTTACAAAAATTCTATAATAAACAGTTCTATGAAAAATCATGACAATACTGAGCTAAGATTAAAATTTTCTTAGATGATTTCCTGGTATGACAGGTATCATACAGAAAACAATGATGGAAGACTAAATGACAAAATCTAACTAAGTTTCCTGGTATAAAAACATTTAAAAAATATTAACTCAATATACCCCATATTTTGTCAAGGGGCCTCAGTAGGATATTTGTCTAGGTAGATAATAATAAATACTATTGATAACTTGCCTGTCAACCCATGGCAAGGTGTGTTCATCTCTGATCTTGCCAATTTTCTTGCTAAATTATAAGGGTTACTCTGCAGGTACCAGTTACATTTTGGTAAAATAAAAGTGGCCTATGTTACACTAAGTTTAGCTGTAGTGGCCATCTTGGTTGACAGTCCATGTCGTTAGAAAATTCTGAAAGAGGAACATCCAATGACGATTTCTGCCTGGTTACAACTAGCCAAGTGGTTTCAGATATCAAGGTTTTTAAATATATTTTCCCGAAGGGTCCTATGTTAAACTAAGTTCAGCTGTGAAGGCCATCTTGGTTCAGGTCCAGGTCATCGGACACAATTCTGAAAGGGGACCGACCACCTAAGGACCATTGCTGCCAAGGATGATTTCATCTGGTCATGCAGTTTAATAAAAGAATATTTTTTAACTTCATCCCCTTTTGTATTTTTAGTAATACCAGTCAAGTTGGTTGGAAGTCGGGTATGCCAGTCGGGTTCGACACAGATCTTAATTGACAAGGATTGCCAATTTTCCTACCGAAGGTCGGTGGTTCTCTCCGGGTACTCCGGCTTCCTCCACCAACTAGAGGCTCTCAAGAGCCTGTATCGCTCACCTGGATTGAACTTTTCATCTTGAGCAGACCTAAAAATGTAAGTGTTGCAGTCAATTTGGCTGGTTTTTCTATAGGATTCTATGTTAAACTAATTGAGGCTGTGGCAGTCATCTTGGTTTAGTCCAGGTCAACGGATACATTTCTAAAAGAGAACCATCTAAGGACCATTTCTGCTAAGTCTTGTTCCAACTGGCTAAGCGGTTTCAGACAAGAAAATTGTTAAATGAATTTTCCTATAGGGTCCAATATATAACAAAGTTCGGTGTGGCAGCCATCTTGGATGACAATCCGGGTGATCTGGCTCCGATATGTCAAGTGGTTTCAGACAAGAAGATTTTTCAATGAATTTTTCCTATAGGGCCCTATGTTAAACTAAGTTCGGGTGTGGCGACCATCTGGGTTGAAAGTCTGGGTCATCCCACAAAATTCTGAAATAGGACCATCTAAGGACCATTGCTGCCAAGTCTGGTTCCAATTGGTCAAGTGGTTTAAGACAAGAAGATTTTTCAATGGATTTTCCCATAGGGCCCTATGTTAAACTAAGTTTGGCTGTGGCGGCCATCTTGGTTAACAGTCAGGGTCATTGGACATATTTCTGAAAGAGAACCTCCTAAGAACTATTACTGCCAACTTTGGTTCCAACTGGACTTGTAGTTTCATATAAGAAGATTTTTGAAAGTCATCCCCCCCTTTTTTTCTATTTTTAGTAACAGCAGCCATCTTGGTTGGAAGTCGGGGATGCCAGACATAATTTTGGAAGGGGACCACCCAAGGACCATTCCACCAAAGTTTGGTCTCAATTGGCCCAGTGGTTTGAGAGGAAAAGATCTTTAAAGGAAAGTTTACGCTGGATGCCGTCTTTAAAGGGCAAAAACTCCTATAAGGGATCAATCAATGATTTTGGTCATGTTGACTTATTTGTAGATCTTACTTCGTTGAACATTTTTGCTGTTTACAATTTGTCTTTATCTATAACTAGAGGCTCTAAAGAGCCTGTATCGCTCACCTGGATTTAACTTTTCACCTTGAGCAGACCTAAAAATTTAAGTGTTGCAGTCAATTTGGCTGGTTTTTCTATAGGATTCTATGTTAAACTAATTTCAACTGTGGCAGTCATCTTGGTTTAGTCCAGGTCAACGGATATATTTCTAAAAGAGAACCATCTAAGGACCATTTCTGCTAAGTCTTGTTCCAACTGGCTAAGTGGTTTCAGACAAGAAGATTTTTAAATGAATTTTCCTATAGGGTCCAATATTTAACAAAGTTCGGTGTGGCAGCCATCTTGGTTGACAATCCGGGTGATTGGACATATTTCTCAAAGAGGACTTCCTAAGGACCAATGCTGCCAAGTCTGGCTCCAATATATCAAGTGGTTTCAGACAAGAAGATTTTTTAATGAATTTTTCGATAGGGCCCTATGTTAAACTAAGTTCGGGTGTGGCGGCCATCTTGGTTGACAGTCTGGGTATTCACACAAAATTCTGAAAGAGGACCATCTAAGGACCATTGCTGCCAAGTCTGGTTCCAATTGGTCAAGTGGTTTCAGACGAGAAGATTTTTGAGTGATTTTCCTATAGGGTTCTATGTTAAACTAAGTTCAGCTGTGGCAGCCATCTTGGTTCACAGTCCACGAAATCAGACACATTTCTGAAAAAGGACCTCCTAAGGACCAATGCCGCCATGTCATGCTCCAATATGTCAAGTGGTTTCAGACAAGGAGATTTTTCAATGAATTTTCCTATAGGGCCCTATGTTAAACTAAGTTCGGTTGCGGCGTCCATCTTGGTTGACAGTCCGGGTCAACGGACACACCTCTGTAAGAGGACCATCTAAGGACCATTGCTGCCAAGTCTGGTTCCAATTGGTCCAGTGGTTTAAGACAAGAAGATTTTGCAATGAATTTTCCCATAGGGCCCTATGTTAAACTAAGTTCGGCTGTGGTGGCCATCTTGGTTAACAGTCCGGGTCATTGGAGATATTTCTGAAAAAGAACCTCCTATGAACTATTACTGCCAATTTTGGTTCCAACTGGACTTGTAGTTTCATATAAGAAGATTTTTGAAAGTCACCCCCCCCCCCCTTCTTTTTTCTACTTTTAGTAACAGCAGCCATCTCGGTTGGAAGTCGGGGATGCCAGACATAATTTTGGAAGGAGGCCACCCAAGGACCATTCCACCAAAGTTTGGTCTCAATTGGCCCAGTGGTTTGAGAGGAAAAGATCTTTAAAGGAAAGTTTATACTGGATACCGTCTTTGAAGGGCAAAAACTCCTATAAGGGGTCAATCAATGATTTTGGTCATGTTGACTTATTTGTAGATCTTACTTTGTTGAACATTTTTGCTGTTTACAATTTGTCTTTATCTATAATAATATTCAAGATAATAACCTAAAACTGCAAAATTTCCTTAAAATTAACAATTCAGGGGCAATAACCCAACAAAGGGTTGACCGATTCGTCTGAAAATTTCATGACAGGTAGACCTTGACCTGTTGAACATTTTTACCCCCTGCCAGTTTTGCTCTTATTGCTTTAGTTTTTGAGATATAAGACAAAAACTGCAGTTTACCCCTATGTTCTATTTTTAGCCATGTCCGCCATGTTGGTTGGCAGGCGGGGTCATCGGACACATTTTTTAAACTAGATACCCTAATAATGCTTGTGGCAAAGTTTGGTTCAATTTAGCCCAGTAGTTTCAGAGGAGAAGATTTTTGTAAAAGTTAACGGACGACGACGGACGACGACGGACGACGGACGCCAAGTGATGAGAAAAGCTCACTTGACCCTTTGGGTCAGGTGAGCTAATAAAAACTGGCCGCCGTGAAATGGCCAAAATGTGCTGAAAACGGCGTTAAACCCCAATTAAAATAAAATAAAATTGTTTTGATATGATAAATTTATATCATAACTGTCACATATTAAATTATTCATCTTTTCATTTTTATTCTTTTGTCCACATAATATCAGATATGAAAATCATTGGTACCTGTGATTTTGATAAAACTTTATTATATGATTATAGCTAAAAACTAAAAATAATGTTAGATAGTTTTACTGTATTATCCTAAACAAAAAATAATTTCCTAAACCCTGCTGAGATGTTTAGTAACAACTGACTCAGTAAATAAGGAAGAATAAATTCATTCTATAAATAAACTTTAATATGAACCTGAGGTCATGACATAAACTTCTAAACTTCCATTTTTTAAAGTTTAAGAAGCTGTGAGGTTAATTGTTAGACAAGGAAGATAATGTTAAAATGGCACATAATTTTTCTACATGCCAAACAGCAATATCATGTAATGTTTGTAATAGAAATAAAAGACTGAAATGGTACTGTGTCCATTGTGAGCTGGATTTAAGTTCAGAAAAATCTTCAAGAAAATTTATGATGTGTGAAGAGTGTAAACTAACTCATCGACAGATCCCAGCAACAAGCAGCCATAGGATTTTTTCAATCGAAGACATTAACAGCCGTACAGACAATGAACTAATGAAGGGTAAAATAAAGAGAACTCCATGTAAAAAGCATCCTGACCAAACATACAGATTATTTTGCAAAAGCTGTCAATTTCTTGTATGTCCATCTTGTATAGCAAAATATCATGCAGGACACCTTGCCGTGGGAATTGATGAATTTGTTGATGAAAATATTACACAAAATAAAAGAGGAATGAGTAACTCTCTACCTTCTAAGTTTCTGCCTCGTTCACCTAGTGAAGATCAAGCATTGCAGATGGAGGTATTGTCTAGAGATGATCTTAATCAACAAATAGAAATAACTTTTGATGTTCTAAAAACTGTTTTAACAAATGTGCCTTGTGTTTATTTTCTGAAAGCTGTTTCCACAGACACAGCTTGGATTGGCTGTTCAGAAATGGATCATATACTCAAAGTCAAACTCACCGTTCCGAGGTTTTTGCATACTTTTGCAAATAAATTGAATGTTGATGTGAAATTTGAATGCAGACAACATGATGAAATTGTTGGACTAAATGTCATTGATATTGAAATACTTCCAAACAGGAAAATGTTACTAATACAGAAAGGTAATTCTAGTATCAAGTTAGTTTCTCATAATTCCAAAAACCAAATACAAATTCGTGAATTCTGCTCTTTTAAACCACTTGTGCCAATAGCAGTCTCTAGGGAAAGAGATAGCGAACACAACTTTTGGGTAGGACTAACAGAAGATGGACCTGACTTTAGCATTCGACAAAACAGCATTCGTCAGGTTGTTTGTATATCACAACCAGGTAAAATCAGTAGGATTATAGAGAGGACAGATTTTGGTGATAGACTATTCACGATACCTTGGCGTATTATACATTTTGACAATTACTTGTGTGTGATTGATAAAACTGGCATGAAAACTGGAAGAGTTATCTTCCTTGAAACATCTGGTTACCCACTGTGGTGTTATGAACCAAAATTAGCTGCGCTCCAGGAAAAGCCGTTTTACCCAACAGGCGTTGTTACAACAGCTTCCAAAAATATCCTAGTGATAGACATAGCGAATAGTGTCCTTCATATTCTAAATATATATGGAGAAATATTACTACTCAAGTCAATGGAAGATATTGGTATTACACGGCCGTTTAGTTTAGATATTGATGAAACAGAGCAACTGTGGATTGGCTGTGCAGGCTCCTCTTCAGAATTCAAGGACAAATCACACTTACATGTAATTAATTTTACAGGCTTATAAATAAAATATATAAACATTTACTATATTTTCTCTGTAACATCTTTTTTAACACTAAAAATATTAATATTCAACCCAATTATAAGTTGCCAGAAATTTTCTTAGACAAATCCAAAACTTTTTCAGGGAAGTATCAGAAAATCTCTTCCATTTAACAAAATTCTGAAAATGTCCTTCAAACGTTTAAAACTGACTGTTAAATCAATCAACTTACTGGGTATACATGATACACGCAAAGTGTTAAAAAAATAATACACTAGTGTAATAAAGAAATCACAGTCATGGTTTTTAATTCCCTGAAACAGCTACAAGTCAACAGTGCTGGATGTTTATATCATGAAACTTGCAAGTCCTAACAATTTTTGTGAACTGTTAGTTGTGCTCCTTGATAATTTTTTTTTAATACTAGTATCGTATATTTTAGTTGGGTTTTTGGTTTTATTGCTATGTAAATTAAATACAAATCTAAATTTAGAAACGAGAACCTCCAAACAACGGCTCACATCTTTAGTTTTTTATAAGTTACCGTGTGGAATAAGGTCGTCTGACAGGCAGTTAGGCAGTCTTTTATTCTAAACTCTGTCATGATGGACTATTTGGCCAAAGTTAAAACCCAGAATAAAATAATCCTTACTTTTGAAGAAACGTCAGTATATTTTGTGGTGGCCAGTTTGTAATTATAGTTGAGGCAGCCTGCAGAGTACCCACAGCTCTGAACCACCAATTTACCACCAATTTACAGAGGGAACATATTGTTTTTACTCCGTCACTTATTATTAGGCCACACTAAATTGATCTTTAGTTCTTTGGTTTTTGAATCTCTGATTTTGGACAATGAAACTTTTAAGAAGAAAAAATTTTGCACTTCATTTTGCAAAAATTCTGAAAATTTGCACCAAATTCTTCATTTTTTCATGAAATTAAAAATAGAAATTATTTGCCCGCTCTTAATACTTTGTAAAAATTGGTATTTTTTTCCATTTTCTTGCAATATTTTACTTTAAAAAAAAGTTTGCCGCACATATATTTAACCTGCACCCGAAAAAACAAGTCCTCAAGAAAAAACCTTAGAATATAAAATTTTGCTCGCTTTCATTTGATGTGGCCTTACTGTTCTTCTTTCTTCTTTTCTCAGAAAATTGGCTGACCTAATCAAAACAAAACTTCCCACAAAAATAGGCCACCATTAGTAGATATGCAGGCTGATTTAAAAATTTTCATTGTACCAACTGGAGGGTGGGTGGGTTGGGGACATCTGTTCTAGTTATTATTATAATGATTAGTTTTAGTGAATTAATCATATTTGCTCTTGGAAATGGTTTATTAATTCCATAGATGTATATATGTACACAAGAACAGATGCAGCATAAATGGTCTACTTCAAAATTAAACCAATTACTAAAGCTTATATTTCATCATATGAAAATGGAGAGATTATTTTTCAGTGACCACTGGAATGAATAAACCAAGTATTCACTGAGAAGACAAAATCTATTACAAAACAATTATAGATTAACTAATTCAAGAATTTGAATATCGCAAAATATTCAAAGAGTGACCGAAAAACACCTTAATTCAGCGCAGCGCATGAGGGAATTATTAGTGTTTTCCGGTCACGAGTTGAATATTTTTGATATTCAAATTATTGAATTAGTTATACTGTTTATTACATTGAAAAAATAGACAAAAAATGCTTCAAAAGTGTCATATTTTCCTTAGATCCCTTCCTGAATCTTTCCAAGTTACAAACTTCATTTGTTAGTAACACCCTTGACGACGTTAAATAAAAACTGATCTTTCATGGAGTGAAAATATCGAACTTATTTTCACTGGAAATTACGATAAATCACCATCATCAATGTAATAACATGTTATAATCTATAATAAAATCTTTTAACTAAAATATTTCCAATTCGTGTAAATTTTTTGTAACAGCAAACTGTACTTTTCCCATTGTCGTTCTACTATTACCAGACTCGCTGTCTAGCAGTCAAAATATGAACAAAGTTTCCAAAAAGAAAAACGATTAGTTGCATACACAAGATGTGGGTATGGACAAAAAAACAGCTGTCTTTAAAGGGCCATTACACTTACAAGAAATTTGTATAATGCAATACTAAATTGATTTTTAAATCTTTGGATTTTTGGTCGGCAAATATAGGTGCAAGCGAGTGAAATTTGAATTTTAATTCTTATTACATGAGGACATTTTTTCGTGTGAAGATCAAATTTACATGCAGCACATATTTTTTTAACTAAAATATTGCTAAAGTGGAAAAAATACTAAATTTTTTACCAAATTTTAGGAGAGGGTGACCACTTTTTATTCTAAAAATTTCTTGAAAAATGAAAAAGCAAATTTTCAGCAGTTTTGCAAAATGAAGCAGCAAAAAAATTTTTCTTTAAATTTACAAAGTCCAAAATCAGAGCGGCATAATCCAAAGAACTAAAAATCACAATTTGGTTTGGCCTTATAATTTAATTTTTTTTAAATTCTGATCCCTAATTGCATATAGAATCATTTGAATAACTTATTTAACCTGTTAAATTATTTAAATCACAGACAATTCAAATTCAATTATATATATAACTGTATAAAATAAGAGAACAGGAAAATTACCCCTGTTAAGTCACTTATTTAAAAATGTTTCCTTGTTGTAAAAAATATCTTCCTCAGATTTACTGGAGATACATTTTTTGTTTACTGTTTCCTGTTTTTGTTTAATTCAATAAAACACATTATATCAATAACACCATTATTTATATTTAGACAAAAAAATCATGCTCCCGTCAACACAAATGCATAAACATAGAAACTTTATTTTCCCACATGTCATGATATGTTTGTTTAGTTGGGGTTTAACGCCGTTTTCAGCACATTTGGCTAATTTTTATTGGTGGAGAAAGCCGGAGTACCCAGAGAGAACCACCGACCTTCGGTAGGAAAATTGGCAATCCTTGTCAATTAAGGTGGGAGTCGAACACACCCCGCCACAGGTGAGATTCGAACTCACAACCACATTGTTGACAGGCTAGTGATCATTAGTAGTCATGACCAACTACCTAGACCACTCGGCCACCGAGGCCCCTGTCATATCTCTCCTTATAATTTATAAGGAACTTGAAACAGAATCTTCATTAAATGAAAGATTGCTACTTCCTGCCATATAAAAACTTCCTGATCTAACTTGGCAGGGAATGTTTAAGGTTAAAAACTTAGATATAAATCATTTAGAATATAGATTAAGTAGATACATAATCGTGATGATTGTGAGTAGCTTCATATCATGATATATATCAAAATATTTTAAAAAAAAAGTCCATTCATTTCATTACTTATTTCCCTTCATTCTGCCTATATAGTGTTTCTATAATCTGATAATATGACTTTATACTTTAGAACTATGAAACGAAACGAACAAATTTATATATCTTAATGACCTGATATTTTACTATGTAGCAACATGGAATAATTACGATGCTATGAACAATTTTCAAAAACAATCAAGTAGTGACAAGTTTTTTACAATTTGGAACCAGAAATAATTGTTTGAATATGAGTTTTGAAATGAGAAGTATTTCTTGGGATGACAGTGATGGTGTGGTTGCGATCTGTGGTCTGTGTGACCGGAATAAAAATATATGTTGGCGATGCTTAGAGTGCAATATTAAAATTTGTGAAAAGTGCAAGATAATTCATTCGAATGCAAAATGTAGTAAGAATCACAGGATATTATCATTCATTGATGTTGATTGCTATGTGCTAGATGCAAAAATCAAGAAAACAATTCAGGAATTGCCCTGCCGTAAACACCCGCACCAGAATTATGAGTTGTACTGCAAAACTTGTGATCATCCTGTATGTGATGTTTGTGTACCAAATCATCATATACTTCACGATATTTTTGGGCTAGATCAATCCATTGATGAAAAACTGAAAAAAGATGGAGCAGAAGTAACTGATAATTTGCCGAAACGATTTCTGGCCCGCTCACCAAGTGGACATGATTACAGTACGGCGTCTGCTAAATTTGAAATCATACATAACGTTGCAACAAAAATGCCAGTAGTTTATTACCTGAAGACAGTGTCATACCTCTCAGCATGGGTTGGTTGTTTAGAAGTTGACAATATTCAGCAAATAAAAATGCCAATAAAAAGTCGAAAGTTTTGTATAAGATATCTTTATAATAAAATGAACAAAGCTATCCAATGCAACCATCTTGATCAAATCGACGGATACAAGGCAACTGATATTGAAATAATGGACGATGACATTCTATTTGTATCAAAATCAGACCATAGTTTGAAAAGGGTATTTACAGATACATATGGACAGAAACAAGTCTGCAATATTGATACCTTTGATCCATTAGTTCCTACATGCCTACATATTGAAAACTCCACAAATTTTCTCTGGATTGGACTCAAGGAACAAGGAAAGGATGAACTGACAGCTATGAGCATTAGACGTGTGATAGCCAAATCAGAAAGCTGGCAGACAGAAAAGTCATTTGAATTTACAATGTCTGGTAGAAGACTTTTCACTCTACCTTTTCGCATTGCTGACATTGCAGGACAAATATGCATTATAGATAGAACAAGTAAGACAACAGGAAGGGTAATTTCTCTAAACTCACTGGGACATCGAATGTGGGAATATAGTGAGCCACAGGGAACAAATGCAGACGTAAAACCATTTCTCCCAACTGCAATTGCAACAACAGCCCGTAATATTATTGTTATCGATGCACCGAATAGTGGGTTACACATGTTAAACACTGCAGGCAATATTCTTATATTTCAGTGTTTGTCAGAATTTGGAATTGACCGTCCATTCAGCCTAGATGTTGACCTCAATGGACGATTATGGGTTGGAACTGCCTGTGAAACATCTTCTGAAGACCAAAGAGCTATGATATGGGTTATAAATATGAGTTTAAATGATAAGGTATATGAGGTTTGGTGAAAGAAATGTAAATAAAATCATTTATATGAAACTTAAACACTAAACCATTCAAAAAATCCTTGATGATTATTCAAATACACAGGTAGCTGGATTTTTGCTAATAGAAAATGAACATATTTTCTTTAAGAGACATAAAAATATGAAATAAATTGAGGGCAGGCTGAGCAAAGGGAGCTGCAAAATTAAATGAATCTGATGGCAAGCAAGAGATTTTCTTACCTTAACATAGAATTGAGAATGGAAACGGGGAATGTGTCAGAGACAACAACCCGACCAAAGAACAGAAAACAGCTCAAGGCTACCAATGGGTCTTCAATGCAGCGAGAAAATCACACATCCAGAGGTGGGCTTTAGCTGGCCCCTAAACAATAATGTTTACTAGTTCAGCAAAATGGACGGCACACTTAACTCCGAAACCTTTTTTATGAAAATTTTTACAAGTGTTTAATTTTGTGACATAAATGGTAGGAAATTCAGACATGTTGTAATCTTTTGCAATACATGTATATTAAATTAATTAACTCATTTCAGTAATGGAAAAAAAGTCGATTTATGAATTCTAGATATAAAATCCCTAAATAATGTGAAGAAGTCAAAGTTGAGCCTTCAACATGGAGCAAAAACTTTGTGTCTGCATGCATGTGTGTGTGTGTGTTTTATTATTTATATTATTGTAAACTGTACTGGGGGAAATGTCACATATAAAAAGGTTAAAATAGTTGACATAATTCTTTTGATACATTTTCTTTGAAATAACTATAGCAATGTACGAAGTATTTCACAATTTAGCAATGAAATTATATCAAAAATTGGAAATGTTTTCTGTTTGCCTTTTATTACATACTGTTCATAGAACTTTTGTGGTAGAACCAGAGGTTTGAATTCTGAAATAGGAGGATCAGTAGGTATCTTTCCATGTTATTATCATAAAATTATCTAAATACTAATAAAATACTAATAAAATATATTTAATTTTTTCATATAAATTCTTCCAATGGGGCAGCATTGGTCATTTTATGTGTCCCTCTGGATTCATCTGTATTTACAAAGAAAAAGAATTTAACTAAATCATATACAATCTCATAACTGTTAATGCATGAGTAACGGACAAAAAAGACAAGGAAACAAAACTAAATACAAAAAGAAAAACATTTCTGCCCTGAACCTTTTTATTTTAATGCATTCAGACATGAAACAGACAGGAAATTGACAGGGATTAATGAGACAATTTACATCAACTTAATACAATAAACTTAATCCACTATATCCCACTTTATACACAAGGAAACAAATCTTCTTTTTTTTCAGCTTTTATTTTATTTTTTAATTTAACATCTTAACCCTGATTCAGTTATATGAATATGATAAGAAAAAGATGTGCACTAAAATAAAATATTTAAAAAAAACAAGAATATATTTGTCAATGGACACTTTGATCTGTCAACTGTGACACTGAAGTCAGCTCACCACTTTGACAGCAAAACTGTTGCATCATATGTAAAATTCCAAGGTTCTGTACTGTGAGATCACAGTAAAAGTGATATTAAGTCATTGACTGTATACCACTTTTAAATATACAGTCAATACATTTTGGCTGCTCATATAGAATACTTGCAGAATAAAAGAACATAAACTTACCACAACATAGTCATACTGACAGTTAGTATGTTCTTCTAAGTCCATGGCACTGAAGGTCAAGGTTATCTGGTCTCCTTGGTGAACTGTAATTACCCACACACAGCTGCCATCATGATTATATGGGTTTGGATAGTTAGGGGACATAACTGTACCACTTGCATCTGTCAGAGTACCTCCACATTGTGGTCCAGCTGTAATTATATAACAAAGTTCGACGTGATACTTGGTAATACATTGATGGTGTAATTTTCAGTCCATTTGTAATGGTACCATGAAGCCTGTATTGCTTAACCTGAACTAGATAAAATAGACTAAAGTTAAAAGAACAAATACTTTGAAAGTGATTATGATTTGCTGTTTGATCCTGAAATCCTTTAGCTTTTTTCAATCAAATTTTAACCTCCAATTATTGGAATCTCAAACATAAGCCTGCAACATAGCAAATATTGATGATCAATTTTAACAATGTAAATAATAATCCTAACCCAAATATCAAACAATTACATCGTCCCCTGTTAGTGAGTGACTGCTCACATTAAGCTGGCATTTAAGGATGCTCGCTGGTCATGTTTTGGTCTTTTTGTCAGATTTTCGGAATCCTCTGCTTTTATCCATTTCTTAAACATTAAATTTTTTGCCCATGAACCCCCACTTTTTCTTTTATAATTCAATCATATATACCTTAAAATGGTATTTGACAAAATTTTATCAAATACTTATTATTTTTTCATACATCTTTGAGAGTCTGAAGTTGTCAATGCAAAGACAATGAAAAATCCAGAGAAAACCCATTTCCTGCAAATTTTCAAGGCCTTATAGCTCTAAAATGAGCACATGAACCTATATTTTTTTCTTGCTTATTTGTTTACTATTCATATGTTCTCTCAAACTAAAACACCTATTTCAAATCCTATTTATTTCCTATTAGACCAGCGATCATCCGTAATTACTACGAAAGACAGGAAGGTTATGATGGATATTAAAAAAAAATAAAAATTCTTGACACAAAATCTGTTTGTACATTAAACTAGAGGCTCTCAAGAGCCAGTTCGCTCACCTGGACTTAACTTTTCACCTTCAACAGGACTAAAAATTTAAGTGTTGCAGTCAATTTGGCTGGTTTTTCTATAGGGTTCTATGTTAAAATAAGTTTGGCTGTGGCAGCCATCTTGGTTGACAGTCCAGGTCAAAGGACACATTTCTAAAAGAGAACCATCTAAGGATCATTATTGCTAAGCCTTGTTTCAACTGGCTAAGAGGTTTCAGACAAGAAGATTTTTGAATGAATTTTCCCATAGGATCCTGTATGAAACTAATCTTGGTTGACAATCCGGGTGATCCGACACAATTCTGAAAGAGAACCATCTAATGACCAAAGCTGCCAACTTTAGTTTCAATTGGCTCAGAAGTTTCAGATGAAAAGATTTTTGAGTGAATTTCCCATAGGGTCCTATGTTAAACTAAGTGCAGCTGTGGTGGCCATTTTGGTTCACAGTCCACGAAATCAGACACATTTCTGAAAGAGGACCTTCTAAGGACCATTGCTGCCAAGTCTGATTCCAACTGGTCAAGTGGTTTCAGACAAGATGATTTTTCAATGAATTTTCCAATAGTGTCCTGTGTTCAACTAAGTTCGTCTGTGGCACCCATCTTGGTTAACGTCCCGGTCATCAGACACACTTCTGAAAGAGGACCATCCAAAAACCATGGCAACAAAGTCTAGTTCTAATTGCCTTAGTGGTTTAAGACAAGAATATTTTTGAGTGAATTTCCCATAGGGTCCTATGTTAAACTAAGTTTGGCTGCGGCGGCCATCTTGGTTTACAGTCCAGGAAGCTAGAAAAATTTCTGAAAGAGGACCTCATAAGGACCATTGCTGCAAAGTTTAGTTCCAATTGGTCATGCGGTTTCAGACAAGAAGATTTTACAATGATTTTTACCATAGGGCCCTATGTTAAACTAAGTTTGGTTGTGGCGGCCATCTTGGTTCACAGTCCTGGTCATCGGACATATTTCTGAAAGAGGACCTCCTAAGGACCATTGCTGCCAAGTCTGGTTCCAATTGGTCAAGTGGTTTCTGCAAGAAGATTTTTTAAAGAATTTTCCCATATGGTGCTATGATAAACTAAGTTTTGGCTGTGGTGGCCATCTTGGTTGACAATCGGGTCTTCGGACACAATTCTGAAAGAGAACCATCTAAGGACCATTGCTACCAAGTCTAGTTCTAATTGGCTTAGTGGTTTCAGACAAGAATATTTTTGAGTGAATTTTCCATAGGTTCCTATGTTAAACTAATTTCGTCTTTGGCAGCCATCTTGGTTAACAGTACGGCTCATTGGACAAAATCCTAAAAGAGAACCTCCCAAGGACCAATACTGCCAAGTTTGGTTACAATTGGCCTTGTAGTTTCATAGAAGAAGATTTTTAAAATTCATACCCCCTTTTTTTCTATTTTTAGTAACAGAAGCCTTGTCGGTTGGAAGTCGTGGATGCCGGACATAATTTGGGAAGGGGCTCACCCAACGACCATTCCCCAAAAGTTTGGTTCCAATTGGCTTAGTGGTTTCAGAGGACAAGATCTTTAAGTTTATGCCGGACGTTGTCTTCAAAGGGCAAAAACTCCTATAAGGGGTCAATCAATGATTTTGGTCTTGTTGACTTAGTTGTAGATCTTACTTTGTTGAACATTTTTGCTGTTTATAGTTTGTCTTTATCTATAATAATATTTAAGATAATAACCTAAAACTGCAAAATTTCCTTAAAATTAACAATTCAGGGGCAATAACCCAACAAAGGGTTGTCCGATTCATCTGAAAATTTCAGGGCTGGTAGATTTTGACCTGTTGAACATTTTTACTCTGTCAGTTTTGCTCTAAATGCTTTGGTTTTTGAGATATAAGCCAAAAACTGCATTTGACCCCTATGATCTATTTTTAGCAATGGCGGCCACGTTTGTTGATGGATCAAAACTTCTGATATAATTTATAAACTAGATACCCTAAGAAACATTCAGTTAAAGTTTGAAGGTATTTTGCCCAGTAGTTTCAGAGAAGATTCTTGAAATAGTTTACGACGCTGACGACGACGGACGCTGACCATGACGGACGCCAAGTGATGGCATAAGCTCACATGGCCCTTTGGGCCAGGTGAGCTAAAAATTTGAGATTTTTATGAGATTGCGTCATTTTGGTGATGGTTTATTGGCATACAAATGTAATAAATATGGTACTTTTCTTTATTTTTGGCAAAGTAGGTACTTAAAGGTTATTTTTACAAATACATGATTTTTGCTTCCTTTGGGTTTTATTTTCAACCATATTTTAGGCCAAATACGGGCCTTAACCTTAGTACTGCAGGATGTCGATATACTGATTGCCAAAACAACTTTATTGTACTGCCAGTCGTCGATATATTGAGCACTTCCGGTAGTTCCATTCAGTGCAGGTCGTCACTATATCGACTTTCTATATTAGGTAGCCTTTTCAAGTTCTAGCCAATGAAATCAAACAGATATATTTACATTTATTTGATATTACGTTAGAAAAAGGATTTCCCTATAGAAAACAGTTTTTATTTGTCAATTCCAACATCCTATTCTAAAATGATTTTGATGACAAATGTTAACCTTGTAGTCTGTTTAAATCGAGTTTGAAACAATGGAAGTATACCAAGAAGCTAGCGGACAGCGACACGCTTTTAGAGAAGCTTAACCCTGAAAATCTAGATTTTGTAAGAGACATGTTTCTTAAGAATGATTCTGAAGAATATTTAGGTTTTGATGAAGATGACTCGGAAAATGATGAACAAATCGCAACGTTTGAGGATACCTGGATATGTAGAAACCTTCGACGCTGAGAAGAAATTATTTCATTAAAACTTTGATTTGGGAGAAAATCCGGAGATTGTTGATTTTTTTCGTTTATTATTGATGAAATGTCATTAATAAATAAGTTTTAAAAAAAATCACTACGCTCAAGACTTTTTTCAGTCTGGGCAAGGACAACAAAAATCAATTCCACACTCGTAGAAATTATGCATGTTTACTTTGTATACCTGCATGACATGCATGGATTCATAAAGTAAAATTATAAAAAGAATAATGGATAACAACTTTTCAGTTTTCTTATTGCTAATTACTGTGAAAAACAATAATTAATTAAAATTAAACAAAAACAACAATATTTTCATACTTTTATTTGATATATCTCAATAAATACTTAATCATATGTCACTTGCTTTGTATCTGGAAATTCTGCATTCAATTTTGAAAAAAATACATTTAATGTTATTTCATAAGATGAACAGAAATTATTGAAAAACAAGAAAATAATAACATAGTGTAAAAGTGATAAATTTTTACAAAACAACTCGGCACAGTGAGATGCAGAGGCTAATTAGCATCATGGCACAGCAGTTTACTGATAATCTAAATATAGCTGGCAGTACTAGGGTTAAAGCCCCTTGTCCTTTCAACAGTTTACAATAAATCTGATATCTATATTACAGTAAACATCTGTCAATCTATTTTTACCACTCCTGTAAGTATCAGGTAACACTCTTGTCCATTTAATAAATGAGTTTGAGTTTTCCTAGGCAAACATTCTGTAATTATCGGGACCAAAGTTTTTGTTCCAATTTTTCGATAAATCAATGTTTATGAAACCAGATATTTTTTACCATGAAAGCAAAGGAAATATTGATGGGACTTTCAAAACTGTTTGACCCATTGGTAGTGTTCAAGCGATCCAAATTAAAGCTACCAAAGTTTGACAGTATTTACATTGAAAAACATGGAGTAACATCAATAAATAACACATACGTAATATCAGGCAAAGAAGTACAACATTATTACTTACCCGAGATTCCAGCATATGTTAGCTGAAATCCTCGTCTTGTAATACTGTGGTCAGAAGTAAAGAAAACAGAACCATCAGGCCCTGATGTCATCACTGGTTCTGGCAGTGTACTGCCATTGCAATATCTTCCTAATGTTCTATACATATTGCCGAGACCATCGGCGATCTGAAATAAGACCAGTACAGTGAGACAATACATTGCAATATTTTCTTCAAAAATCATCCTCATAATCTAAAAACATTTCAGTAAAAGTTATGAATCTGAAAAATTAATACTCTTATGTGTTTTGTAAGTCACACTTCTTTCCATTGGCTACATTTTCCCAACAATTCCACAAGTGATATGTTGTAACAAAATTTCCAAAACTAATGAGCTTTCATCCTTGAATTCACACATGTCAAGCAAATGTAGAAGTATAATAATCACCTACTTTAAAACTTTATCAACAATAAATTGTCACAAATTAGCTACAGAATATTTGGTATAAAATTGTGATTTAGAGTCTTACCCTCACGGAATCATGACTACAGTTGGGATGGCTTTCTAAGTCCAGCACGGCAAAGCTAAAGATTATATTGTTCCCGGGGTTGACAGAAATCTGCCAAACACAATCCCTATTGTTGGGATAGTTGCCAGGGTAACCAGGACTCTTAATGACACCATGGTTTCTGCCACTGATTCTACCTCCACAGACTAAAGAAACGAAATAAAAAATTGGAATAAAATAAACTGTATCTGTATTTTGCATAAGGTTTTTAGTCTACATATTGAGTTTTAATGTTAAAGTGATATTCTGCATGACGATAAGAAAATTGTAGATTTTATTAGTAATTTTAGTAAATTACCTTTGATCCAACAGACTGTATCATGGACTAGCACTGATGGATGGATGAATTATTGTTTAACATCCAGTGGCAACCATTGGGAGCATATCAGGACGAGAACATGTTGATATGATATCAATATGATCCCTGCTTTGTACTAGACCACCGAGGCCGTTGGCTTGCTCAATGCTCAATTAACAGCTCAATGTCAAGGACAACATCATGTCATCATGCATTGAAGTTTGGTTTCTCATATATTTTGCAAAAATCGAAGCAAAGGAATCCTTATTTTGTGTTTATCCTAGCAAAAAAACACCGATTCTTAGTGGTTCAAACATGAGATATTAAGAATCTAACACAGTGCAAGATTAATATGTTCTTACATGAGTTTGAAGTGAAGATTGGAAAATCTTTAATGACTTTTTAAAATTCATGATTTTCTCGAGTGGAGTCCTTCTCTAATGAGGCTTTAGCCAGTCAGAGAACAATTATTCTTCCTAAAAATGGAGAATTTACGGAAGAAATAAGTACTTATACACTCGTTCAAAAGTGAAGAACCAGAAAATCTCGTTCTGCTGTGCTCCACTCTGGAAAGATGTGAATTTAAAAAATTTGTTGAAGATTTCCTGGTCTTCAATTTCAACTCGTGTAAGAATTTATTAATCTTAGAAAAGGGTGTCTGAAAGAGGTTTAAGAGATGGTGTTTGATTCTGTTCTTCACTTTTCTTTACGACCTGACTTTGCATAAATTCCTTTGTGTATTGATATTACAATGCATGTCTCATTTGTATGATGTAATAAACCTGAACAACACAGGTACATGTACAAGAAAAATACACCAAATAAATTGGATATCAAAAACAAACAACCATTCGAGTTAAATCTATTATAATCAAAGCATCAAGATATACACTTTACTGCTTTTTAACACTGAAATAACACAATATCAGTTCAAGGTCAGTACTTTAAGTTATCCCTGGCATGTTTGGAAGTTTGGAAGGCAAGGAATGCTTTATTCCATAAAACTTTTTGACTGTAGTCGGTGTTGATATTCGACAAAATCTGAAGGGCATGTATTTCAGTTTTATCTCATTTAAGGATCTATATAGAAACCCACAGACAGTTTCAAAATCATTTCCTGGAAGACAGCACATTTTATGTCTCCTTTGGCTAACACAATGAAATCTCAAAACAGTAAAAATCAGAACTGCCTTGTTTCAAAAGTGAGAAAACCTGTTAATGTCATTACAATGTATAATAAATTGTCATCTGAGACTTCAGATTAAATATGCTGAAAAAAGTAACCTGGTGAAGCAGCCCTCCAATTGACTGTAAATCCATTATGTGCTATAGATTCATCACTATGGAACCATAAATAGACTTCATTGGTTGTACTGTTTATAGTGCCACCATTAGGCAGCGCATTGCCACAATACTTTCCAATCCTATGCTGAGAAGCTGTTGGTCCATCATGAATCTGTAGGTAATCGTAGTTACAATTTGTATGACTCTCTAGGGTGAAGTTAGTAAAGGTCAAAATCAAAATCTGAAAAAACAAAAAGTCAATACCTTATACTAAATTTATACTAAAGATTGAGTCTTTCAATGAACACATGAGCCAGCTGCTTGAAGACTGATTAATTTTTACATGATGGCAGTACTTTAAACATCAACAGACAATGAAGGGATTCTTATCCATAATAAATTTCTTACTAAGTACCTTTATCTGCTAGTGTAATTTTTTTGACAAACCTTTGTAGGAGGCACACTGATTGTCCATGCACAATCCACACCATGTGGATAGGTAATACCAGGTGTAGCAGGGTAGGTCAGGGTACCAGTACTTCCTGTTAGTGATCCACCACAAGCTGGGTAAAGAAGAAAGATGGAATAAATTTGAATATACTAAATTATTTATAAAGCAGGTGTCGTAAATTATATCAAATAAGCCACAATTTTTTTCCTCCATGAGTAGCTATGTGGCTAAAAGAACTCGTTGAAGAAAATTGGCTGTTAACGTATGAAAAGTATAAAGGAAGTCTGTCAATCCAGGAACAGTTGTAGTAATTATTATCATATGGTACTACTGTGGATTCATTTATTTTCGTGGATACCAATTTTCGTGGATAGAGGAAACAAGAGGCTCTCAAGAGCCTGAATCGCTCACCAGGTAAACAATGCACTATAAACTAAATCTCATCATCACCATTCACTAAGGATACCATGTTTACTTTAAAAACCAAATATTGTTGAAATCCGAGCAAGTGTAAAAAAATGGCGGGAAAATGGCATCATCATCACCATTCAACTCGGGATACCATGTTTATCTTGAAAGTAGCTTTCATCTTCATTTTCTTTCTATAATTCAGAAAAAAATAGCAAAAAACAGCATTTTGACCCCTATGTTCTATTTTTAGTAAGAGCGGACATGTTTTTCGACCAATCAAAAATCCAAGCATTAAACTTTTTGCAGGATACCCTAAGGAACAATCTTACCAATTTTCATTTGATTTTCAATAGTAGTTTCAGAGAAGAAGATTTTTGAAATAATAACATAAAAAAAAAGCCAAAAATGTCAAACAATGAGTGCTGACCACAGCCAGTTTCAAAACTAATTTCACAAAAAATATATAAATATATACATCTAATGAAAGTTATTTTTAAGTACTATTGTATATTGAGGTAACATTGAATTTATATTTTAATAAATAGCCATTTAAAAACAAATTTACACGCAATCAAAAGCTTTTTTTCATTTTCTACAGTTTGCCATCTATAAGGCATCAACAGTTATTTTGACATTTAAGGGACAAAACTTTAACTCCTAAAGGGCTCATTTAAACATTTTGCAAACTAAGGGAAATGCTGTGAAAATGGTCAATTTTGATGTTCTAAGGGGAATAACTCCTAAAAGGAATGATCATACAACTTAATAAGTACAAATTTCAAAAAAAAATCAAGAAAAAGGGCAATAACTCCTACATGGGTGGTAAAATCTTCTTCAAAATTTCAAAGCAGACTAGATCTTGAGGTGTTGAACACTTTAGCTTCCCATCAGAATTTTGATATCTGTCACCATTTTTGAGTTATTTGCAAAAAACTGCAATTTACCCCTATGTTCTATTTTTAGCCATGGCCGCCATGTTTTTTTACAAATCAAAAATCGAAACGATAGTTTAGTAGCACTCATGCCAAGGAACAACTACACTAAGTTTGGTTGCAATTAAACTTATGGTGTAAGAGGAGTTAACGATTTTATTACAATGAATAAAGACTGCAAAAATGGTCAATTTTGACGATCTAAGGGGAATAACTCCTAAAAGGAACGAACCTACAACTTCGATCCTGTTACAAATTTTGTAGATCTTTGTGTGCCTAGCAATATGAAATTTAAATTTTTCAAATTTCCTTTATAGTATCCAAGATATTGAGCTTAATAAGTGCAAAATTTGGAAAAAATGCAGAAAAAGGGCAATAACTCCTACATGGGTCGTTGGATCTTCTTCAAAATTTCAGGGCAGGTAGATCTTGAGGTGCTGAACACTTTTCCCCTCTGCCAGAATTTTGATATCTGTTATGGTTTTTGAGTTATTTGCAAAAAACTGCAATTTACCCCTATGTTCTATTTTTAGCCATGGCGGCCATGTTCTTTTACGAATCAAAAATCCAAACGATACTTTTGTAGCACATATACCAATTAACAACTGTACGAAGTTTGGTTGCAATTGGTCTTATGGTGTCAGAGGAATTAACGTTTAAAAAAGTTTACGGACGACGGACGGACGACGGACGCCAAGTGATGGCAATAGCTCACATGACCCTTCGGGTCTGGTGAGCTAAAAAGGCATTTCGTGGGATACCTAAATTTGTAACGGAACAATTAAAGCTTGTCATGAATTTAACAAGATTAACAAAATAATTATTTACTCATTAGGTTAAACATGTGTGAAATATATTGACAAAATTGCAATCACTTGTCACCAAATACCTCGGGGCATATACATACATATTTTTAATCCGATTACGATCAATAATTTCTGCTTTATTATCTTTTGACAAGATGTTTTTACTGTAATTTAGGAGAAAGTCTGTATTGTTTAGGTCTACTTAGGATTAAGATTTTTCTTGAATGTTTGAATAAAAAAAAAACGGAAGTGAATTCCGCGACAATTTACACAGTCAAAATCTTTTTAAAGAAAATTGTTTGAGCGTTTATATGTTACCAAAGACAAAATGACATGAAACACTGTATCCTCTGTGGATATAGCTAACTCATCATATGTCAGAATTCAAGTACATGCTGTAAAAACGCAATTGTTCAAAACTCCGTGGTTTCAAACTTCAGTGCATTTAAACAAGAGTAAAAATATTATTTTTCGTTGGATATTTAAATTCGTGGTTTACTGGGACCCACAAAAACCACGAAAATTGGTATACAACGAATATTAATGAATCCACAGTATTTGATATTATTGCAAATGTCCTGGATGTTCAATACATTGTAATGCAGAGGTGTTTACCCCTTTCTGGTGTTTTCAGTGATGTTAATGATTTTTGTAAGTAATTTGGGCCCTTTGTCAGTAATTTCAAATTTCTGCATGAACACTACCATAGAGACCCGCCATCAAAGCATCTTATATTGTGTTAAGACTAGAAACAATCCGAGTTTTTATCATCAAATGCTTTTCATAACTGGAAAATCAAGCGCAATTACAAAGCTTTATACGACCAGGAATTAAAAAAAAAATTAGTACAAAACCGGAAAGTGTAATTTCCATAGGTAAATCCGTAATCCGTATTTTGAATCTAAAATCTGGGACAATTACAGAAATTCCGTAATAGTAAACACCTCTGGTAATGGCAATGATCTCGGTAATTTTCAGCAAACTTCGGAAACGGTATATACTTAACTTATTTTTACAGAAGCAGCATGCATACAAACAATAAAATGGCTTCCAACTTTGGCAAGATATATCTATGCAATTCCTGTTTGATATCTTTGGTTTCATTCATTTTCCATCCGTAGGAAACATAATTTGTTGTCACAATCTATTACGGTACAGATATCTTAAAGTTGAAAAGATGGATTTTGTATACCTTGTCTTTGTTCTTCACAGTTTGTCCCACTATATGAACTTGTACACTGACAATTGTAACCATTCACACCATCAACACAAGTACCGCCGTTCTGACAAGGGGAACTAGAACACTCGTTGATGTTTGTTTCACATGTTGTTCCACCAAAACCTGGGTTACACACACATGTGAAAGATGATCCTGAATTCTTTAAAAAAAAAAAAAAATGCAGTATCAGAGGATCATTCATGACTTCTACTTTTCAATATCAAAGCACAAATTTCAACTAGAAGTATTGTGAGCTCACAAAAGTATATCCCGCCTCTATGATTACAATAATATAAAGAAATATACAAGTCCACGTTAGTCTATGGGAATCCCCAAAAATTTCAAAAGATATACAAAATGTGTATTATTGAAATGGTGGCACAGTGTTGATGTCAATACATCAAAAAAATTGCAGTACAATACAAATAAAAATTTGCATCCACAAAGTGTTACTGTAGTATTACATGCACAAAAATATTAAAGTCCCATAACTCCTGTAAAAATTTGTCAATTCAAAATTGTGGTGTAATAGGATCAAGTACATACGGTGACTAAGTTCTACAAAATTTTAACGAAATCTGATCAGCGGTCTCAGAGGAGTTCCGCTGACAAAGTGTTCCTATAGTGTCATATGCAAAATTAGAGGATCTCAAGAGCCTATATCACTCACCTGGATTTAACTTTTTACCTTGAGCAGGAATAAAAATTTAAGTGTTGCAGTCAATAGGGTTCTATGTTAAACTAAGTTTGGTTGTGGCACCCATCTTTGTCGACAATCTGGGTGATCGGACACAATTCTGAAAGAGGACCATCTAAGGACCAAAGTTTAGTTCCAATTGGCTCAGTAGTTTCAGACAGGTAAATTTCCCATAGGTTCCTATGTTAAACTTTGGCTGTGTCGGCCATCTTGGTTCACAGTCCACGAAATTGGACATATTTCTGAAACAGGACCTCCTATGGACCATTGGTGCCGAGTCTGGTTCCAATTTGTTAAGTGGTTTCAGACAGGAAGATTTTTCAATGAATTTTCGTATAGGGCCCTATGTTAAACTAAGTTCAGCTGTGGTGGCCATCTTGAATGAAAGTCCGGTTCATCGGACACAATTCACAAAGAGGACCATCTTATAAATACCACTGCTACCAAGTCTAGTTTTAATTGGCTTTGTGGTTTGAGAAAAAAGAACATTTTTGAGAGAATTTCCCAGAGGGTCCAATGTTAAACTGAGTTTGGCTGTGCCAGCCATCTTGGTTAACAGTCTGGTTCATTGGACAAAATTCTGAAAGAGAACCTCCTAAGGACCATTACTGCCACGTTTGGTCACAATTGGCATTGTAGTTTCATTGAAGAAAAAATTTGAAATTCATCTCCCCTTTCTTCTATTTTTAGTAACAGCAGCTGTGTCGGTTGGAAGTCGGGGATGCTGGACATACATTTGCAAGGGGGCCACCCACAGACCATTCCACAAAAGTTTGGTCCAAATTGGCGAAGTGGTTTCGGAAGAAAAGATCTTTAAAGGAAAGTTTTCTCCGGATGCTGTCTTTAAAGGGCAAAAATTCCTATAAGCGATCAATCAATGATTTTGGTCATATTAACTCATATTTAGATCTTACTTTGTTGAACATTTTTGCTGTTACAGTTTGTCTTTATCTATAATAATATTCAAGATAATAGGCTAAAACTGCAAAATTTCCTTAAAATTAACAATTCATGGGTAATAACCCAACAAAGGCTTGACGGATTCGTCTGACAATTTCACAGCAGGTAGATCTTGACATGATGAACATTTTTATCCCGTCAGTTTTGCTGTAAATTCTTTAGTTTTTGAGATATAAGCCAAAAACTGCAGTTTAACCTCTATGTTCTATTTTTAGCCATGGTGGTCATGTTTCTCAACGGACAAGAAAATAAAAAACAAATTTTATTCTAGATACCCTAAGGATCATTCAGACTAAGTATAGCTGTAATTGGTTAAGTGGTTTCAGAGGAGAAGATCTTTGAAAAAGTTTACGATGGACAGACGACGGATGCCAAGTGATGGCAAAAGCTCACATCCTTTTAGGACAGGTGAGCTAATAATCAGGTTGAAAACTGTCATTGTATACCACAAAGAAAGTAAGTAAAACAACCATATATATTTTACAACTTACTTGGCATAATGCACCATTCCTGCATGGATTGCTAGCACAAGCACCTGAATTGGGTCCCTGCTGAACACAACCACTGGCCCCTACACCATTTCCTACATAACCTTGATGACAGGTACACACTCTTCCTCCAAACCCTTAAAAAAAATAATGCCTAAGGCCATGTAAAAAAAATCATTAGATTCTCAGGCCATTGAGGCAGGGCGGCTCTTTTTTTTTTATTATTATTTTCAAATTCAATCTTCGACCTCCCAATGAAAGCGTCGGCGGTTAGCCCTGAAATTTTCCAAAGGCTGCTTCATCGTTCGTTTTAATCGATTCCAGCAACTCCCCCAATGTGCACTCCGTCATGTAATCACAATGTATCGTCCATGGTATGACGGTTTTTCCTCCAGAGAGGACTTGGCATGACACTAAAGATGATGCCATGCTGACGGATGTTTAACAAACAATGTATATTTAAATCACGACACCACGTGATAAAGCGTGTTTACGAAAACGTTTTGCTGATTAAGATCGCGATCCTAAAAATTACCGGTAACGGAAACAGACGCGAAAAAGTTCCGGGCAGGACTCGGAACTGCCGATTTTTAATTTTATTTTTCGTATGATAAAAAACAACGAATGCGGCGGGTTTAAGGGACACGCGGCGGGGCCTGAGAAGCTAATAATATATTTTTTTTGGCCTAAATTAATACATGTACTATAAGGTTACTCTGGTTCAATTCCTACCCTGGATAAAAATTTCTAACAAATTTGAAATTTATCTTCTACTGTAATTTGAATTGGATATGCTAGTCCATCAGATGAGGACAAAATATGGCTGTTTCGTATTAAAGGAGAGCAATATCTTTGCCACATGCACTTTCCATGACTATTTTAAGTGAAGGCTATGGTAAAATGGAGTAAAAAGGGTCACACTTGTACATACCAAATGAAAATCAGTCTAAGTTTGTATAAGTTGTTTCCACATCCACTATGAAAAAGCAAGTTTATAAAAACTTGAACTGACCTCTTTAACTGTCAGTATTATTGTTCAGAAGTTTGACCTTCCCGATTCTTCACAAAAAAAACCCAACTCATTTATGTCTAATTTTAGTAATGACTGGCTTATGACACTCTGATGAGGGAAGAATACTAGTTGAAATTATTGCCCTCAAGTTGGATCAAATTTATTTGAGATTGATGCAACCGATGCCTTTTCCACAAAAGTTTATCTTTCATGTAACAATATCAGAATATCTGGAAATCCCTTCAAAAACACTTGAATACACGACTTTTTCATTTTTATTGTTTTTTATTTATTAGATTAATATTATTCTGTGCAAGTATTATGTTTTTTTCTTTAGTTGGGGTTTTATGCTGTTTTCAACACATTTGGCTATTTCGTGGCAGCCAGTTTTTATTGGTGGAGTAAGCCGGAGTATCCGGAGAGAACCATCGACCTTCGACAATCCTTGTCAATTTAGATCAGAGTGAAAACACCCCACCAAAGGTGAGATCCGAAAACCTAAGTGTTGACAGGCTAGTGATCATTAGTAGTCATGACGAACCACCTAGACCACTCGGCCACCGAGACCACGCAAGTATTATGGTGGGTTATAATATCAGAAAAGAATTTCCACCAAAAGAAATCAATCTTTCACAGATGTGTTAAGTATCCAAAGAAGCATTTTAAACTTGTAATTTTCTATTTTTAAACATTAATTTTACCTTGATTTTCTGAACAAACAGCCATAGGATGGCATCCTCCATTATTGTTTCCACATAATCCAACCCAAGTACATGTGACACCGTCTCCTTGGTAACCTAAAATAAATGTGCTGTCATTTCAATTCATTTAGTATACAATAAAAACTTTTACAACCAAATGGATTTTCCATCCACAGTACATGTGACCCCATCTCCTTGGTAACTAAAACTAAATGTGCATCCATTTCAAGAAATTTAGTATAAATCAAGATGTCTGACAACAACACTGATTTTCCTGTATCAGTAATTAGTGCCACACATCCACTGTACATTACCTAACAAATAATCAGATCTTCTTCATTTTCAAGTTTTGGCAATTTCCAACAAATTTTGACATCAAGTACAGCTTCGATTGAAAGTTCATGGATAGACAAAAAAATTCATAACACACTCCAGCAAGATAAAAAACCATCAAAGAGTTTGAGAAAATGAAGATCTGAACAATGAAAACAATTGTTATATAAAGACTTTCATGTCAGTTTAAAATAACCAATGTATTCCAGTTTGGGCAATAGAGAATCCCATTATATTTCTGTATTTGGGCAGATTATCTCATTCATTTCTATACCTGCAGGACAAGGACCACATCTTCTTGATCCACGAGTATTGACACATTCCACTCGTGGTACGACAGAACATCCACCATTGTTGTTGGCACACTCATTAATATCGGTACATGAAAACCCATTTCCGACATAACCTGATGGACATTGCCCACAGTGGAATGTTCCTGGAAGATTGATACATGGAACTTGTGGATCGGTGGAACAAGCATTTGGTCTCTCTGAACATTCGTCCACATCCACAACACAGGCAGGATCTGATCCCGACTTTTTCCACCCAGCATCACATATACATGTGTACTTTGGCTGAAATCAGTAATATTTCTATCTATATTTTTTTTGTACACACAGCTTAAATCTAAAACAATTTTTCAACTAACATTTATGGTATCCAGACATTATCATGGCTTAACTTGTATTTCTTTTTTGACCAAAAATGGTCTTATCCAAACTTTTAAAAGAAGAAGTTGTGTTGATACATCTTTCTCAAGTTAAAACACTTTTTATTGTTTGTATGCTTGTCCATGAATCTGAAGTTCGGTATACTGTATTTCCAATGATTGCCGAGGTCACCGTCATTGCATTATATGGAACTTTTGTAGGACATTTTGACATAATCATAAAAAAGATGAATAAATTCAGACACGAAATTCCATAATGTAAGCCTGATAAAAAATTTAAAATGTTGTTAAAAACAGCCTGTATAGTGAAACAAGAGGCTCAGTGGGCTGAGCCTGTATCGCTCACATGGTCATTTTGTTTCACGGACCGGGAAGATTTATGCAAACTTTGTAAAGGACCTTCCATAGATGCTCCATACCTAAAATCAGTTCATTTGGCTTTACGATTTCAGAGACGATGTTTTAAATTTCCACCAATCAGAACAATGTAAATGCTCATGGCAGCCATTTTGATTCACGGACCAGGATGATTTTACATTTGGACCAATCAGAACATGAAAATGCTAATGGCGGCCATTTTGTTTCACCGACCGGGATGATTTATGCAAACTTTGTAAAGGACCTTCCATAGATGCTCCATACCAAAAATCAGTTTATTTGGCTTTACGGTTTCAAAGAAGAAGTTTTCAATTTGGACTAATCAGAACATGTAAATGCTAATGGTGGCCATTTTGTTTGACGGACCGGAACGATTTATCCAAACTTTGTAAAGGACCTTCCATAAAAGCTTCAGTTCAATAGGTCCACGTGTTTCAAAGGAGAAGATGAAAATGTAAAAGTTTACAGACGGACAGACGAAAGACGACGGACGACGGACGCCAAGTGATGCTTAAAGCTCACATGTCCTTTTAGGACAGGTGAGTTTAAAACAATGATAAAGGTCGGTGAGCTGTCGAATGGGCAATAAAGTAAATAAACCAAAAGCAAAAATGACAAAAAATCAAAACAACAATAAAAAGATAAAAGGATAAACATAAATTTGTGAATACGTATACATCTTTGATATTATCCACATTAAAACTGAAAACCTACACATACAAACAAACAAACCAATCAACATCAAATAAAAGGCTATGTTCTCTCCCAATTTAACTTTGGTGAATCAATAACTTAACATTGATTAATATTTCATCTCTGCAAAAACTATTATTATAACCGAGATATCGAAAAATATCTAACCATAGTCAAGTTAGGAAGAGTTACTCAAAAGGTAGTTGGGACAAAATAATTATACTCATTAACATCAATGCAATATTTATCATAATCCTATATATACCATGTTTGGTTGTGTACGCTGTACATTTACACAGGTTCCATGGCCACACATCTCCTGATTGGAGGCTCCCGTACAATCATCATGTCTCTCTGTACACCGTACACCATGCCAATTAGCTGTACATTGGCATCTAAACAATAAAAATAGAGAATAATTTACCCAGAGTAAAGATTGTGAGTTAAAAAATTTTTGTGTGTGTATTTTTTCTACTTAGACTGACAGAGTAGACATGAAGCAATGACACATTGAGAACGTTAGGTATGATACACACACAAGATCAGTATAAAATGGTCATGGATGAGATTTTACTTGATTAGAGGTCAGATTTCGAAAATTAACATGGAATTTTTAACATTGGAAATTTTATGTTGAAATTTCATAGGAATGCAAACATTCAAGCATTGTTAGGACAGAATCGAGAAGATAGCATGTGTATGCAGATATTTCAATGTGTTGTATTTACTTAAAATTATCAATGAGAAAACATGTTGGATTATCTACCCATACCAAGTAAAATGGGTTTCAAGGGAGATAAAGACAGTTTAAAGTGACATTTCATATTAAATTACTTGTATCTTCTTCCAATAGTTGGTAACTTGCAACAAAATCATGTAATACATGTAGTTTACAAATAGAAAACTTTATAAGTGACACATGAAATGTAGGACCCTTCATCAGCCTCTGATATTACTATCAGTATCTGCTTACATGATCCTAACATTAGTTTTAATTTGTTCTTCTCAGACCTATTTCTGACAGCTTTGAAAGAAAAAGGTCAGAACTGATACTTCGTCATCCATTTCACAACCTATAACAAAGGACATCCAAAAGACGAATTTAGGCTTTAAAGTGGAAAAAGCAGGTCTGTGTTATGTTCAATTGTTGTTTGCTATCGCGGGCTGTTTCTGTTCACTGAGAAAAGAGGTATACATACTGAACCAGAAGCCATATTAAACTGCATGCTTAGAAAAAGAATTATGCCGAAAAACTGAATAGAAACAATGATGTTTATAATTTTTTTTAATTCCTATTCAACTTCAGAATTTTTCCATATTTGGATTGTTGGTGTCTTCCATTAAAACAAAATAAACAATGGAACCTTACCATTAAGTAAGAAACTTATAACTTACCTAAATCCTCCAACAGTATTAACACATGTGGCACCATTCTGACAGCCTAGATCAGTTCCTGCATAAATTCCACATTCATTGACATCCTGTTCACATGTCACACCCTATAATTAGTATAAACATTGGATCATTAATTTGATGTATTGTACAACAATCATAAACATGATTGAAACACACCTATCACAGGAATGATTAATCATCCTACAATCATAAACAAAAACCCAAATCATATTCTCTTGACCATATATTGTTTATTTTAATGCCTGTTATAAATTGAATGGGGTGATATTGGTGTATTGGGGTTGATATGGGATGTGATATTAAAAACCCATATGATATTCTATATTTATGAGTGTGGGGGTAATCTATTTCTGCTAAGACCGTATATCTTAAGTTTTTTTGTTTGTTTGTTTAGTTGGGGTTTAACACCGTTTTCAGCACATTTGGTTATTTCGCGGCAGCCAGTTTTTATTGGTGGAGAAAGTCGGAGTACCCGGAGAGAACCACCGACCTTTGGTAGGAAAATTGGCAATTCTTGTCAATTAAGGTGGGAGTCGAACACACCCCCCCACAGATGAGATTCGAACTCACAACCACAGTGTTGACAGGCTAGTGATCATTAGTTGTCATGACGAACTACCTAGACCACTCGGCCACCGAGGCCCCCTTAGGTTTTTTTCAACATACTAATATCCTATACAATTCCTAGACAGAGGCCCCCTTAGGTTTTTTTCAACATACTAGTATCCTATACAATTCCTAGACAGAGGCCCCCTTAGGTTTTTTTCAACATACTAGTATCCTATACAATTCCTAGACAGAGGCCCCCTTAGGTTTTTTTCAACATACTAGTATCCTATACAATTCCTAGACAGAGGCCCCCTTAGGTTTTTTTCAACATACTAGTATCCTATACAATTCATGTAATAACTAATTTTCAGACAACATGCAGTCAATACAAGTTAAATGATAGATTATCTTCCACCCTTACTTCAGTCTTCACGAATTTTGTTGGAACGTCGGACAATTCCAAGGAGATTGGGACTGGTCGTCCCAAATTTTCAACATTCCCGGCCCGAAATTCCGACATTGGTTTGAAAATTAAAATCGCAATTGAAACATCCGGGTCATTCAAATGTTTGTAAATGTCAGCTAATTTTTTTTCAGTCCAGCAAATCTAACGTTGTTGCCTGAATAAATGTCCAGAAAAATCTCTGAAAAAATGATGATAAAATACTGATGCATATAATCCCTTTTTTGTGTTGGCCATCAAAAACAAATAAAATAGCAAAAACAATTTGTTTTCATTGAACAGAAATGGTAGCAATGAAATGAACAACTACTTTACTGTAAACGGACACAAAAAATTTCCAAACACCTTATTCTTGAAAAATAAGATATGGGGAGGCTTAAATTTTGAGGGGTGGGCAAGAATGATTTTTCCTAACATTACTTGTGAGAATATATCTTGTTACTTTATATAACCCACTTAAGAAAAGATCAATTTATTAAAAACATGACATCACTTGATGGTATTTTTCTTCTTGATCAAATAACAGTTAAGTTCTATGACTTACCCTTGTTTTCATAAAGATAAATATTAACCATCCAATATCAAAATACACAAGCATAGCCATGATAAAAGCAACATAAAATCCTATCCAATTATCTTGACAACACGAAAGCATTAGTTTTTTGGCTCTGATATCTTTATATCAGATAAATGTGTTTGCTTGGGCTCCTTATGATTTGACAAAGATGCAATTTTAATTAATTTTCCATTAAGTATGTCACTCCACCCTCAAATAACTTGTCTTAAGACAGGTACTGCAATTTGATACTCTAAAACATTTTTATTCTTTATAAAGTAAAATGGTCTTAAATATATTTAAATGATGCAATTCTATTTAAAATCTTGCTTTGGTATTACATCTTGAAAATAATACTGTTGTTGTAATATTTTACACAATCAATGTTTCATGGACATATGTACATGACAAAGTTTGACAGATAAGAATGTTTCTTCAAAATAAAGTTCTTTAAATAATAAAACACTGGTCCATTAACACCACTTTTTAGACATAAAAAGTTTACACAGTATATGAAGAATATCAGTGAACTTGAGCCAAATGATCTAAAATAAATAGATTTGCTACCATTTTGACTTTGAATTTCCTAATATTAAGAAATTCATTCAAATTATCTTGACCATAGACAAACTGATTTTCACTTATGTTAGCCGAAATCTGTTCCTTCAACTCACAGCTATCTCAAACTTCATACAGAATTTAAACTTATCTGAAATAATTGATTTTCAAGTATCAGTAACCTTGATGTCTCACCTTTATATCAAAATGGCTCTTGTCCGATCACCACACATTCAACCATTTTACTTCAGGCAGACAAGAGAATCTAAATGCGGCCTTTTCAGCATACATTTGTAACTGGTTGTGACAACATTGTCCAGTATCTTGAATCTCTCAATTAAAGGGCTCATACAATTAAACCATCTACATACTTAATACAAGTTTCTAAATTAAATATAGGTTTAAAGGGAATTAAATCATATTTAAGAAGCACAAATTTAAACTTAATATTACATTATCATACTCAATGGTCATAGGTTAACGGCAATGTGGGCTAAAAAGACATACCTGCCATGCTTCCGGACACCAACATGTATATTTATTGTAGCCATCAATACAGGTTCCACCATGTCGACATGGATTACTACTACACTCATCAATCGCCAGAGTCTGCAGATGGAAAAAAAATATAGATACATTGTGTCTTTGTTGATAAAGCTAAAATATTACTCTGAAGCTTAATAATTATGTAGAACTTTTAAAAGGAATAAAATAAATAGTAAAGGACAAAAAGGATAAATTTTTTATGCAAAATCCTAAGACGGAATCAAAACAAACAGTGCCTTTATTGATGTTGCCTCACTTTAGACAAAAGAAGATGGTATGATTTCAGCCATTATTTGGCCCCGACATGAAAAATATAAATTTAAGATTTCAGGTTCGAATTTGTATAATTTTTATTATATAATGATCGAATGTTCACAATCTATCAATCATTCTATAAAAAACTTTCCGTTCATGCAACAGCGGCATCATGATTGTCTGCAAAATCAAGGATTTGAAGAAAAGGGAGTGTTTTCACAGATGTTGGTCATAACAACTACGAGCAACAGCCTCGCCTGAAAAGATTTTTTAATAAAATGTTTGTCTGATATAAAGACACATTTTATTGAAATAGCTTTTTGGGTTTTGGGCAAGGCTGTTGCTCATATCAAAATTTTAATTCAAAGGTCCAAAAATGAATGAAATTTAGTGTTTTTAATTCATTTTTTGAAAGCATATTGCTATTATTCAAGAAATTTCTTGTTGAAAACAAAACAGTTTCCTTAAAATGCAACATTTTAAGAGTACATGTACTTAATTTTAGCTGAGAGTACTTTTTTATTAATTTTTAATTGGGAATTGGAGGAGCAAAACATTAGGCCAAATCATACCATTTCCTTTGGCCTTCATTTTTCAGAATATGTGACCTTTCAACATCACTATTTGCTCCATGCAGTCCTTATATCAAATTTTGCATTAAATTTAAAAAGTCTGTTTTATCTCTTTTATAACAGGTTCTGACACTTCATGTTTGTCTGGGAAAGGGGAGATAACTGAATTTTACAGAGTGTCAATTATTTACCTGTTGGAGATTCCTCAAATTTCGTCTTACTGTGTTTATCTATGTTAAAAACAAAATACAATATATTATTCCAAACAGAAGCACACAAAAATATTAAATGATTGGCTATAATCTAATGCCACAATGGTTATATCACAGACACAGCCAGGGACATAAGACTTAGTATAGAAATTTTCAAAACAAAAAACTAACACATAGTAACTCCTTTCCAATTACAGTTTAACACGGTAAATGTAATAAACCTATCTGAGCAGGATTATCATAATTTGTTATGCAATATACATTTTCACTGGATGACCATGAAAATCAATTACTAAATTGATGCCATGAGAGCTGATGACAAGTGTTAAGTGCCTCTTCACGATTTTGAAAATTTTATTTTTTCCATAAAATTAATACTTTTGCATTAGGATACAAATTTTTCTTCCAATATTGCTGGCAAATATTTGTGATTTGAAAATTGCAAATATCTGTTTACTGACTTTGCTAATAAGTTGTCACCAAACAAGATGTGCAACTGTCAAATTAACAACTAAAGCTGGCAAATATTAATATAAAGCCTAAATTACCGGTAAAGCATTGGATAATATAAAATGAACTTTGGAATGAAATTATGCAAATATACGTGAACAAATTTTTCAGCCATAATTTTACATATATCTATCAGTAAAACATTCGAAACCGTGTTTGGAGTCAAAGGACCACCCAAACAGCTTTCAATCCCCAAACAATTTGTCAAAACTATTAACTGGATTTTTTGTTCAATAATCAGTTAAAAATGCCAATATCTGAAATAATTACCCTTATGTAAACACCACTGGTCCTATTTTGTCGTCTATGATATCTCCTCACCTGTCGACCAATCAGAAGAAATAAAATTTAGTAACAACCAACCAGAACCAATTTCAACCTTTCATTGATGCACCATGCACAAGATGCACTACATCAGTAAATCCATATATGGTATAATTACATTCAAATAAGAATGGATAAAACATCTAGCAGAACTGTCAAAAAATAACCTTCAGCAGCAAACTGGGATAATATAGAGCATTTGTCTCCAAAAATGACCTAGCACCCCAACTGGGAATAAAAAACCCATAACACTTGGTACAGTAGTCCACCATTCTACCAATTGACCTAAAAGTTTTCTCCACAAGCACAGCATAAGGAGGGTCCTTATAAACCTGTATTTTTATATCTTCGGTGTTCCTAAGGGAAGCCTTGTTACAAAACAAACTGATAGCTAGGAACCAGAGGAGATTCAGAAAATGGTCTCAGCAGAAAATCATAGTGAAGGGTATGTTACCAATAATATTGTACTGGGGCAAGTTAAAAACAAAACAATAGAGTTTCGAAGAAAAAATGTCTCTGTTAACTTTTCATGCTTTCGTAGGGGAATTAAAACAAAATCAAATAAGAAGGTGAAAAGAAGCTGTATGACAACAAAACCGATTTTACTTCATCACGGTTTTTAGCCACCTGCTCACTCCAAACCAAACTTTGAAGTTAATTACCAGCAAACTCAAACTGACTCAAAAGAACAACTATCCTATTGTTTCATTGTTTCAGCCAAACGAGAATATTTGGCCATGGAAACAATGCAATCACCAATTAATGCAATAAAACTATTCGACTTACTTCCTCAATCTGGCTGTTAAAATCCTGTTCTTCAATAGATTCAACCTATGTATAAATTGGAAATATATAGATACATGCATATATAGATAATATTTTATCTAATACTATATGTACAATACAAGGGGGATAACTGAAATGTTCATGCTTTTTTATTATTTTCTACATGCTCTGAACAAATTATATGTATATATAATAATAGAAGCAGTAGATTGCCTGTACTGCTCACATGGAAAATTCAAGCAACATGGTTTCCAGAAAAAAATTTAAGAATCTAACAAACAAACACTTATCTTAACTTCAGTTATATTTTTCCCATATTTTTGTTTAGTTCACATTTTTAATCTTTTTTCTGTTCCTAGTAATGATGGTTATACTAAAGCTTTCTGAACAAAATATGGACCATTAAAGACCACTTCAAAATAATTTTGTAATAATCCCGCATTAGTTTCAAAACCTGTTTTTAAAACATTTTATGCTGATTATTCTATTATTTAATTTTCATTGATTATACTTACCAACAAAATTAAGGAAATTAATTCCGCAATGAAAATCTCTACTTTTAAGGCAAATATGTGTCGAGGGTTGATAAGGAAATATGGAAAATGCCATGTCATAATCTATTTAAAACATATTTTCAGGCCTAAGAAAAGAATCAGAATATAATTTCAAATGGAATTTTTTTTAACAAAAATATCAAAGAAAGAATTTCATTTAACTGAATTAAGAATATAAGTAAATGTGGATTTTTTAGGGCAAATATGCACTTTCGGGGGCATATATGGATTTTCGAGGGAAAATATGGATTTTAAGGCAAATATATGGATCAAGGGCAAAGATTGGACACCCCTTTCCAGTCATATCTGTCATGCAAAATCATATGTATTACTACTAAATATGTGATAAAGTGTTATATTATGCCATGCAAATATGTAAATAAAAAGGTCAACACAAAAAATATATAAAAACATATTGTCTCATACATACATTCACAAAAATTCCCATAATCCAGAGAATGATGTTTTAATAATTTAAACTAGGCATCAAGGAGATGGAATCCATCTCTGTGGGCCCCACCGTTAATCACTTGTGGTCAAATTAGATCCCACATTTGATCTTGACCTTTGACATAGAAATCTAAACAATAACCGTGACACCCCTTTTGACAGTGGTGAAAACCATGCAAAGTATCCTCACTTAACTTCAAACCATTCTCAAGTTATAGATCAGACACGATCTTTACCATAGGATATGGAGTTCTCAGCTTTGATCTTGACCTTTGACCTACAGAGTTGTAGATATATTATGACAAACCCTCTGGTGCTAGTGAATATCCATGCCAAGTATAAACTTTGAAATGATAAAGGTTCTCAAGATATAGAGCGGCCATAATTTGTTCCAGACAGACAGACTGATCACTATAGGGGGCCATAATAACATCAATGTATATGCAAAACAAAAATCAATGTTGACAATTACATCTGGAAACAATACCAATCTTCATCATTTTTTACAAATATTTTGTTTTAAGATTTATTGTTTTTTTAAAGTAATATTAATTTCATACTTTACGAATGGCTTGTTTAAAGAAAAAACATGTATTATTATTTACAACTTATAAAAATACGATATCTGCAGACTCAGAAATGAATGCATGCATTTTGTGCAAAACAGACAATAAATTTTAATCAATTTGCTTTGTCACTATTAAATTATAACAAAATTTATTTGTTTGAAAAGCATACAATCATGTATAAGACATGTATCTTTCTCTTGATTTAAAATCTGTAGTTGTCCATTTTTTTATTTAACTGACAAAAAACATCTTTGCTAACCAAATATCATGAATCGCTTCTCTCCTATTCACCCTCGGCAGATTAAACCAGAATTTTGGGTCCATGCGGTACTGATCTTTATTTGATACAGCTGAGGCTAGCTGCTTCCAATCAGAATGCGTCATACACAGAATCATGCAATGATCACATGTCAATGTAACATACATTTAAAATATTGTCCCCCATGAAATATTGTTCGTCAGACAAAATTTCATATAAAATATTGTCTGTGGACACTATTTCACAATGAAATACTGTCCAGGACAATATTTCATTATGAAATAGTGTCCTTGGCCATGAAATTTTGTCACCTCCTTCTGGAAATATTTCTCTGAAATTCTGTCCATTATAATACTCCACTATGATATAGTGTATGCGTCGTTGGTCAATAGTGGACGTCACTACTGTTAGATTTCGCCACTCAGGGTTTACAAATTCTGGTTTAATCTGCCAAGGGTGAAGAGAGAAGAGAAACGTAACCCTTGGCTAGTAAAGATGACCTACAAATGAGTTTTTCATTGCTTAAATACAAGCACTGTTACCTTCCTATTATTTACATTGGAAACCATTCCTTTGCTCTAGCATAGTATGTGGTTCTACCTTGCTTTTCGGTAGGACATTAATACACACAGACTATATATAACATTATGTAAATACTGAAACTTTACCCTTTGTCTTAAGCTGTTAAGCTGAGATGTTAGACGTGTTACTGATGTCTGAAGTTGTCCAGTAGAACTAAGACTTTGTTCTATTTGTGTAAGTCTGTTATTCAAACCTTGTTGCTGTAATAAAATAAAAATAAAGAAAATTTTAAAGCTGTAAATTACTAATATAACTGCCAGTAAGGTACCCCTTGTTTTCAAAGATTCATTTCAGTTACGGTGAAAAAGAAATTTATCTAACACCCCGGCCTCCCTCCTCCATGACTCGCTTAAACTGCATAAACTTTAATTTTATGTTTTCAGATTTCAGTCCTAATCAAGTGTAATTTAACCAATACATGAACAAATGGTTTCTTTATAGAACTAATATCATTTTTCAAGACTGACCACATTCTCTATAGAAATAATTCTATTTGTCAGGACTTACCACATTCTCTACAGAAATAATTCTAACTCTTCAGGACTTACCACATTCTCTATAGAACTAATTCTATTTGTCAGATCTGTAAGTTGAGACAAAACCTGTCCTGTAGGCTGAAGGTTGTTCAGTCTTTGTTCCACCTCTGCCAATCTAGACGCTAAATTGGAGGGTGTCTGAAAAAAAAATGAAAATATTGTGAACATGGTAACTTTGTATATCAAATTGATTTTTAAGTTCTTTCGGCTATTATTCAAAGTTTGATTATTCAGATTTACATTAAATATAAAAGTTTTTGTGGTAGATTGTTGTAAATTTATAAAATGTACTTCTAAACTTGCAGTTCCTTTGAATGAACTTAGTAGAACAGAGTGTCAATAAATGTTTAGATTGTTGTCTAAGTTTTAAATTTTAGGACACTTAAAATAAATTCTCTGGTTTACAGACAATTCGTTTCATAAAAATGGAAAATTATGTAGGTAAGAAAATTATTTTTTTGGGGTTTAATTTCCTGTTAAAAGTTGCAAGGGATTTTCACTTCATTTTAGGTGTTTACTTTTACTACATACAAATCTAGTTTGAATCCATTCACTTCTACGTTTTAATTATATGTCCGTCCGTCCGTCCTCATTGTAAGCGCTATGACTCCTTCATTTATTTACAGATTATGATGAGACTTATATGGAAGCTGTGTTTTGGTGGCAGCTTAGATCAAGTCTAAATTCGAGTGCGGTTACATGATTTTTTGGCGGAATTATTGCCCTTTGAACTTTAAAATTTTGCTGAAATTGCCTTGTAAGCGATCTCATGCCTACATTTTTTGCGGATTTTGATGAAATTCCTATAAAAGATGTGTTTCAATGGTTTCTCAATCAAGATCAAATTCGAGTGGCATACTGTTATTTTTGGAAGAGTAATTGCCCTTTAATCTTTGAAATTTTGCTAAAATTGCCTTGTAAGGAAATAATAAGTGTACTGCTTTTCAATTTAAGCAATGCGTGTTTAGATTGAAATTTATTACACTGGACATGACATGTATAAATTGTGTACAAATTTCAGAAAATTCAACACATTTAGAAAATTTTCTGAAATATTCAACTTTTTATTTTGTGCATACCTGTTTTTACCCCTGTTGTATCTTAATACATGTAGATGTACAAGTACTAAGCAAATACTATATCATTTAACTAAAATTCTCCACTAAACGAATGTGGCAGGGGACATTCACTGTTTTTTTATTGTAGACTGAACTGGTAGTATTGTCCATGGTATGACCTTTTGGGAGCAAATATTGAATTCAAACTCACTGCCATGATTGTTTATCTGCTGTTTATTTACTTTCAGTTTTTGATCAATTTCACAGAATGATTGAAATTGAGTCTGGGTTGGCAGATGGTTGACAAATACTTTTGGTGCCAAATTTCTAATGTTATTCTAATGAAAAAATAGTGGAATGACAGCGATTTTATTCCAGAAATCAAATAAACCCCGCAACTTTTTTTAAGTTGGGCAGCAGTGTTTAAGAGAACCAGTTATTTAAGCTTGGATGGACTTTTTTCTTTCTTTTTTTTTTTTTTGGTTTTTTTTTTGGCCATAAAAATAAATTGTCTGGTTACCCGACCAACCCTGTTTTCTGGACTTTAAGACCAGTGGGAGAACAACATTAAAATCATTTTAAGAAATGTTTAGTACATTATGGTCCTTTTTCCACATTCTAGTGGAAATATTTCAAATTTTTTGTCAACTTTAGGAGGCAGGTGCCTGCTGTGACTCCACACCTGTAATGTTTAATTACATTACCAAGGCAGACTAGATGCTTTATGCACCAAAACAAATTCCTAGATTCTCCACAGAACTTGACATGTGGTAAATGATTTTTAATTCACCTTTCAAATTTCTGAAGTGAAATTAAAGACAATTAAAGACATTTTTATCCAGTAAATAAACACAAATATGAAAAACAAATAAAAACAGGCTGATAAGGATGAAGAATCTATGATTTAATATTTATATAAATTGTTAACTTACAGCTGTTGTGGTTACGGTTCTTAGCTGTTCTATTGTCTGTTTGTTATTTTTCACCTGAAATTTAGAAACAAATAAATTCTTCTGAACAATAGAGGCAAAATCTCTTTCCTAACTTTATTCACCTCAGCCAAACAAAAAACGTTTAATACTAGTAAAACTATTCAATAAACTTTAGAAAGAGGACACATATACCTAAGGAGCAATCCAAACAAGAGGCTCCCAAGAGCCTGAATCGCTCACCTGTTATATTTGTGTAGATCTTGCATCAGTGTTTATCTTTGCTATTTAATGTGTACCGTCACAATTTTCTCCTTAATATTGATCTGTATGGCTAAAATATAGAATCCTGAACCCAAATAGATATAGTTGCTAGGGACTTTCTCATCGGTTGCTATGGACTTTTTCAATGGCATGGACTCTTAGCTTCCATTTTGACTTAAATAGGTAAATTGTAGGGTCCTGAACCCACATATATATGGTTGCTAGGGACTTTTTCATCTGTTGCTATGGGCTTTTTCAATAACACTGACTCTTGACCTTTCTTTCTGACTTGTACGGGTAAATTATAAGGTCCTTAACCAAAATATATATGGTTGCTAGGAACTTTTTCATAGGTTGTTATGGACTTTTTCAATGACCTTGACCTTTCTTTTTGACTTGTACGGGTAAATTATAAGGTCCTTAACCCCAATATATATGGTTGCTAGGGACTTTATCATCCTTTGCTAGGGAATTTCTGATCAGTTGCTATGGACTTTTACAATGACCTTGACCCTTGAACCTCCATTTTACTTGTACAGCTACCATTTAATTTATATCAAGGTATGCTCTAAACATCTGTGACAATATGTCAGACCATTATTTTCTGTTTATATGTAACTAATCTTTCAAGGGCAAAAACTCCTGTAAGGGGTCAATTGACGATTTTAGTCATGTTGACTTATTTGTAGATCTTACTTTGCTGAACATTTTTGCTGTTTATATTTGTCTTTATGTATAATAATATTCAAGTTAATAACCTAATACTGCAAATTTTCTTAAAATTAACAATTCAGGGGCAATAACCCAAAAATGGGTGGACCAATTTGTCTGAAAGTTTCATGGCAGGTAGATCTTGACCTCATAAATATTTTTACTACTTGTCTTAATTTAACTGCTTTAATTTTTGAGATATGAGCAAAATGGTGTATTTTCACCTATGTTCTATTTTTAGCCACCGCAGCCATATTTCTCGATGGACAAGAAAATAAAACATAAAATTTATACTAGATACCCTAAGGATCTGTCAGCCTAAGTGTGGCTGAAATTGATTCTGTAGTTTCAGTTTAAAAAGATGACCAAAAAAAATGTGAAAAATTGTCTTTAAAGGGCAAAAACACCCATAGGGGTCAGTTGACAATATTGGTCATGTTGACATATTTGTAGATCTTACTTTGCTGAACATTTTTGCTGTTTACAGTTTCTCTTTAACAATAATAATATTCAAGATAGCACCCTAAAACTGCAAATTTTCCTTAAAATTAACAACTCAGGCTCAATAATCCAACAAAGGGTTGACCGATTCGTCTGAAAATTTCACAGCCGGTAGATGTTTACCCTGTGTCAGTTTTGCTCTAAATGCTTTAGTTTTTGACATATAAGACAAAAACTGCAGTTTACCCCCTATGTTCTATTTTTAGCCATGGCAGCCATGTTTTTCAACCGACAAGAAAATAAAACATAAACTTTTTTCTAGATACCCTAACGATCATACAGACTAAGTTGGCTGTAATTGGTTCAGTGGTTTCAGAGGAGAAGATCTTTGAAAAAGTTTATGACGGACGACAGACCCCAATTGATGGCAAAAGCTCCTTTTAGGACAGGTGAGCTAAAAACGTAATCCATTAGACAAACAAAACACGGGAAGACAAATGAACAACCACAAGCACAACAAATAAACAATGAAAACTAAAAAACAATGAACAACATCTTAGATATTGGAACACTGTAACAGTCAATCAATTTGTGATGATGACCGTAAAATTTCCTAAGTGATGACATCAATTTATCCCTGATAAAACCCTGGTTAAGAAGCTTTTGTGACAGCAGCAATCCTCTTTGTCGAAAGTCATGGTAACTCACGCATGCCCTTAAAAATCGGATTAGCTGAGAGACGCCACATGCAGGCAATTCTGGTATATTGCTACTCAAGAAGGGAAAGTTAACAATAGGAAAGTCGAAGTCATAAAGTTTTGTCTTCAGATGTCCCTCATTGTCTATTTCGAGAAACAAATCCAAATATGAAGCGGACTTTGATGTATCTGTGGTATCCTTAATTTCAAGTTCACTGGGGTAGATGAGATGTAGAAAGTCTTGGAATTTATCGTTATTTAACAACAAGAGGCTCCCAGGAGCCTGAATCGCTCACCTGGTCCTTAAGCTTTAAGGGAGTCTTTCATGAGCTATTACCCCTATAATGGATCATCTGACAACTTCGACCCAATTCAGACTTTTGTAGAGCTCAATGAGCTGATTGTTTAAGCAAACAACAGCTTTTCTCTATTGACAACAACTTAATAAGTACAAATTTCAAAAAAAAATCAAGAAAAAGGGCAATAACTCCTACATGGGTGGTTACATCTTCTTCAAAATTTCAAAGCAGGTAGATCTTGAGGTGTTAAACACTTTAGCTTCCCATCAGAATTTTGATATCTGTCACCATTTTTGAGTTATTTGCAAAAAACTGCAATTTACCCCTATGTTCTATTTTTAGCCATGGCAGCCATGTTTTTTTACAAATCAAAAATCCAAACGATAGTTTAGTAGCACTCATGCCAAGGAACAACTACACTAAGTTTGGTTGCAATTAAACTTATGGTGTAAGAGGAGTTAACGATTTTATTACAATGAATAAAGACTGCAAAAATGGTCAATTTTGATGATCTAAGGGGAATAACTCCTAAAAGGAATGAACCTACAACTTCGATCCTGTTACAAATTTTGTAGATCTTTGTGTGCCTAACAATATGAAATTTAAATTTTTCAAATTTTCTTTATAGTATCCAAGATATTGAGCTTAATAAGTGCAAAATTTGGAAAAAATGCAGAAAAAGGGCAATAACTCCTACATGGGTCATTGGATCTTCTTCAAAATTTCAGGGCAGGTAGATCTTGAGGTGCTGAACACTTTTACCCTATGCCAGAATTTTGATATCTGTTATGGTTTTTGAGTTATTTGCAAAAAACTGCAATTTACCCCTATGTTCTATTTTTAGCCATGGCGGCCATGTTTTTTTACAAATCAAAAATCCAAACGATCTTTTTGTACACATAATGCCACTAAACAAATGTACCAAGTTTGGTTGCAATTGGACTTATGGTGTCGGACAAGTTAACGTTTGAAAAATTGTTAACAGACGACGACGACAGACGACGACGACAGACGACGACGACGGACGCCAAGTGATGGTAAAAGCTCACATGGACCTTTGGTCCAGGTGAGCTAACAACACGTCATCTATATAATTAAAAGTGACATTAAAGGATTGGTCTAGTTTCTTTTTGTTTTCATATAAAAGACCTTGAATGAAGTCCGCTTCATATGAGTACAGAAACAGATCAGCGAGGAGAGGAGCACAGTTTGTTCCCACTGGAATGCCAATTGCTTGTTGAAAAATTTGACCACCAAATTAAACAAATATGTAGTCTATGAGAAAATCTAACATGTTTGTAATTTCATCTTCACAATACTTTTTGTCAAGAATCAGAGTGGTTCTTCACGAAATAAGCCTTTTCTCTAATTAAAACTAGACATTTAAACCTGCGTTTGCCATTTGTCTTTTAAAAAAAACATTGATGAACTAGTTGATTCAATCGATATTTTAATTGAGAATGTGGTATGGTAGTATAGAGTGTAGAAAAGTCAAATGTTTTTATACTGTTGCATGTAGCCAAAGATTTTGATTTTAGATATTGTAGTTAATTTTTTGAGTTTTTAAGAATCCACATCCGACTGACGGCACTGGTGGAATATGATATTTCAAAGTAATTCTGAAGGCCCTCTTTAATACATGTCAATAAGCATCAAATGTATGGCACATGCAACGTCTTAAATTCAGCTCCTCAATTTGGCAGTGAATAATTGGTGCAAAGTTTATATTTTTAAAGTAAATATTATTTTAATTGTACATATCATGTTTTTATGAAGTTTATCGGATTATTTTGAAAGTTAAATGACAATAAAAATTATCGTTTGCAGACGTTCGTTAATCATGATTGATCATGCGCATATAATGTGATAGAACTAATATCCCTTTTCATTGCGCTAATTACATTATCGGTAATTAACGATCGTTTATTAGACGATATAACACTTGTGAGCTGATATCAGACAGGTGACAATTTAATTAACGGTCGTTTATTATCATTGCAGACATAATTCCTGGTCTCTTAAAAACATCTCAAACTCTATTAAAATTGTGATTTAGGTATTCATTTTATATAAATATTCATCCATATTTATTATTTTTGTCCCTTATTATTACATTTAAAAAAAAATAGACATAGTATTTTTTCTTCTGCGGCCGTACGATCGGTATACTGACAAACAGAACGGAGGACTATTCTGACTCCATAACCTCTATAACCATATACAAATGTGAAAAATGTATTTATTTAACATATATCTATTCATTTTTATTGATTTTATTGTTAAATTCAACCATTTTAACCTGCAGGCGTATTTAAGTAGGACATCATTAATATGAACCTTCACAATTTACAAAACATGTTGAATTCGCTAAAAAGGTTATTTTTTCATCATCCTAAACATTTGCTAAAAGGCATTTCTGAGCACTGGAATTTTGAAAATTCCTGGTTTTGGGTAGGTAACACAAGATTTCCCTACATCAATGCAACTTTGAAATTTGTTGAGCACTAAATAATTTCGTACATGTCCCTATAAAACTCATATACAGTCATTTCGGATAATTCTGCATTAACATGAAAATAAAATCAGCAAAGTCATTGTTAACAGCTTTAGTGCAATAAATTTGTTTTGAATTGTTAAAAAAAAAAAAAAAAAAAAATTTGAATGCGCCAAATTAAACACTGCGCTGAATTACCCGACAACATAGTGTATATACAAAGAGGTATTGTCATAGTATTAGTACACTTTCAAGATAGATAAGCCATAAGAATAATTATATTTGCCCAGCCTCTGCGGCTCTGGCACAGGGCCCTGTCCCTAGACCTAGTCATATGCCATTCATGCCATGGTCAATGCCAATCCCCTCCCCCTTTTCAGTTTTGAAACTTTCTATGACCAAGTCCGTAAACCCAAATATTTTTTGCTGAAATTACTCATTTCAGTTAACTGTTAAATCTGTGTCCCAAGTGCCCGTTCTGACAGTAGCCTACGCGTGACAAGGGAATTTTCTTCTCTAATTTTGGCGGGAAATCATTGTTCTGGTTTCTGAAATTTGTGTTCTTGCGAACAGAACCAGTTGATTGATGATATATCTTAAGACCGGAAATCAAAGTCAGATATAACGGACTACGCTGTACCCTTTTAAAATTTCTGTCGAAAACAGATTTTGTTAGTGATATCAGGATATTTCAATTGAAATAACTAGACGTTTTTTTTTTTAAATTCTAATCGTTGACCCTTAAATGTACAATAAACTGAATGGAATAGAGAATGGAAACGGGTAGTGGGTCAAAGAGACAACAACCCGACCCAGGAACTGTATGTGATAGTATTATATGATTCCTGCCCGACCAAAGAGCAGAAAACAGATCAAGACTACCAATGGGCCTTCAACGCAGCGAGAAAATCCTGCACCCGGAGGCGGGCTCCAGCTGGTCCATAAACAATAATGTATTCTAGTTCAGCAAAATAGAAAGCACACTAAACTCCGAAACATAACTTAATGAACCAAAACACACAAGACTAACAAAGGCTAGAGGTTCCTGACTTGTGACAGGCGTAAAAATGCGGCGGGATTAAACATGGTTTGTGAGATCTCAACCCCCCCCCCCCCTTATACCTCTAGCCAATGTGGAATAAACAAACACACAGCGATACACACAGTAAAACTCAGTTCAAAAGATGTCCTAGTCCGATTTTAAAAAGGTAACAGAAGAAACTAAGCAAAATGACAATGATCAATATGTATTATCAAAGGACTAATAGCAGTTACTGACATGCCACTCTAGACCTCAATTAAACTGATCGAAAGACTATGTCTATATCATATAGAAAATCAGCCACAATCCCTCCCGTTAGGGGTTAAGTGTCATGCCATCATAAATTATTCATGTTATACGAGAAGAACATACCCCGTATCATGCCAACAACTGGTTTTAGCATAAATATGTTTATTTCTGATGCAAAGACCCTATGAGTGAATCAATATTAATTGCAATCTTTTATGACTTGACAACAGTATATATATATATATATATATATATATATATATATATATATATATATATATCAAGACCCAGGAAAGGGAAGTGTTCATTGTTAGTTTAAGCTTTATTTAAAGGAAGTTCAACAGGATAAAACTCTTTAGTGTACATACTGAAGTCGTCATTACTGACAGCCAAAATATCATCCAAATATCTAAAAATGTTATTAAATTTTTGTATCAAATGTTGCTTCGTTTGGGTCTTTACTGGTTTTAGATAGAAATTCAATTTGATTCGTAACAATACAGAAACAGGTGCGCAAGAAGTGGTGCACAGTCAGTCCCCATTGGAATTCCGATAACTTGGCGATATACGGAATCTCCATAGCAAAAATTTTATCTGGTAAAAATTCAAGTGCAGTTATAATATCAAAGCAGGTCCAATTGACATAGTTCTTTTGTTTGTCGTTACTAAAAAATGATCTAAAAGAGTTTGAACATATATATTCACACTCTGAAGTTTTAAATGCCCATGTAATTAGGTATGTGAATTTTTTCTTAATGAGATTATGAGGCAACGTGGTATATAGGGTAGACAAGGGTGGATACACAAAAATGTCTCGCCTGTCGTGTATTTCTAATGAAAGTAAATGCTATCAGACATACATTATAAATTTTAAGCTGTAAATAATGAGATAATGTCAATGCTGATGATCACTGTATGAACGCTTAAGCTGCTGCCAGGCCTGCTGAAGATAACTATAATAATGTCTTCATACTACAAATTGTATAGGTTATTATTCGCCTTATGAAGATATGCTGGATAACTGTGGTTAAGAGTGAAATAACTTTAAAAGTGATATACCATTGATATTGATTATTGTAACTAAAGATGGCAGTGGACAATGATAGTATGATTGTTATATTTTAATACAAGAAGAATATTAAACACAAGCTTTTGAATGTGCTGAAAAACAGGCCAAAACACAAAAACCTAACTATAACCACTGAACCATGAAAATGAGGTCAAGGTCAGATGACACCTATAAGCTGGACATGTACACCTTACAATCCTTCCATACACCAAATATAGTAGACCTATTGCATACAGTTTTCGAAAAACAGGTCAAAACACAAAAACTTAACTATAACCACTGAACTATGAAAATGAGGTCAAGGTCAGATGACACCTGCCAGTTGGATATGTACACCTTACAACCCTTCCATACACCAAATATACTAGACCTATTGCTTATACTATCTGAGAAATGGACTTGACCACCAAAACTTAACCTTGTTCACTGATCCTTGAAATGGGGTCGAGGTCAATTGAATACTGTCTGACGGAGATGAGGACCTTTTAAGGTACGCACATACCAAATATAGTTATCCTATTACTCATAATAAGAGAGAAATTAACATTACAAAAAATATTAACTTTTTTCAAGTAGTCACTGAACCATGAAAATGAGGTCAAGGACAATGTACAAATGACAGACGGAAACTTCGTAATATAAGGCATCTATATACAAAGTATAAAGCATCCAGGTCTTCCACCCTCTAAAATATAAAGCTTTTAAGATGTTAGTTAACGCCGCTGCCGCCGCCTCCGGATCACTATCCCTATGTCGAGCTTTCTGCGACTTAAGTCGCAGGCTCGACAAAAAATCAAAACGTTGAACACCAATATGAGCATGTTATTTATGAAGTACTTCCAACGAATTTTTCACACTCCAAAACGTAATTAATACCACTATTTTCGTACACCTTATTTGAAAAAATTATTACCAGTTTTTTTATTGTACCAAGTGTACTAGTAAGTAGAATAGACAGATTAGTGACGGAACAATGGCTTGAAGACGAAATAAATCTATATTTGTAAGGTATTTTATGCAGCTTCGGAAGCCACCACATAGTTGGAATTTTCATGGTATTCGGTTCTGCTTGTAAAGAGGTAGCAATAAGTTTATATGTGTTAACGATGTCATTTTCCGAAAATTGAGTCAGTTGGAATGTATAGGCGACTTTGTTATTTCCTTTTGCAGAACCTCAATATAAAATTTACCTTAAACAATAACGATATTATTGGCAGCCTTATCAGCTGGGACGAAAACAAATTCCTTTCCGAGTTCTTTTAGCTTATGTTTGATATGAGAAATATGGTTATTATGGTTGTTTTTAGGACTAAAATGTTCTTTAAAATGTTTAATACGAATATCAACTATTTTCATTACTGAATTGAGGAATCTAAGGATTTTTTGTCAACTTCTCGTTTTATCCATTTTTTGCAGTAAGTATGGAGTGAGTCGTGGATGATGTTACGACACTCATTCCACTTAATAATTGACGCGGGACGATATTTAAGTCCTTTCCTAAGGAATGATGAACTCTCGGTCCTGGACGATGTTAAGGTCTCCTGTTATAACATGGGAACTGGGGCCATAAATGTATTTGGAATTACTGCAATGTCATAACGTAGGTGTATTATCACTGATATTAATATCTTGTCACACCTCTTTTTAATTAAAAACATATTTCCGGGTAGATTTTTTGTAAACATAACAAATAAGAGGGCGCTCAGTATTATCAAAATAACCAGGAATTTGTTCTTTAACAGCATGATCATTAAGATACTGGTAATACAATGTATATATAAAATCAAAACCTTTATTGATATATTGGATTTTAAGAAAATGTATAGCTATATATATTCTGATCTTCGATGGTAGAGATCATAACGGAACGGACAGGGTTATAGCACACGCAAGGTTCGAGACTAGGGTGGATATGATATAGTATATCGGGGCCGAACGAGTCTCGAAAGGTTGTTAAATGCCGTACAATATATATATGGATATGAGCCCCTGTGGTTATTATGTATAGGAGATACAATGTATAAGTGTGGATTCGTAGAAAAGAATCAACGAGCCGGAGGCTGCAGAGTGAAAAAAAATTGTTAAGAGGGAGATTGCGAACAAAAACCTATATCATTGATAGCACAGTTTCAATTTTATGCGACAATCTCGGCGGGTGTCTTTAAGGAGGAGAAGACTCATACTTCGCTGGTGCAGCTCATTTTTATGGATGCGTGTTCATTGTGTATCCCCCTACATCAGATATTGCTATTTACTGGTAACCAATGCATTATCTCAACAATAGAAGTGTATCGTCAATTGCTGCTAGTGTACCGTTAATTGCAGCCTGTTGCCATTTACGATACACCTACATGTATATTATTGCAATAGGTACCAGAAAAGAGCAATATATATCTGCTGTAAGGGGATGCACAGTGGAGTTAGTCTTGTTGTGTTTTTTCTTCAACAATTTTTTATTGTCATTATGTCTTTGTTTGTTTCCTAAGCTTTGTCCTTTCCCTTGGACTTTAGTCTTTTAATACTTAGGGGACAATCCGGGGGACAACCATTCCATTCTGAGTGTTTATCATGTACACACCACGTGAAGACCAGACACACCGTACATGTAGGTGTTCAGCCTGTGATCATTTCTTTTAATTTAAATGACAAGTTATAACATACTGTACATGTTCATTGTACACAACGGGACCTATTATTTATTTATTAGTCCAGATAATCATGGCGTCTCAAGGGTATAATTATTTTTGATTTTTTTTTATCCCTCATCCATGGAATATACGTCCAAGTAAAAATTTTCCAAGACGGATTAATCATTTGGACTAACCTATTATGTACCATCGGTATTGTGTACAAGCCATGTGATTTTTGGAAACGCGTTGAGTTGTAAATTACACATTAAAATGCTAAAAGATGTACAAATGATGTACATTGATGGAATCACGCGTTTCCTGTGACGGTGATAAAATTAAATGGGGGGTTTCATCTGTTTAAATCTATCTAATTTCTCTTAAATATGACTCCCATGGACGAAGCAATGATATTAAAATATATAAATATTGAAATTGCTAAAATTCTTTACAAAGCTTAATTTCTGTTGACTATTGTAAAAAAAATGTAAAATAATTTATTATTTTCAGTATTTTGACATTTAAGTCAAAATGTTCTGCAACTTGCAAAACATTCTTACATAGAATTGAAAACTGATTGCAATAACATAATATATTAGACCAGTAATTAATTATAATACGATTACATGTAACTGTGAAATGTTCAATTACATTAAGAATGTAATTAATTTGATAATTTATTCATGTAATTACCATTACACCAGCTCTGTTCGCCATGATCTAATTTGTAAAGTTATCCTCCTTATTTTCAATATATTTTGATTTTTGAATGAAGCAAAATTCGTAACACATGTAAGAGGTATTTTTCTACAAAATAAGTTCCATAGTGGTGTTTGGAGTAATGAAAATAATTCAAGATTGTTTTGAAATTTTATGTCAAACAAGCTTCATGCAACTTTTTAGTTAAAATCGCACTGCTTTGTGATGCATAGATGTACCGTCTATACGGTTATTTATACATGTTATAGTCTGACAATAACTTCGGATATTTTTTCGAACTGAATATATGGAGCTTTACTTAGACGTTGCCGTCGTAATCATAAACAGGCGCGGATTCAGACGGGGGCCCATCTGCACCCCCCTTCCCCCGCCCCTACTTAAAAGAAAAGAAAAAAGGCCACGTTTCTGAGAATTCTTATGAAATTTTAGCATAAATTCGTTCAAAACATTTTTCGCCTCGCTCCGCTCGGCGCTATGTCAATCATTACCAACACTTCACATGCTTCAGCGCCAACCCCCTGACGTCAAATCCTGGATCCGCGCCTGATTAAAGTACATTAGAACTGCTTACAGTGGTCAACGCAATAGGTTATAAACTCGAGGACGGATTTCTATATGCAGTTCTACAATAAAACATGTTGGATACTTACAGTTTGGACTACAACACTGAGATCGTCATTTCCTATGTTAATAAATCCACCAGACACGGCTTGAAATGATATATTGTGATTGACACCAGATTTGAACACTAAATGTCCATTTTGTGTCATAATCCGAGGCCTGCAAGAAAATTTTTCAAGTGCCATAATTTTGGGGTTAATTTCAATCGACTTACAGAATTATATGAATCTTCCTTTATAATTAAATACAAAATACGATGAAAATATGTAGTTTTGAACTATTGAATATGAGGACCGATGTAGACATATCCCGTACTAACCCATGTAATCGTATCTTACTGAAACTGAAACTTTAGAGAAAAACTCTCTACCCACAAGTAAAAAACAAACAAACAAACAAACAAACAAACAAAAAGCACTGCCCTATTACAATATTTTCTCTTTTCAAATAAATTTAGTAAACAGCGATGATAAGAAAAAATTTGAACAAAAAACTCAAACTTTACTTTCAATACAGGTCTGAGCAAACGTGTTTCTTTTAAATTTTTGTAAAGTTACATGGGGGCCTTAAATTAGTCCAATGAGGTATAAAAATGCAAACTTTAAAATTAAAAAACACTTTCAACAAATATAAAATCAATATTTTATACTTACAGTTCCGGAGATATATTTCTTTTATGTCGAGTATTTTGCTCTGTTAGTAGCAGAAACTGGAGAAAAATTCCCCAAAATAAAAGGGGTGTGATACCAGGCACCATCTTTACTATATACGTTCATACATAACTCGGGTTGTGACTGTGAAATTGAACTTAGTTTTGTAAGGTATGTTTATATGCTAATGACGTTGGATCTTAATGCATTATCTTGAAATATGTTAATTTATCTAGTATTCACTTATCACTTTTAATTATGGAAAAATTATAGATAAAATTTACGTAAAGGTATCACTCCGGGTTTGTCAGTAACAAGCGGAGTTTATCACGTCAATTCCACATTTCTGTGAATAAATGGAAAACTTCGGTAGAATTAACAACGCAACACAATTGTTCTTAATTTTTTTTAAAAAGATAACTAATTTGCAGACGGGTTATCTCTACATATGGTAAATGTCAGTCGATACATTATACCTAGTAGGTTATCGCCGGCAAAATTTCTGTCAAAATTTCAATGATAGTTTTTAGCTCACCTGGCCTAAAAAGCCAAGTGGGCTATTCTCATCACTTTCCGTCCGTCGTCGTCGTCGTAAACTTTTCACATTTTCATCAACTCTTCTGAAACCGCTGAGTCAATTTAAATCAAACTTTAGTTGAATTGTCCTTGGATGTTCCCCTTTAAATCTTGTGTTCGTTTTTCCTGGCGCCATCCAATATGACCGCCATGGTCGGACATAATTTAACCTTGGACCCTATGGGAATTTTAACATTTTCGTTATCTTCTCTGAGACTATTAGGTCAATTTGAACCAAACTTTGGTGGAATGGTCTTTGAGTGGCCCCTTTTTAAATATGTGTTCGGTTTCCCCGAACGCCATCCAACATGGTCGCCATGGCTGGACTTAGTTTAACATAGAGCCTAGGGGAATTTTACATTTTCGTCAACTCCTCTGAAATTAAACCAAACTTTAGTGGAATGTCTTTCAATGATACCCTTTAAAAATTGTTTTCGGTTTTCCTATGCGCCATCCAATATGGCTGCCATGGTCGGACATAGTTTAACATTGGACCCTATAGGAATTTTAACATTTTCGTCATCTTTTCTGAGACCACAAGGCCAATTTGAACCAAACTTTTGTGGAATGTTCCTTGGATGGCCCCTTTAAAAACATGTTTTCGGTTTCCCCGAAAGCCATCTAACATGGCTGCCATGGCCGGACTTAGTTTAACATTGAACCTATGGAAATTTTACTTTTTCGTAAACTCCTCTGAAACCACTGAACCAATTTAAACCAAACTTTATTGGAATGGTCCTTGGACGGTCCCCTTAGAAATGTATGTTCGGTTTTCCCGGGCGCTACATGTATCCAATATGGACGCCATGGCCAGACTTAGTTTAACATTGGACGAACCTTGTAAGAATTTTAACATTTTCGTTAACTTCTCTGAGACCACTGAATCATCGGTGGAATGGTCCTTGGATAGCGTCTTTTAAAATTTATGTTCTGTTTCCCCAAATGCCATCTAACATGGCTGCCATGGCCGGACTTAGTTTAACATAGGACCCTATAACAAATTCATTTAAAAATCTTCTTGTCTGAAACCACTGACCCAGTTTGAACAAGACTTGGCAGCAATGGTCTTTAGATAGTCCTCTTTGAGAATTGTGTCTAATGACCCACAGTGTCAACCAAGATGGCTGCCACATCCGAATTTAGTTTAACATAGACCATATGGAAAAATTCATTTAAAAATATTCTTGTCTAAAACAACTTGACCAATTGGAACCAGAAATAGCAGCAATGGTCCTTAGATGGTCCGCTTTCAGAATTATGTCCGATGACCCAGACTGTCAACCAAGATGGCTGCCACAACCTAACTTAGTTTAACATAGGACACTATGAGAAAATTCATTTAGACATCTTGTCTGTCACAACCAAGACTTGGCAGCAATGGTCTTGAAATGGTCCTCTTTCAGAATTGTGTCCGGTGGCCCTGGCTGTGAACCAAGATGGCACCCACAGCTGAACTTAGTTTAATATGGGACCCTATGGGAAAATATAAAAAAATTCTTGTCTGAAACCACCGAGCCAGTTGAAACAAGATTTGGCAGTATTGGTCCTTAGATGGTTCTCTTTTAGAAATGTGTCCATTGACCTGGACTGTCAAACAAGATGGCTGCCACAGCCGAACTTAGTTTAACATAGAAGCCTATGGAAAAACCAGCCAAATTGACTGCTACACTTAAATGTGTAGTCCGGCTCAAGGTGACATGTTAAATCCAGGTGAGCAATACAGGCTCTTGAGAGCCTCTAGTTTTTATCATTAATCTTTATTTTCATTGCCATTATTACTATCGATAACGTAAATAAACTATATTGCCACCAACAATTATTTTTACACTAGAGCCTCCTGAAACTAGACCCATATATTTTTATATAAAGTCAGGTCAAGTGTCAAATATACTTGAAAAAGGAGAATTAAAGAAAATATGGGAAAAAAATCCTTACAATAATAATTATAAGTGTATGTGGAAAGAAACTCAACGAAACAACAAATTATTGATAAATTTATACTTTGTATATAGATGGCTTATGTTACGAAGTTTTCGTCTGTCATATGTACATTGTCCTTGACCTCATTTTCATGGTTCAGTGACTACTTGAAAAAAAAGTTAAGATTTTTTGTAATGTTAATTTCTCTCTTATTAGAGTAATAGGATAACGCAACAGTAGCGAATATTTTACACTATAGTTACATGAGTTAAAACTGAAGGGATGGACAGGGTATCGGAAGAAGGAAGAGAAGGGATGCCGGAGAAAAGCGAGAGAGGGATTGCGGAAGAAAGGAGATAAAAACAAATGGAAGTTTGAATCTTTTAGTGCTAACTTCAGTAAAAAATCTTTATTACTCCAAAATCATAGATATGGAGATCCAAGAGAAAGTAATCAATACAAAAAAAACTATTTTGCTGTAATTTCTGTTGTCTTTCCCCGAATCTGATTTCCCGATTTTGGAATCAAAACCCTCAACTGAGACTCCAAAGGAGTAAGGGAGAGGGGAGACACGGGAAAAGGGGGGAAGGGAGAAAGGAGTAAGATACCCTTGTCCACCCCCTCATATTTAAGAAATACATTGTAATACATTTTTTTTAAATGCTCTAAAGAAAAGATGCAGAATCCTTGTATTAACGTTTTATAGCTCACTCGCTGTCATTGTTGCAAAGTACAGTATAACACAGAAAAATAGCAATATTACACAAAAACTCCGAAATTTAGGAAAAATAGACAATAATTAAGAGACCTCATGTAAATTCCCTCTTTCATTCATTCTATACGAAAAATCATTTAAAACTAGAAAGGTCAATTGCAAGGTCTTTCCCGTGTCGAATTTACCGTTTATCTCAAGTTCGTATTTACATATATAGTTTCTAGGATATTAACCATGACCTTGACTGTTGACCTTCTATTTTGCTTGTATACTTCGTGTGAACATAATTATATATGGTTGCCAGGGACATTTTCATCATTTTCAAACACCTTCACCCTTGACCTTCCATTTGCATCTGTAATGCTGAAATATAGGGTCCTGAACATAAATACATATAGTTGCTGGGTACTTTTCCATTGGTTGCTTAGGACTTTTGCAATGACCTTGACCCTTGACCTTCCATTTTGACTGGAACAGCTATACTAAAGGGTCCTGAACATAAACATATATGGTTGCTAGGCCTTTTTTAATGACCTTGATGTTTGACATTTGACTGTGGTACCAAAATTTAGATCTTTGAAACCGGTCATTTTTGTATTGATATTGACTTCCTGTCTATTATAGTTTGCGAGATATAAGATAAAATATAAGAGTGTCAACTTAGCCCTATAACTTGTCGTCGTATGGATTCGAACCCAAATGAGATGAACATTTTTCTCAATCATTTGATCTGCTATCTTTTACGGTTTATGAGATAGCAAGGTTGAAGCTCAGAGGATAAGTCTGACCTTGACCTTTGACCTTGGAGTCTTTTTGAGGTTTTTTTTTTTTTTTAATCTCTGATGAACATTGGTCCAAGTCCCAAGTTGCTACGACTAACCGTTTATGAGTTTTGACCATTTACGTGTTCTGTAAAATATTCAAGGTCCAATATCTCCTATAAGGAGTCGATATACTGAGTTGACCGAAACAATAAATTTCATCAGGTAACGGTTTCAGAGATCGATAACAAGATTTAAGGTCGTTGTGAAGTCTTTATCAAGAAAGAACAAAATTTCTAATTATTTTAATTATTCTTGAGCATTTTTAGTTTTTTTCCGAAGTATTTGGACGTCTTTGGAACCATTTGGTATATCTAATTATTTTAATTATCGTTAGTGTTTTTCTGGCTTTTCTCCACGTTCGGGTGTTTTCGCCAACATTCGGAACCATTTAGACGCCTTCGGAACAAATTGGCACTCTTCGTTAACTTTCGGTAGTTTCCGGAGGAGTGCTCTTAAACAAGTCCGCGTTCGTGGAAGCATCCTTGTTGGATTACGCAATACCATTAATGTGACGTCATGGAAATTTTTGGTGGAAATGTCCAGTAAAAACGGATTGAAACATATCGGGGAACGCGGTCGTGAGCGAAGACACCGGGTGCTTTCTTATACGTCCACGTTCTGGCTATATATACAGTGCACAACCTCTCATTTTGTCTTGAACCTTTGAAGGATAAAGACCATGTTCTCTTGTGAGATTTGCAGTAAAGCTTTTACCGAGAAGAGAAGCCTGCTTCGCCACCAGAAGACACAAGTTGCTTCGTCTCAGACGGCAACCGTGTCCAGGATCGGTGCAACTTTGAATAAATTGAGCCGTCACGACATTTTGGAGTTCATCCGGCAGCAGATACCAAGTGGGTGGTCCATTAACTGACAAATGCCACGTTTTATGTCAACAAGTTGGTGGAACACCCAATAGGAGCCAGAGTCGTGATACCAGACTTTATTTTGAAAATCCGTGGTATCGTCGCAGTGGTTGGTGGATCCGATGGGCAATGGGCCATATAATGACAACTTGTGTTTTTTTTCGGTGTTTGGCTGTCCACCTGCCAAGACTCACCATCGACAATATCTTGAACATACAGACATGACCGGCGATGATTTTAAAGGTATTTGTTTAGACGATTTGGCGTACATCGAACCACTGTTCCAACTAAACATCTGTGTGTACGATTTGCAAGAGATAGAAGACGGTGACATAGCGTCGAGAAGGGTACGACGTTCTCCCTACAATTTCCAGGACATCATGAACCTGAACCTGTACGAAAACCATTTCAGTTATGTCAGCGACATGCAGAAATACAGACACAGTTACGTATGTTCCAAATGTGACCAGTTGTGGAAGCATGTTGACATGCTTCACAGAAACACGAGACAACCTGCAACGGTGAAGTCCTGTATAAATTTCCCGGTAGAGTGTACCATACACCACAGACCGCGTTTGAACGTTCGGATGACGAAGGTAAAAGACAGATATTACCCTTACAGAGCCACTTATGATATAGAGGTGATTCTTCAACCTACAGACAAACCAAGGTCGGATAAATTAGAATGGACCAATCAGCACGTTTTGCTTAGCGTCTCCGTGTGTTCCAATGTAGCGGAGTTTACAGAGCCAGTTTGTTTCTTGTCCGAAGGAGATAGCAGTGAAGCCGTGGATTCGTGTTTGATCCATTTGACAAAAATCCGTGACAAAGCCTTCGGTCTGTCCGATTATTTCACCGTTCCAGACGAGAAGAACAAATTCTGTACGAGTTTATAAAGAAAACATAGTAGGTGGACGCAGCATCGTCTTTCACAGATATCACGAGAAAGACAAGACCTTCATCCGTCCTGCGGAATTCGGAGACCCAAAACCGTGTAAGATAATCTACGGCGTGAACGCCAATGCCTTGTACTTGTGAAGCATCATGCATGATATGCCAACGGGCCACTTCGTCCGACGCAAGAGCGAGGATGATTTTAAAAGACAGACTCCCGAAGATATGAACGTATGGCCATCGAGTGGTTGGAATGGGAAGCCAAGAAGACCGGACACCAAATACGTCACCAGGGGAACGACACAGAAAAACTGATCGGACGTGGACGGCTTTTGTAAAGAAACCAATACAGTAGGCTGCCTGTGGCACGGACATTGTTGTCGTCTGGCTGGTGGAAAGACAGAAAATCCGTTCAACGGAAAGTGCCTGGACGAATTGTACAAGACTATCCAAGAAAAAATAGAGTACATCATGAAAAACGGCTACCAAGTTAAACAGATGTGAGAGTGTGAATGGGACCGTTTAAAGATAGAAGACACCAAAACTGGCTGGTTGGGACAAGAGGACTCCAGGATTGTTCAAGATAGTATTCAGTGGTGACGGGATAATTGCCCTGTGTAACATGAGGTACTTTTTCTTTGGATACGAAAACAAGTTCAGCTGTTAATGGATCAACAAGAGAACCAACATAAACAAAGAGAAATACATGGACGTTCTCCTATCAAATAACTCTGGCTCCGGAACCAACAGACGGTTTCCTTCTGTAGACAATCAACTCTACACCTACTTGCAAGAGCGAGCTGGATTTTCATACTTTTACCCAAAAACGTAAAGTTTTGGCGGACGGGGTGTCTACGACACCCGTAGATATTTGGTCGGATGAACGGCTTACCGACTCGATTGTACATATCTACTATATGGACTATTTGGTTATCCCCCTTTTTCATTCTCGGTCGTCTCTCGGTCTGTCATTGGACTATATAGGGTTACGGTCTTGCATTGTGTGCCAAGGGGCTGTTCCTCCCACTGTTTAAGCCCGAGAGTATAAGCAGTACAATGGGACTAATGGATTACCTTCCCTGTCTATCATCGGACTGTATAGTCTAGGGTCCCGCATCGAGTCTCCAGGGTCTCATAATCTCGCTGTATGTCGAAGTCCGAGAGTATACTCAATACAGAGGGACTATTGTATTATCTCCCCTTTTCCCACCCTTTTCATCCCCTGTGCTGAGAAGATTCTTACTGTTTCGTTATAAATCATCTCTTGATCTCGTTGATGTTACGATGGACTTCAAAGATGGCTGCAGCCATGTAACGGCTAGTGAAACGGAAATTTTAGTCTTTGCGGACGGGAATAACGGATTTCAGTCCTAACCCCAACTCTAACTCAAGTCCAATCATATAACCCTAACCTTTGTCCTAACCCTAACCGTAATCCTAACAAGAACCCTAACCCTAACTCTTAAATTACCCTAACTTAACCCTAACCCTAACTCTAACTCTAACCCTAACCCTAACCCTAACCCTAACCCTAACAATGCAGGAGCCTTACCCTATATAGTCCAATGACAGACCGAGAGATGATTGAGAATGAAAAGCGCAGGAAAAGGGGAGATAATAAAATAGTCCTATTGTACTGCGTATAATTTCAGACCTCGACATAACTGGGAGGAAAGAACAGCAGAGAGAAGAGAAGCGATGAGCAGCGAAGGGCAGCATGGAGCAAGAGAAGAAAAAAAATAAAACTTAATAAAATTTAAAAATTTTTAAAAAATTAAAAATTAAAAAAGGGAAAAAACAATAGAAATTAAAAAAAAATGAAAAAAAAAATAACATTTTTAAAAGGGGAAGTTATCTACCTTGGACTTCTGGTTCTACCTACAGGTCCGAGACCACAATTAATTCATAGTGCATTTTCATATTAAAATAAAATTAAATTAAAAAATTCACACCTGCGCAATCTTGAAAATCTTTCTCATGTAGAAAGTATACTTACTTCCTATCATAATATCAAAATTTTTAAAAAATTCATCAGTGCTAACTCAAAATATTGGCAAAAATATCTCCTAGGGTAGCAGAATTCTTGAAGACAGCAAATGACAGCCTAAATATTGACCCTTTTCCATCTGACCAAATCACCACTTTTAATTGTAACAGCTCATTCAAACTTTTTAAAACATCAACTTTTAACATTCTACTATAAATTTAGAACAAACACCATTTACAAATGCTTCAATAAGGGGTAGACAATAAAAATGGAAGAAACACAGTAAATTTATATAAGGGATTATATTTGTGGACAACGAAAAGTGAGCGCTAATTGTGGTCTTGAGCATAATAGAGAGGAAAACCTTGGTTGTTTTCTACAAAACTTCTCATTTGAAAAGAGTAAAAAAAGTTTTGTGAATATCTGTTTATATTTAACAATTCTACACCTATTTCTATAACAGTTGTCATGTCCTTTCATGTCATCACTATTTGTCATTGAACTTTGATGCTGCTATTCAATGAAAAAAAAATAATCTTTTTTATTTTTGATATTTTTTATGTTATTTTTTGTAAGATTATATATCTTTCGTTCAATTAACACCATTTAGAACTATCTGAATTACTCGAATGTTCTTTAAATGGTAAGTCTTCCCTGTGTTCAAACTGGGTTTTCAGAGATGCTCAGAGCTGTACATATAAAAAGTGAAGCTGTTTTGAAACAAGAGGCTCACCAGAGCCTGTATCGCTCACCTGGAGTCTGGTTTTCATTGGACAATTAATCAACTATTTGACCAAGTTTGTTGCAATTGGTTCAATTGTTCAGGGAAAATTTGTTGAAGATTTATTTTTCATAAGGTTTAATGTTAAAATATGTTCCCTGATGGTGGTAGTCCTGGCAGGAAGTTGACAAAATTGACCAAGAATAAGGGTGAACCTTAAATAAATGTAACAGAACCCGACCTCAAATTACACAAACCAATAACTCCTAAACAGAATTTGGGATTCCCTTCAAAATTTCAGGGTATGTAGATCTCAACATGGCAAACATTTTTCAAATTTACATTTCACTACTATCTCAAATAGTTTTGGAGATAAATGAAGAAAAATGTTAAATTTTGAAAATTTGACGAAAAAAGGGCAATAACTCCTAAATGGGTTTTGGGATTTCCTTTAAAATTTCGGGGTATGTAGATCTCAACATGGCAAACATTTTTCAAATTTACATTTCACTTCTATCTCAAATAGTTTTGGAGATAAATGCAAAAAATGTTAAATTATGAAAATTTGACGAAAAAAGGGCAACAACTCCTAAATGGATTTTAGGATTTCCTTCAAAATTTCAGGTTAGGTAGATCTTGTCATGCTGATCAATTTTATCCCATGTCAGATTTTTTATATCTGTAACGGTTTATAAAAGTTATAAGCCAAAAACAACACATGCACCCCTATATTCTATTTTTAGCTACGACAGCCATGTTTTATGTCAGATCAAAATAAATTGAGGATCGTTTGTAGAGGACATGTCATAGGTCATTCCTATTAAGTTTCAAAACAATCGGCCCAGCGGTTTCTGAGGAGAAGATATTTGAATAAAAAAAAATTTGAAAATTTGACAAAAAAGGGCAACAACTCGTAAATGGGTTTTGGGATTTCCTTTAAAATTTCAGGGTAGGTAGATCTCAACATGGCAAATATTTTTCAAATTTACATTTCACTTCTATCACAAATAGTTTTGGAGATAAATGACGAAAAATGTTAAAATTTTGAAAATTTGACGAAAAAGGGGCAATAACTTCTAAATGGGTCTTGGAATCTCCTTCAAAATTTCAGGGTAGGTAGATCTTGTCATGATGATCAATCTTACTACGTGTCAGATTTTCGATATCTGTAACGGTTTTTGAGTTATTAGCAAAAAACAGCAATTTACTCCTATATTCTATTTTTAGTATACTGGCCATGTTTTTCGACGAATCAAAAATCCCCAAATCCGTTCTATGCAGGGTACCCCAAGGAACATTCATACCAAGTTTGTTTCTAATTAGTCAAGTAGTTTCAGAGGAGAAGAGTTTTGTATAATTGTTAACGACGACGACGACGACGACGACGGACGCCAAGTGATGGCAATAGCTCACATGGCCTTTGGCCAGGCGAGCTAATAAAAGGTTATATCATTATAATTTCCACTCTCCTGCTATCCTCATATATTTTATTTACTTTATATGCTAAATATTTCCAAATAAAGAGTTATATCTATGAAAAATAAGGCCTCTTGGCCCTTTAATCATCACGTGAAATTGTGCGACATTTGACTGGTGCCTTCATTTCTGAATAAAACCAACAAAAACGTTCCGAATAATCTATTTAGCTTGTATCTCTGAGTACTACAATGTAGAAGGAATCATAGTTTACAGGAAATTATGAAATAAAAGTGTTCTAAATTTAAAAAAAAAATACTCTAGGTTCAGATTTAGCTTTCAGTGACAGTTTCCGTAAAGATCAGGTCAGGGCCAAATAGCTAACATTTGTGGCATTTAGCTTGACAAGATGGGAGTATTTCAGGTTTATAAGTTAAAACTGTGGCAAATCTATACATCTTTTTCACATAAATATTTGTTTGAACCTCCTAAGCAGATCTAAGACAAGATCCACAATATGCTAACAATTTCATACCAAAATGGCCAATGCCGAGTGTCTAAATGCAATGATTTAGAGATCGCAGGAATTGCATGATAAAAGCTATTAGATAAAATATAATATATAAAAAATGTTATTTTTGATGTACTGAAAGATTTCAAAAACAATAAACTAATCTGAAACATGCTTTTGAAAAATTCAGAATGACAAAATAGTTGAAAATATGGGAAAATTCTCTGTTTTCAACCAAAAGGTGATAATAATTACTTAAAACCAAAAACATTAATATAATTTTTGAATAATGAACTATTTTGTTTTATTAAAGGGACTAAACAAAACCAGTTTTCACCATTGGAGTGCCTTACAAGGCTATTTCCATGTGTTTCCAATATCCATCTCTTAGGTCCGACACCACAATTAATTCATAGTGCATTTTCATATTCAAATAAAATTGAATTTAAAAAATCACACCTGCGCAATCTTTTGAAAATCTTTCTCATGTAGAAAGTATACTTACTTCCTGTCATAATATCAAAATTTTAAAAACAAATCATCAGTGCTAACTCAAAATATTGGCAAAAATATCTCCTAGGGTAGCAGAATTCTTGAAGACAGCAGACGATACCCTAAATATTGACCCTTTTCCATCTGACCAAATCACCACTTTTAATTGTGACAGCTCATTCAAACTTTTTAAAACATAACTTTGAATATTTCTACTATAAATTTAGAACAAAAACCATTTAAAATGCTTAAAAAAGTCCATGCACGTGACTGGCCTCACTTCCGTAAACAAATAACGGAAAAACCACTACTTCCGGTTGCGCATACGCATAAATCACTTCCGGTTCCGCCTGACCATGCACATACGACACGTACGGGTCTCAGTACGTGACTGACGTCACTTCAGTAAACAAATAAAGAAAAGTGGCGGGAAAACCCACTACTTAAGCAAACCACTTCCGATTCCGGTCAGGGACTTCCGTTTCTGGTGACGTCATATCCGTCGCCGCCACAGCACCTCCACAAATAATTATCACATACTGTATGTAGATGCGTAATAAGGTCTTAGAATGTTGATTTTTAAAAATTGGGGCCCACAGGGGTCGAATTTCGAAAATTGGAAATTTAAGCTTGTGGCCTGACATGCTCATTCATTTTTAACTTCATGCATTTAATTTCTATACAGTATTGTCACATACTATATGTAGATGCGCAATAAGGTTTTAGAATTTTTATTTTCAAAAATTTGGGCCCACAGGGGTCGAATTTCGAAAACTGGAAATTTAAACTAAACTTCTTATTCATTTTTCATTTTATGCTTTTAATTTCTATATAATATTGTCACATACTGTACATAAAGATGCGCAATATGGTTTTAGAATTTTGATTTTGACAATTTGAGGACCACGGGGGTTGTATTTCGCAAATAGTGAACTTAAGCTTGTGCCTTAAACTCCACTTTCATTTTTCATTTAGATTTAGCAAATTTATTTGTATATAATATTGTTCTTTATTTTCTGTAGATGTGCGAAAATGTTTTTAATTAAGGTTCAATTTTTGTCACCAAAATTGGTGATATTGCTATTTTTGCCTTGTCTCCGGAAATACTCATCCATTTTTTGTTTCAGTGGTTTCAGTGGTTTTTTGTTTATAATTTTGTTCTTCACTATGTGTAGATGTGCAATAAGGTTTTCAATTTTGAAATTTGATTCAGGGTTCCAATTTTCAGACTGAAATTGTGAAATTGCTAATTTTTCACTGTTGATTGTTTTTTGACTTGTGCAGTGCGGGACGAACATCGTTTATGATGGCACCAATTTCTAGTTTGTATATGGTTTGTAATCTGACTTATTTCGAAAGTACAAACACGATGATCAGAATTAATTTGCCTGTATGAACGCTAAAGCTGCTGCCAGGCCTGCTGAAGACAACTATAATAGTGTCTTCATACTACTAATTGTATATGTTATTATTCGCTGTATGAAGATATACTGGATAACTGTGGTTAGGAGTGAAATAACTTTAATAGTGATATACCATTGATATTGATTATTGTAACTAAAGATGGCAGTGAACAATGAGCAATGAGTCGTGTAAATACACCAAATATAGTTGATATATTGCTTATTTTTCAACAAATATAGTCCAAACCACAAAAACATTGAGCAATGAACTGTGAAAATCAGGTCAAGGTCAAATAAAACCTGCCAGACTGACATGTTCATCGTAAAATATTTCCATACAACAAATATTGTTTACCTATTACATATATTTTTATAAAAAATACCAAAACACAAAAACTTAACTTTAACCACAGAATCTTATAAATGATGTAAAGGTCAGATGACACCTGTCAGTTGGACATGTACACCTAACAATCAATCCATAGACCAAATATAGTAGACCTATTGAATACAGTATTCGAAAAACAGGCCAAAACACAAAAACTTAACTGTAACCACTGAACCATGAAAATGAGGTCAAGGTCAGATGATACCTGCCATTTGGACATGTACACCTTACAATCCTTCCATACACCAAATATACTAGACCTATTGCTTATAGTATCTGAGATATGGACTTGACCACCAAAACTTAACCTTGTTCACTGATCCTTGAAATTGGGTCGAGGTCAATTGAAAACTGTCTGACGGGGATGAAGACCTTGTAAGGTACGCACATACCAAATATAGTTATCCTATTACTCATAATAAGAGAGAAATTAACATTACAAAAAAGTCTTAACTTTTTTTCAAGTAGTCACTGAACCATGAAAATCAGGTCAAGGACAATGTACATATGACAGACGGAAACTTCGTAACATAAGGCATCTATATACAAAGTATAAAGCATCCAGGTCTTCCACCTTCTAAAATATCACTATCCCTATGTCGAGCTTTCTGCGACTTAAGTCGCAGGCTCGACAAAAAGGATAACATGTCATTCTCCGACAGCGTTTAACAAAATCAAACTTTTATTGTCTAAAATCATAAATTATTTGTTACAAAACAAAAAACAAAAATACAAGTATGAACAAAATATTGCTAGGAGTCCCCTTCCCTCAGTTCTAGCAACTGTTTAATGAAGGAACCTATTTTTTTCTACTTGCTTAGGTGTTGATGGGCTAAGCATAAATTGTACCTTCTCACTATCAAGTAGATCGTTAATACTGTGAGAACAAGCTTTTAACATTACTGGAAAAAAAGTGTCACGCAATTTAGAGTATTTATAACAATCAATAACAAAATGTTTTTCATTCTCAGTATTATTACAATACGAACATAATCTATTTTCCCTTGGCAATTTTAAATGTCTTCCCTTTTCAATTAAAAGATTATGGTCACTGATTCTGAATTTTGTAATAAGCTTCCCTTTTTCAAAGTTTTCTAAGGTTAAGTAATTTTCTATGCTATGTTCAGATTTTGTTTTAAATTTTTGTACAACGTAATTTTACTATTGTTATCTAAATTGTTAAATTTATTTTCGAAATGTTTTCATAAAAAGTTGTTAAATTTATTTTGAAAGTTGTTTTACGGTTTTCATTTTTATTTTTATCAGCACAATCCTCCAACATACTTAAATCAATTCTTGTCTCTTCAGATATATTTGTATAGTATACGGATAAAATGTTTAATTACTCGAGGTATCGAAATTCTTATTTAATAAAAAAAAAAAGATTCATATAAAAACGGATTGATTTCAAAATTTGAAAATCTGATAAAGTATAGTAAACTTTGAACTTTAATAATTAATAAATAGTTATTGGTCCGAGGCAAGTCAATAGGACCAATAACTAAGCCAATATGGAAAACCTTGTGCAATTATACCTTTATTGACTAACCAGTCCAATATATCGTACTGACTTGTCCAATATGGTCCTTTAATGCCTAACCAGTCCAATATGTCATATTGACTAGTCAATACGGCATATTGGACGGGTATGTGTCGTATTGGCGTACTTTGACATTTTGTATTGTATTGACAGGTTTTATCATATTTAGGCTTGTATTCTATTGTTAGTCAATAATATAGTGTTATTAACTGGCTGTTTCTGTATTGGCACTGGTATAGATTCAAGGTTTGCTGTATTGGCCTCGAGACCCGTAGGGTCGAGGGCCAATACAGCTGACCGAGAATCTATACCAGTGCCAATACAGAAACAGCCAATTCATAACACTTTTATTAAATAATCCAACTTTTTCAATACTATAGTATTAATGAATGGGTGTTTTCATAATGGCCCTGTTATATGTCCAAGGTCTGTAATAATGGCCTGAGGGTTGCTGTAATGGCCCGAGGCAACGCCGAGGGCCATTACAGCATCAGAAGGCCATTATTACAGACCGAGGACATATAACAGGGCCATTATGAAAACACCCATTTCTTAATACTTTTATTAACCAGTTTGTATATAGCATTTGCATTAATCCGAATAGCACAAATATAATGGTAAGTAAGCAAAACTTGTGAGAACAGTTTTAAAGATTAATTTCGGATAGTTTTTTTCAAAAATATGTTTTAAAATGTTTTAGTTTGCTCATCCTGAAATTTCCAAGTGGAGTATTAAAACAAGCAGCCATTTTGAAAAAGCCGTAATAACCGGTTATTATGAAAAAAATTCTGTAATGGCCCGGTTATTATGAACAAAATGCTGTAATGGCCCTGCTGTAATGCATTCATTTTCCTCATAAAGATAAGGCATTTTTAACGTATTTTACCCTACTGGTTAATAAATACTTGTTCTGAATGCTGTATTACATACATCAAATGTGAATATAGGGCCAATATTTCCAATACGGACTGGCAATGATGTGAATATAGGGCCAATATTTCCAATGCGGACTGGCAATGAAACGACCGGAAATGAAAAGGATGTATTAGCCCTAGGGCTCATACGGTCTTTTTCAGTATTGGACCGGGCCGAAAAGCAATATAGATCACGTGATTTATATGACCAGGACGACGTCACCAGTATGACATATGCCGTTTTGATAGTATTAGGGCTGTTTTAATCGTATTATTTAATAATATGATATTATTAATTAACAATTTCCGTATTGGCTTAGTTATTGGTCAGAGTCTTGCTGTATTGGCCTGAGGCGAAGCCGAAGGCCAATACAGCAGGCCGAGGACCAATAACTCAGCCAATACGCAAATTGTCAATTAATAATATCTTTATTAATTAACTTTTCATAAACATTACATAGAATTATCTTTTAAATATAGTCTGTGAAATTGAATCACAATTCTCTAAGAGCTCAAGGGAATCTTATGCACGAACGTGAAGTTACAAAAGTATACTTTTTGTAAAGAATGAAAAAAAAAATTATTTTCTAGTGAAACTTTTTGAGACAAGTAAAATGAATGGTCACAAGTGCGGTAAAAAATGAATAGTTAAAAAATTTAAGTAGCTTTTTGCACAATCTTTCTTACAGTGCGACGTCCCTATAGATTTGCATGTGTGAAAATCCCCGGATGTCGGCCAATACGGGAAAACTCGGCCAATACAGACCGGAAGTTCGTATTGGCCGAGTTTTTCTATATTGGCCTTGTTCGATTATCTGTATTGTATAGACAGATTAACTGTTATTTAAGCAAATAACACAGTGGTTAATTAATAAAGGGTAATATGACAGTATATAAAAGTCATATCAGAATTATATGTAGCAACAGGCCTGATCATGATATCAAATAGATTACAGGCTACTTTTACTGGAATAGTATTCATGGAATTTGTATATGATTTGATAGAAAATACAACTTTTCTGGCTTTATTTACAAGGTTTTCACTGTAACTAAGATTACCATTGCTTTTACGAAGTGTAACTAAAATAGAATATTCTGACACGTTTATTAAATTATGATTTTCATATTTTACTAATAAATCTTCAGTCTTACTATTAGATTGTTTGAAAACCATGGTTTTTGTTTTATTCACATTTATAGTTGATCATAGTTAGCTGCCATTTATCACAGTATTTTGCTAAATTATCCAAATTATTCTGAAGACCTTCCTTACTCTCAGATAATATTAATAAGTCATGAGCAAAAAGTTAACAACCAATTTTTGAATTTATTAATTTTAGAGATGCACTTTTATCATGTAAAAACTCCAAATCAATGTCATTAATAAAGACAATAAACGGGGTAGGACATAAGGAGTCACCCTGTTTAACACCTCAGCAGATGTCAAAATATTCTGAATGTAAATCCTGGACCTTAAAAACTTATTTAATATGAATATATTTTGTTTAATTACGTAAAAAATTTTCCGACTCCCATTTTGTATAATTTGTACAAAAGTGCTTTTCCCCAGAGTAAAAAGCTTTGTTTTAGATCAACAAAGCAAGCATTTATTTTCTTTTTATTTCTCTATATGTATTTGTGTTTCAAAATTTTAAAAATACAAATACTGTCCTAAGTTCAGTGATTCTTTATAAATCCAAACTGACTTTTACTAAATTGTTTTTTCTAATATTCTTATCAATCTTTCATTAAAACAGCATTAAATATTTTGGGAAGACAACTTATTAAAGATATTTCTCTGTAATTATTTGGATCAAATTTTAGGCCAGATTTATGTGAAAGTATAATAAAGGACTTTTTCCAAGATGATGGGTAAATTCCAGTTTTTAAAATCAGATTAAAGATTTTTACTAAGCTCTTTATAATTACTTGTTTGCTTTGTTTTATTATTTCATTAATGATATTATCAGGACCATGAGCTTTTCCTTTCCTTAAATTATAAATAATGCCCTTAACTTCAGAGTATGTATTATGGGTGAATCTTTTTCAACATTATAATTCATATTAATTTCTGAATCTCTCAATTCTTCTTCGATTTCTAGCATAAATGTTTTGTCTTTACTACCAGGGTTCCCTTGATGTTGAATATGGTTAATTACAGATTTTTCTTCCTGTAAGATGGTTCATATATATTAATTATTTTGCATAAATTGTTTCAGCTTTTCCCCCACTTCAACCATTGGTAATTGTGACGAACGTTTGATGTTAATACTACTCCGAAATGTTCGAGTCGAAAAGTAGTCTGTTTTTGCATATAATGCATCAATATCTTCCCATCTTTTCAAACTTATCTTAAGTCGAGTTTCTTCTGATATCTGTTGAAACATTGGGTTGTTTACTAACATTTTGTAGTGTTTTCTAGAGGCTATTCTAATACATTCATCTAGATATCTCGGAAGCTGGTACAGCTCGGCCTCTATTATATTACTTATTATCTGCGCTGAAGTAATATTGTCATTTCTATCACGGCACTGCTCTTGCAAGAATTTGTCCGCTTTACTTAATGTTCTGTTTGTCTGGTATTCCTGAGCTAGTGGGAGTACCTTATGCACCGTCTCCTCTGAAATATAACAAATGCGTATATGTTTTAAACTTTTGAGAAACACCAAATCGAAAGAAAATATTGCGAGAATTGCTCTATAGACTGTATAACGTGTCAAATACACACTGTATGCATTATTTTTTCAATAACCATAGTTTTCATAAAGCAATGATTTTTTATGAAGCATTGATGTTTTTGTTTGTAGTATGAGTAATTAATCAACCCAGCCTCTAAATCCTAGGTCAGTGGCTCAATAAAAGGTAGACAGGCAACACAAATCAGTCCTAATAAGGCCTTATTTAGTTATGTCCAGAATGAGAACAAAAACTTGCTTATAATTATGATAGACTGAGTGAAAGGTCCTATACTTCAAAGGCTTAAGAAATACTTTACGGCAGCTCGTGATTTACTAGAAATTTTACTATAGGTGTGCATATGTTTGTCATTCAGCATTTGTTGAGTGAAGCATAGTAAAGCAAAACACTGCAGAAAACCAATAAGTATTTAGTTCAAGGTGGGACCTTGCTCTGGGATTCAATATGTCATATACACATGTATAAGGCTTGAAAGTTTTTCTCTTCGTAAAAAGTGTTTGCTTCTGTCCTTAAACGTTATCCAAAATACAACATATAAATTCAGAGGTCGACAATCGTAGGGAATAGTGCAGATCATAAAATTAATATCGGTGAAAACAGCATTCACTGTAATGGCTCAATCTGGTTACATTTAAGATGTTTTTTAACAAGTTTTTTTTTGCACATTTGATCCTGTTGTTTGGGGGTTAACCCCCCCCCCCCCCCCCCCTCGTATCTCAAGAACTGTAAATGTGTTGACATACTACTGAAAGTACTCATCAAGATGAATTAAAAGAAATAATCTCCAATGAATAAACGTTTTGTTTCCTCCGAAATTGCTAACTTTGACCCTTGGTATCTCAGAAAAAATTAAGATAGAAAAAAAATGTTGACATACTAATGGAAGCATTTATCAAGGTGAATTTAAAAAAATTCCCCATTTAAATTGGATGAAAAATTAAAAAAAATATCAAGGAACATTGTTTTTTGGTCCCCTTAACCCCTTATTATCTCAAAAGCCCTAAAAGATAGAATAAATTTGTGCAAATACTACTAGATGAAACACTCATCAAGATGAATTAAAAGAAAAATCCCTATTAAAATTGGATGTAAAAATAAAATTTTTAGGCCTCCTGCAAAATTTTGGCACCTTTATTCCCTTTTAGCTCTGCAACGACAAAAGTTACATACAAATGCCTTGAGTAACTTTTATTGTATTTCTTATGAAGAACCATTTAAAGAAATCCTCAAAATCGGATAAGAAATAAAAATGTTTCGAAAATTAAGGTGTGTCCCTTTTTCGGTCCCTTATATCTCTAAAACAGTGAGAGAAAGTAAAAAAAGGACCCATATAGGTCTTTCCATTTTTATCAAGGAACGTTATAAACCAAAAACAAAAAATCGGATAAAGGTTTTAAAAGTTACACCAAAATAATCAAAAAACCCTTAATGACCCCCAGAAAAAAGGGAGGGGCCAGAATTCCCAAAATCAATACAAACCTGTATTTCTTGTGAGGGACCAACGTGGTAAAATATCAAACATGTGTTCAATAAAACAAAAGGAAATGAGCGGAAACCTAACTTTCTGCGGCTCTAAAACTTGTCTTCATTTTTTAATTTATGAATTTTATTTCTGTACAGTAGTGTCATGCACCATATGCAGATGCGCAATAAGGTTTAGATTTTTTTTTAAAATTTTTCATGGGCCCCGCAGGGGTCGAATTTCGATAAATTGTAAATTTAAGCTTGAGACATAAACTCATCTTTCATTTTTCTAATTATGCATTTTATTTCTATACAGTAGTGTCATTTGTAAATGCGCAACGAGGTTTTAGAATTATTTTTCTAAAATCGGGGACCACAGGGGTCAAATAAGGAAACGTTGTAAATTTAAACTTGTGACGTAAACTCCTCTTTCATTTTTCAATTTATGCATGTTATTTCTATTCAATATTATTATACACCATATGAAGATGTGCATTAAGCTTTTAAAATTTTGATTTTCAAAACTTGCGGCCCATAGGTTTGAATTTCAAAAATGATTTTAAGCTTGTGACCTAAACTTTTTTTTCATTTTACATTGGAGTTAGACATTTATTTTCGATGCCGACGATAGCTTTCTTGTTTTGCATGCAGCTACATGTCTTCGTCAAAAGAAATAAATCAGTGTTTGTGTAAGATTTGTGAATGATATTATTTTTAGGTCACCTGGTCAAAGGTTATCTTATCAATTGGCGTTCGTCGTCTGTCCACAATTTTCAGAAAGATCTTCTCTGAACCCTTTGGCAGGTAACCCTCTTTCAGAATAGAATCATAGAACCCCGCAATTCAAGATGTCCTCCGGATCCGAGGACATAGGTGTGCTTATTAATTCATCATTATATCTTTAACCGGATTTCCAACATTTCGATCTCGAGCTCTGCTGATTAGTTTTCAGTCAACGAAATGGCCATAGTGCTTTAAATTTATTGAGGTGTTTTGTGATAAATTTTATTTTAACATTTTAATTTTCTAACACTGGGGCATTCAAGGGTCAAATATTGTTTAAAGGTTCCTCAGACAGTCCTCGCTAAATTCTATCGATCAGAACTAAAATGGTCGATAGAGTCGAACATAGTTTAACGTAGAACCCCACGGGAAAATTCACTTTAAAATCTTTTTCTGTGAAACCAGCGAACAATTGGAACCCAACTTGACACGATCCTAAGTCGGTCCTCTGTCAGAATTGTATCCAATGTAAGATGGCCGAAAATAACCCTATGGGAAAATTCACAAAGAGACTTCTTGTTTGAAACCAATTAGCCAGCTGCAACCCAACTTAACAGCAATATATGGCCCTCCATAAGAGTTATATCAAATTATCTCCTCCGCAATCTAAGATGACCACCACAGTCGACCTTATGGAAAACTTTTCATGAAACCAGGGAGCCAATTGTAACGCAGCAACTTAGGTCATCCTCTACCGGATAACAATGATTTTCAATGAACTCGCCTATCATCCAAAATAGCCACCAGAGCTGAACATAGAACCCGATAGGACCCAATAGGAAAATTCAATTCAAAGGCTTCTTGCGTGAATCCCGTGAGCCTTAATTGAAACTTACTTAGCAGCAGCGGTTTTTAGATGTGTCTGTATTAGAATTCTCTAATTACCTCGCTCGCTTGGCAATGTTGGTTATGTGGTACTCTTTCTGACCTATGGGAAACTTCTTAAAAAAATATTGTCTGATATCACTTCGGAATGCTGCTAGTAGCAACGGTCCTTAGGGGGTTCTCTTTCGTACTTGTATCCATGGCAACCAAAATTGACATGTGCAAACAATTTATTCTGTTTTAAGTCTACAAATGATATTCAAATGACCGATAGAGGCTCATAAGAGATTCTAGTTACACTGTTTGTCACGAAATCATACACTGACAATATTAAAAAGTGGTTTCAAAGGAATGTAAACTGTTGTTCGATTGAGCGACCTGTAGATATAAAAATAGCATTCAGATGTCGTATTTTAATTATTTTAATATAGAACACACCTGTAAATTCATCATCAATTCCAGGCAAAGTACATCTTAGAAAATTCACAAAATCCAATATTTTCTTTCCAGGAAGGTTAATCTCTCGAGCGTCTTTCTCCATAAAGTCTGCTGTCAACATTCTTTCAAATACTGGCGATTCTTTAGCTAACTGATCTCTGTTAACATAAAACTTTGATTTTTTTATCTTCAGAATAAGATTGGTTTCAGTAAAAGGAGATTGCCTTCGCTCAAATTCTTCAGTACATATTCATCCACACTGGAAAAAGATGAATCATCGTCTTCAAACTCCGATTCCTCCGTACTGTCCGGTGGCGTGTTGCACTCGGACGTCGGGTCATCAATGTCGACCTGAATGTTTTCCACAGTCTTAATCAGGCCCTCCATCTGCAAGTAGATAGAGAATAATACATGACAAAATCCGTACCACATGTCGTATCTTCCCGAGATTTCAATATCAGCCTGATCGAGGGGTGATACGGCATGTGATACGGTTTTTAACATGTTTTATACGCTTTATATCTTTCAAAAGTGATTTATTTTTTTGGTCACGTGACCAATACCATTTTAGGGGGTATGATAAAGGGGTGATGATATCGATATTGAACGAAACCTTTTCTAAAAAGATCGATTTGTCCCTACATATCGTATATGCGATCGCTGTCATTATTACAAGTTACAACACAGAGTCTGTAGTAACATTGAAATTTTACTACAAAATTGTTGTACGGTGAGGCGATAGTTTAGTCTGCAGCTATGTAAGGCTTAAACAATTCATAAAAATCAAATCTTCGATGATGTAGGCCTTTTCAATTCATTTAAATTACTGTTTTGTAAACTAATAAAACAAGTATTCATATTAACCATATTTTAATAATCCTTTTGAAACATTCATTAGTTGCTCGGTGAACGGACAAAAGACACAATGTTTATCAAACGATATGGGATCGTTCACATGTACAACTCTATTAAAGACCAAACCAACTAATCATTTCTGTAATTGATTTTTTCTTGAAACTCAACATATTCGTTCTTGGTGGTTTTTTGAACGATATTAGCGAATAAAAAAGATAGGTCACCGAATTCGTTTCGTTGCTATAGTACCGCAAAAAATGCTTACATTCAGCCAGATGCTAAATTTACGGCATATTTTTCGAATGATGGCATTTCCGTCATGAAAGTCGAATTTTTATACGGACTTTTGTGTTGGCTTCCAGAATATATATATTTTTTCACTGTAACAAAGAAAACGGTTTCCCATAACGCAATGACCACGTATTCTGCTCTAAAGGCCTTTCCCGCGCAAATTTGGGTCAATTTTTACTGCATATTCTATTGAGTTTTGAAAAATCTGTAATTGATTTTTTTCTTAAATTTTTATACTGTGTTTAGTTATTCATTGTTGTCAGAATAATACAAAAAAAAATGATAGGTCACCGACTTCATAAGAAAAATAAAACGGATTTAACGTCGAAAAAATGACATATTCAGCTACGCCAAGCTTAGTTTTGTTTTCTCAATAAACATGACGTCACAATAAGCAAAAAAGAACTTTCCCTTCAAGTCACCGTGTCGCCCAACAGCATCTATCAACTACATCCATCAGTGTACTAGGCACTGTCATACCGGAAGGACACGAGCGTACCTGTGCACAATGAGATGTGCGTACGGTTGGACTATTCTAAAATTAGCATCCCAAAATAGACGAAAAGAAACTTTTAAGTAAAAAATTACTCGTTTAATTTCTATGGAAGCAATTAATATTTAAATATATCATGTCTTAATTATTCATTTATCGTCAGAATATAACTTGTAGATTTTTCATTGCGGAAGTAATTTTATTTCACCTTGTAGATAATCTATTTATAGTTTGGTATTGCTACATAACAACTATGCAGTTATAGTTAAGATTACAGAAAAAATGAAATAAATCAATAGTAAAAATTGTTCAAATTAGTGGAACCTACCCGGTGTTCTGATTTTTTTTTTCATTTTCTGTAATCAGTATGTTCAAAATGTGCATTGGTAATCATCGTAAATATGCAAATATAACTGATCGACTTGCTGCATAACTTCGTAATAAATATTAATGAAAAGTCACCATTATTTCCACTTCCTAAATATTTTGCCTTCGATACATGCTAACCTAATGCAATAAAAATGTTTTATAAAGTGTTGCGATAAATCATTGAGCTATCATAATAATACTTATAATCCTCTTTAGGGTTATATTAGGATGTCTGTTCTTACAAAAGTTTTTTAATAATAGCTATATAAATTTAGGAATTTTATTATTATAAACAAAACAAATTATGTTAATTAATTAACCATTTCATGTAAATGACCATTGTAAAAGTGATTTGTGTAATAAAACATTTCAATTTCCTCACAAAAACATTGTATTGGGGAGGCAAAAACTGAAGCCAATACAAGATATTTAAGTACATTACATGTATATACATGTATTGCGTTTCTTTCTTTTTAAATGTAACAAGACTGTTAACATTGAGTCCATTTATGTGCTTCTCTAAAGTAGCTTAAATCTCAAGTTAAACCATATTTTGATAACTAAAAGAATACAAAATATAAATTAGAAAAATAAAAAATGAATAAAATGACTTCGTGGTTAAATTAAACATTAATTTAACTTATATTATATATATACTTTTAGTCAAATAAAATTGGAATTAATTACATTTCTGTGAAATATATTAACTATTTATTTCTTTTTGAGAATTAAATTATAGCTTTTTAATAGTTAAAATAGTTTTTTTTCGCTTTCATATGCGCAATGCTACGAAATGGATGATATACATGTAAATTATTCGTACCTTATTATTCAGAAAATTCCTATTTTGATACCTTTTGTAAGAATAGCCTATAGACTATTGTTACGAACGTTTGTTTGAATAGACACTTCCATTATATTATGAAGATTACTGTCAAAAACGAGAAAACTCAAAAGACAAAATACAAGATAGTCCAATTCGTACCAAATCTGGTGAAATGGAATACGCACAGCACTGTAACCCCATAATTTCGTCATTTTCATGCGTTTGTTTTTAATTTTTAGCTTTAGTTCTTTCAATTGATAAGTTACCCTGTGGTGTAAATTTTCATTCTAACAGATATCCCTAACATAAAAAAACTGCGATACTGAATTTTCTAAAGCGCTGAAAAGGATGCAAAAAGGATAATACATCCTAGGAATAACATCCGCGAGTGTACAGGTGGTATGTCAGGTATACTACATCCCAAGACAGTACATCCACGAAGGCACCTGTAGTTTATAAGGTATACTACATCCCCAGAGAGTACATCCACGAGGGTACCTGTGGTATATAAGGTATAATACATTCCAAAACAGTACATCCACGAGGGTACCTGTAGCATATAAGGTATACTACATCCCCATACAGTACATCCACGAGGGTACCTGTGGTATATAAGATATTCAATATCCTCAGACATCACATCTACGAGGGTACCTGTGGTACATAAAATATACTGTGGTATATAAAGTATACTACATCCCCATACAGTACATCAACGAGGGTACCTGTGGTATATAAGGTATAATACATCCCTATACAGTACATCCACGAGGGTACCTGTGGTAAATAAGGTATACTACATCACCAGACATTACATCCACGAGGGTACTTGTGGTATACAAGGTATAATACACCCCCAGATAGTACATCAACGAGGGTACTTGTAGCATATAAGGTATACTACATGCCCATACAGTACATCCACGAGGGTACCTGTGGTATATAAGGTATTCAACATCTTCAGACATCACATCCACGAGGGTACCTGTGGTATATAAAGTATACGACATCCTCAGACAGTACATCCTTGAGGGTACGTATGTTATATCAGGTATACTACATCCCCAGACAGTACATCCACGAGGGTACCTGTAGTATACAAGATATACTACATCCCAATACAGTACATTCACGAGGGTACCTGTGGTAAATGAGGTATACAACATCCTCAGACATCACATCCACAAGGGTACCTGTGGTATATAAGATATAATAGATCCCCAGACAGTACATCCACGAGGGTACCTGTAGCATACAAGGTATACTACATCCCCATACAGTACATCCACGAGGGTAACTGTGGTATACAAGGTATACAACATCCTCAGACATCACATCCACGATGGTACCTGTGGTATATAAGGTATACTACATCCCCAGAGAGTACATCCACGATGGTACCTGTGGTATATAAGGTATACTACATCCTCAGACATCACATCCACGAGGGTACCTGTGGTATATGAGGTATAATACATTCCAAAACAGTACATGCACGAGGGTACCTGTAGCATATAAGGTATACTACATCCCCATACAGTACATCCACGAGGGTACCTGTGGTATATAAGATATTCAATATCCTCAGACATCACATCTACGAGGGTACCTGTGGTACATAAAATATACTGTGGTATATAAAGTATACTACATCCCCAGACAGTACATCCACTAGGGTACCTGTAGTATATAAGGTATAATACATCCCCATACAGTACATCCACGAGGGTAACTATGGTATACAAGGTATACAACATCCTCAGACATCACATCCACGATGGTACCTGTGGTATATAAGGTATACTACATCCCCAGAGAGTACATCCACGAGGGTACCTGTGGTATATAAGGTATAATACATCCCCATACAGTACATCCACGAGGGTAACTATGGTATACAAGGTATACAACATCCTCAGACATCACATCCACGATGGTACCTGTGGTATATAAGGTATACTACATCCCCATAGAGTACATCCACGATGGTACCTGTGGTATATAAGGTATACTACATCCCCAGAGAGTACATCCACGAGGGTACCTGTGGTATATAAGGTATAATACATTCCAAAACAGTACATCCACTAGGGTACCTGTAGCATATAAGGTATACTACATACGAGGGTACCTGTGGTACATAAAATATACTGTGGTATATAAAGTATACTACATCCCCATACAGTAAATCAACGAGGGTACCTGTGGTATGTAAGGTATACTACATCCCTATACAGTACATCCACGAGGGTACCTGTGGTAAATAAGGTATACTACATCACCAGACATTACATCCACGAGGGTACCTGTGGTATACACGGTATACTACATCACCAGACATTACATCCACGAGGGTACCTGTGGTATATAAGGTATACTACATCCCGGGACATTACATCCACGAGGGTACCTGTAGTATATAAAGTATACTACATGCCTAGACAGTACATCCACGAGGGTACCTGTGGTATATAAGGTATACAATATCCTCAGACATCACATCCACGAGGGTACCTGTGGTATATAAGATATAATACATCCCCAGACAGTACATCTAATAGGGTACCTGTAGTATATAAGGTATAATACATCCCCAGACAGTACATCCAATAGGGTACCTGTGGTATATAAGGTATACTACATCCCCAGAGTACATGCACGAGGGTAACTGTGGTATATAAGGTATACAACATCCCCATACAGTACATCAACTAGAGTACCTGTGGTATATAAGGTATGCAACATCCTCAGACATTACATCCACGAGGGTACCTGTGGTATATAAGGTATACTACATCCCGGGACATTACATCCACGAGGGTACCTGTAGTATATAAAGTATACTACATGCCTAGACAGTACATCCACGAGGGTACCTGTGGTATATAAGGTATACAATATCCTCAGACATCACATCCACGAGGGTACCTGTGGTATATAAGATATAATACATCCCCAGACAGTACATCCACTAGAGTACCTGTAGTATATAAGGTATAATACATCCCCATACAGTACATCCACGAGGGTAACTGTGGTATACAAGGTATACAACATCCTCAGACATCACATCCACGATGGTACCTGTGGTATATAAGGTATATTACATCCCCAGAGAGTACATCCACGAGGGTACCTGTGGTATATAAGGTATACAACATCCTCAGACATCACATCCACAAGGGTACCTGTGGTATATAAGGTATAATACATTCCAAAACAGTACATCCACGAGGGTACCTGTAGCATATAAGGTATACTACATCCCCATACAGTACATCCACGAGGGTACCTGTGGTATATAAGATATTCAATATCCTCAGACATCACATCTACGAGGGTACCTGTGGTACATAAAATATACTGTGGTATATAAAGTATACTACATCCCCATACAGTACATCAACGAGGGTACCTGTGGTATATAAGGTATAATACATCCCTATACAGTACATCCACGAGGGTACCTGTGGTAAATAAGGCATACTACATGACCAGACATTACATCCACGAGGGTACCTGTGGTATACAAGGTATACTACATCACCAGACATTACATCCACGAGGGTACCTGTGGTATATAAGGTATACTACATCCCGGGACATTACATCCACGAGGGTACCTGTAGTATATAAAGTATACTACATGCCTAGACAGTACATCCACGAGGGTACCTGTGGTATATAAGGTATACAATATCCTCAGACATCACATCCACGAGGGTACCTGTGGTATATAAGATATAATACATCCCCAGACAGTACATCCACTAGGGTACCTGTAGTATATAAGGTAAAATACATCCCCATACAGTACATCCACGAGGGTAACTGTGGTATACAAGGTATACAACATCCTCAGACATCACATCCACGATGGTACCTGTGGTATATAAGGTATACTACATCCCCAGAGAGTTCATCCACGAGGGTACCTGTGGTATATAAGGTATAATACATTCCAAAACGGTACATCCACGAGGGTACCTGTAGCATATAAGGTATACTACATCCCCATACAGTACATCCACGAGGGTACCTGTGGTATATAAGATATTCAATATCCTCAGACATCACATCTACGAGGGTACCTGTGGTACATAAAATATACTGTGGTATATAAAGTATACTACATCCCCATACAGTACATCAACGAGGGTACCTGTGGTATATAAGGTATAATACATCCCTATACAGTACATCCACGAGGGTACCTGTGGTAAATAAGGTATACTACATCACCAGACATTACATCCACGAGGGTACCTGTGGTATACAAGGTATAATACACCCCCAGACAGTACATCAACGAGGGTACTTGTAGCATACATCCTTGAGGGTACGTATGTTATATCAGGTATACTACATCCCCAGACAGTACATCCACGAGGGTACCTGTAGTATACAAGATATACTACATCCCAATACAGTACATTCACGAGGGTACCTGTGGTAAATGAGGTATACATCATCCTCAGACATCACATCCACAAGGGTACCTGTGGTATATAAGATATAATAGATCCCCAGACAGTACATCCACGAGGGTACCTTTAGCATACAAGGTATACTACATCCCCATACAGTACATCCACGAGGGTAACTGTGGTATACAAGGTATACAACATCCTCAGACATCACATCCACGATGGTACCTGTGGTATATAAGGTATACTACATCCCCAGAGAGTACATCCACGAGGGTACCTGTGGTATATAAGGTATACAACATCCTCAGACATCACATCCACAAGGGTACCTGTTGTATATAAGGTATAATACATTCCAAAACAGTACATCCACGAGGGTACCTGTAGCATATAAGGTATACTACATCCCCATACAGTACATCCACGAGGGTACCTGTGGTATATAAGGTATACATACTCAGACAGTATATTAACAACGATACCTTTAGTATATAAGATAAATTTCATCCTCCGACAGTATATCCACAAGGTAACCTATGGTATACAAGGTATACTACATGCTTAGACATAACATCTACGAGGGTACCTGTGGTATATAAGGTATAGTACATCCTCAGACAGTGCATCCACGAGGATATCTGTGGTGTACTTGGTACACTGGATCCTCAGACGTTACATCCACAAGAGTACCTGTGGTATACAAAGTACACTACATCATCAGGCACTACAACCACTAGGGTTCCTGTGGTTTATTGTCTCACAAAGGGTTGTAAACGTATTACGAAATATATGTTAAGAATTTAAACGTCATATTTACCCGGTCCATCGTAGATAAAGGTATTTGGCGCCTTTACCATATCTGATAACTTTAACACTAATTTGAAATATACTTACTAGGTATATAAGGTCTTTTATATACGTACCATAATCATTCACACAAACAAAGACTACAGATTCAGTAATACGAGCTCATAAAAATCTGACACATACACAATTCGATATGAAAAAGATTTTATTAGCGTAGAAAACTGTTTTATGGAAATAATGTGAGAAATCAAAGCAAAACATGAAAGCAATACAAATAAAAAAACATATGCAAAGGAATGAAATATTTTACTCTACATCAGTGTTTCATGTACACTAAAGTCCGTTTCACCGAGCCGAGTCTGTCATGTTTCATTGATCAAACAAAATACTCGAAAAGCAAATAACATAACTGATATGAAATGTTATTTAAATGATGTTACGGCAACTTTTGTATATTTCCGATTTTTGATATTGCTTTCCAGTTTTGCTCCTCCCACGTGAGAAAATGGTGTATTGCGGTCTTTACATTTTTGGTCATAGAGGTCACGGTTAAAAAAAAATGAATTGTGGAAACATATTTCATATAGTTAAATACTTATCAATATTGTGTAGAAAAATAATTCAGATGCAGTCTCTGGAAATAAGTTATTTTCTACCTATCTAAAACTTCAACTTTGTCCAAAAATCGTCGACTTCCACACAAGTACGGAACAAGCGATAGCAGGTGCAAAATGTAGTTGCCGTAAGTACATCTCAATCAAAATTTTAATACGACATTATCTGTTTCAAGAAATTCAAAAATGTGACAGACTCAGCGAGGTCAAACGTCATTTAATATAATACCCGACAATACTACAACCAGACACTGGGAATGCTCCAATGAATTTAACATGAAAAGAGAGGTATGATAAGGGACTTTTTTGTCCCTTGGATTTGCCAAAATGCAAAGTAAAACTGATGTATTAATTTGTATTCTGAAAGTTTTTACTCAACTCCATGTCTTCAAAAATTGCAGCCAAAATTAGGTACTAGCAATAAATAACAATATTTTAGTCCATATACATGCTTTATTAACCATGGCTCTTTCATTGTGACGCCATATAAAAAGCTAATTTTTTAAATGATTACACTTTGGCTTCTATACTATTACCTCACTGAAGTATGTGTAGTTCATCCGCTTTCAGAAAAAAATCGACACCATCCTTGTCAAACCAGCTAGCTGGTGTAAAGAGACAGTGACGACTGCTTTGGAGGTATTTAAGATCTACAATTCCTTTTTCATACTTTTATCTGGGACCAATAAATCAGATATATTCGTTAGATTGGCCCCACTTTTATACTGCATTCATTCACAATTTATTTTCTCTCTACACTGGTATCTAGTTAAATACACTTCAATTGCTTACCTATATATATGCTACTTTCATTATAGTATGTGCGGGCCAAATACATTATTTCACCGTTCCGTGTCAAAATTTGGTGTTCTATGTGCATTATTATAGACCCATTATACCATTTTGCACTTCAATAAATGTCTTGACTTTTTTTACTAAAACAACTTACATTTATGAATAGATGGACATTTTTGGTGCATATTTTAATACACTATATCTATAATGTTCATTTGTCCACATATTTCATTTCTTCATCATACACTAAAATCCGTCTGGGTACATACTATACAACATGTTTGCACTATATATAAATGAATTGCATAAGTAAAGAATATAACACGAGGACGGATGCCCGAGTTTGTTATATTATATTTATAGTACAGCCATCAAAATTTAACACATAGATCAACAACTTTTTTTTTAATATAGCTGTTGTTATCTCTGCAATAAATAAGAGTATCAAATACAACTGTACTGTAAACAGTATTACACCGTTACTAGCGATTGAATGCTTTTACCAATCGTCAGGCACAAGTGCTGTCAAGGTGAATAATTGATAAATACTACTGCTTTAACAAGAAGTACACCGATTCGCATACCGATAATCTATATATGTTGTATACCACCGATTTATTCTACATTCATTACTACAATAGTTATACAGTTCATCCACTTCTGTAGTAACGATGGGGATAAATTGTGTCACCGTTTCGTATTGAGACGCAACATCAATTAAGTTTTCTATAAATGGTTAATGTCCGTATTCATAGTTCTTCACCAGTTTACACTACACCAAAAAGAGAACTGTGTAGAACACGTTCAGTTTTTAGTAATATCAAATTAAACTTTATTTCCAGGTGTAACCGTGATTAATGAACAATGCTGCCTTTTTCATTGATTGCCGTTCGAGCGGTCCATACTCGCTATTCCATCTTGTACATTACACTTATTAAGTATTACAGTTGAGTACAATGCATCCTTCAGCATACATGTAATAACTGTAGTTGTATTGATCAATCAATTAAGAGTATTTTTATCTACATAATTATATTAACACAGTTTTAAACTACAATGTCCTCTTTATACTATTGCATCGTTTCAAACTACATACTACTTCCGATAAATTTACAATATTACACCGCTATGCACAAATCACATTAAAATATGCACTAGTGAAATCCAGGTTTGGAGTCCACAAGTCATTTCTTTGATTTCGTATTCCAAAAATGACCTGTTAAATTATCACAGGTCGTGTGATGAAGGTTCAAATAAATTCATTTTTAAATTTACAAAATTTCACATTATGCTACTACCTAAAAACTGATCTCTAACACTCACTATTAAACAGTTATCAAATGATATTGTAAGTCGTCGATATTGAGACCAGACAGGGTTATACATACCATAATGTGTCGAAAAGTTTCATTGTTTAAATATCAAAAGGGATGGTGAAAGGATACATAGGAGATTGCATAAAAACGACTGTTGTCTTCAATCTACATGCACCTGTACAGGATCTAATTATTTGACTCGGCTGGCTCAAACATTAATTATTAAAAACATAGTCTTCTCGTATGCATACATCTTTCAGGCTTTCTGGTCTAAGATGTCTGTTGTGGTTCACTTTTTTGATGAATTTTTTTACTATCCTGTACCATACGGACCCGTGAGCAGAATAGTCGCTCAATCCATTAACCAGAAGATGAGCATGAGCAAACTCGTGCACCTAAAATACTAAACATAATATCTTTTTCATTATACCCTTTAAAACTGTCTCGAAGAAGGATACTGTAGCAGATTCCTTTAGCACCAAGAGTAGTTGCTAATGTACGTTTATTTCCTTTTTCTTCCAAGCGATTTGTCCAATATAATCCATCGCAAGGTGGCTTCAACTTATTGCAAAGTAGCACGACATTTAGATAATTATACATCTCGACAGCAATACCATTGCTACGATGTAACTGATGGGGATTTAAGCTTTCTTTATCCTCCTCCAACTTGGCATTGATTCTTTGTATCGTAGCTTTTTCATGGTCTGCCCTTCTCTGTTCCTTTGTTCTAAATGGAACAGGTTTGTCTTCTGCATACACATGTTCGGATGGTTCGATGTCTGGCAGATCTAAATCCTCGTGCTGATCTTTAGCTACAAGAAAGTAAAATACCAAAAAATAAGTTGTGTATGACTAAAATGTAGATGCTGAACGGACAGTTTTCTGCTTCAGATACTCTATTTACCCGGACATTTCATTTATTATGGTCCGGAGAGTGAGCGCCTTACCTCTGGAAGGGGGGACAATTTTTTTTCAGCAGTCCAAATTAGTGGAGACTATTTTTTGCGAACAACTAGAAAAATGGGGGAATCACATTTAAAAAAAATCTATAACTTGCAAAATATATAAGAAACCTTTTTGTAAATTGAGGATTAAAATGTTACTCTTTTCCTCATCTTTAGTCAATTTAGTCCTGTGATTTCTTTTTCTCTGTCTGCAACTTTGTCTGATGAAATTAGGCTTTTTAATCTTAATCTTTATATAGTATCTTTGATCTTGAAAAGTATTGAACAATAACAGAAATGCAACTTTTGCCAAAGGAAAGTGTTTTCCATTTAAATCATTATCTGAATTATACGCTGATCAATTACCTGTTTGCTAGATAACTTGATGAACAAAATATGAAAATAGCAAGTTAAGTCATTTGATTAAGTATTTGCATATATAAAAGCATTCTCTCACAGTGTTTTAGTTCAAATACTGGCATTATTATTGAAGGAAATAAAAGGAGGAATAAATGAGACCATAATTTCGTGCTTGATTTTAGAGGGGTTCGAAAAGTTTTGCATCTCGTAAGGAGGGTCGGGATATTTTTGTACATTTCTGCTTGATTACTCCTCTGATCAGCGTGTATCTCTCCATCCACCACAAGAGTATGACTGGCATTCCTTCTGGCAGATGTTGATCCACTGCCCTCATTTTCTGTCGTTTGATGTTCAGGTGATGGTCCTGTGCATGACCTGACATGGCTTCTTAGATTTTCTTTCTTTTTTATTATTTTCCCACAGGTAGGGCAGTGAAAGTGTCTTTTGGTCACTTCATGGTGATGTTGGTGACAAACAACGGAATATAAATCTACAACATCAAAAATCCTTTTATCTATTTTCGAACAAGAATCAATAGAACATTAAATGAATACAATTTATGGAAACACCAATAATATATACAATTTGATGAAAATACTAGAGGAGCAGCTGAGTCTGTATCGCTCACCTGGTTCCTCGTGAATCCTTGGACCACAAGTACACCAAACCTATGTACCTCTGGACATTTGTTTATATAACATTGAATTTCCATATCCCACCGTTCCTTCGTGCAAAACATGACTTCTGATTGCTGGTTCTAACCAAGATTTTAAAGCTTTTTGCCACTTAAACCTATGTGTAACTTTGGACTGATAGTGTTTGAAACCAATGGACCCCTGGAAATTCATGATCTAATGAAGTTTAATTCACAATATGACTGCATTACCGTTGCTATTCCCACAGGTACCATCGTGGATGTGATGTCTGAGGATGTATACCTTATATAGCACAGGTACCCCTCGTAGATGTACAGTCTGGGAATGAAGTATACCTTATATACAATAGGTACCCTAGTGGATGTACTGTCTGGGGATGTATTATACCTTATATACTACAGGTACCGTCGTGGATCTAATGTCTGGGGATGTATTATACCTTATATACCACAGGTACCCTCGTGGATGTACTGTATGGGGATGTATTATACCTTATATACTACAGGTACCCTCGTGGATGTAATGTCTGGGGACGTACTATACCTTATATACCACAGGTACCCTCGTGGATGTACTGTAGGGGGATGTAGTATACCTTATATACCACAGGTACCCTCGTGGATATGATGTCTGAGGATGTTGTATACCTTGTATAACACAAGTACCCTCCTTGATGTACTGTCTGGGGACGTATGATACCTTATATACTACAGGTACCTTCGTGGATGTAATGTCTGGGGACGTAGTATACCTTATATACCACAGGTACCCTCGTGGATGTACTGTAGGGGGATGTAGTATACCGTATATACCACAGGTACCCTCGTTGATGTACTATCTGGGGATGTAGTATACCTTATATACTACAGGTACCCTCGTGGATGTACTGTGTAGGGCCGTAGTAGACCTTATATACAATAGGTACCCTCGTGGATGTACTGTCTTGGGATGTAGTTTATCTTATATACCACAGGTACCCGGTACCCTCGTTCATGTACTGTCTGGGGATGTAGTAGACCTTATATACAATAGGTACCCTCGTGGATGTACTGTCTGGGGATGTAGTAAACCTTATATACTACAGGTACCCTCGTGGATGTACTGTGTAGGGATGTAGTAGACCTTATATACAATAGGTACCCTCGTGGATGTACTGTCTGGGGATGTAGTATACCTTATATACTACAGGTACCCTCGTGGATGTACTGTGTAGGGATGTAGTAGACCTTATATACAATAAGTACCCTCGTGGATGTAGTCTTGGGATGTAGTTTATCTTATATACCACAGGTACCCTCGTGGATGTGATGTCTGAGGATGTTGTATACCTGATATACCACAAGTACCCTCGTGAATGTACTATCTGGGGATGTATTATACCTTATATACTACAGGTACCCTCGTGGATGGGATGTCTGAGGATGATGTATACCTTATATACCACAAGTACCCTCGTTGATGTACTGTCTGGGGATGTAGTATACCTTATATACTACAGGTACCCTCGTGGATGTACTGTCTGGGGATGTATTATACCTTATATACCACAGGTACCCTCGTGGATGGGATGTCTGAGGATGATGTATACATTATATACCACAAGTACCCTCGTTGATGTACTGTCTGGGGATGCAGTTTACCTTATATACCGCAGGTACCCTCGTGGATGTACTATCTGGGGATGTAATATACCTTATATACTACAGGTACCCAATTGGATGTACTGTCTGGGGATGTATTATACCTTATATACTACAGGTACCCTCGTGGATGTAATGTCTTGGGACGTAGTATACCTTATATACCACAGGTACCCTCGTGGATGTACTGTAGGGGATGTAGTATACCTTATATACCACAGGTACCCTCGTGGATATGATGTCTGAGGATGTTGTATACCTTATATAACACAAGTACCCTCCTTGATGTACTGTCTGGGGATGTAGTATACCTTATATACTACAGGTACCCTCGTGGATGTACTGTGTAGGGATGTAGTAGACCTAATATACAATAAGTACCCTCGTGGATGTACTGTCTTGGGATGTAGTTTATCTTATATACCACAGGTACCCTCGTGGATGTAATGTCTGGGGACGTAGTATACCTTATATACCACAGGTACCCTCGTGGATGTACTGTAGGGGGATGTATTATACCTTATATACTACAGGTACCGTCGTGGATCTAATGTCTGGGAATGTATTATACCTTATATACCACAGGTACCCTCGTGGATGTACTGTATGGGGATGTATTATACCTTATATACTACAGGTACCCTCGTGGATGTAATGTCTGGGGACGTACTATACCTTATATACCACAGGTACCCTCGTGGATGTACTGTAGGGAGATGTATTATACCTTATATACTACAGGTACCGTCGTGGATCTAATGTCTGGGGATGTATTATACCTTATATACCACAGGTACCCTCGTGGATGTACTGTCTGGGCATGTAGTATACCTTATATACAACAGGTACCCTTGTAGATGTACTGTCTGGGGATGTATTATGCCTTATATACTATAGGTACCCTCGTGGATGTACTGTAGGGGATGTAGTTAATTTTATATAATACAGGTACCCTCGTGGATGTACTGTCTGGGGATGCATTATACCTTATATACCACAGGTACCCTCGTGGATGTACTGTAGGGGTATGTATTATACCTTATATACTACAGGTACCGTCGTGGATCTAATGTCTGGGTATGTATTATACCTTATATACCACAGGTACCCTCGTGGATGTACTGTCTGGGCATGTAGTATACCTTATATACAACAGGTACCCTTGTAGATGTACTGTCTGGGGATGTATTATGCCTTATATACTATAGGTACCCTCGTGGATGTACTGTAGGGGATGTAGTTAATTTTATATAATACAGGTACCCTCGTGGATGTACTGTCTGGGGATGTAAGATACCTTATATAATACAGGTTCCCTCGTGGAAGTACTGTCTGGGGATGTACTATACCTTATATGCTACAGGTACCCTCGTGGATGTGATGTCTGGGGATGTTGTATACCTTATATACCACAGGTACCCTCGTGGATGTACTGTCTGGGGATGTAGTAATTCTTATATACTACAGGTAGTAGAACTTATATACAATAGGTACCCTCGTGTATGTACTGTCTGTGGATGTAGTTTACCTTATATACCGCAGGTACCCTCGTGGATGTACTATCTGGGGATGTAATATAGCTTATATACTACAGGTACCCTCTTGGATGTATTGTCTGGCGATGTATTATACCTTACATACTACAGGTACCATCATGGATGTAATGTCTGGGGATGTATTATACCTTATATACCACAGGTACCCTCGTAGATGTACTGTCTGGGGATGTAGTATACCTTATATAGCACAGGTACCCTCGTGGATGTACTGTCGGGGGGATGTAGTATACCTTATATACAATAGGTACCCTCGTGGATGTACTGTCTTGGGGTGTAGTTTATCTTGTATACCACAGGTACCCTCGTGGACGTACTGTCTGGGGATCTAATATACCTTATATACTACAGGTACCCTCGAGGATGTACTCTCTGGGGATGTATTATACCTTATATACTACAGGTAACCTCTTGGATGTACTGTCTGGGGATGTATTATACCTTATATACTACAGGTACCCTCGTGGATGTAATGTCTGGGGAGGTAGTATACCTTATATACCACAGGTACCCTCGTGGATGTACTGTAGGGGGATGTAGTATACCTTATATACCACAGGTACCCTCGTGGATATGATGTCTGAGGATGTTGTATACCTTCTATAACACAAGTACCCTCCTTGATGTACTGTCTGGGGATGTAGTATACCTTATATACTACAGGTACCCTCGTGGATGTACTGTGTAGGGATGTAGTAGACCTTATATACAATAAGTACCCTCGTGGATGTACTGTCTTGGGATGTAGTTTATCTTATATACCACAGGTACCCTCGTGGATGTAATGTCTGGGGACGTAGTATACCTTATATACCACAGGTACCCTCGTGGATGTACTGTAGGGGGATGTAGTATACCGTATATACCACAGGTACCCTCGTGGATGTACTGTGTAGGGCCGTAGTAGACCTTATATACAATAGGTACCCTCGTGGATGTACTGTCTGGGGATGTAGTTTATCTTATATACCACTGGTACCCTCGTGGATGTACTGTCTGGGGATGTAATATACCTTATATAATACAGGTACCCTCGTTCATGTACTGTCTGGGGATGTAGTATACCTTATATACTACAGGTACCCTCGTGGATGTACTATGTAGGGATGTAGTAGACCTTATATACAATAGGTACCCTCGTGGATGTACTGTCTGGGGATGTTGTAAACCTTATATACTACAGGTACCCTCGTGGATGTACTGTGTAGGGATGTAGTAGACCTTATATACAATAGGTACCCTCGTGTATGTACTGTCTGGGGATGTAGTTTATCTTATATACCACAGGTAGCCTCGTGGATGTAATATCTGGGGATGTAATATATCTTATATACTACAGGTACCCTCGTGGATGTACTGTCTGGGGATGTATTATACCTTATATACTACAGGTACCCTCGTGGATGTACTGTCTGGGGATGTATTATACCTTATATACCACAGGTACCCTCGTAGATGTACTGTCTGGGGATGTAGTATACCTTATATACCACAGGTACCTTCGTGGATGTACTGTAGGAGGATGTAGTATACTTTATATACTACAGGTACCCTCGTGGATGTACTGTTTAGGGATGTAGTAGACCTTGTATACAATAGGTACCCTCGTGTATGTACTGTCTTGGGGTGTAGTTTATCTTTTATACGACAGGTACCCTGGTGGACGTACTGTCTGGGGATGTAATATACCTTATATACTACAGGTACCGTCGTGGATGTAATGTCTGAGGATGTTGTACACCTTATATACCACAGGTACCCTCGTAGATGTACTGTCTGGGCATGTAGTATACCTTATATACAACAGGTACCCTTGTAGATGTACTGTCTGGGGATGTATTATACCTTATATACTATAGGTACCCTCGTGGATGTACTGTAGGGGATGTAGTTAATTTTATATAATACAGGTACCCTCGTGGATGTACTGTCTGGGGATGTAAGATACCTTATATAATACAGGTTCCCTCGTGGAAGTACTGTCTGGGGATGTACTATACCTTATATGCTACAGGTACCCTCGTGGATGTGATGTCTGGGGATGTTGTATACCTTATATACCACAGGTACCCTCGTGGATGTACTGTCTGGGGATGTAGTAATTCTTATATACTACAGGTAGTAGAACTTATATACAATAGGTACCCTCGTGTATGTACTGTCTGTGGATGTAGTTTACCTTATATACCGCAGGTACCCTCGTGGATGTACTATCTGGGGATGTAATATAGCTTATATACTACAGGTACCCTCTTGGATGTATTGTCTGGCGATGTATTATACCTTACATACTACAGGTACCATCATGGATGTAATGTCTGGGGATGTATTATACCTTATATACCACAGGTACCCTCGTAGATGTACTGTCTGGGGATGTAGTATACCTTATATACCACAGGTACCCTCGTGGATGTACTGTCGGGGGATGTAGTATACCTTATATACTACAGGTACCCTCGTGGATGTACTGTGTAGGGATGTAGTATACCTTATATACAATAGGTACCCTCGTGTATGTGCTGTCTTGGGGTGTAGTTTATCTTGTATACCACAGGTACCCTCGTGGACGTACTGTCTGGGGATGTATTATACCTTATATACTACAGGTACCCTCGTGGATGTACTGTTTAGGGATGCAGTAGACCTTATATACCACAGGTACCTTCGTGGATGTACTGTAGGAGGATGTAGTATACTTTATATACTACAGGTACCCTCGTGGATGTACTGTTTAGGGATGTAGTAGACCTTGTATACAATAGGTACCCTCGTGTATGTACTGTCTTGGGGTGTAGTTTATCTTTTATACCACAGGTACCCTGGTGGACGTACTGTCTGGGGATGTAATATACCTTATATACTACAGGTACCGTCGTGGATGTAATGTCTGAGGATGTTGTACACCTTATATACCACAGGTACCCTCGTAGATGTACTGTCTGGGCATGTAGTATACCTTATATACAACAGGTACCCTTGTAGATGTACTGTCTGGGGATGTATTATACCTTATATATTATAGGTACCCTCGTGGATGTACTGTAGGGGATGTAGTTAATTTTATATAATACAGGTACCCTCGTGGATGTACTGTCTGGGGATGTAAGATACCTTATATAATACAGGTTCCCTCGTGGAAGTACTGTCTGGGGATGTACTATACCTTATATGCTACAGGTACCCTCGTGGATGTGATGTCTGGGGATGTTGTATACCTTATATACCACAGGTACCCTCGTGGATGTACTGTCTGGGGATGTAGTAATTCTTATATACTACAGGTAGTAGAACTTATATACAATAGGTACCCTCGTGTATGTACTGTCTGTGGGTGTAGTTTACCTTATATACCGCAGGTACCCTCGTGGATGTACTATCTGGATGTACTATTACATATAGCTTATATACTACAGGTACCCTCTTGGATGTATTGTCTGGCGATGTATTATACCTTACATACTACAGGTACCATCATGGATGTAATGTCTGGGGATGTATTATACCTTATATACCACAGGTACCCTCGTAGATGTACTGTCTGGGGATGTAGTATACCTTATATACCACAGGTACCCTCGTGGATGTACTGTCGGGGGATGTAGTATACCTTATATACTACAGGTACCCTCGTGGATGTACTGTGTAGGGATGTAGTATACCTTATATACAATAGGTACCCTCGTGTATGTGCTGTCTTGGGGTGTAGTTTATCTTGTATACCACAGGTACCCTCGTGGACGTACTGTCTGGGGATGTAATATACCTTATATACTACAGGTACCCTCGTGGATGTACTCTCTGGGGATGTATTATACCTTATATACTACAGGTACCCTCGTGGATATACTGTTTAGGGATGCAGTAGACCTTATATACCACAGGTACTCTCATGGATGTGATGTCTGAGGATGTTGTATACCTTATATACCACAGGAATCCTCGTGGATGTACTGTATTGGGATATATTATACATTATATACAACAGGTACCCTCATGGATGTACTGTCTGGGGATGTAGTATACCTTATATACTACAGGTACCCTCGTAGATGTAATGTCTAGGGATGTAGTAGACCTTGTAGACTACAGGTACCCTCGTGCATGTTCTGTATACCTTAATTACCACAGATGCCCCCATGGATGTAATGTCAGAGGATGTAATATACCTTATATACTACAGTTACCCTCTTTATTACATTTCTTTTTTGCAAAAAGTAATAAGAAAGAAGGGATATGGTGTATAATATTCTCATTAATCCCTTCGTCCTTTTTGTTTGTTGAAATTATTGCGTAAGGAAAATACTTTTAACTGTGACTGAGGTGTTTTAATCCTTGTTTGTAAAACAACTTATTTTCAAATCAACTATATATATTGCTATTTACAGTTAATTTTTTCTATTAGAAGCTAAGTCAAATATATTTCTTCTCGTGGTCTTGGCATATTGTTGAAATGTTACTTGTCATCGCGTATTATGATATGATAGTAAGGGAGCAACCATTTGATTTTTATGGGGGGGGGGGGGGGGGGGGGGGCATGGAAGGAACTTTGGATCCTGCCTTTTTTTCTGCGACATTTTTTATCCTGCCTTTTTTTTTCGGCGCGCAAGCGCGCCTAGTTTTTTTTCAATATTCAACACTATTTGAATCCTGGGATATTGGCATCCTGCCTTTTTTTTTCTTCACAAATTCGATCCTGCCTTTTTTTTCATTGAAAATTTGCATCCTGCCTTTTTATTTCAAATTCCTTCCATGCCCCCCCCCCCCTCCATAAATATCAAATGGTTGCTCCCTAAGAAAGAATTCACAAGTAAAAATTATTATTTTTTTTTTAAAGACCATACCGCTAATTCAGCAGAATAAACCCATACATGTATATGAAACAGTACTAGTGGTGTCACAACTGAAATTTATCTTTTGAATACTTCAAACCAAAGATTACACAATCCCTAGAAATTTAACAAAATTAGATTTAAAATATGTGGTTTATTCTTCTTTTTACTGTGTAAAAAATCGGATACGAGAGTGCCTTGACGGGATTTTCTAGTGTATTGCTTTTATATAAAATATATAGGGAAATTATCAGGAGAGGCAATACTTTAGTCGCGTGTATAACATGAAACATTTACTACAATTATTTTTATAAATCTTATGTTTTCAATTACTAAATTCATACCCGCGCGACAAAAATAAAATGTAAAATTAAGGAAGTGCATGCTGAAATTGCATGTCTATTCAAGAATATTCTTACAAAAGGTATGGAAATAGGAATTTTCTGATTATTAATGAAACGAATTATTTACTTGTATATCCTTACTTCGTGCTATTCTGCCTAGAAAAGCGAAAAAAACCATCATTTTAACTATTAAAAACCTATAATTTGATCCTTTAGATGTATATAGGTAATTTCTATATTTCGTTAAAATGGGGATTTCTAAATTTCCATTTCATTTTACTGAAAGTATATAGCAATTAAAGTAATTAATATTTAATTTAAACACTAAGTTATTATATTTTCATTTTTATCTTTTATTTCTGATTTATTTTTTAATTTTTCAAAGGTTAATTTAAATCAAGATTTACCATTGTTTACGTTTCCTGAAAGAGGCACATAAATAGACTTTAACACTCTTATTTTTTACATTTAAAAGTACAACTGTATCAATGAAACAATTATCAACAGAAATAGATAGATATACAATATACAATAAAGTGAAATATCTTGTATTGGTTTCAGTTTTGCAGGTTTTTGTATTCCAAAACAATCTTTTTGTGGGAAAATTCGAACGATCACATCGTTTTATTATGCACAATTACTTTTATGTAAAATAGTTAATCAATTAAGATAATTCGCTTTGTTAATAATCAGAAAATTATTAATTTTATATCTTTTGTACGAATAGCCTATTCTTACAAACTTTTGTAAGAATAAACACTTCATAAAATTAAACCTATGAAACAATTTCCCTAGTTCTATTTTTATCCATTCTATTTTTATCCACAGGTTATCTGAGTAGAACATGTGTTGTTTAATATAATGTTACTGATTAACTCCTGGTATTTCAACAAAAAATACTTAACATGTCAGAAGAAATTATGTTAACTTTAAAAATCATCAGTAAATAAATGAATACACATTATTCATCGTAAAAATATGTATATGCGAGTTTTGACTACAGGTCAAGATAAATTTAGAATGCGAATACTATAGCTCAGTACATTTTAGATATTACTGAATCGATGTGCTCACCATTTCTTCCTTGCACGGCTGTTTTCCAGTGCACCTCCAAATGTTTCTTGACTTTAGACAGTTGTCTAGGTTTACTGCCACACAGGACAGAGTGGACAATGATATGACGTATAGTCTCCTGTGCAGCAGTCCCTGCATCTTTCCAAATTACATATTATACTTTCCAAAGAATCATAAACACCGGCAGCTCGTTGTTCCATTACGAATGTAAAAAAACATGTGTTTTCACTTTCGCTTTCATCATCTTACTTTTACTTTCCGTTTTATGCGCAACTTTCATATTACAACTTCCGGTATATGCGTGCCTGTATAATGATGTACGAGTACCCTCATGGATGTACCTGATAGACCCTACTCGTGTCGCCGGCGATGTACATAGTGTAAGCCTCGTTCAAACCAATTTTGTTATTGGTTGGAATGATATGGTAAAATATTTTTGATCTTGTTGCTGCGCTTATCATTTGTAGATGCTTCAACACTAACCTAAGCGTTCGAGTTCGTTAATTTCATTTTGACAAAAAGTAAATTTATAGTGTTTGCAAGAAAGCCAAGAATATTTTGCCAATTTTTATGTGTTTGTTGCATAACTAGTTTCTGTGCTGAAAAAAGTTTGTCAACATCTATGCTAGGAACTGTCCGGAACGTTTTGTTATAAAACCATTACATTGAAGGAAAACAAGAACCCTAAAACTACAACGCAATACCAATATTGCTGTCCGTGTATTGCCATTTCGACAGTTATAGTTATTTACTGCTAATTAAAAAAAAAACAAAACCTTTCAGTGCCAACACCAAGGTACCAGCTACTAGACATATCATAATTGCAGGAAATGTACCTATGGCCATTATGCCTTATCAATGCAGGTTGCATCGGAAAAAAAATTTTTGGACCTTTTTTTTTTTTGCTAAAAAAACATAAAATAATTGTGAAATGCACTAGTGTAACGGTTCCTGACTTGAAGCATGTATATTTTATAGTTAAAGTGTCAGGGTTTGATATTTTTATGCCGAAGTCTCTCCATTATTTTTTTTTTAGAAAAGGGGGGGGGGGGCGTACGCCCATTACGCCCTCACCTGGACCAGCCCCTGTCTCTCTTCAGAGAGCAGAAAGATTAAAGTGTGTTAAATGTAGGTTTCTGTACAATTTTTAAATTCTGCATTAAATCTGGCTCAGTAAAATCCTGAAGACAATGAAAAGGGCATTACAAGTTGACCAGCTACATATAGAATATTGTGATTGGGTATTTGTGAATTCGGTTGGCAAAAATTTATAGGTGACGGCACAAATTGTTTCAAGGAACAATAAGCCGAAGCAAAAAGTTCCGTGTGGAAAATTTGTGGCGACAGGGACTTTCATACAGATAAAACGATTTATGGGCATCAATATGGTATAGTGTAAAGAAAACGAATAAAATCATGAATCCATTGGGGGTATTGTATCATACACTATTTACTCCATAATCTAATATTTGTCACTCATCTTTAGTTATCCGCCAAATCATTTATAATCGGTTTAAATGCTTTAAATTTTAATAAATATATAAGTAAATAGTTTTACTAAAACCATATATGCATGAATTTGTGGGCATGCAAACTTCTCACTTCTTCCCCTTCTTCCCATATTTTGCTTGCATCTTGAGTTTCTTGTAGATAATAAAAATCTGTTTTCCTCCTTTTAATTTCAGACATTCGCTTTCGGCAGTCTTTTCGGCGCTTCCTTTCACTAGTTTTAATAAAACGCCCTTTCAAGCGCGACGCCATTTTAGCTTTTCAAAAATAACGCGAATGTGAAACACCGTTTCGCGGATTTTTCGACGTTTCGCGGATTTTCTATCAACGTCATAGACGTCTTATGGAACAATACTTATGCGCTGAGATGTGCGTATAAACAATAGTTGGTTTGGTCTTTAAATAGGCGATAGTAGTATATATGGTCACAGGCAAAGTCGCATTTGACGTGGTGGAGTGTGATGGAATTGACGTCACCGGAAGCAAAAGTCACGTTACATGTATCGGAACCAGAAGTGCTCGAAAGTGGTGTTCGCGCAGGCGCAACCGGAAGTGATGGGTTTCTCCGCCATTTCTCCTTTATTTGTTTACGGAAGTGACGTCAGCCATGTACCTGAACCGTATGTGTCTACAGCGCATGCTTGGATGGAACCGGAAGTGGTTCGTGCGCATGCTCAACCGAAAATGATGAATTTTCCCGATGTTAAAAAAAATTTGGCGTGGTTTTTTAACCGGAAATTTCGGGAGTCGTTGTAGACCTCTATTGTTCTCGGTTTTTCTATTCTTCGTTGTTGTTCATTTTCTGGATTCCATTACCTCCCCTTTTCCCGCGCTTTTCTTTCTTGGGTTTTTTTTATGGTCCTTCATTGGGTTGTATAGGGATACAGTCCCCCTTCGAGGTGTTAAGACTCGGATCTATCCCTCGGATATCTATTACCGAAAGGGTACGTATAACCTGAAGTCCATTTTCTGGATTGAATTATTTATCTTTTCCCGCGCTCTTCTTTCTATAACTTCTTTGAGTTTCCCGTGTCAGTAGATAGACCAAAAGTCCCTCTTTGAGTTTATAGACTTGAATCTTTCACGGTGAGGTCAATGGACGAGGTCACTGTCACTGCTTAAACAAGGACCCAAACAAAGGCACGGTGGGCTAATCTTCCCCTTTTCTCGTTTTATTCCGGCTCTTTTCTGGGTCAATGGTAAGCATGTCTTTCTGGAGTCTTCGGCGTTGATCCTGTTGGTTCGTGGTCCTTGCCGTCGCTTTTCTTGCTATTCGCTGCCCTTCGCTGCTCTTCGCTGATCATTACTGCTCTTTGTTGCTCATGACTATACTCACGTGCTCATTTCGGTTTTTTTATGCTGCTGCTAGCGATCGCCGCTCTTTGCTGCTCAGATTGCTCTTTCCTACTGATAGCTGCTCTTCGCTGCTCATCACTGCTCTTTGTTGCTCAGGACTATACTCAAGTACTCATTTCGTTTTGTTTTTGCTGATGGTTGCTCTTCGTTGCTGCTGCTGCGCTGCTAGTGGTGGTCAATTTTCGTTTGTCACAGATTGGATTTGTGCGAGAGCACCCTTACATCCGGATCAAACTGAATTTGTCCAGGCTTGTGACTGGCTATCATAAGATAGGCTGCATCAACCCTCACATATTTTTATTTTTTTTTAATTTTTTTTTATTTTTTAAATTTTTTCTGTTTTTATTACATCCTTAGATTACACAGAGTCATTGTTGTCTTCAGTTGTTGGTGGGTCGTAGGTGGGTTAAGCAGATATTTTCTCTTTTTTCTGACGACGTATTCCCATGATTATTTTAAGTTGTAGTATCTTCTTCTTTCAATCGTTCAGTCGATGTACGGGGCCTTTATTTATGTCTTGCTGCCAAAACACCAGTAGACGTTTATGTTTAGTATTTCTTCCCTACAGAGTTCAAATATGTCTCTATATGCTGCCAAGCGTGCATTAGCACCATCTATTCCGCCCTCAAATAGTTCGTTTACTTTCTGTATATACTCTTGGTGGTGTACTTGAAATGTTCTGTTCATAATTACGTCCCATGGGGACTGTTCGCATTCCTCATCGGAGTCTTCGTTGGATCCATGGTCACTGTTTTGTTCCGATTCCTCATTATCGGCTTCTGTGGCGGTGGCTGAGGCTGAATCAGACAGACTGTACTCTGTTATATTCTCTTCCATACCGTGTGTATTCTTTTTGTTAGGTTAAATTTCGCTGAGACTGGTATCGACATATGTCACAGGTATACATCTTTACTTCTAGAGATGCGATGTTCGAATGAGCTGTATCCGCTGTGCTGGTGATTTTATTTGCTACGGGTTTCTCGATGATTTGGTTAAGCTTATGGCAAAATATTTTTTTCGAGATCATTCTTTTGCAGAGTTCACTTTTCTGATAAAGTCTCTGTTGAGTTTTCTCCAGTAGTTGTCAATCCTTATACATCCTTTGCAGATTTTCAAATTTTTGTAGAAGTCCGGAGAGTTCTTTTCCATCTGGTATTTTGTACATTTCTTCTGAAGTCCCGTATTGTTAGGTCCTCCAGTAGTAATTTTGAGGCGTTTGGTTCTCTTGGCCTTGGTTGGAAGTATTTTCCTTTTCCTTTCTGGTTTTGCTTCGCCTTTAGAAAGATCCGCAAGTATCGAATATCTACTAGAAACCAATAAATAAACGAAAGGTGATTACATGGATACGTGTGTGTGTTGATTGCAGTCTTCAAACAACAGACGAAATTAAACAAAAACTTGGATTATATTTTCGTTAAAAACTTTGCATTGGCTGATAGGATTGTGGCGTCATCGTGACGAGGATTGTTTGTTCATTCGAACCCTACAGTTCGCTGCTCATCACTCTCTTTGTTACTCATGACTATACTCACGTGCTTATTTCGTTGTTTTTTTTGCTGCTGGTAGTGGTGGTCGCTCTTCGGAAATTGAGCACTTCCGGTTTCGTCCATGTATCGCAGTAGACACATCGGGGTCCATGCACGTGACTGGCGAAATTTCCATAAACACACAAATTTAATATGTAAAAATGTCGGGGAAAACCCATCACGTCCGCATACACGCAAACCCCTTGCTGTTTCCGTAACGTGTCTTCCGCTTCCGTGTACGTCATTTCCGGTGACGTCAATTCCAGTGACGTCAATTCCAGTGACGTCATTTCCGGCTCCACAACACACCACCATGTCAATTTCGACTTTGTCGGTGCCCATATACTACTGCCGATGTTCGAGAAAGACAATTATTACAATAGATGGCAAGTTTTTGTCTGACGACCAGTAAACATAGCAGACTTTAAAATTGGACTTTTGCTGCTAAAGCATCTCACGAAAGATTACAAATTACCGTGTATTCTATTGGACAGGTATTGTTTACTTACCTTTATCTTTAATTGGTTTTTCATATTAATTCAGTAAACAAAGGAATTTCATAAAAAGATGTTTTAAAAATCCATCATTGTATTTCTGCAGGAAGTGTGGCCATTTAATGATTTATCCAACAACTGGCACAAATAACAAATTACTATATAAATAGAGAGTGTCTTAAAATACGCTTCAAAGGTGTCATGTTCATTCCTTTAAAACATATATAACAGACAATTTATTAGATATAACCACCTTTCTTTAGATGTATAACAATTCGATTTCTCAAAGTTTACAGTAAAAAGCATCCCCTTGAACTTTAATTTACACTGAGCCGTAAAAGAAATGTATTGTTTTTCGAAAATTTAAAAACTATCCAATACATACATAGAGTTTTGATAGACCTCCTTTAAATTTTGTTACAATTTTTATGAACGTTGAGTCCCTCCCTCAAAAGGTTATTTAAAAACGCGAAATATTTGTGGCTCTTTACCTGTTTGATACAGTACTGATACATGTATCTGTTTAATATTTTATTAATATTAGTTTATTCAAAATTTCTTCCATACATGTCAAATGATTCATACGGTATGAAAAACCCACGCGTTGGTTTTCAATTCCATACCGTAAGTTTTGCACTTTTGTCAACCAATCAAAATCTTATGAAAATCAAAAACTTACGGTGTGGAATTGAAAACCAACGCGTTGGTTTTTCATACCGTATGAATTACGAATCAACGCGTTGAAAGTAATAACCAACGCGTTGAAAGTGAAAACCAACGCGTTGAAAGTAAAACCAACGCGTTGAAAGTAAAAACCAACGCGTTGATAATAAAAACCAACGCGTTGAAAATTTCATACTGTATGTTCATACCGCCAATGACACGAACGGCCACTCATAAAAACATGTGTATACATATGTATCGTAATTTACATCCAACTTTCAAAATATATTACTAGGTATTTATAATTTATGTCAGGATCGAGATGTACGAATCAATAACAATTTAATGACTTGTTTTTTTCAATCCCTTTATCTGACTCTTTTTGTTTCACGTATTTTGTATAATACCGTCTACCTTTTATGTTATTCTTTATTCCGGGGTTCAGTCTGTTGCTAGGGTAGATTGATTGGTACGAGATTGTTGACCTTAACTTGTATCCATTATAATAATTGTATTAATAAAATATGTTTAAACGTAATTTAAAACTTAGACAATTTAAACAACCATACTTAATATATAAATAAGATTAATTCTGTAAACTTTACCTTGTCTAAATAAGCAACTGTGTATTCAGAAAACCCGAAAAAGAAAGTAGAAATATGTAAATTTTTCTGATATTGATCGGGAATGATATCTATGGAACGCCACAGCTGCCTTATGGTATATTTATATACTATAAAGACGTTTTGATATAACATGGAGTTACCTTCTGTCATTTTACTTTGTCATGAAGATATTATTTTATACTATGAAGACTATGAAGACATCTTGATATACCATGGAGGTACCTTTTCATACTGATTTGTCATCTTACTATACTATTATATGATATTGCTATATCATAAAGATACATTTTATACTATAAAGACATCTTAATATAACATTGAGTTACTGTTTCATACTATTTTGTCACCTCATTCTACTATGATGTCAGGTTATTATCTTATTACGATAAATCTGTATACTATACTATGAAACGCCACAGCTGCCTTATGATAACGATAATCATATCATTAAGGGTTGAGATATAACATGAAGCAAATTTTCTATACTATTACGACATTTGACTATACTACTCTGTCAATTTGATATATCACTAAGATAAATTCATATACTATAAAGACGTTTTGATATAATATGGAGTTACCTTCTGTCATTTCACTTTGTCATGAAGATATTCTTTTATACTATGAAGACATCTTGATATAACATGGAGCCAGGGGCGGATCCAGAGGGACGACGAGTGGGGGGGCACAATTTTGAATAATTATCTGCCCTTTTTGGGGGCTTAATGAAGATTTTACGACCTTTGTTGTTGAGGGTGGGGGGGGGGGGGGTGTACAGCATCAAATATTTTTGGTTAACGTCACAGAAGCTTATGTATCTGCCGAAAAATTGAAAGCAATTATTATATTTTTACTGCTGTTGTCAGGTTGTAGAACTAGATATCATGATCTGGTTCTCCGTGGTCTATGTGCATGATTAGTGATTGTAAGAAAGAAGATAAATACACCTAAGGAGCAAACCAAAAAACGCAATCCATCATAGCTAGACCGACAAGCCCGGGAAGGAAAATGAACAACCACAAGCAAAACAATTAAACACTGAAAACTAGAAAACAATGAACAACACAAACTCCTATAAAAACCAGAAGTGAACTCAGGTGCTCCGGAAGGGTAAGCAGGTTCCTGCTCCGTATACGACACCCGTCATGAAGTTCAACAAAGTCAATCCGCCATCCGGTGGTAGTCACAAATCGGTGGAGGTGCGTGAAATGTTACCACAGTGGGAACAGGTCCAACATCATCTTCGATATTCGTGATGAAGACCGTAACATTTCCTAAGTGATGACATCAACTTATCCCTGATTGAAAAGCGTACCATGAGCGAATTGAAAAAGGGACCCATATTAAGTAATAAGACTTTCAATAATTAATAATCATGATAATATTGTTTCGTCAAAAATGTCATGCAAAATCATGATGGCAGTTTTAAAGTTTTAAATATAATGATTGAAGTGGCTGCATTTTCGGTAGCCAGTGCAGTTTGGATTCTCTGACGTTACATGTATCAAATTTCAAAATGGATCTCAAACTTTTGTTCTTTTACACGGCCACCGAGGTGCTAAAAAACAATCAACTGAGAGAAGAAATTTTTTGACAATTATTAATATCTTCAAGTTTTAAAAAACAATAAATGACAATTTATTAAATTAAAGGTTTTAAATTTATATTTCAGAAGTCTCACTGATATAAATATTATAAACAAGAGGCTCAGTGGGCTGAGCCTGTATCGCTCACCTGGCAGTCACAAACTTTTGATTTGACAGACTAGATTGATTTCTGGAAACTTTGTAAATAATCTTCTATAAATGCTTCATACCAAGTATAAGTTCATTGGCCAAACGGTTTCAGAGGAGAAGTTTTAAATTTTGACCGATCAGAACATATAAAGGTTTCTGGTGGCAATTTTGTTTCACGGACTAGAAAGATTTATGCAAAGTTTGTAAAGGACCTTCCATAGATGCTCCATACCAAAAATCAGTTCATTTGGCTTTACGGTTTCAAAGGAGAACTTTTAAACTTCGACCAATCAGAACATGTAAATGCTCATGACGGCCATTTTGTTTCACGGACCAGGAAGATTTATGCAAACTTCCTAAAGGACATCCATAGATGCTCCATACCAAAAATCAGTTCATTTGGCTTTAAGGTTTCAGAGGAGAAGAAGTTTAAAATTTTGACCAATCAGAACATGTAAATGCTCATGGCAGCCATTTTGTTTCACGGACCACGCTGATTTATGCAAATTTTGTAAAGGACCTTCCATAGATGTTCTATATCAAAAATCAGTTCATTTGGCTTAACGGTTTGTAAGGAGAAGAAGTTTTACATTTCAACCAGTCAGAACATGTAAATGCTCATGGTGGCCATTTTGTTTCACGACCATGATGAGTTATGCAAACTTTGTAAAGGACCTTCCATAGATCATCCATACAAAAAATCTCATCATCACCATTCACTAAAGATACCATGTTTACTTTAAAAACCAAATATTGTTGAAATCTGAGCAAGTGTAAAAAATGGCGGGAAAATGGCAGCCATTTTAAAAATGGCCGTCCAAAACAAACTTTCATCATCACCATTCAACTCGGGATACCATGTTTACCTTGAAAGTAGCTTTCATCTTCATTTTCTTTCTATAATTTAGGATAAAATAGCAAAAAATAGCATTTTGACCCCTATGTTCTATTTTTAGTAAGCGCGGACATGTTTTTCGACCAGTCAAAAATCCAAGCATTAACTTTTTGCACGATACCCTAAGGAACAATCTTACCAAGTTTCATTTGATTTTGAATAGTAGTTTCAGAGAAGATTTTTGAAATAATAACATAAAAAAAAGCCAAAAATGTCAAAAAAGGGCAATAACTCTAACATCAGTTGACAGATTTTCACGAAAATCAGCACACAGGTAGCTCTCATCATGCTGAACACTTTCAACCTGCCAGAATTTGCCGTAACCTAATGATTTTTGAGATATTTGCGAAAAACTGTTGTTTGACCCCTATGTTCTATTTTTAGTAACAGCGGCCATGTTTTTCGACGAATCAAAAATCCCCAAATCAGTTCTATGCAGGGTACCCCAAGGAACAATCTTACCAAGTTTCATTTGATTTTGAATAGTAGTTTCAGAGAAGAAGATAATTTTTGAAATAATAACATAAAAAAAAGCCAAAAATGTCAAAAAAGGGCAATAATTCTAACATCAGTTGACAGATTTTCACGAAAATCAGCACACGGGTAGCTCTCATCATGCTGAACACTTTTAACCTGCCAGAATTTGCCGTAACCTAATGATTTTTTAGATATTTGCAAAAAACTGTTGTTTGACCCCTATGTTCTATTTTTAGTAACAACGGCCATGTTTTTCGACGAATCAAAAATCCCCAAATCAGTTCTATGCAGGGTACCCCAAGGAACATTCATACCAAGTTTGGTTCTAATTAGTCAAGTAGTTTCAGAGGAGAAGAGTTTTGTATAATTGTTAACGACGACGACGACGGACGCCAAGTGATGGCAATAACTCACATGGCCTTTGTTGATCTACCTCTCATATGTCGGAACAGTTTAAACAAATCATGGTAGTAAAGATTTATCAGATATTGTAAATGCCCATTTGTACTAACAACACACTTAAATTTAAAAAGTCCAGATATTTTTACTTACCAATGAATTTCAAATATATTAATTTAAAAAAAAACAGATAGACATCTTTTAATAATCTTTTGTTTGTATTTAAAACAATACACGTCAACAAACAATGAATCAATAAGTAAGCCATTGTTTACTGTTTCATACTATTTTGTCAACTCATTCTACTATGATGTCAGATTATTATCTTATTACAATAAATCTGTATATTATACTATGGAACGCCACAGCTGCCTTATGATAACGATAATCATATCATTAAGTGTTGAGATATAACATGAAGCAAATTTTCTATACTATTACGACATTTGACTATACTACTCTGTCAATTTGCTATATCACTAAGATATATTTATATACTATAAAGACGTTTTGATATAATATGGAGTTACCTTTACATACTATTCTCTCATTTTACTTTGTCATGAAGATATTCTTTTATACTATGAAGACATCTTGATATAACATGGAGCTACCTTTTCATACTGATTTGTCATTTTACTATACTATTATGGGATATTGCTATATCATAAAGATACATTTTATACTATAAAGACATCTCAATATAACATTGAGCAACTTTTTTATACTATTTTATCACCTCACTGTACTATTATGTCATGTTACTATCTTATTACGATAAATTTATATACTATACAATCATCTCGATATAACATGGAGCAACTTTTTCATACTATTCTGTCATATTACTATCTTATGAAGACATATTTCAATATCAAGCTACCAATGTGTTATACCACGAGGTGTCATTTATATACCAGTAGACTATTTGATTACACTATAAGACCATTTCATCGTACTATCATATTTAGACAATATTATGATGTTCTAATGTTTAAGAAACAAAAACAACACTAAATGTTTTTGGCAACGGGAGTTTGGGTTAGGAATGTTTTCTCAAGATAGGCAAATGCTATCCTTTTTTTTTCTTTGTAACAACATTTATTCCTTTTTTAGCTCACTAGCTTGCATTGGCTCAAAGGGCCAAGTGAGCTTTTCTCATCACTTGGCGTCCGTCGTCCGTCGTCGTCGTCCGTTAACTTTTACAAAAATCTTCTCCTCTGAAATTACTGGACCAAATTTAACCAAACTTGGCCACAATCATTATTGGGTATCTAGTTTAAAAAAATTTGTCCGATGACCCCGCCTGCCAACCAAGCTGGCCGACATGGCTAAAAATAGAACATAGGGGTAAAATGCAAGTTTTGTCTATTATATTAAAAACCGTTATAAATGAAAAAATCTGACAAGGACAAAAATGTTCAGAATGTTGAGCTCTACCAATTGTTCATTGACATCATAACTGTCAGGCGACTTCTCATAAGAGTTATTGCCCTTAAATGACAAATTTACACATTTTTTTCCCATTTTTCTTATTATCTTGAAAACTATAATAGATAGAAAGAAACTTTAAGTTGTAAAAATGATCAGCAAGACAAGATCTACGATTAAGTTTTTGCATGGTAGAAATCGTCAGTCGACTCCTTATTAGAGTTATTGCCGTTGATGACGATTTTTACCAATTTTTTGTGTGTTTGCCTTATATCTTTAAAATTATAATAGACAGGTAGAAACTTAAATAAGCAAAAATGATCAGCAAGACAAGACCTACATTTAAGATCATTGGAGGAAATTTTTCGACGACTCCTTATTGGAGTTATTGCCCTTTAATGACAAATTTTACCAATTTTTTGGCATTTTTACCTTTTATGATAAAAATTATAATAGATAAATAGAAACTTTAAATAACAAAAATGATCAGCAAGGCAAGATCCACAACAAGTAAAATTTTGCTGATATAGTTAGTTGACTGCCACTCTTCATGGAATGATTGCCCTTAAATGAGGATTTTCCTAACCCTCTTTTGTGTTTTGAGTAAAAACTAAAGAAGATAGAGAGAAACTAAACAGACAAAATGATCAGCAATACAAGATCAACAAAAAAAAAAAGATTTTTGTCATGAATTCTATTCTTGTCGACAATGTTGGAGAGAGTCCATCCATTGTTGAATATGAACATAAACCTAGGTGAGTGACACAGGCTCTTTGGAGCCTCTAGTTTTATACGCGTGTTAAAATTTGATGAGACATATTATGGTATACAAATGTCCGTCCATCCGTCTGTCCGTCATAAACATGTCACACCGTATCTTGAGAATGCCTTGCTTGATTAACTTCAAACATTACACAGTTGTTTGTTATGATAGTCTAACGGTCTGTATACTTTTTGGTGAAATTTTTTGATTTTTCCTTCCAGAGTTATGGACTTTTTTCATACAAAAAGGGGGAGGCAATTTTTCACATGTCACACTGTATCTTGAGAATGTCTTGCTTCATTAACTTCACACTTTACAAAGTTATTTGTTATGATAGTCTTTTGGTCTGTATACTTTTTGGTTAAATTTCGATTTTTTCTTCAAGAGTTATTGACTTTATTCACTTAAAAAGGGTCCGAATTGGGTATTGTAACTGTTACCGTTCAAGAGTTATGCCCCTATAGAACTTATGTAGAAGCGGGGGGCCTCTGTGTCCCTTGGACTCTTTCTCCATTTTTTATTTTTTATTTTAGAGAAATAAATAAATGTAAATTTCCTAGAGAAAACTTACATACGTACAAACAAAGAAATATGTTTTGCCTCCTCTACCCCCCATTTTGAAAGTGGGTGGGGGGAATTGTCCCCTTCCCCGGCTCATACCCCCCTCCAAAAAAAAAAAAATAAAATAAAATAAACAACAAAAATATGAATAACAGATTTAAACGTAAATACAACATATATAAATATTGTCCAAATCAATAAAATAAAGAGCAAAATATATGAATATAAAAAAGCTGTTTCTCTGTTTCATGGGAAATAACATTCAAAGAAAAATAATATATTTTGTCTCGTTTTAAATTTTTTAAATCCGTTCGCCATATTCACGTCGAATTTATTAAATTCTACGTCAACAAAAAAACTTGCGCCTTTTTTATATTCCTTGGTCAGCATTACTGTTATATCAATACGTCTTTATAATATAAATATATAGTAATCTGTCAGAATAGCACAGTGAGGTGATAAGATAGTATGAAAAGGTGGCTCCATATTATATCAAGATGTCTTTGTAGTATACGACTTTATTGTCGTAAGTAAGATAGTAATATGACAGAATAGTATGAAAAAGTTGCTTCATGTTATAACGAGATGATTGTATAGTATATAAATTTATTGTAATAAGATAGTAACATGACATAATAGTATAGTGAGGTGATAAAATAGTATAAAAAAGTTGCTCAATGTTATATTTAGGTGTCTTTATAGTATAAAATGTATCTTTATGATATAGCAATATCACATAATAGTATAGTAAAATGACAAATCAGTATGAAAAGGTAGCTCCATGTTATATCAAGATGTCTTCATAGTATAAAAGAATATCTTCATGACAAAGTGAAATGACAGAATAGTATGAAAAGGTAACTCCATATAATATCAAAACGTCTTTATATCATATAAATATATCTTAGTGATATAGCGAATTGACAGAGTAGTATAGTCAAATGTCATCATAGTATAGAAAATTTGCTTCATGTTATATCTCAACCCTTAATGATATGATTATCGTTATCATAAGGCAGCTGTGGCGTTCCATATATAATAGTATAGTAAAATGACAATCAGTATGAAAGGTACCTCCATGTTATATCAAGATTTCTCCTATTCCTGACGTGTTTAATCAGTGGGATAAAAATACATAATATCTTTAACCACTTCCCGGTGATTAAATTTCTACGTGGGAATTACCGCCCTTTTTTCTACAGTTATTAGAACGATAAACTAGAGAAGTCCCGAAATGACGTCTATGTAAACAAACTACATAGCAACGACATTTTTTTTTAGGTTTTTGTCGATAATCATAGAAGAAACAGATTCTCCTTCAATTTACTGGTGAGTTATGGAATTTCTCCACCCTCAATAGTTAAATTTTAGATTTTAACACGCTCGCTAAAGGCTCGCGTGTTGAAAATCGAAAATTTAACTGTCTCGGGTGGAGAAATTCCATAACCCACTCGTACCTGAAGGAGAATCTATATGTCTTCATAGTATATAAATGTATCTTAGTGATATAGAAAATTGACAGAGTAGTATAGTCAAATGTAGTAATAGTATAGAAAATCTGCTTTATGTTATATCTAAACCTTTAATGATATGATTATCGTTACCATAAGGCATCTGTGGCGTTCCATAGATACGTCCAATCAAGTATATCAAGGCGCAGTATATCATCGTCCAATTTCATATAACATGTACAAGTATTAGCTTTTCCAAAAAGAATTTAATGATAAGTGTGTATTTACATTATTTAAAGTATTTATATACTAAGCATATATTTATATTGTATATCTTCATGGAAAATGTTTGGTGCTCTTGGTGAATGAAATTCTTTGTTCATGTTATATGTGTATGTCAGTTGTTAGTAAAGATCATATATGTGGATATAGGATATATGAAAGTTTTTATGTTTTCATACTAGATATCACTGATTTATCGTGAGGACTAGGCTGTTTCTGGCAGATAAAAGACAAATATAATAAATAATAAAATCGTGTTAATTGAGTCAAATCTTGTGGAAATGAAGAAAGTACTAGAGTCCAAATCCGATACCTTGCGGGATTAGAAGACATTTACTAGGTTTCAATTTTCTAAACCAGTCAACGTACTTGATTCATCTTCAGTCGGTATTATCTTCCAATCAGGTAGAAGATAGCATTCATTATGCAGACTGTCCACCATTCAACTCTTAATACCGTTTCCGAGGAGACAGTTAAATTCGAAGTAAAGTTGAAATTCCCGCCGCTTGGTGTCGTTGTCCTTTAATAATTGCGTTCGGAATAACACATTGTAGTTAATTTACCACAATACAATGGATGTCGTCAAGGGATTTCAACATTGCCGATATACAAATTAGCAAAGTGGCCAATATCTTGCCACATGACATGCTACCCGCAATGAACCTACGTAGGGACGTTTTTCAGCATGACAACGCTCGGCCGAACACAGCTCGTGCTACTGTTGACTTTCTAGGCAACTAGAACGTAACTGTACTCCCTTGGCCGTCTAAATCACCAGATTTTAACCCGATAGAAAATTTATATGATTTGGGTCGGCGCGTGCGCAGTCGTCAACCAGCGCTGCAAATTCTGAAAGAACTACAGCGGGCTTAGAGCAGGAATGGACGAGAATTCCGCAACACGGTATTTGTCGATTGATCGAGTCTATGCCGAGACGGGTCATATGTCAAAATCCTACGTACTTTATTCATGGCATTTGCATCACGTGACCTCATCTCTTTTAATAAAATTACCTCCCTTAGTTGTAGATCGAAAATGATAAAATTATTTGAAATACGGATAATCGAGTCTTTTCCCCGTTTAAAGCCTAACATCAGTATCGGGGCTGAAACTTTGTTAGATTCAGACGTAAAGACTATAAAAGTATATTCCATAATGAACATTTTAAATTTGGCAAGGATTAACTCAAATCGGACGGTTGTGATTGGAGCCAAGTCAAACTTTAAATGCGACAGCAAGATATGAGGTAACAGAGCTGTGAACTTACGTGGGAAACTATAAACACCGTATATAACACTGTTATTTACTTACGACAACAGGCGAATACTTCGGACAAAACAAATTTCGAACTTTTGAATTATAGATTTCTAAAACTGTTCAAATTTGACAATTATTATTCTTTCGAAAATCATATGCAATACCAAACTTCAAGAAACGAGATAATGAGGAAAAAATAGAACTGGGAGTAAAGTAAAGAAGTAGTAACCATCGACGAAAGCAATATTATCCCTTTTGAAAAATTAAAAGAAATACTTGACTTTTGCCAAAAGTCTGATAGCTTTAAGTCAATGTCTCAAACTGAAATATGTAGCATAGTAGTATAGAAAATATTGTAACATTAGATTCGAATCCAACAGATACTCATCATGTTCGACAAAGTGAACTAGATAGGTTGCTCAAGCATAGCTCTCGTACTATAATTGAGGTCCTTTCAATCAGTGGATCTTTGACGTGAGATCATTATCAGTTACGATAGACTCCAGGGACCAGTTGTTCAAACGTTAACCACAGTTTTCAGTTTCAAATTTTCGCTTCCTTGATTATGCCGGAGGACTGAAAATTTTCTGATGGGCTCATCCTATGACTTTGTGTGTCCATGCAAAATTCTGTAAAGGAATATTACTTAAAAATCTATATAATTGAAAGTTAAAAAAGTGATTAACTTTTGAACAACTGGGGCCAGGAATACATATTTCATGGATTTTTATATGTATGTGGAATGTTTTTATTTTTTGTTAATTGACCTCTCGGATTATGAGAATATGAACACCGGTAGACCTCATCTTCGATAGTATCGAGAACCTATCTGCTGGAATGTCGTTATAGTCCAGTCAATCTAGCATAAATTTGACCCTAACCTTAACATAATTGCAACAGTAAATTTTTAAGTTTTAATCTTTAGCATTATACCCCAAATATACACAGAAAAAAGTCTAACAAAATCTAACTTGAGGAAGCCTAAAAAATCACGATTTTAAAATTCCTATGGAGATTTGCATTGAAAATGGGAGATAACTCCGTAAATATCAATAAAAATTGATATAAAATTATAACTTTACCGCTTCTTTGCAGCAGAATGTATTGATTCTTGATATTTTAGCCGTCTTTAGAGTATAACAAACAACTCTAAAGGTTTTTTTATATCTTTTATCAAGCTACAACCTAGATTTCGTAATTCATTAGTTGACCATTTATTAAATTTTTCAACATGTCAAGGTAAAGAATCTCAAATTTAATAAAAATAATTAAGCATACATTATTCTTTTTGTGGTTTAAAGTTTCTTTAAACAAGGTAGATGCTGAACAAATATAATTTACAGATATAAACAATACCAAAATTTCACATTATTTTTTCAAAATGGTCACAAAGCCACAAATTTGCAATTTCTTTAATGAAAAATGCGCAAAAAAAAATAAAAATACCCATAACACTTCGGTTTTGTACATTTCACGAGCAGAAGATTATATAATATAGTCAAATACGAACTTATAACCCCATCAAAGTATCATACTTTACACGAATTTTAAGAAAATCAACCAAAACCTGACAAAAAAGACTCATTTTTGCGGAGTTATCTCCCTTTTCCAATGTTAATTTCCATAGGAAATTAAAAATGCTGATTTTGAGTTTTCCTCAAGTTAGATTTTATGGGACTTTTTTCTGTGTATATTTGGGGCTTAATGCTATAGATTAGAACTAAAACATTTTCTTTTGCAATTAATTTGAGGTTAAAACTTAGTCTGACTGGACTATTACTTTTGCATGTACAAAACCTTTACTGCTGTTAAATACTGTTCGAATCATGTCATTTTTGTTGACATCAATTTTCGTGAATTGTGAAAAAGGGAATATTCCTGGATTTCGAATTTCGAAAAATGTTGAAATGAATAATCTAAATGGCAAAATTATTTAATATCAGAAGATAAATGTACAGCTTTAGGTCTAATAGATTTCCTTTGACGTGTATTTAAAAAAAAAAAAACCTCATTCAATCTGATACATATATATGACCATTTTGGTGGATTGATCTGTCCACGAAGTCCCCGAAAATTGCTATACCACGAATGATAAGTGTTTCGCTACGATGCATAGCTCTGATCCATGTTTCATAAACACTCAAACGACTACGATCAAGACTGCCTGACTGGTTCCAAGGAATCAATAGAATAAATACACAAAAGACCGTTAATCTGATCACATTTATGATTAATCATAGTCATAAGAATGTTTGTGAAACAAGGCCCTGGTTCCAAACCTTTCGGCCATTTTAGCACTTGAATATATATGCAAGATTTCAGTCTATGGTTTCGAATTTCCTTTCAGCAACCACTGTGAGATGTTGAAATGTTCACAAACAGTGCATCAAAACTGGCATCACTAAATGATTGATGTTTTACCTACATGTATTAAAAAAAGAATTTCTAAACTTCACTCTTATAGGGAGACATATCTTTTCTGTTTATCCTAATTATCATACACATGATTATAAAAAATAATGTTCGATTATAGAAAAACAGTATTTATTCTATAAAACTTGACTTTGTTGAAAATTTGTATTTCACAATTTTTAATAATACTACTTATATATCCATAAAAATTATACGATTCTTTTATTCAAACTTTTAATTCTCATCTTTTAATCATGAAGGAAGTAATGGCGGAGGTGGGGGAGGGGGAGGGGGAGGGGGAGCGGGAGCGGGAGCGGGAGGTACTGGTATATTACCATGTGACCTAGTGAAAACATTTCTCTCATCATGTCTTAAACCTGGAGGCTCACGAATTTTTGAAGTGCTGTGCTTCAGTTGTGAAAATCGTTTTGTTAAAGAATGTCTGCTCTGTTTGCCACCCCTTCGTTCAAAACGATCATCAGTATCCTCCTGACTTGTTGATTCATGAAGAGACTTCCGCCGAGTAACTATTTCATGAGGATCGACGTTGTAACTCCATTTTCTCGGCGATAAAACCCTATTTAGAGACTTCCTAGATGAAGGCGACCGTCTTGAATGTACACGTTCTAGACCATGTGACGAGTGTCTGCTCTCTTGTCTTTCCGGTGGTAGCACGTGTTCTACATTTAAAATTTCGTCGTTTAATTCCTCTGCATTGTATTGTTGATAACGGTTCAATAAATCTCTTTGAAGTGAATCTAAAGTGTCTTCATTCCGTCTTCTCAAACTGTATTTTCTAGGCATTGCTTGGGTGTATGAATGATGTATATTTTGCTGTTCTAAGGGTTCTCCCCTCTTGGTCGAAATGTATAATCTTGATGGGGAATCTGTGTATGAACGGGCTCTATTTCGTTGTAATCTGGTCCCTATCTCGTCATTGAGTGTACCATGAATTAATTCTGGGGAGTCATCACGTTTATTATGCCACGAATATTCAGGAACGTACGTGTTCCTGTTTTGTGATGTTGAATTTATAGGTTCTGAATAATATTGTATTGGTTCTGCGGGGCTATCATATATAATTTCTGACTTTATATCACGTCTCATAGTATTGTATCTAAAATCCTGTGTGTCAAATGTATCCCCCCAAACATTGTCCATAGATAACGTTTGTTCTGGCATGCTGTGTCCAGTTATAAGTGGTTCTTCTTCATCAAGACCTACAGCCTTTTGTTCTTGTTCTAACACCTCTTCGTAAGCTAAAATATAAAGTAAATCAAATTTAAATGTATCTTTTTTTCTGTCATTCAGTTAAAACGAACATGGAATGAATGTACAATAGAGACTTACGCATGCAATAAAGGAACATACGCCTAATACAAAAATGAAGTGAACAGTGCTTCACATCGAAAATCATTCAGTGCCAGTGGTAAAGTGGTAATAATTGTGTAGTTTCCAATATCGCAAGACAACCACTAAAACCAATTATAACACACCAAGTCTAAAGGAAATGCCAGACTCCTAAAGTAGAAAAACATTGGGTGAATAAAACCAAATACACAAGAAATGTCCAGGGCAGGTTATACCTATAAAAAGTGGTAGAGTAACCTGTTTTATTGGTAACAAAAATCTAGGCTTTCTAGTAGTAAGTATATACATGAAAATATAAAATTTGATTCATTGAAAACCGTTTGAATTAAGTTTCAGTAAGTCACATATCTCCTTGATCTGTTGGTTTCTATATGACAATGTGACAAAACCATGTACCCCCAATGCTGATTTCAATGAGAAAGTTCAATAATACCAAATTTTGAGTAAAATGGACCCAAAAAATATTATAATAATATGCACCTTCAAGTTCAAATATTAGTGCAGTCATTCTGCAGAATAAAAACTTCAGGGGGAGATAACCGGATGAAACATACATCCCCAATGCTCATTTCACTCAGAAAATGACAATAACTTCATCATGCCAAAATTTGGTTGAAAATTGATTAAACAGAAATCCTCATAATGTTTACTCCCTCAATATGAGCACAAGTATTCTGCAAAATAAAAGAATTCCAGTTTGAAGTTGTAGGAGGGGTATTTCAGACAAACTTAAAAAGAATTTCGCAGTTAGAATGATTTATTTTACAGCCCATAATTTTGTGAAAAATTGATAAAAATAGATGTCCTTATAGAGTACCTTTGGGATGTGTACAATCAATTTGTAAAATTAAATTTTCTAGCTTGAAAACCGCAGAGGGAGTTATACCGACAAACAATGTACCCTCTGTGCAAACGGACGACAGACAGGGGTAAATTAATATACCGCAGACTATTCATAGAAAAAATCATTCAAATATTGAAAATTTTAACCCAATAAATGTGGAAGTAACTGCATTTTGTTACCTTTTTTAAGTTCCAGCTTCGAAAGACTCTTTTCGTATTTTGTCAAGGCTTCTGAACGTTTTGGACACAGGAAACAGAAAAATTCACTGCACAACAAACCGCTGACTTCACATATCCCTGGTGGTAATGGAGGCGGAATGTCGTCTTTAGCTAAAAGTATATGGTATTGTGCTTTCATTTCCTCTCTGAAATAAAAATGATTCAGTTGTTTTCCGCTAATTAAATCTGAGAATTGGTATGTAGAAACATATTTAAAAAGATACTGAAATTATTAGAATATTTTCTAGTGTAATCTGACCTTCACAAAGGACAACCAGATGACATGCTTTCGTGATTTATGTGCCTCAAACTAAGATGACAAAATGTGGATTCATTGTTTGGTAGCAGATTATAATTTTTATTGTAGAAGCTACCTATTACTTCATTTTATATTATTTCAGGAACTTGTTCACTTACATAGCTTTGTGGTGCACCAAAATTTCACCTGACCTTTAATATATTACCAGAATAGATCTTCATGCATATACCAAACTACACTTTAATCGTATACTTTTACCCTAAAAAGGCCCGGTGTACATTTAATGGAAAAAAAAAGTTCTGGAAATTTTTAATATTAATTACATTTCTCACATTTATTGAATGTAATTTGTAATCGAGCCATTTTTCAATTATATGTAATTGTAAAATAATTGAATTGGTCTAAAATATCTTGTAATTACAATTACTTTTCAATTAAATTTCGATTACAATTCAATATTTTTAAATATAAATTTCTTCTATTACTTTTTTGGCAGAACTTCAGTTAAATGTTAAAATATCCAAAACAGATCTTCGTCACTGTGCTTCTAAATCTCCTCAATGTTTGTTTTTCAGTTCTGCTTATCGCTAATTTTCAATCTCTTTCATAGCCAATATAAGTTCCGGGCAGATTTTTCAACCATAAATGTATGTATTTAAATGGTTGTATTACATACACATCAAATGGGAAATATTTCGTCGAATCACATTGCCCAAATTTTGAAATCACGGTTCATCACGAATATTGTAAAAAATTGACATTAACCATTTGTTATGAATAAGAAAGATAAGCGGGTGTGTAGTAAAAATATCCAAAATGTAGCAATTCAGCAATAAACTGTATTAGCCAAAATGAACCATCAAAGGCCAGGTAAATAAACTGATAAATTTTCCTTCAACAAATTGATATTGCAAGTATAACATTAGCGTTTTTCAGTAGGAATTTCACCATCATTTGAAATAATTTTGGTAGACTTTCACAAATTGTGTATCAGCGGTGAAATAATGTTGGGATTTATTTGCATCAGAACTAAAACCAATATCGGCAAAAGAATGTCTTTTCAAATCGAATATAGATATGTATACATAAATCGTGTACTTAGCATGAAGAAAGGCTATTTTCCTAAAGATTTAGAGAGTGAGCGATATAATCTATTTGGGCTTAGAAGAACAACCACATGCTCTACCTTACCTTCTCTTGTTGACACGGACAAAATGTATAATGAGAATTATAACAATAACCAAGACCAGACCGCCAAATATACCGATAGCTATCTCTCCTTCATATATCTCTTCTGCTGTTATAACTATCACTGTAATAAGACATTTCAAAAAGTACGTAAAAATATTAAAATTTCAGATACATTGCCACAACCAGGACAATGTTTCATCAGTTAGGGAGGAACCATTTGATTTTTATGGTGGGGGTGGGGGTGAAATTTGAAATGAAAAAGCAGGACCAGGATTATGATAAAATAACAAGCCAGGATCACTTTAGTTGTGAAAAAAATGCAAGACATATGTCAAGAAGGAAATATTTTAGTTTAAATGAAAATAAAATTTCAGGCCGCAATAGCGGGCAAAAAAATCCAGTTCTGGCGAAACTGTCGGCAAAAACAAATAGGCAGGACCACTTCATTTCATCCTAGCCCCCATAAAAATCAAATGGTTGCTCCGTTATACATTCTAGGTCAAAACAACTAAGAACACACTAATATGAACAGAGTTACAATCTAACCTAGTACACATAGCACTACATTTTAATTAAAGGTAATAAACTACAAGTCCGCACGCAGATTAATTCAATAAAACTCAGTATTCACCTAAATTTCTTGGTCAAGTGTTAACAAGAGGAAATGATGAGATTAAATAATATCTGGTTAAGAAAGAACAAAAGGCTTTATCATTTCTGGTTTCTAACAAACCTGTTTCGTTCTTCTTTCTCTTTTCCTCACAGTAGATTCCATCAAACCCTTCCTTGCATATACAGACAAACCCCTTTGGAGTAGCTACACAGGATCCTTTCTCTCTACAGGGTTGAGAGTCGCATTCTGGGATCGCTAATTAAATCAATAATAGTGCTGATATTAATATACAGTTATTTAATGTTTAGCCAGACAATAGACCAGAATATTTTTCCAAAGGTACTGGAACAGCTTTGTGTTCTATTGTCCGAAGTCAACGGCTGATGGCAATACAATACTTGACACGTTCCCCGTACCAAGGGAAAAATTTTCTGGTCTATTGCCTGGCTACACATTCAACAACTGTTTTATTACCTAATAGTAGTTATGGAAGCACATTTTTGTATTTTCAAAGTTTTGGGATAGAGAGATAAATATAAAGTAATAAATTCAAAACACTTTACAATATACAGTTAAAATATATTTAAAACGTCAAAAGGTCGCGGGCAATAGAACCAAAAGAACGTCGTTCTATTGCCCGATAGACATAATTCACCAATCAAAACGCTACACCAGGCAACATACCGTCGTTCTATTGCCGATAGAAAATTAAATGTGAAATATGGTTAAAACTAAAATATCTCCAATAGAAATGTAATTAATATACTATTAGGTAATAAATAGAATTATTTCACACAAAGAAATAAAAAAAGAACACTACCAAATTGTTGTTGTGGTTTTTTTTCTTTGACATCTTAGGTTCACGTTTGGTAATAACAAAAAACATATGTGAAAGAGATATAAGACAAAATGCTAGAATTAAGAACAAATTTACTTGCTGCACATATTATGGATTACATTTGCAACTAAAAATTGGGAAGAATTTACAGAATATTGAAAAGGAAACATTTTTTAAAATTATTTAGCTTTTATGTTTTTTAAGCACAGAATTATGTACCTACGGAATTATAACCCTGTCCTAGACAATTGTAAAGAAAAACGGGAAATAACAACTGCTGCACGCTTCCGTCAAAATCAATTACTCAAAAGTTTAAGAGTGAGGGCTGTCAATGATAATAAATGGTCCTGTAGGAATCAATTCATCAGTTGGTAGTACTTTGCTCTCGCCCTGACTTGGTGTATGGTGATGTGTTTAGTGAAGATCGCCGAGTGATGATGAAGTGTTCCGTAAAGATTATCAGTTATCTACGTTTATCCCCGATGGTGGGCATTGGGACTTTACCATCCGGAAGCATTCTTTGCATCCTGAGGCAGAGCCGAAGGTGTACCGTGGTGCTGAAGGGTGGTACAATCTTAATGCCCACGGCTCTAAACGTAGGTAACGAAATTATCCCAAGTTTGGCCATTTCGATGGTAAAAATATATGACCGTCGGACGAAACGCAACGAAAAATGCGACGTCAATTTCATTAAGCATATAAACAGATATTAAATTTATGCAAAAAATGCCCTCCTTTCGTGTTGTTTTAACAAGACCATAAGAAGTAGGATTTAGTATAATATGTGATTTGTTTATACCATTCAGATAAAAAAAAAAATAGGATGATAGTTTTAATAATTTATATAAAAAAATGTTCTAGGTTCGTTATATTTAGAGAAAAAAAGAGAAAAAATGCTTCTCATCTTCAACGTAATTGGCACAAAATTTACACACTCTCAAAGCTCTAGGTATCTTTTTATATCTTCCCCTTTTAACTGACAAGCAATGTTCACTGATCCAAACTTTGGTAATTAAATTACGATATTCTGGTTTATCATAGCCTTGGTAAAAATTCCTGCATGTATTAATTTGATATTTTTGTAAAGATTTTAGTACTGTCATGTTAATATGTATAAATATGTATTTACAAAAGCATTGAGACTGAGAATACAAATAAGATATTTTAATTTGGTACCCAGGGCACTTAACCACTAGACAGGGGCATTGGTTTTTAACCGACGTCACGTTAGCCAATCAACAACCGACTTTTATTCCAAGCCGGATGAGATACCGATTGATGTAGTGGTGTGATAGATCAGTGGATGTAACATGTATGTGCAATGCCCAATTTAAAGATGACTGCTGTAACATAAAACAGTTACACATTTTTTAACTGAATCCAACAGAGAATAAGAAAACATTTCATGTTAGTCTGGTAATTACTGATACATGTTGTGAAATACAGGAATACCTACATTCACCACACCATCGGCCTTTATATCCCAATGGACATTTACACGTAAAAGGTGGTTCCTTATTTGGTCTCCATGTACACACACCACCATGGGCACATGGAGCTGCAAGGCAAGGGTTACCCTCAGTTTCTAAAAATAGTAAGATAAAAAATACATTGTACTTATACCCTGTACAGTCACTGAAAACCCATTTATAACGATTTGCTAGGCAACATATTCAAAACGACCAAAGAGCTTATCTGAATACTCGGAACACAAACTAGATAGTAGATACAACGGCAGTATTAAAATTGCGCACATTTCGGGATTAAGTGGAGTTACATTTGCGCAGTTTTTTTTTATTACATTTGAGAACAATATTTTTTCATTAAAAAACGTATATTTTACAGGAACATAAAATAGATGTGAAAACTTTTATTCAGCAAAATTTTAAAAAAGAACTATCGATTTTATTAAATAAAAAAGCGGATACAATGAATTAATTAATTCAAACTAGTTTAATGTGGGGTAATCATTCTTTCACATCTTATTGGGTATATTCAAATACTTCTGTTTTCATACCCCATATTAACTTTTAACTTTAATCCTTTGATCACCTGATGAAACATATCTAACAGTTTAGGGTGGATTTTACCATAACATTCCACTTTCAATCAACTCTCAAGAAAGCAGAAAACATGTGGTTTAAATTGGAGATCCACTTAAAAGAAATGCAAAGCAACCCAACTTCCACCTCTATGGCATTGGTGAGCAGGCCGAAACGGACCTTGTGTGTGGCTATAACGGAAGGGGTAAATCGTTGAAAAATGCACAAATTTAATTATTAATTTGTTATATGAATCATTTGAATTCAGTAAAAATATTGATTTTTTTATAATTATATAAAAAATCTATCAAAAGAATTTAGATTTGAATAGTTTAAATGGGATTGACAAAAGTCAGCTAGCAAGAACAAAAAAAAGAAGAATTAAAAGCAAAATTTTAAAACTTATATAAGAATATTTAAATTAAAAAAAAATAAACAAAATACTAGTAAGCTTTATTTATATAAATCAATAAAACAAACACTGGACACAGAATTTTATGTAAACTCAAATGATATAAATAATAGACCTTATATTGCTAAATTAAGAATATGTGATCATGGTCTTCAAATTCAAAAAGGAGGATCTCTTAAAATTCCAAGAGAAAATAGATTTTGTACATTTTGCAACCTTAATGTAGTTGAAGATGAAAGCTATTTTTTACTAGAATGCCCAAAATATTTAAATATACGAAAGCCCAAAATATTTAAATATACGAAAAGACTATATTCAAAGAGCAAAAACAGAAAATGTGACATTAAATTTTGATGAAATCAATGATAATGAATTTTTTTTTTATATTCTTACTCCATCAACACCAAAGCAAGTGAAAAATATAAGCTCTTTTATCAAAAAGTCATTGGAACTGAGAACAGAAGACTTTTGAACCTTTCTATCTGTATTATTAAACTTGTTCTATGTTTGACCGTTCCCGTGACAGTTGCACTTGTTTCGTAATTGTGTATAGGTCTCTGTTTTTGTCACAAGTCAATTGACTTATATGGCAATAAAATTTTTGAATTAATGACATAACTTGATCTACCAAAATGAATTCCCCAATAAGACCTATAAGTTATATACACAGTATTGTATATATGGGCCAGTTCTGATAAAACATGTCATGGAGGAGGTCAATGTTAATACATTTATTTATGTAAATTATGTTTATTACAAAAAGCAGACATTTAAAAATTTATCCTTGCAATATCATATTATATCTCAATATCTGAAGCAGAGATCTCAGTACGTTCAATATAAGATCGTAGCACAGGGACCGAAGAATTGGAAAGATTTACCTTGTTTGATAGCTTGTCTAGCTAACTGGTCATCCAGATTCTCTTTTGCATCATCTGGAAAAATATGCAGTTATCAAAGTCACGCCATAGGGTTAAAAATGGCAAGAGTGAAAACTTTAACATGAAATATATGGAAAAGGTTCCTGTTACTGTTAGTACTAAAACAAGCAAAATTTGAATGTGCCTGCTAAGTAGCAAAACAGCGTAATTTCAAACGAAAAAAAAAGACCTATAGCCATGAAAATATAGCTCTCTTTGGACAATTGCCGTATGATCAGTTTGCTAATTACTGTGGGTCTCCTATACCATGTATACTTCTAAGACTGATTTTTTTTTAATGAAGAAATCCATTCTTTATTACAATTCTGTCCATTTTAAGTGACAATTAGGTATTCCACGGAGTGAACATGGTTCAACCTTTAGGAAACAATACTTACACATATCGAGCACAATCACATTTGTTTGTGGCGACGTCACATTGTATGCAAAAATCGATGAATTGCACACAGCAAATGGAATACTTGCTCTTATTAATATTCCATGATTTAAGGCAAAGCCAAAGGCAATAAAAAAATGACTATTGGATACAAAAGGCAGAGGAATTTATTCTTTAAAATAAATATTTGAAATGGTCCAGAAAAAACTATCTGCAGTTAAAAATGACACAGCAAATGAATGTAATGTGTCATTTTGTTTGTGTGTGTGTACTCAAATTCAATACGCCAGAAGCGATTGTTTTGTCTTTTGATTAGAGACAGATTAGAAAATTATCTTGTCATGACACAAGGAAAATCCAAATTTAAACCCCACATTTTTATACCCTAAAGTTTGTATAACTTCGCCTAAGCAGACTAGATGTAGAACATAAAAATGATGCTCGAATATTCATTGACATTCTTTTTACTTTTATATCGTACTTTTTACCAATCTCCTTCTTCTAATCAGCCTTAAATATCTTTTGAATCGGGTTATAGTTTCAAAGACATCTTGACGGTTGAGTTGACCGGATGCCCCTTTTGTATCGGACATTATATACTCGAGCTGAAAAATGTTGAACATGATCAAATATTTTAAAAGCCATGTCCCCGAGACGGCCATTTTTGTTCACAAGTGACGTCGAATGTCGTTTCTAACGTCAACTAGGTTATCTCCCTTACCCCACACTTCTCTCTCTAACTCTAAGTAAGTAGGTATAAAGTAATAGCTTTATTAAAAACATGAAAAAGGTAACACAGTTAGCTTTAGTAAACTAATCTTCCCTGTGGCCCTCAATTAAAATGTAAACTAACAAAATACACAAAATAAATTAATCTAACATTGATACAATTTATACAAAGATCCACATCATGCATAAGTTACATTGAAACAATAGAATATCTCGCCTTTCAATACTGTGACTAAAAGTTGACGAATTTAGAAAGCTTCACGGAGTTTTAGGTAATCTGTAGAATTTATTTTGAAGGTTTCTATATTTTTATTCAGTTTTAGGTCTGTTGGGAAAGAATTCCATAAAATAAAGAAGTAGGCCTAACAACTAGTAAATTTGTATTTGGCCGAGGTACAAAGAAGTTTCTATTTTTGGTTGATCGTAGAGAATTAGATGAAGGATTATTCCAATTCGAGAATATGTTCAGCCCAGGATAAACAGTTGTCAATTGCAACACCTAATAATTTTTCATATTTAATATTATCTAGCAATGTATTATTAAAGAAAACATAATTGATAGTATCATGAGTATTGTGCAAAGACTTATCAACCTTATTCGGTGTTCAGACGTTTCTTGAGGGTCTATGTGAGAAAACAAAAATAAATATCTTAATGCATCAAAACTTAGTGATATCAGAAGAATGAGCACCAGAGGACATGACAAAGCACCGGGATATTATTAACAATTTCAATTTGATTGTGGAAAGTACATGTACTTTACAATTTTTGTATAATAATTTGGGACAGTTTATACCAAAATTTCAAGTTGAACATTGCTGCTCATCTACCGATGAAACGCAATATCATTGCATTACTTAAGAAATTTAAACTGCCGCTTTACCCTGTGAAAATTGAGGCAAGAGTGTAAGTCGCAAGCTTAAATTGACATTTTCAAATTCAACCACTGTGGACCCAAATTTCTTAAAATTCAAAAAACTTTATTTTGCGCATTTTATATGTATACGTAGGTAGTGATTGAAAAATGCATAAACTTAAAAACTGAACTAGAGGCTCCCAGGCGCCTGTATCACTCACCTGGACTATGTCCATCTTGACTGGCGACGTATCAAGTTCCATCTGGCTCACTGGTTTCAAACAAGATCTTTCAGTAATTTTTCCGCTTATGTCCTATGTTAAACACTGATGGGTAGGGTCATAGGATATAATTCTGAAAGAGGACCACATAAGGACCATTGCTGTCAAGTTGGCCAAGTTTTTTCAGACAAGATCTTTTATTAAATTCCCCATAGGGTCCTATGTTAAACTATGTTCGGCTCTGGCGGCCATCTGGGTCATCAGATACAATTCTCAAAGAGGACGACCTAAGTACCATTGCTGGTAATTTTGGTCCAATTGGCCAAGTGGTTTCAGACAAGACAATTGGGACAATGTAACGATCACTGTTCCCTCTTGGTTAGTTTTGGAATGGGGCATAGATATTATTGTCTTTGTTGTAATCAGAGACTCTTCCACTGTCAAAGCCAGCACAACTATTTAATCATTGAACTGATAAGGACTAATGAAGAATTTTATTACAGGTGCGTTCAACATATTTCAGACTTCATATTCTTGCTGAAAAGTCATGGTTTTACAAAAATTCTGTACATTTCAAATTTAAAGTCATGGTTTAACTTTGGAAACAAAAAATGCACTTGTCCAACATCATACAAAATCTAGAAAATATGAAATATATAAGGATTGTAATAGCAAAGACTTGTTTTAACTAAGAAAACAAAAGATATTGTCTAAGTTTTTATTGACACCATAAAGGTAGGACAGACAGTAGGGGATTTGTGCATTTCAGTGAAAAATGGATCCCTGGTATAGTTATACTGCTATAAATGAAACTCCATAAATTTGTCATCAAATTTATTTAAAATCATTTAACAATATCACAGACTGAAATCAATGTCACTTTAAAATTCAAATCATCTCATACATCTCATACATACCCCTGAATAATATTTCATTGTGAAAAGACATGCAAAGAAGAGTTTGTTTATTTCAATGAGGCTTGTAACGAAACCAATCTTTTAACATAGTATGTGTAATTTCCCTGTCCTATTGCTATTTAAACAGTGTATTTTAGAGGCCTATTGCAAATTTTTTATAATAAAATCAGGCTTATAATGAAAAGATTTTTTAACCACAAACAATGTTTTCAGCTTTCTATCAAGTCACTTGACATAACAAATTATGGAAATTTTTTTTTAAACAAATTGATTACTTTTCTGCTTTTACGGCTATTATAAGAAAGTCTGACATTGCTGTTACCAGAAATTGACGGGGCAAAAATTTCTGAATTTCTTAATGATAGTAATCATGTTTTTTTTATATATTCAAACTTTCCTTCACATTCTCTTTTGTATTGGAAACAAAAATCATCAGTAATTACAGAGAATATTGTTTCAGACTGACACTAGTCATGATACTTCATCAAGGTGAGTAACACTGCAGGTTTCTGTTGCCTACAATTAAATAAGATCATCTGTCCCCTAGAAATTGTTATAAACAAACTCTAGTGTATATACATATCAAACAATAAAAATATGCTTTGCATCATCTGTATTTATTATTGTTGTCTTTGAAATATGATAATAATTCAAGGTTAATTAAGGCAATTCATTAAAATGTTGTAAATAGGTTTACAGATAAGTGGCAATTTGTTTTCTCATACTGACTTAACAGGTTATGATTAAAAAAAATGAAAAATGTATACAAAAAGAATGCAATTTCAGTTGAAAAAATAAAGAAAAAAGCAAACAAGATGACATGACACCATTCTTTATTTATTAAGAATAATCACTGTCTGGTGCTACATGCTTGCTGTACTATCCAAACAAACAACTTTATTTTTCCACTGGAAAATCACTTTCAAAATTCATTCCGTCAGTTTTTAGCCGTTGAATAATAAAAATTTTTTTCTATTGATAAAAGAATCCAGATAACATGAGAACAAGAGATCAATCTCATTAAAAAAATGTTTTTTTTTCATCACAATTTGCAGGAATTGCACTAATTTCTGTTTAGCTAAGTATGTTTAAAAAGATATGGAATTTTTGTGACTTTTTCCTGTAAAAATATTTTTATTACAGATTACAAAATTTTTATTTCAAAAATTCATTGTTACCTCCCTTTACATAAAATACTCAGCTTGATGTAGCCATTCCACCTAACGCCAGGCGGAGCTGTTTTTCAGGAAGTTATTTAAAAACTGGGTTAAAAATATTCATCACCTATCTACAGACAATTTGGGTACCAGATCGAATGTTTACAATCGCTCTTTCCGCCCAGTGCTGCACCTAGCGTTAACTAGAATTGCTACTTGATGCACATATATAAATGTATTGTACTTGTACTTCATCTCACATTCTGTTTATAAAAATAATAATCTGGTTTGTTTCATGACCTAACAAATTATTACATTCTTCAATTCTAAATCAACACAGTCACATTTTATCAAAAACATGCATCTGAGTGAACACATTTACATAATAATGATCAAGTTTCATTCCTTTCAAACCAATTAGTGATCTATTAATTTATGCAGTATTAAACATAATCATAATGAACACATGAACAATATTTCACAACTCTTTATCATAAGTGAAAATTCTGATTTTACAGAAATAAATTATCTGGTTTTATTAAAGACAATAATGTGAACTTCAATAACGTGAGCTTACAATCTACTGATGTGATAAAATACGGCACAACCAACATGGCAACAACGTGTGATTTTGATTAATTTTTAGCACAACTTTTCTTATAGCTACAGTGAGGGTCATCATACCTTTTCTATATCCCTCGCAATGCAGAATAAACATGCACCAACTATAACACAATCTTTAATGCAATAAGATAAATATGTGATGGATATATAAGTTTATTACTAAACTAATGAGAAATCTTATTTTTAATGTGTTCCAATATCTATCTAAGATTGTCAACACATATTTACAATGTAAATAAATATCTATAATTGTTAATATGTCTTATTTGATTTCAAAATGAACAACATGTAGTTATTTACAATGCCTCAAAAAATTAGGCAATAAAAATTGATAATCTTGTTCTTGGATACTTGATTTACAAAGAATACTATGAAAGATTTACTCATAGTAAACCAATTTTTGTTGATTTTGTCCTACGGATCAATCCACAAATTTTAAGAACCCAATGAAATATGAATTGTTCTTACCATTATATGTTTTTGATACAGCCATTAATGATCACATACATTTTTAAGCTGAAATTAACCATTAATTACACTTCAAAAGAAATTAATTTGACATTAAACTGTTTATTTATCATCCCAAAATCAATCCCAACCTGTATTTCTTATAGAGGATCAATGTGGTAAAATATCATAAAGATATTTTCAATAGAACAAATGTAAATGAGTGGGAACCTAACTGTCTATGGACACAGACGCCAGCATATGACGACAGCCTCATACCACATGTACCATAATACGACCACAAATATTTGCGATCTTATTAAAATGAAATGTCTTTACCTAAGAGACATTATTTTTATGAAAGTTGTGTAATACACACAATTTTAATACAGGTTCATGACCAGTTGCTTTATAATCATTTAATGAATTCTGAATGATTAGTGTGTTTATTTCCATATTTCCATACTTATTTTTGGAAAACCCCTGATCTATTATTATCACTGCTAGGACTTCAGATTATAATCTTGTCATAGATTTCAACACAAAATGTACTTCCATGTGGATTAAATTGTACATGTATGCAAGCTACAATATTATTATGGATTTCCTGAAAATTTATAATGTCCAGTAAAATCATTGAAATGTTTTCTTTATAAAATCAAATTTATAATAATGCTTGTGGATTAAAAAACATAATATAATTCTGATTCGAATATTTTCCATATCACAATGACATCTTATTGGTAGTTTCAGCAATCAACTTCTAGATCACTTTGTTATTTCTCACTCTGATTAAAAACATTTGTAGCAGCATTTTCTGTTATAGCAGTCTTCACCTTTCTCTGTAAAATACAATGAATAATCAAATATAAATTTTATTCAAAATTTAGTGGAATAAAATAGAAAAAAAAATTAAGTCTAGTATAGGGTGTCCTAACAATCACATCTTATTGTGTAAACATTTTGCATGAAAAATAAGAGGTGAAATTATATGATGGTAATATATAAAACCATGGCTGGTTAAGGAACATAAATTGTCATTTAACAAAACTGACTTTTCATGAAACACAGTTCAATATATAAAAATTTAAACAGACAGCTGCCAAGGTGATAGTAGTTAAATATCAACCTACCTCCTCTTCCTTGATAAAAACCAGTATACTACCATGGGCCAAATCACCACAAACAGAAATGTTCTCCCAGATAAATCAGGAAAAGGCCACCATCTTGAGCTCTGAAAATTTAAATTTTAAAATTTTTATTCCCTAAATTTCCATCCCTGAACAACTTGTAAAAGTACTGTAAATGATTGATGGAAGGATGAATTATTGTGTAATGTCCAGTGCCAACTGTTAAGTGCATATCAGAACGAGAACATTGATTTAACATGAATATGAATCCTGCTTTGTACTAGACCGACATTTCGAGCTGGATTTTTAACATGCTAGGTCACGGGGTAACAGTCCGTAGAAGACATATCACCAAACCAAATTAATCTCAATCCTACATGCTGTGTTCTTGGTGGAGAAGCAGCAAATACTAATTTCAGTGTAATATTAGAAAATGTATAAACCTTGATCAACATTTAGCAATGAAATTAGCTCAAAACAATGAGGCCATCTAGATCTTGTAAAAAGGTGCAAAATTTCCTTCATGTTGAAGAACTCCATGTAAATACTAAGATGAAAAAACAGTGATTAATAAGCATAAAAACTAAGACACAGTCTACATCAAAACCCTTCTCACCAAATAGACCTTTAGGGCTACCATGGTAAAACTTTTCCTTGACTGAACTCAATACTAACTAGAGGCTCTCAAGAGCCTGTATTGCTCACCTGGATTTAACTTTTCACCTTGAGCAGACCTAAAAATTTAAGTGTTGCAGTCAATTTGGCTGTTTTTTCTATAGGATTCTATGTTAAAATAATTTCAGCTGTGGCAGTCATCTTGGTTTAGTTCAGGTCAACGGATACATTTCTAAAAGAGAACCATCTAAGGACCATTTCTGCTAAGTCTTGTTCTAACTGGCTAAGCGGTTTCAGAGAGATTTTTAAATGAATTTTCCTATAGGGTCCAATATTTAACAAAGTTCGGTGTGGCAGCCATCTTGGTTGACAATCCGGGTGATCGGACATATTTCTGAAAGAGGACCTCCTAAGGACCAATGCTGCCAAGTCTGGCTCCAATATGTCAAGTGGTTTCAGACAAGAAGATTTTTCAATGAATTTTTCCATAGGGCCCTATGTTAAACTAAGTTCTGGTGTCGCTGCCATCTTGGTTGACAGTCCGGGTCATTGGACAAATTTCTGAAAGAGAACCTCCTAAGAACTATTACTGCCAACTTTGGTTCCAACTGGACTTGTAGTTTTATATAAGAAGATTTTTGAAAGTCACCCCCCCCCCCCTTTTTTTTCTATTTTTAGTAACAGCAGCCATCTCGGTTGGAAGTCGGGGATGCCAGACATAATTTTGGAAGGGGGCCACCTAAGGACCATTCCACAAAAAGTTTGGTCTCAATTGGCCAAGTGGTTTGAGAGGAAAAGATCTTTAAAGGAAAGTTTACGCTGGATGCCATCTTTAAAGGGCAAAAACTCCTATAACGGGTCAATCAATGATTTTGGTCATGTTGACTTATTTGTAGATCTTACTTTGTTGAACATTTCTGCAGTTTACAATTTGTCTTTATCTATAATAATATTCAAGATAATAACATAAAACTGCAAAATTTCCTTAAAATTAATAATTCAGGGGCAATAACCCAACAAAGGGTTGACTGATTCGTCTGAAAATTTCATGACAGGTAGATCTTGACCTGATGAACATTTTTATCCCATGTCAGTTTTGCTCTAATTGCTTTAGTTTTTGAGATATAAGACAAAAACTGCAGTTTACCCCTATGTTCTATTTATGTTCTATTTGTCGGCCATGTTGGTTGGCAGGCAGGGTCATCGGACACATTTTTTAAACTAGATACCCTAATGATGCTTGTGGCCAAGTTTGGTTCAATTTGGCCCAGTAGTTTCAGAGGAGAAGATTTTTGTAAAAGTTAACGGATGACGACGGACGACGGACGCCAAGTGATGAGAAAAGCTCACTTGACCCTTTGGGTCAGGTGAGCTAACAAGATGTACTGTGAACCATTGCTCACTAGTGATATCCCTGATAAGGTTGAAAATAAATGAAATAGTCAAACAAGAAGCTAATGTCGCCTTGGTCCAAAAATGTATCCCACGATATGGCATACCTATAGAAGGCTTGTGACAAAATATCAAGTGGCTTTGATTAGTAGTTGCAGAGAAAAGTGTGATGAAAAATTTTCTTACAGCTAGATGGAGGACTGCAAGGACGGACGGAACCACAAGCGTAAAACAGTATACCCCTCTCTCCTTTAGAGTGGGGGTATAATCAAGCTTAGCGGAATAATGGAATTTTATACTAGAGCCCCTGAACTAGTGATTCATAATTTTACTAGCCTGAAATATTTTACTAAACATGAACTTTTGGCTAGTGGTTAAAGGCACAGTCTGATGATCAAGAAGAGTAATAAACATACATTTTTACTACAGCTTTGCTTGAACTTGTCACAGGTTTGATTTTTGTAGATAGTATTTATCTACCATATCCTTTTACACCCATTATTGTAGCCTTCAATCATATGTAACAGATCACATCTCCAATATACTAAATGGTCTGCCCTTGATCTATATTAAATCAGAAGCCTCAGTTGACTATATTTTCTCGGGGTAACGATATACTCCGTCACCCTCTTAGAAATGTGTTATTTATATAATATCTTCTGCAAATTTTTTTGATGATGGAATTTTTTGCACCACAAAATGAACTAAAACAAATTGTTATGCACAGCATAACAGCATAAACAGATGTTCTCCCCATTCTCCCATTGCTATTCAAGCCCCAAATATAAATTTTTATGAAGTAGGAATTTTTTGGAATTTTTTATGATTTTTCCAATTTAGACAGCAGTCTTTTGAAAATGGCGGCCATTTTTGATTTTTGAAAATGGTTGTCCATACCATATTCAATGGTGCTGAACATTTCTACACTAAAATTGGAGCTGTCCAAAATTGTTTTATATTTATAAAACTTTGAAGGCTGCCATTTCAAAACTAGAGGCCCACAGGGCTGAGCCTGTATCGCTTACATGTACCTGGCTTGAAAGCCATTTTTATTGATGTACCTCTCAGAGAGAAGTCACTTATTCCTATCATTATGAAGTGTGGTAAACCTTGTAGGAACCAAATTTTTCTTCAACAAGGTCCTTCTACTTACAGGTCAGCATATTCTAAAATTTAACAGTTCTCCAGAAGATTTTTGCATGTATTTCCAATAGGGCCTTATGTTAACCTAAGTCCTCTGCTGAAGGCCATTTTGAATTAGGGATCTGCACCAGTGTAACAGCACTTGGTGAGCACATTAAGAGGAACATTCAGACCATGTTTGGTTCCAAGCAATTCTGCAGTTCTGTAGATCTATTTATATGTCATAGACACTTTCTGTCAAGTTTGGCTCTATTTGACCAAGCAGTTTAAGAGAAATTTTTTTTTAAATCAACCAATCAGAAACAAGAATTGCCCATGGCAGCCATGTTTGTCACCTGATCTGGACAAAATGAGGAAAATTTGTAAAAAACCTAAAAAGATGCTTCCCGTCAAGTCTCGTTCCTTTTGGCCAAAAGGTTTCAAAGAAGAAGATTATCAACCGATGAAGACAAGGACTGCCCATGACAGCCATGTTTGTTGCCTGATCAGGACGAAATGAGGAAGTTTTGTATAGAACTTTCCAATTAGATGCTTTCTGTCAAGTTTCGTTCCATTTGGCCAAGCGACTTCAGAGGAAAAGATTTTTATATCAGCCAATCAGAAAAAAGAACTGCTCATGGTGGCCATATTTGTATTCCAATCGGGACAGAATGAGGAAAATTTATAAAGGACATCACATATATGCTTCCTGTCAGGTTTCGTTCCATTTGGGCAAGCAATTTCAGAGGAGAAGATTCTTTTATATTAGCCAATCAGAAACAAGAACTGCCAATGGTGACCATATATGTACTCCGATCAGGATGAAATAAAGAAATTTTGTTAAGAACCTCCCATAGATGCTTTCTCTCAAGTTTCATTCCATTTGGCCAAGCAGTTCCAGAGAAATTTTTTTTTATAATAAACGAATGAGAAACAAGAATTCCCTATGGGAGCCATGTTTTTTCCCAGATCTGGATGAAATGAGGAAACTTTGTAAAGAACCTTCCTTAGATGCTTTCTACAGTTTGTATCAAGTTTTGTTCCATTTGACCAAGCAATTTCAGAGGAGAAGATTTTTTTATATAAACCAATCAAACACGAGAACTGCCCATGGTGGCCATATTTGTAGTCTGAAATGAGGAAGCTTTATAAAGGACGTCTGGTCAAGTTTTGTTCCATTTGGCCCAGGAGTTTCAGAGAAGAAGATTTTTGAAAACTCAGCCAATCAGAAACAAAAATTGCCCATGACAGCCAATGGACGCTTCCTGCTAAATTTAATTCCATTTGGCCCAGTGGTTTCTGAAGAGAAGATTAAAATGTGAAAAGTTAATGGACGACAGACAGATAGACGGATGAGGGACATCAAGTGATGACAAAAGCTCACATGGCCTCTGGCCAGGTGAGCTAATAATAGTGAAGAAAAGGAGTAAAAACAACACTTCGTGGGATTAACATAATGACAAAATATTTGCATTGTTCATAGGTAAAATTTGGTTTGAATAAATCTAATAAGATTTATTACCACAAAGTACCCCATCCTTCTTTTATTTCTGTAAGAAAATTTTTATGAGTAGGTTTTTTGTCAAAAGTAATACTAATACCACCCAAAGTTAATTGTTTTTCTTAAAATTGTCTTGAAACTTCCCTTTCAAAGAATACATGTATGATTTTACTTACATGTATAGAATTCTTTTGTTCACTTTTTGTCTGAAAGGAATTGAAATGAACATGCAACCAACAACAAAAAAAATAGTTATTTCAGAATGTGTTTATTTACTTATCTTCACAACATTTATATAATTTGTCTATACAGATCACAAAAAAGGCAATTAGAAATTACCACTTCTTTCATATAATTTAAGCCATTACATAACATAATCATTAGCAATAATTTTTGCAAACATTATGCGTATAATGAAGAACCATGAGGAGAAATCACAACTGCCAAATGTGGAATTCTGCAAAACAACGGGGAAAAAACATATTCCTAAATTAAGATGAGTTAGATTGGTCCTTACTTGTTGTCTTGAAGCTGATTCCAAACTATTCAATCTGAGTAATACTGTATGCATATCTTGTTGAAGTCTGAGCAATGTTAAGGCAATCTGTTCATTTACTGAGGCATAGGTCTGAGGTTGATAGGGAGGATCCCTTCCTCCACCCCCACTTCTCCCTGGGCCTCTTTCAGGTGGATAACCTTCATAATAACCATAGCCTTGATCTGAAATTCAAAAATAGAAATAGAATAATTAATAAAATGCTCCGCTGGGCGCAGCTAGATACGACCGCAGATGTCGAACCCTGAATAGTTGGGGCAATTATGAACACAACATTCAAGCTTGATACAATACTGAATTTGGATTGTGAATAAATATTTGACACAGCATAGGTTTCTGACACAGAATGAATGTTGTCTAAGAACTTAAAATTTTTTAATTTACCTATTCAAACCATATCAGTATTATTTGTTTTTATATATAAATCAGAAATAACCAATTTAAAATTTAAAATTGGGCACACATATCAATTTCTTGCTATTGCGCAATACTGTGCAATTGAAAATTTCTTCAAATATTTGACACATAATAGGTTTCTGACACAGAATAACTGAAATCAAAGAACTTAGAATTGGTCATATGAGTTGAATTTATATTCAATTTTTTGCTTCTTGTGCAATACAATATGCTGTGGAGAATTGCCCCTCCCCCCAAAAAAAATAATAATTTACCCCTTTTTTAGCTTTTGTGCAATACACTATGAAGTTGCACATTGACCCCCCCCCCTCCCAAAAAAAACAAAAAACAATAAAATTTAATGTCACCCCCCCTTTTTTTGCTAAAAAAATTGGAAATTTTCTTTTTAATTTATGAAATATGAAATGAGAAAAAAATTACCCCCTCCCCAATTTCTCATTTACCCCCCCCCCTCTAAATTTTGTTTTCAACCCCCCCCCCCCCCATTTCTTTATACTTTGCAACCATAACAGCTCATTTAAATACACCATAACATATTAAAATAGAAAATGACATCATAGTCATGGAATTTGTTAATAATAAGGTTTTGATAGCAGAGCACACATATCAATTTCTTGCTATTGCACAATACTGTGCAATTGAAAATTTCTTCAAATATTTGACACATAATAGGTTTCTGACACAGAATAACTGAAATAAAGAACTTAGAATTGGTCATATGATTTGAATTTATATTCAATTTTTTGCTTCTTGTGCAATACAATATGCTGTGGAGAATTTCCCCCCCCCCCCCCCCAAAAAAAAATTTACCCCTTTTTTAGCTTTAATTTTGGACCCCGATTTGGACCAACTTGAAAACTGGGCCCATAATAAAAAAAACTAAGTACATGTTTAGATTCAGCATATCAATGAAACCCCAAGAATTCAATTTTTGTTAAAATCAAACTAAGTTTAATTTTGGACACTTTGGACCTTAATGTAGACCAATTTGAAAACGGGACCAAAAATTAAGAATCTAAATGCACAGTTAGATTTGGCATATCAAAGAACCCCAATAAGTCAATTTTCGATGAAATCAAACAAAGTTTAATTTTGGACCCCGATTTGGACCAACTTGAAAACTGGGCCCATAATAAAAAAACTAAGTACATGTTTAGATTCAGCATATCAAAGAACCCCAAGAATTCAATTTTTGTTAAAATCAAACTAAGTTTAATTTTGGACCCTTTGGACCTTAATGTAGACCAATTTGAAAACGGGACCAAAAATTAAGAATCTAAATGCACAGTTAGATTCGGCATATCAAAGAACCCCAATACTTCAATTTTCGATGAAATCAAACAAAGTTTAATTTTGGACCCCGATTTGGACCAACTTGAAAACTGGGCCCATAATAAAAAAACTAAGTACATGTTTAGATTCAGCATATGAAAGAACCCCAAGAATTCAATTTTTGTTAAAATCAAACAAAGTTTAATTTTGGACCCTTTTGGCCCCTAATTCCTAAACTGTTGGGACCAAAACTCCAAAAATCAATCCCAACCTTCCTTTTGTGGTCATAAACCTTGTGTTTAAATTTCATAGATTTCTATTTACTTATACTAAAGTTATTGTGCAAAAACCAAGAAAAATGCTTATTTGGGCCCTTTTTTAGCCCCTACTTCCTAAACTGTTGGGACCAAAACTCCCAAAAACAATCCCAACCTTCCTTTTGTGGTCATAAACCTTGTGTTAAAATTTCATAGATTTCTATTTACTTATACTAGAGTTATTGTGCGAAAACCAAGAAAAATGCTTATTGGGCCCTTTTTTTGCCCCTGATTCTTAAACTGTTGGGACCAAAACTCCCAAAATCAATCCCAACCTTCCTTTTGTGGTCATAAACCTTGTGTTTAAATTTCATAGATTTCTATTAACTTATACTAAAGTTATAGTGCGAAAACCAAATGTCTTCGGACGACGACGCAGACGAAGACGAAGACGACGACGACAACGACGACGCCAACGTCATACCAATATACGACCGCAAAAATTTTGCGGTCGTATAAAAATGACTTTATGAAAGTGCTGCTCTGGAACATTTGAATTAATGTAGTTTAAAAAAATAATTCAATTTTTTATCATAATTCTTTCTATCAATTCTACAAATATTAAATCTACATAATGTTATATTTTATTATGAACAAGTAAACCAGATTTTCTTTCTTTCCTGTTTGGACTTGCATTGCCTGTCCATCTGTCTGCTGTACAATATATATACTTGGATATTGACATATGATGAGTCAGCTATATCCATAGAGGATACAGTGTTTCATGTAATTTTGTCTTTGGTAACATATAATGCTCAAACTATTTTCTTTAAAAATATTTTGACTGTGTAAATTGGCGCGGAATTCACTTCAAGTTTTTTTTATTCAAACATACAAGAAAAATATTAATCCTATGTAGGGCTAAACAATACAGACGATCTCATAAATTACAGTAAAAAAATCTTGTCAAAAGATAATAAAGCAGAAAGTATTGATCGTAATCGGATAAAAGATATGCATATATGCCCCGAGGTATTTGTGACAAGTGATTGCAATTTTGCATATTTCACACCTGATTAACCTAACAAGTAAATAATTACGGATTTTATTAATCTTGTTAAATTCACAACAAATTTGAAGAATCTGTTTGTTAGATTTTTGTTTTATAAGCGCTTAAAATCAGTACCTTACTGTACAATATCAAAGTCTGATCAGCACATTTTGTCGCAGTATTTTCATGATATCTGATGTGCAAAGCAACGAATTTCAGTATTTCAACAGTTTTTTTATTTTTTTTTTCTAAGCCAGCAATCCATGAATTTTGGTATCTAACGAAATACCTTTTTTTCTCTGTCCACGAAAATAAATGAATCCACAGTATTTATTATCAAAAGACAAAAATATCAGTCTCAAGAATAATATTACCTGCTCTAAAACCATGTGAGCTAAAGGCTCCCTGACTAGGTAAATTGCCACTTGAACTACCACCTGGTGGAGATATCTGCCCACCACCACGGGACCGTAAGTTTTCAGAACTAATCCGTTTATCTAATGCAACATCCCTGTTTGAAAATTCATTTGACTGCACAGATGAAGTTGAATTTTCTGGGCTATTGTCCAATTCACTAATGCCCGAAACATTCAATGAGTCCTGTGATGGTCCATGAACAATTAAACTGTCATGTGGTGACCTCTGTGAAACATTTAATCCAAACGGAAAATTTGAAGCCATTGATATTTTTTCACGATGCTGTAATCTTTGAGGAATTGGTGATAATGTTTGTTGACTAATTTCCACATCCGTTCGTAATGCTGGATTAGCACTAAAGTGTACACGATTTTTTTGTTTGTTTGTGAATTGTTCTTCAGTACCATGTAAGGGTGTTGACATATGTTGGTCTTTTGATGGCATTTTAGACAAGTCTTCCTGAAAAGATTCATTCATCACAAAAAATTAAGTAGATAATATCTAAATTGATGAAAGGAGGTCAGTGAGCAGTCATCAATAAATAAACCTCTGTATTCTCAATATTATCTAACATTCTACTTTTTCAAACTGAAACTGGTTAAATATTCTTAATTTCCTTCATAAATGACTATAAAATTCTTAATTTTCTATGTACATTTAAATGACACTGTACAAAAAAACAGATTTATTTTTTTGATAGGGTTCTTTATCTAGTTTAACAGATAAGGTCCCTGCAACTAAGAACTTTTTTCTCTCTCATTTCACGATTTTTTACTGACAGTTTGACTCGTCCAAACCTAACTGTTCAATACTTACTGGTGAAGGTTGGTCTGATGTGTCACAAAATTCTTCATCACTGTCACTTTCACTTGTCACTTTATCATTAACAACTACATTTACTCTCGTTAGTGTTTCTCCATTTATCGGATGTTCTAAGTTATCATATACTGTTTCGCTGGTTTCTCTGTTGCCTCTTTGATTCTGGATCTCTGCTCTCTCATTTTCATTCTGATCTTGATCTTCATGGAAATCATTTTCCTGGCCGTTTTCATTGTAATTTAAATCATTCTTCTGACTAGAAATTTTGTCCCAGTTATCTCTTTCTTTAAAGAAAATTTTCTGTTATAATAATTTACATTTTACCTTTTCAAGTATACATGCAATTAGCTAAAATAATGTAGCTCCTGTGACAACTTTTGACTCGGTGGAGCTATAAAGCAGTCCCATTACTCGTAATGGAGGAAAAATAACTTTTACGTATGGTAATAAGAGGTCATGCATGTTTACCTGAAACTGTATAATTTGGAGTATATTAAATGTAACATTACTTCATTACAGTATGCAAAAACTTTCCTGTAAAATTAATGTTATAACAAATTTTAATACCATAAATGCATTAAACCAGAGGCTTTCAAGAGCCTGTATTGCTCACTTGATATATCAAAAACAAATTTTGTACAGGACTCTTAAATTAGGTTTCCAGCAGATTTTGTTTTTAAATGCTTAAGTGGTTCAGAGAAGGAGGAAGTTTAAAACATTTTCCCCATATGGTCCAATGTTAAAGAATATTCTGTGTTTGTGGCCATCTTGAATTTCAGATCAGCATAAAAAACTCAAAATTAGAAGATAACCACCCTAGTATTATTCGTGTACGATTTGGTCTAAATCTGTGGAATGGCTTCCAAGAAAAATCTGTTTGTATGTATTTCCCATAGGGTTCTATATTAAACAATATTCCAAGGTGGCCATCTTGGATTTCGGATCAGCACCTAAAACTCAAAATTAGTAGAGGACCACCCTAGTATCATTCGTGCATGATTTTGTTTAAATGTGTGAGACTGTTTCTGAGAAGAAGCTGTTTGTATGTATTTTCCATAGGGTTCTGTGTTAAACTATGTTCCATGGTGGCGGCCATCTCAGATTTCAGATCAGCACCAAAAATTCAAAATTAGTAGAGGACCATCCTAGGATCACTTGTGCATGATTTGGTATGTTTGTGTGAGACGGTTTTTGAGAAGAAGCTATTTGTATGTATTCCCCATAGGGTTCTATGTGAAACTATGTGACACGGTGGTGGCCATCTTGGATTTCAGATCACCACCAAAATTTCAAAATTAGCAGAGGACCATCCTACTATCATTTGTGCATGATTTGGTTTAAATGTATGAAACAGTTTCTGAGAAGAAGCTGTTTGTATGTATTTCACACAGGATTTTCTGTTAAACTATGTTCCACAGTGGCAGACATCTTGGATTTCGGATCTGTACCAAAAACTCAAAATTAGTAGAGGACCATCTAAGGAACATTCCCACAATATCCCGATTCAATCTGCCAAGTGGTTTCTCAGAAGAATATTTTTGAAATTTCAGCCAATCAGAATGCATTATTGGCCCTGGCAGCCATGTTGAATTTCTGATCAGCACCAAAAACTCAAACTTTGTATAGTACATGTACCACCCAGTGAACATTCCTGCCAAGTTTTGTTCCAATTGGCAAATTGGTTTCAGAGAAGAAGATAAAAATGTGAAAAGTTTACACACAACAACGACGACTACGACAGAAGCAAAGTGATGACAATACCTCACATGACCCTTTGTGTCAGGTGAGCTAAAAAGTAAATGTCTAAATCTTTCTAATTATCAATACATCAAGGACTTTCATTTGCACAAAAAAAAAAGTTTCATTTGTGCTAATATTTTTTTTACAATTTGTGCCAATTTACAGGTTATACAAGGCACGAGAAAAATAAGTTTACAGAATTTATTGATATGCTAAAAAATACTACTTCCCTCTGCCATCTACCCCCTGCTCACCACGGGGAAGTGGAAGATGGATTTTGATGAAGGGAAAACATTCATTTAAACGTTGTGCATTGCTTGCTCAAAACCTATGTGAATAGATATAGGAGTCAAAACCAGTTGTTTTTGCTGACATAGACTGCATATTAAGTTCCACAAAATACGGTAGCAACTGTCGTCTTTTGCTGGCAATAGGGCATAAAGAAGAGGAAAGTATATAATTAGCATTTTTACATCCATTTATGGTGTACATCTGATAAAACTTTTTGGGCAGCATTTGAAAGTTCCATCAATGAATATTTCTGTTATATCATTGCACATACATTCCAAATTCACATGCCTTGAAAAAATAATTATACCGCTTTCAATGTCATTCACAAAAGATCCATCTTAAATGTATCAGATCTTACTTGTTCAACTTAAATTGGCGCAAATGAAAATAATAATATTTTCAAAAGTGGCACAAATGTCATGCAACTGTTGCTTCAATGATCAAACCATTTATTTTTTTTTAACTTTCTTATGGTTTTCAAAGTATGTTTAAACTTTACCAGTATCAAGTAAACTTAGTGCTGATTCTGTCTGGACATCATCTTCAAAATCTCCTTCACCAAACCCATTAGGCATGCCATTCATCTTTATATTTTGTTTTACCATATTCTTTAACATAGGATCCACCATGAGAGAATGGTTCATATCTCCACTACCTTGGACACTATCGTTATCTGTATGAATAATTAATGACTGTTTTCAAAATTAGGAAGATATTATGTGTTTGCAAATGATGCAATAATCGTTAAGATGGAGTCTGATCTAAACAGCTGAATTCTCATCCATACTTAACAAGAAATGCACAATTTTCTACAGTTCCATTTTTTCCACAGTTTGTAATATTTCCTCAATTATTCTCTAATGGATTCACTCCCTAATCACCAGTATCTGCTGAGAATATTCTCGTTTTCATAGTGACAATAGAATTTTCTTTTATATTAAAAAGGTCCAAAATTAAAAAGTCTGGCATTTCCTCATGATCAATGGAGAAAAAAATTCTTTGCATACAATCAAACAAAGTTATGGTAATTTTCTCTTGACTCTTGGTAAACAAGGCTTCATGTTTTAACACTGGCTGCATTTTTCAGAAAATTAAAAATATATAATTTAGAGAAATCAGATTTCAAAATTCAGAAATCCTTCATTTTCAAAGACTTTGTTACTATTTATATGTCAAAATTTCAACTCAATGAATATCAATTATCATTTTCAAAAGGAATAGAAATGGTGCTTTTGTTACCAAGTGTATACCCCCTACTGAGCATGCACACCATTATATACATGTAGTCCCAAACTGCAAATGAAATCTGATTATCCCGTAAACTACAAAAGTTTGATATACTAGTGAAATTCTTTAAAAACATACCTATTTCTAGATCAGCCTGAATCACACTGCTGTTGGTTTTACCATTCATCTGATGATACTAGAGAAATTCTTTATAAACATACCTATTTCTAGATCAGTCTGAATAACACTGCTGTTGGTTTTATCATTCATCTGATGATACTAGTGAAATTCTTTATAAACATACCTATTTCTAGATCAGCCCGAATAATACTGCTGTTGGTTTTACCATTCATCTGATGATACTATTGAAATTCTTTATAAACATACCTATTTCTAGATCAGCCTGAATAATACTGCTATTGGTTTTACCATTCATCTGATGGTACTATTGAAATTTTTTATAAACATAGCTATTTCTAGATCAGCCTGAATAACACTGCTGTTGGTTTTACCATTCATCTGATGATACTAGTGAAATTCTTTATAAACATACCTATTTCTAGATCAGCCCGAATAATACTGCTGTTGGTTTTACCATTCATCTGATGATACTATTGAAATTCTTTATAAACATACCTATTTCTAGATCAGCCCGAATAATACTGCTGTTGGTTTTACCATTCATCTGATGATACTATTGAAATTCTTTATAAACATACCTATTTCTAGATCAGCCTGAATAATACTGCTATTGGTTTTACCATTCATCTGATGGTACTATTGAAATTTTTTATAAACATAGCTATTTCTAGATCAGCCTGAATAACACTGCTGTTGGTTTTACCATTCATCTGATGATACTAGTGAAATTCTTTATAAACATACCTATTTCTAGATCAGCCTGAATCACACTGCTGTTGGTTTTACCATTCATCTGATGATACTAGTGAAATTCTTTATAAACATACCTATTTCTAGATCAGCCTGGATAAAACACTGCTGTTGGTTTCATCATTCATCTGATGGTACTAGTGAAATTCTTTATAAACATACCTATTTTTAGATCAGCCTACTGCTGTTGGTTTTACCATTCATCTGATGATACATAGCTATTTCTAGATCAGCCTGAACAACACTGCTGTTGGTTCTACCATTCATCTGAAGGTACTAGTGAAATTCTTTATAAACATACCTATTTCTAGATCAGCCCGAATAATACTGCTGTTGGTTTTACCATTCATCTGATGATACATACCTATTTCTAGATTAGCCTGAACAACACTGCTGTTGGTTTTACCATTCATCTGATGATACATACCTATTTCTAGATCAGCCTGAACCACACTGCTGTTGGTTTTACCATTCATCTGATGATACATACCTATTTCTAGATTAGCCTGAACCACACTGCTGTTGGTTTTACCATTCATCTGATGATACATACCTATTTCTAGATCAGCCTGAACCACACTGCTGTTGGTTTTACCATTCATCTGATGATACATACCTATTTCTAGATTAGCCTGAATCACACTGCTGTTGGTTTTACCATTCATCTGATGTTACATACCTATTTCTAGATTAGCCTGAACCACACTGCTGTTGGTTTTACCATTCATCCGTTGATATTTATGTTGTTCATCTTCAAATGGTGATTTCTCATCAATCAGTTCATAAAATGATCCAATAGTTTCCATAAAATCTCTCACTGGTTTCTCTTGTGGCATGGCCTCAACAATCTATAAAATACACATAAATGTGAATCAAAAATGCTTACATGTATGTTGAGAAAAAGTGTATAAATCGTTTACTTTAAAGTAAAATTATCATTTTTCCTTTCTTTGTCATCCATTACCAAATAAGGATGGCAAAAGGCTGTTTTTTTACACATCTAAGAGAAATCCCATTTGTTAGTTTTGTTGAAACATATTTCTTTTTCTCCCCACACTGCTCGGCTAGGTGCTTAAATTGATTTGATTCTCACATAGAATCAAATTTTCTTGGTTGATACCCCAAACTTACTCTGTGACTTATCCTCTGACTTGTCAGAAATTGATATGAATTCTTTCGTAACAATTTTGCTGCACAAGGCCTAAGTGCTGAGGAGCAAATTAAAAATGTCAAAATGATGAAAAGGGTAAAGCAAAAACCATCAAAGGACAGTTCTAGATCTGTACATGACGGATTTTCTCCTTAGTTTTACCAAAATTTAACATTTTTGTTACATCAAATTTAAAATGTGGTTTGTTAATAGTACCAATGGATGCAGTAGAGAACAATATTTTTCCTACTATAAAATGGAATGTCATCAAAAGGACAAAGTCCAGTTGGTTTGTAATTTACATTATGACATTATAACGGGCAATTTACAATAGTATCCAAGTAAAGAAAATCTGGTAAATCACATGTGAAAAGAACAGCCGGTATTTCACTCTAGGTGACCTCACAATAGATATAAAAAACATACTCTGTTTTATCTAAATTTATTTCTGCTTTAATGCTAGATTCTGTACAATGTAACAAAATCTTTAACTAATCACTGAACTGAAATACCAGAAATAAACAAACAACTTATGACTAAACTACAGCTTTAAATAACTCGCGTGCTGTGCACAGTGGTGATTAACTGCCTAGTTCGGTCACGTGTTGTTTATTTCTGGTATTTGAATTCAGCGATTAGTTATACTATAAATATTTCTCTACTGTAAATACATGTAGCTGAATCTTCAATTCTAACATGCTTACTTAAATTCACATGCTGAGAATCTGATAAACTAACTTACTATCCCTCCCTTAATTTTCAGTTTTAACATACTAGCTAAAGCTCATTTCTGGAAAACACAAAATTTGTTAACATTAGGAAATATCTAGTCTGATATCAATACATGGAGTATAATTCTCTGAAATTTAACAAATTCTTCAATGGTGTAAAATTCATCTTCGAAGGAAGGTAAATTCTGATGATGGTAAAAATAAATTAAGTTTGTAATTCTAGTTATCTTGTAAAATAATAACATACTCTTGAACCTTGAAGTCCAAAGTGATGAAATAATTTCTCCATTGAAATTTTATCTTTTGGATTACACTAATTTTCTACTTCCAAGGTGGATCTTATTTTTACCATATAGAAATTGCTGATATGATTTATTATTCATGTAGAAGAGACGTCAGCATTGCCAAATTGCATATTAAAATGCCAAAACCAAAATATCTAATAAGTTAACAAAGTTGGTAACTTTAGAGTTAATGAAAACGGTAATAATTAATGAATCTGGTAATGTTAATGAGTTCTGAGTCTTCCAGAACTGAGCTTACATGTTGAGAATCTGATATCTTACTATAACGTACCATAATCCAGTCACAAAAGAGAAAGAATCTACATGTAGTATACAACAAAAGAATGATTATAAGAGCAAGACAGACTTCTATCCATTGTTTTTCATAAATATCTTTAAAAAGTAAAATTAACACTACTTTTGAAATTTACGGGAACATGTCTTGAATGGCTGCATATGCATGTAAGATTGAAATTGTTCCAAATGTTTATATTTTACTGGTGTGATTTATTCAATGTATCACACTGAGCTGCCAGGCCACTTTGTACAGTTCTAACATCTAGGAGGGAACAATCACTTTTTTCAGAAAGGTTTCAATGTTTTTCAGGAAGGTAATAAAATGCTCCGCTGGGCGCAGCTAGATACGACCGCAGATGTCGAACCCTGAATAGTTGGGGCAATTATGAACACAACATTCAAGCTTGATACAATACTGAATTTGGATTGTGAATAAATATTTGACACAGCATAGGTTTCTGACACAGAATGAATGTTGTCTAAGAACTTAAAAATTTTTAATTTACCTATTCAAACCATATCAGTATTTTTTGTTTTTATATATAAATCAGAAATAACCAATTTAAAATTGGGCACACATATCAATTTCTTGCTATTGCGCAATACTGTGCAATTGAAAATTTCTTCAAATATTTGACACATAATAGGTTTCTGACACAGAATAACTGAAACCAAAGAACTTAGAATTGGTCATATGATTTCAATTTATATTCAATTTTTTGCTTCTTGTGCAATACAATATGCTGTGGAGAATTGCCCCCCCCCCCCAAAAAAAAAAAAAAAAAATTTACCCCTTTTTTAGCTTTTGTGCAATACACTATGAAGTTGCACATTGACTCCCCCTCCCAAAAAAAAAAAAACAACAAAAAACAATAAAATTTATTGTAACCCCCCCTTTTTTGCTAAAAAAAATTTGAAATTTCCTTTTTAATTTATGAATTATGAAATGAGAAAAAAATTGCCCCCTCCCCAATTTCTCATTCCCCCCCCTAAATTTTGTTTTCACCCCCCCCCCCCCCCCCCCCCCCCCCATTTCTCTTGATACTTTGCAACCATAACAGCCCATTTAAATACACCATAACGTATTAAAATAGAAAATGACATCATAGTCATGGATGGCAAATTTTAAATATGCATAATTTAAAAGCAGTTTAGATGAGATAAACAAAAAAGCTTCATCAGCACATATTCAAAATTTGAGATAAAAAAAAGAGTTATCCCTCTTTGTACATATTTTTATAATCATGTTGTCATATTTGCTCTAAGTCATATTTAATTGTTAGCAGTAGTATGTATGTTAGTATCATATAATTTTAAAATTTCTGATTTGTAAGTTTATTCAATATATATGTTTGGATTGAAGTCATTGTTGGGTGTTACTGAAGTTATCCTTTAATTGTAATGTAAATAATGTAAATTGGTTTAAATTATACTGATTCTTGCTATTGCACAATACTGTGTAATTGAAAATTTCTTGAAATATTTGACACATAATAGGTTTCTAAAACAGAATAACTGAAATAAAGAACTTAGAATTGGTCATATGATTTGAATTTATATTCAATTTTTGAATTCTTGTGCGATACAATATGCTGTGGAGAATTGCCCCCACCCCCCAAAAAAAATAATTTACCCCTTTTTTAGCTTTAATTTTGGACCCCGATTTGGACCAACTTGAAAACTGGGCCCATAATAAAAAAACTAAGTACATGTTTAGATTCAGCATATCAAAGAACCCCAAGAATTCAATTTTTGTTAAAATCAAACTAAGTTTAATTTTGGACCCTTTGGACCTTAATGTAGACCAATTTGAAAACGGGACCAAAAATTAAGAATCTAAATGCACGGTTAGATTCGGCATATCAAAGAACCCCAATAGTTCAATTTTCGATGAAATCAAACAAAGTTTAATTTTGGACCCCGATTTGGACCAACTTGAAAACTGGGCCCATAATAAAAAAAACTAAGTACATGTTTAGATTCAGCATATCAAAGAACCCCAAGAATTCAATTTTTGTTAAAATCAAACTAAGTTTAATTTTGGACCCTTTGGACCTTAATGTAGACCAATTTGAAAACGGGACCAAAAATTAAGAATCTAAATGCACGGTTAGATTCGGCATATCAAAGAACCCCAATAGTTCAATTTTCGATGAAATCAAACAAAGTTTAATTTTGGACCCTTTTGGCCCCTAATTCCTAAACTGTTGGGACCAAAACTCCAAAAATCAATCCCAACCTTCCTTTTGTGGTCATAAACCTTGTGTTTAAATTTCATAGATTTCTATTTACTTATACTAAAGTTATTGTGCAAAAACCAAGACAAATGCTTATTTGGGCCTTTTTTAGCCCCTAATTCCTAAACTGTTGGGACCAAAACTCCCAAAAACAATCCCAACCTTCCTTTTGTGGTCATAAACCTTGTGTTAAAATTTCATAGATTTCTATTTACTTATACTAGAGTTATTGTGCGAAAACCAAGAAAAATGCTTATTGGGCCCTTTTTTGGCCCCTGATTCTTAAACTGTTGGGACCAAAACTCCCAAAATCAATCCCAACCTTCCTTTTGTGGTCATAAACCTTGTGTTTAAATTTCATAGATTTCTATTAACTTATACTAAAGTTATAGTGCGAAAACCAAATGTCTACAGACTCCGACGGACGACGACGACGACGACGCCAACGTCATACCAATATACGACCACAAAAATTTTGCGGTCGTATAATAAAAATTGCTAAAATCTTTAAAGAAATTTACATTAAATGTTTTTATTTGTTGATGTGAATCATCAATGACGAGATTGTTATCACAGTAAGCCATATTTAAACAATGCAGTTTCTTTAATTTCGTTTCACTCCCACCAATATTACTTACAAATACTTACAAATACGCAATAGGAGCATCTGTTTCAATGATCAAAATATGAAACCATTTTTGAAACGAAACATGTTCAAAGCAAGACAAAAAAACGTAAGAAAATTGAGAAAATCATAAAGTCTGGTTTTCTTGTTGAAAATCAGGAAGATTTCACAAAAAACGGAAAAATGGAAGAGTTGGCAGCTCTATAAAATCACATAAAAAAATACATACTATCTGTCTAAAGTTTAAATAAACCTTTAAGTATAAAATTCTTTCAAAACCAAAACTTCATACATGTACTAAATGACCAGAAATTTGGTGGTATGGTATTAAAGGATGGTTTTCCATAAAGGGGGGGGGGGGGGAGTCTAAAATTACTGGGATGTAAATTTAAATGGAATAGCCCTTATCAACTTGGTATGGTGTTAGATTGTTTTCCATAAGAGGGGGGGGGAGTCTAAAATTACTGGGATGTAAATTTAAATGGAATAGCCCTTATCAAATTAATAAACCCTTAGAAAATACATAGTATTGACACCTGAACTGGTACTTAGAATGTATTAAATGATATAAGTGTGCACTCATGTATCCCATTCGACAGTTGGGTACCAGACTGCTACAGGAAAAGATTAGTACTAGCGTGAATAAAAAGCTGATTTAGGCAATAAACTGCTGAAGCTGTAAAAATTTAAATGTCAGTTAGTTTGAGAAAGCTGTCCGTACCATTTTTTCTTTTTCACCCATAGTTTTCCACTTGTCTGTGGACATATCTATACTCTGTAAAGTAAAAAATAAAGTTCTCAATGAACTTGTTTTAGTTACTTCAAAGAATCAATTTTCATCAACTCAAACTGAACTGGTAGATTGGTAACTTTAAAGCATTCTTAATATACCAAGGCAAAGACAGGGAATATATCATCATGCAATATTCCATGTACTGAAAACCATGGATGCATTAACTGAAAACTCTAGATAGATCTACCATCAACTATTTCAATATTTACATGTAATTTTTTTTAACATCTACATTATAAATAATACGTTCAATATCCCAATTTGTTTTCTTCAGTTGAAAGTTTTTCTAACTGGATCTGAATAAAATTTTACGAATTAATTAAACTTATTATCTAGTGAGGTAATGATTGGATTTTTTTTTATAACACTCCTGTTTTCAGACTTGCACTTGCCAAAGGCCAATACAGCTCTTTCAACCCAACTTTCCAATTTTGTCTGTTATAAAACCAAAAGTAAAAATTTCAGTCAGAAATAAAGTAACTTTAGTAAAAAAAAGACAGCAGGTATCATGCAAACAAAAACAACCAAATAAAACAAAGGTACATGTATAAATATTTAGCCATAGGTATAGTAAATATACTGATCAGTCTCATATCTAGTTCAGTTATATTTTTAAACAAACGGATGAATGAAATTTTTTAGCATAATCTTTTCAAAAATAACTATTAATCGGCATCAATCATGCTATCCCAAACCCGCAATAAAAATTTTTCTCTATTGTGCAAACAAATATTCTCTATTTACATGGCTTTTTATTATACCTAATTTTTTACAAGATCATTTAAAACATTTGTGTCGGTCGTTTACCTTTTTCAGCTGTTCAACATAGAGATCCATGGCTTTTTCTTTTGACATTTCTCCAAGTTTACTCCAAGCATCCCTATAAAATGTGTTGTAAATAGTAGTTTCCTTCTACTGCACATTTGTTACATGATCTACTCTAGCGAAGACATTTTGCTCAAATTGGCACTTAGGTGAATGTTGAGCTTGAAAAATGAGGTGTTTAAGAAATCCCTGTGACTTCAACATGTTCAAGATGAAGAAGTGCAATAAAAGTGATATTCATTGCTTATCATCTTATCGTATCTAAGCTTGCTGGCTCATATGGCAGGCGTATAACGAAATTATAGATAGCAGAATAAAAAAAAATGTAGAAAGTGTCAATTAAACAGAACACTTTAGTACAGTCCCCATATTATCAGTGACAGCTGAAGATAATCATGATAATACTGTAAATTTTAAAATTATTGTATCTACTTATCATTGTGAATCATCCAACAATCGAGAATAATACAGAAATTGATTAATACAATTCCTATAAATGTTGGCTGGCAATAGTACATTACAAGCAAATATAAAAATGTTTAATTATTAAAATCTTCAACATGTTCCTTTTTCAAATTAATAAAAACATGGCATAAATTTATGAATTTACAGTATACCATTTTTTCTTGGCCACAATATCCCAACTCCATGGTTTTGCTTTAGTACATGTTCCCTCTGTAGCTTGTTTAAATAAACCATAGAAAGTTAACATCATGTCATAGGACGGCTGGAACGGACCTGTAAAACAGAAATATCAAGTATTATTTTATGATATAGCTTTATCGGAAGCCATATTGCTATAAGTAATAATGAAACTATAATGGACAAATCTGGTTGGCAAAAAAACACAAATACAAAATAAACACATCCCTAAAATGTTTTTTAACATCCACTATATTATAGACAACTAGTGATGGGAATAGGACAGAATCTCATAATCGATCATCGGTTACCTTTAAATAACTAATAATTGATTTAATTGGCATAAAACCGAATGGCCAATTCATATACTTGCCATTTGTTCAGTATAGAACTCAAAACAGTATGCTTATTATCAGGGCTTCGGAATTCTCATTTCTCACTTCCCGGGCCAAGTAAAAAAATCGTCAGGAAAGTAAAACTACCCGTCAGGCAAGTAAATTGCCGGTACATAGTACAATCCAGTGCGATGTTTTATTGTTTGACGAAGTCGGTGATTGGACGAATCTAAAATTTTAGAAACTGGTATCCCGAAGGTTAGCTTGTTTTTTCCTTGCATTTAGCAGTAATCAAGTATAATGAAAAAATTCGAACTTTGACAACGATAATGTTTAATAAATACATGTAAGTCCCCAGTCATGAGCTTGCACAAATATTTCGTTTCTGAATCAAAGAAACAGAAAGTAGTTGACGTTAAGAGTAATGATGTTTTTCAGACTTTAAAAAGAAATTTTAAAAACGGGAAAGTGAATTATGGTGCGGAAAAGTAAAATTTTAATACAACTTCCCGTGGGCCAGATAATTTTCAAAAAAATTTCAAAGCCCTGGCTTAGACGCATTTACATTAAATTATATTAATCAAATTAGCTATAAATCGTGAATAAAATATCATGACATGCAAAGAGCATACAAAATACTAGTTTTTAGTTTAAAAACACTTTATACATATGTCATTACCCAAAGTAAAAGTGAAATTATCGATAAATATGTATTTTTAATCAAGCGCTTGAATTTCCCTATACAATCAACTAATTTTCGATTATAATCGATCAGCGGGACACCACTTTAGAAAACTATATGCAATCGAAACCATGCTACAATATCCAGTTTCTAATATTAGACCATGTTTTCTAGAAATCTTAACCCAAAATGTCAGGAAAAACAACAATGGTTTAAACTAAAGGGTAGTCTGAGTTACTGAAGCTTTAAAGAACAGATCTATCTCGGATGGGTATATAAAGTTAGTCACATGTACTCAACATAGATATTTAAGCTGTACAAGTGTATAATTGCCTAAAACCTAGCTAATTATGTGACTGTGATATGATATATAAATTATACCTTTAGGCAATTAACCCCATGTAGGGAAACAGGTAAAGTTGTTTATTGCAAGAATAATCAATATGATTTGGGTATACTGTAATACATTTATTAGGCCTCATAGCTAACCCAATTTTCTTTTTCCAAATAATCCCAAAAAATGGCTATGCTAAGTGCAGTGTGATACGACCGCAATATGTCAACAGGTAAAGAATTTATGGCCCCTTATATCTTGAAATCGGTAAGAGATCGGCTTTTTCACAGTATTTTACACAGGAGTGCAACAAATCTGATGAAAAATACAAGCCTAAATTTCTTTATGTAATATTATTTTTTTGAAAGAGTGGTACTCGAAGCTTCAAATTCCAAGAGATCTTTGTGTAATCTTTTACAATTTTTTAATAATTACCCGGTACAAAAATAGATTATAGATTAATATTAAATACCATTAACTGGACGTTATATGTTGAAAATGTAGATTTAAAATGATAAATCTAGCTTTTAAAGGCTCAATTCAATACACAGAATTTGTACATGTACATGAATAATGAATATGTCTATTGTTTTGTAATATTTGTTACAATTTTCTTCCTTTATACCTTGTATTTTGGTTGCAAAATAAAACTGTATACATGTTTTCCATTTTAAATATAAATAAGAAACTTTTTATGCTATTTTTGTAACTTTTCCTTCAATTGGTGGCCATTGCAGCAGCAATCAGCAGTTTACTTGGTCGAGTTACATGAAATCTCAAAATTTTACATTTCAATAGAAGCGCCGCGGACACTACATATGATTGTCCTAATTATTGCGATAATTGAAGCAGAAACATATGTATATTAGTCAACATTTGAAATTCACAGAGGGTAGCTTTACTTTTGAATGGATTGTGTTCAACCGCATTAACCTATCACAGTATAACTGTTATAGTTCTTACAGATATACCTCTTGTGTTATATTTAAAAAACAATTTCTGTTCCTGGTTAAAACATTTACGAACAAGTGGCTAAAGTGCGAGTTGCAGATTCAATCACCCAAATTAGGGTATACCATTATACCCAAATTGAAGTTCAGAATGCCAATTGAGGGTTGCTCCCAATCCGTTAAAGAAGGAAGCACAGTAGTGTAGATAACCACTAAACCAGTAATCTCCTCTGGGATTCTGTGTCTGGAGCTATTTTTCTGACTTGGCCGCCCATCAGATCCCTTATCAACCACTAATAACTCTATTCGGGAAAATCAAAAGTGGACCCCCACTCACATTCGGCACTTGGAATGGTTTGAATTTCATGGCAGTGCTAAACAGGTAAGTCTCCATAAGCAGACATATTTTACTTATAAATCAAATCTTTAAAATTCTTTTTTCCTAATCAAAGGGGCCATAAAGAGCATGTAAATCAACATAAATCATAAAAGTCAAGCATACACAGCCCAAACATACACTTTGTACATATGCCATACAAACAACCATTCACATTGATTTCTTATGATTTAAGATCATTCAAGTAAAACACACACACAAAAAAAAAACAATAAACCAAGGAGAGAGACACAGGAAAATATTCTCTAAACTTATTATCTTCAGGTTTGAATACTTTTGAAATAAATTTTCTAAAAATAAATTTCATACTGTGTCATAAATGGGACATTTAAGTATAAAATGCAATTCATTTTCTATTAAGTTAAGAGAATAGTGTTGACAGAGTCTTTTACATCTATCCAAGAGCTCATATTTGCCACAGCTGATCACAGCTATTCAGTTTTCGCTCATGTCGTCCAAATTCCATCCTTAAATTGTGGTTACTCAACCTAGAGTTTGTTATAATTCTTCTGTTGTTAATGTAAATAGTGGTTAATATATCAGAGTAAGATTTCCTTACTCAAATTTATGTGTTTTATTTGTTTTGCTTTATAAAACGGGGGATGTTGGAGATATGTTTCGTGGCAAGATACTGTAGAACTGAGCATGGGTTAAAAACTGCCGAATTCAACATTATTTTACTAACTGTACATGCACATTTTTACAATCATCTGATTGTGTTTTGAATCAATTCTTTGAATACAGAGAATGTTATATTTTTGTTTCCTATATGGGTACAATTCAGGGCTCACCACACTCCAAAATTTTAGGGAGAAGTGAGGGCCTGACAGGGAGACTTGATAGAGAAGTCATGAATCATTGCAATGTTTTTATGCCTTCACACATATATATGTGCATTTTGAACCCTCATTTAAGTTTTTACTTTATTCCATGTCATACTGTTGTTTGAATTATATGATAGAGGCAATAAATTATCATAATTTTAATTTTGCCTATGGTGTACTAGCTACATGTAAATAAAATGAGATGAAATAGGAACTGTGTTAGAGAAAGGGAGGTTCCAGATTCTGTTTTTATTAAAAAAATTTTATCTTATTTTTAATTTTTCCCTACAAAAAATAGTGTATTTTAAGATCGTATTATAGAATTATTTAAAAAATGTTAAAAATTGAGATTTGGATAGGTGCAAGATGACAGTGACATGTATTTGTTTGTCTATTGAAAGGTACATGTAGCTGAAAATTTCTGAGATGTTTAGCTAAAAATATCTTAAGTGTTATTTTTTTCATTCTTTATTTCTTTCCATTTTTCTTTAATCTTTTTACAAAATTATTCTTTATTTATAATAGGGGCATTATTCTGTATTCTTTTCACCCCATCAAATTACCGGTACCCTCACCAAAAGTCTAAGACATTTTAATGCCCATATGGTGAATCCTTTCATTCCTTTTATCTGTTATATTTTGTTTAGTTTACAATTATCTCTTTCAAATCAATTCTTTATTGTTAAAATATTGCATGTTGTCAGTTAACACCTAACTGTGAAGTAATTACACAAAGGGAGACAAATCAAATTTAAAAGGCAAATTATCTCCCTTCTTTCTAATAAAATGACAGACTGATGAGTTATTTTCACTTCCAGCTTTGTAGAATTACCGATGTTGTTACAAAAACAAAGTTTTTGATCATTTTATCACAAGATTGTTCTTTACCCTATGACAATTTAACAAAAATCTAAAACAAGAACCGAGACAAGTCAGAAATGATTATATCTATGATAATTGAACAGTTTACATCAGGCTAACAAACACAGCAGGTGTTTCAACAGTAAACAAACACATAATAAATAATTTGAACGTGCTGAGATCGTTTACACTTGACTGCTCAATTGATCAACCCCCTCTGAGGACAATTCAATTGATACACTAAGGTATTTATATTATCCAAATTTTTATTATATAATTTTGTTAGTCATGAAATTAAATATGCATGCTTTTTAACACCTTTAAAAGGTGTTTAATAGCATTATATCATAAAATTTCCAATCTGCAAAGAATGAGATATCACTTCCAGTTTCACATCAACAAACACATGTGGAACAATCAATGTTTTATTAGGCTTGCCATCAAAATAAAGGTAATTTCAGATGATGAACGTGAACTGAAATTAAAACTATTTCATCAAAAATACTTAGAATAAAAGAACAATCGCTTCAAAAAGGGGGAGGGTGACTTGTGAACAAATTTTGAGACTGGCGACAAGAATGATGTTTTGGCTATTTTTTTGGCGACAAGTTTTTGAATGCCAGCGCAACCCCTGTTTATTGTCAACATAAGATAACTAACAATGATATACATGTATAAGACTAAGAGTAGACAACATTTGGCATCCAAAGAGGGTGGCTTTAACTTTAATTGGATTAAATACACACACAGTAATCTACTACAGTGCAAGTGATATAATTATAACACATGTCAGATATACATAATACAAGCGGTTTTATATTTAACAAATAATTTCTGTTCGTGAGTAAAACAGTTTTGAATGTGAACAAGTTTTCACCCAAATACCCCAATTGGGGTATACCATTATACTCCAATTGGGGTATTATATCCCAATTTGCCTTATTTGGGGTTATTCCCGACCTAACTGAGTAGTCAGATTTCTATAGTAAACTGCTAAAAAATAAAAGAGTGTTTTTAATGACTTTATTACTTGGCAATCACGTGATTGCCAAGTATATTGGTTGGTTAGGTTTTCTTTCAATCGAGTGTTTGAAAGAACTGCAAGGAATATCAGCAAACAAAAAATATGTTCATCTATCATTATTATGGAACTAAAATTAAATCTAGTCTAAATCGCGAACTGTTCACTTTTTGTTTCGGTTATTTTCAATGTCTTCTGTTAGTTATTTTTATTTCTTTTCTGTAATGTAAGCGGCTGTACTATAAATAAGCGACTATTCCATTCTATTTATAATTTATAGTGTATTTCTACTGTTGTATATTAAATGGATAAAAGTCATCTGCTAAACGCATAATCATGATAACAGACACAGTTGTAATTATCAGGTTGACCTAGTTGTCAGCAGCTGGGAAAAATAAACTGATGAAGTCATAACTTTATAAAAAAAAATGTATAAGACTAAGAGTAGACAACATTTGGCATCCAAAGAGGGTGGCTTTAACTTTAATTGGATTAAATACACACACAGTAATCTACTACAGTGCAATGACATGTCAGATATACATAATACAAGCGATTTTATATTTAACAAATAATTTCCGTTCGTGAGTAAAACAGTTTTGAATGTGTGCAAGTTTTCACCCAAATATCCCAATTGGGGTATACCATTATACTCCAATTGGGGTATTATATCCCAATTTGCCTTATTTGGGGTTATTCCCAACCTAACTGAGTAGTCAGATTTCTACAATAAACTGCTAAAAAATAAAAGAGTGTTTTTAATGACTTTATTACTTGGCAATCACGTGATTGCCAAGTATATTGGTTGGTTACGTTTTCTTTCAATCGAGTGTTTGAAAGAACTGCAAGGAATATCAGCAAACAAAACATATGTTCATCTATCATTATTATTGAACTAAAATTAAATCTAGTCTAAATCGCGAACTGTTCACTTTTTGTTTCGGTTATTTTCAATGTCTTCCGTTAGTTATTTTTATTTCTTTTATGTAATGTAAGCGGCTGTACCATAAATAAGTGACTATTCCATTCTATTTATAATTTATAGTGTATTTCTACTGTTGTATATTAAATGGATAAAAGTCGTCTGCAAACCGATAATCAGGATAACAGACACAGTTGTAATTATCAGGTTGACCTAGTTGTCAGCAGCTGGGAAAAATAAACTGATGAAGTCATAACTTTATAAAAAAAAAATTAAAAAAACAAACAAAAAACAAAGAAAAAAAACTGAAATTAACCATAACGTAGTACTTATAGTAAACTTTTAGGTAGCTGTTAACTGCATATCGAATGTGCATGTTGCTATAACAAACATTTTAATTTCCAATATGCTATTTCACTGAACTAAGCGACTGATCTATTTATAGCTGGGTTTCTACAATAACACTTATTGTGTATTTCAAAATACATCACACAAACAGATAGAGTGATTGTCAAGTATCGTGCTACGCACGACCTTTCATTTTAATGTGAGGTTGTCCAGACTAAGTTAAACGTTTCAAATACGTCATTCCTTCATATATATTTGATTACTTATTGTTTGTTCATACCATCTTTTGGTAAACTGTGAATAACCTGAACTGCTGCGTCAAATCGTTCTTTAGATTTGGTCGCCATTTTGGATAGTCACGTGATTTGTCCGACAGAATAATCAGGTGCTTTCAAAGCTTCCGCGTTTCATTTATTTCCCGCTTCAATTCAAAAACTTAAGCACGTGTTCCCAGGCACGTGTTAAAGGATTTTACCAACGGTTGCTTTCATCGCAATAATATACAACCTTTTAAAACCCAATTAACGATGAAGGGTGGACGCAGTTTAGAGTGAGAGAAGTTTTTGATTTATTAATGAGGAGGGGGCGGCCTTGTCAGAAGTAAGCAAGGATCCTTGAAGCCCAGGGGGCAAGGACCGTATAACTAACATAATATATAATCTAATATACGTCCTTGCAGGGGGGTAACTCTGGATGTTTGACGGGGGTTTGTGGAAATGGCCTAATAAAAGGTACCCGAGCAAATACTAGAATACCTGTCAATAATATACCGGAAAAAATAAAAATCATGAAAAACACCACCCAAATTTTCCGGCACATGTATCCCCGGATAGGTTTATATAGAGAGTTAACCCCCCCCCCCCCCACCCCCCATACCGGGCCTTGAAGTAAGTGGTACGGGATTTATTTGTTTTTTTGCGCTTAAACGATAAATGAATATTATGATACAGACTAACTGTGCCCCCTTGCTTTGATTACAGATAAAGATAATTTTATTGACCAATTTGTGGCCCCGAGGGGCATATTGCTAACATACATAAGAAAGAAGTTCCAAATCATAGAATACATACAAAATACATAGACAATCATATCAAACAATAACAACCATGACAACTATACAATAGATTAAAATAGAATTTCGATGTTGCAGCTGGGGAGTGTACAATCAAAACAATAAAATATATACCTATAATTTGAATAATTGGTTGTGCTCTTTATTTGAAACATATAATTGTTTGCTTCTTTTTTCAAAGCTAATAAGTATAAATTTACATAAATTATTTAGGATATGACTATCTTCGTTTGTCATAATTACACTAACATTCCAATGCACAAATTGAACGATAACAGCATCAAAAACTTAAATTTAAAGGCCCAAATAATTGAATACATTGAATACATTAGAATTAAATAAGGGCCGGCCGGGTAGCATACAAATTTATAATTGCAATGCAATTACAATGCAGTCATTCCGCGGATCACAAATTTGTTTGTTAAGTTTGGGTTTTACACCGTTTTCAGCACATTTGGCTATTCCGTGGCGGCCAGTTTTTATTGGTGGAGGAAGCTGGAGTACCCGGAGAGAACCACCGACTGTTGGTAGGAAAATTGGAACTCCTTGTCAATTAAGATTGGAGTCGAACACACCCCGCCACAGGTGAGATGTTTGATTTGAAATACTATGTAACTTCTTTCTAATTGTTGTTTACGAGCTGACATAATCAAACTATTTAAGCGGCGTACATTCTAGCCGACACAACTTGACAAAGGGGGAAACAGCTTGGTAATACTGCACACACCATCTTATCTCTCGTATTCGTAATAATTGGAAAGGGTCTAAAAATTCATTCTTTTATTTTTTACTTAAAAAATCCAATTTGCGATTCTCTGTAAGTTGTGATTGTTAAATTTTAGTTGAATATGCAGGAGTATAGCTGCAAAATCCGCTCAAGATCTGAAGCAATTTTCAGTATCGTTCGTATATATATATATATCGAATATTAGTTCGGAACAGTGTGCAAATTTTTCATGTATTTAAATCATGCCCAGTTATATCTCACTAATTCATGTCAATTAGTTATTAAAATATTTCAATATGCAAAGCAATTTAAAATTTGGGGAATGTGATTCGTTGAAATATTTCATCTTTGAATTGTGTGCAATACCCCATTTAGATATATAATATTATGGTTGAAAATCCTGTTCCGAACTAGTATTGGCTATAAATGAGATTCAGTGAGAATAAGTTCAGAGAAGGTTAGGTATTTATATAAATTGAAATATTACAGAGAATCGCATTCTTGGATTTTTTTAAATGAAACACAATAATTAGAATATTTAAAACATTTTCAATTCAGTTTCATGCCATCCTCCCAAGTCAGGGTCACGGTTTTGTATTCACGTTTGTTCCTACAAACGAACCTGGATACAAAATCCTGACTTGGGAGGATGGTGTGATGGATGCGAGGGATGAACAGGTGTGTAAATGGAGTCATACACAGGGGTGGATCCAGAGGGTCGACGAGTGGGGGGGGGGGGGCACAATTTTGAATACTTATCTGCCCTTGTTTTGGTTTTTTGTATTTGTTAATGAAGACTTTACGACTTTCATTGTTGAGGGGAGGGGGGTGTTACAGCATCATATCTTCTTTTTGTTTAACGTCACAGAAGCTTATGTATCTGCCGAAAAATTGAAAGCAATTATTATACTTTTTACTGCTGTTGTCAGGATGTAGAACTTAATATCAGGATCTGGTCCTCCATGGTCTCTGTGCATGATCAGTGATTGTAAGAAAGAAGATAAATACACCTAAGGAGCAAACCAAAAAAACGCAATCCATCATAGCTACACTAACAAACCCGGGAAGACAAATGAACAACCACAAGCACAACAGATAAACACGGAAAACTAAAACACAATGAACAACACGAACCCCTTAAAAACCAGAAATGAAATCAGGTGCTCCGGAAGGGTAAGCAGTTCCTGCTCTATATACGACACCCGTCATGAAGTTCAACAAAGTCATTCCGCCAGCCGGTGGTAGTCATAAATCGGTGGAGGTGCGTTAAATGTTAATTTTACTTTCTTCACTGTAATACATTTCCATCTCATTATCTCTTATCTTTATTATCAGATTTGTTAAAAGTTACATACATGTTAATTTTCACAACTAGGTGTCAATCAACCATTACAATAGATAACATGTTATGGTCACTTTCTTAAAATTTGCCTTTGGTACTAATGACCATGTTCAACGATGTGAAGCTTTGTATTTAGTAATTTTACGTATATTTTTTGTGACCTCAACGTGCCCCCCCCCCCCCCCCCCTTACATCCGCCACTGCATACACACAAATCAAACGGGACATATCTCATCCGGATTCACATTCTCCTAATTTTGAAATTACTCTGAATTTTAAAAAAAAAATAATAACTAATTGACGTGAATTAGAGAATTTAGTGGGCGTGTGATTTGTAAACTTTTAAAACTTAATCATCTAAATATTGAGCAGAACATAATTTGGCATTAATTGGTGTCCGGTTATTTTTCTCCTCACTGAACTTGGTACCTCAGATTTCGCGATAAGGGGGATAGACAATTTGTGTCCCATTTTTGTACATTCCTTAAAAAATGCATATTCTGTAAATTTCTTGAAGATGGAAATTTTTACAAATTACAAAGTATAAGGTGAAATTTTGATGGAGTTATATGTATACATGTCTATTAAAACGGTTGTTCATACTAAAAACAAAATATTTTTTTTAGAACAGACCAGACGTCTTTGTTCTTATGTATTCATTTATATTACCCTCAAATGTTTTCTTTTCTTAAACTATTTTTTTCTTTTTTTCTTTCGATTTTCATTAAGAAAATTAAAATTATGGATCTCCACCAGATGATATTTTACTCATTCGAATCTCCATTCCCCCTTTTCTCTGAAATCTGCCACACACCCCCATTATATATTGACTGTTCCTCTTAACCTTTGACCTTAACAAAGGTATGCATAATTTACAAACGGTTTATTCTAGCCAATCAGATTTCACCAAACGTAGCTGGCATTACGCGGAATATTTTCTGAGGGGTAAACGCACCATCAGAGAAAAAAAATAAAGAAAATTGATTAAAAATCGGAAAAAGGAAGATTTTGTAAACTAAAATGATTGACTGGTGCATTATTAATCCGTCTTTCAGTTGAACAGGTAAGTTTATGAGAACTTAACAGATTTCAAGGAGAATTTTTCATTTATTTACATTGCATTCCATTCTAACAAACAAAAGATCGCGAGAAATTTTGTTCCGAGTAGACCATGTTCATTCATTCATAGAAATGCCGACATATGAATGAAAATTTGCATAGAGGTGGAATGATGGTTTCCAACACTTTCTCATCTTAATATTTTATTTGATATGTTTTTGACACCTGCCTGAAACGAGAAATAAACTTAAATGCACAGTCATCATCATTTTATAAGGTTAAAATTATATGAAATCAACAATCACTGAGTGTCCCTGTCCACGTTGACTAGATAATCTCGATGCTGGAAAATCTGTCATATTTTTGCAATTTTATTGCAAACATTTATTGAATTTAAAAGTTTCGATCTTCATCTTATCTGTATCTTAATTTTAATAGAGAACTTTCATTATACTGACCCAGATATTAAGAGATTTATAAATTATTTTTTAAAAATATTTGTTTATTGCAGTTATCATGTATTTAATGAAATATTTGTTCAAAAGAATGTTTCAGAACGTTTCCTGGTCAATTTTGATGTTTGTTATTTAAGCATTTAAAAACCTTAATTTATTAGTTAATATTTAAAAAGCTTTATTAATATATATATGATATAGGTAAAATATTTAAGAAAAAAGGTCAATCAGAAAAAAGTTTCTTTTTTTAAATTTGAATATTGCTGAATTTTTAAATTTAAGTATTTAATTTGCTTCAATTTTCTAGTATCAAGTACTTCAAACTGAAAGTTCCCTTGTTTCGAAGGTCAGATGTAAGAAACATGTACATGTAGTAAGTGGATATCAGTCCGATGTTTTGTTGCCATGGTAAAAATTAAAGAAAATAAATTAGGAAGCAGATAAAAAGTTGTTGCAATATTAGAATTTGATTAAGATTAAAAACAAAATAAAAAGTTTCATCTTTATCTCTGCAGAATTAACTCCCTTACTTTTTGTATAATGTTCTTGTGGTGATGTTTTAAATTCTCATGTACAATAATCCACATCCGATTGTTTTGCTGTATTAACTGGGTTAACTGTTGACTTTAGCCATAATTAATCCACATTCAACTATTTTACTTTATTAACTATGTTAACAGTTGACTTTAGCCATAATTAATCCACAATCAACCCTTTTACTTTATTAAATTTGATACATGTTGATTGGTGTGATGATATACATCTGACTTATACTTTATTAACTTAGTCAGCTATTGAGTTGAGTCATAATTAATCCAATACAACCATTTAACTTTATTGACTTTGTTAAATGTTGGCTTGAGTCTATCCACATCTGACTCTTATTTTATTAACTTATTAGTTATTTTGTTAACTTCAGTTATAATCATAATCTACATCCGACTCCTTGCTGTGGTACAAATGTAACTTGAGTCACTTTGAATTACTTCGATAAATACATGTATACATTACACGAAGAGAAATATTTGAATTGACCGTTGATAATTAAATACAACACATCAGTTTAAAGATTAGATTCTCATGCATGTGCACCAAAAAATAACTGATGTGGGAGTGTATTATCATTTGTACTAAAAAGAGAGGAAAAAAATGAAACGTAATCTAATCAATTGGCTAATTGATGTGATAATACCATGACCTTGTGAGGCAAATAATAATTTTAAACATTAAGATTTTTGGAATTCAACATGGATATTGTTAATTTTCACGTACATAATGCCTATAAACATTAATTTCACAAAGTAACTAAACAAAAGTGAAATTCAAACTTTTGCAATAAAAAAAGTTTGCTGTAAAGCAGATTCTTTTCAGCCTTGAACACATTTTGGACTTATTTCATGTATTTTTATATATATACGATATACAAATCAAATTTTAGTTAAACAAAAGTGCTGATTGAATTCAATTAAGTTGAACATATATGATGACTAAATCGTTATCCACTTTCAATCAGGATTATAAGTGACACTTGAAAATGCCTAGCTTTCTTTCATATGATACATTTAGTTGTAGTTTACTTATTTAAAGTTTTACATATATTATCACTACATGTATATATATAAAAATGATGTTATATATAATTCATGCAGGAGTTTCTATTTTTATCAGATAAAAAGTCAATAAGAAGGAATGCTTTTTTCACTGCAATGTCTTCACCGTAGCAATGAATATAAATAGAAACTAAGAAAGTGTTACAAATGTACATGTAAGAAAATGTAAGGATATGGAGTAAGCATCCGCACGAAATGAGACCAAATCCAATAGGACTTGAAACGTGGCAAAATTGACCACATCAAGGTCAGATTCATGTACTTCATGAGTTTCAACTTGATCTATTCATTACTTTCTGCCACAAAAATTGTTTCTAAAGAATTATTATGATAAAGCTAGATTCAGACCTCGAGTAGCAAAGAACTTTTAGGTTTTTTTTTATCCTACTTTATGTGCAGAATGGAATTTTCTCTGATATTTTTGTTATTTTTTATTATTGAAACCAATGAGAATCATTTGTGACTTATAGGATCTCCCTAAACAAAGTTAACCATGGGAGATAATAATATAACCGTCCTTTAATTCCTTAAGATGAGAAGGAGATACCGATAATTTCAGTTAGGCCAAATAAAAAATAAAAATGTGTATGTTAGTGGTTCCCTTACCTATTCTAATTTTTTGTTCCTTCCTTACAGTTTTTGTCATAATTTTGCTAAAAAAAATCCTCTGCTAGGGACAAAGTAAAAAATGTAAAAATAATAAAACAAAAAAGTAAACGACCTACATATATTTGTTAAAGTTGTGAAAAGAAAAGGTAAACATGTACATATATAACTTTGGACACTGCTGAAGAACGATTCATGTCCCAATCGAGCGATAACATGTACTTCGCGATCTTTGCAGTTCTTTGTATTTTATCCGTAATGAGGATAAACAAGTTCAGAGATCTCACTCTTTTACTTCATTTTTAGGTGCAAGTTGATCAGGCTTCATCACTGGTCTTATGCACACTGCATGACTACATGTAGTTCTTTTATAGCGTCTCACATGAAAAGGTTGTGAAGAAATTTAACTGTATCCATAATATTTCTAAAATATAAAATATGCTACAAAATATACACACATAATAAAGAAAACAACAATGTACAACCACAAACATACACAAATATACATGTACATGTAAGTTCCTGATCAGACTTCCAACAGGCTGACAAGATCTGTGGTGATAATAAAACAAGTTTATTTTGATAAAAAAATTGAAATGCAGATTTTTTTCCAGCTACCAACATGTAGTACTAGATATGTCTGATGATCACTCATCCATGAAATTGTCATGGTAACCAGTGGGAGAAATGTTAGCAATGTCCAGTCGAAAAGAGCGGTTTGAAAATAACAACTATGAGGTGATATCTGTTATTGGAAATGGGGCTTACGGAACAGTGTATAAAGCAAGAGATAAGGAGGGCCAGGTGGTGGCCATGAAGAAAATCCGAATCCAAAATACGGAGGAGGGAATGCCAATCAGTGCAATACGAGAAATAGCTCTACTGAAACAGTTAGAAAATTATGAACATCCAAATATAGTCAGGTAATTTACCACAAAAGATAATTTCTAGATCTTTAAAAAAAACTGAAAGCGATCAAGTTAAATTTTTTTCATTCAGTTTTGAGATGAAAATGAACATTTCTACTTGACAAAAATGTAAAATAAAAGAAAGCCAGAGTAGATATAATTTGATAAGATTTTACGAATTAATCATACCCCCACTCCAAAAGAGAGGAGTGGGGTGTATACTGGTTTGTACTGTCTATATGTCATAAATGTTTTGGACTTAAAAGTCTTAACAACTTAAGGGCACAGCTAATTAAATTTGATATGAAGGATGAAAATGAGGATTTTTTTAAGGTGGGTATCAATTTTATACTAGAGGGACAGCTGCTTCCAGTATCTACATGTACATGTATATTGCCTTGAATTATTTATTCCCATCAGTTTTATTTAAAAAAGAAATGCAATTTACAAGAAAGTGACTGAAACAAAAATCATTCGAACAATGGAGATAACTCTTTTAATTTGTGTCAAGTTGGTATGACACAATGAGTATTGGGGAAAGTAGAGGTGAATTATGGGATTATAGAAATTAGATATGTTTGTCAACATGTTTTGTAGAAAAAATGTTTAATTTATAGAGTTTTAGTTTCTGGTAGTATTAAATTTTCATGAAATACTACAAACCTATTCGAAATAAAAAAAAATACATGTTTATTCTTTAAGTTAGGAAGACATATTTTGTTAAACTGGCTGCTTGAGATTATTGAATACTTTCATGGATTAATGGAATTAACAAAGATTAATGAAGTCTGCCTTGATGTATTATAACATTTGTGACCAGACATTTGATAATTTGCCATATCTAAAAAGTATTTAAGTGGCTACATGCATTTTTAATGCACATACATGTTATACAATGTACATTTTTGTACATATTGGAAATATGGATGTTTATTTTCTTTTTTCCTTTCATATATTGAATAAAGTAACTTTTATTTGGAGTTTGTTCGTCACCTTGGGTCACTGTTTTAAACATACATACATATTTGTAAATCCACTGACTTTACTAGGAACTCACTCTTGCCAATCATCAACAGTTTACATCTATACATGCTATACACTTTAAATTATAGTTTTGAGAAAAGCAAAGCGATTGGTTATATCAACCGGAAGTCAGTTAATATGTTTTAAAAAAATTTTATATGTGTATTTTCAACATATTATTCGGTAAACAAGGGAATGAAGCATGAAGTAGTTTGTTTTTCAAGGAAAATCCAAAATATACATAAATGGTTAGTACATACATGTAACAGCATGAAAATCTTTTGCAAATTTTAATTTGAAAGATAAAAACATACATGTACATTTAGTAGTTGTAACTTTTCACATTTTCCCAGAAGATAAGCATAAGTTTATCATCTTCTGATTTCCTGCCAATGACAAAAAGAAAAAAAAAACTTGCATGGCTACTTGACAATTTTAGAGGATAGTAAATGCTATATGTATAAGTAATATGACCTTGTCTAACCAATCGCTGAAATACACACTCTTGCTTATCTCCTACATGTGTTTATAAATGCCTCCGCTTTCAGCGTAATTGAGCTTTTCCAAAATGCTTATGCTGGATGAAGCATGGTCATTTCGATGTAGGGTATGATGTGAAACATTATTCTTGCACAAATTCAGAACAATTGGTGGTAGAGAATGAAGAGTTTTATAAGTTTTACTATGAAAGTGGCATGATAAATAAAGAACGGAAGAAAACCTTTACCAGAGTTTTTGTCTGGCAAATCCGGATTGATACAATTTTTTCCTGTAATAAAAATGATATAAGGGTTTTGTTTGTTTGTTGTTTGTGTTACATCCAGTGGCAAATATTTCATTCTTCTTCAGGACGAGAATCAGTTCAACAATTTATCAAGCACAATTCAAATACGGTTAGGATGTCCCCCAAAGGGGAACCAAATTTGACTGCCACTCTAAAAGGGTGATGGTTGGGTAGGGTTGGATAATTGAGCCTTCTGTAGCAGCCATTAGCCTACTCCTTTTTAAAAATTACAGAAGGGATCTTTAGCATGCACGGAGCTTAGCATTCTCCAAACATGTTACCCACTGTAGTCCGAGGTCGGGCTTTCTGTATTATGACCTGACAACCCCCCAACCAGAGAGTCTCCCCTATTCTCCACCTAGGGACACGCTAGCAGCAGCTGTGAGTTGAACTCCCTGGTGATCCATCACAGGTGTATGATAAAGGTAAAAGTCAGTATTTATAATAAACAATATAAAGATAAATTAGCCATAACCAAATAGAAAATATTTGCTTCTTTTCAGCACAAAAATTGAAGCATTAAAATTTGAGGAAGTAAATCATACAAGCTTACAAGTTAAAACTGAAGTGATAAATTAAGTACTAGTATATGTATGTGGACTTTACTGTTGCACATTATAGATCATTGTGATAAATATGCATTTCCGTCTCCTGAAATTAAAAGTCACTGAAAAATATTTGCACATACATGTATTTAACTACAAGCTGAACAAGTACATATTTGCAAAATTTTATTGTAAAATGCACTTATTGTACCAGACAAATATCTGTATGAAAGGGGAGGTAACTCAATTTGATAAGATTATTTTGTAACAGGATATATGACCTACTTAATTAATGGAGACATTTACTGTGGTATAAAACAAGGCCAATTTTTAAAATTATTGTAATTTACTTGGGGCTCATCATAGAAGGAGAAATGGGCCTCAACTCCATTAATGTTATACCAGGACAAAAAGAATAGAAATCAGTTTAAATTCCATGTTAAAAAAGCAGCCATTTGAATGAAGTTATCCTATAGGATCTTGGAAACATTATTTGTGGCATCCTTAAGCCTTATTTTTGTATTGGTATTATTATTATCATTATTTTTTTTGTACCTTAACAAACCCAACGTTTTTTTGTTTTTTTTCCAAAATAGACCATTATTTGATTCCATTGGATATTTTACCTGCCTTTTTTTCCAAATTGTCAGCTCACATTTTTTTCAATATCTTCCTTGTTACATTTCCAAAAGCCCTCCCCTTCAGCACTAAAAAAGGGAAATGTCTTTTCCCTGAAGATTCTAGATTAGGACCTGCTCACCAACATTGATTTTGTAACATTTATTAAAGAAAAATCATTTGTAGATTCTGTTCCCAACCACAAGTATAGAAACAAGCAATGCAGTTATTAAATGAAAGGCTTATTGGTCCTCTGTTCATTGTACTTAATATGTTATACACATATTAAGATCATATTAGAATGTTTTTCCACTCGCCATAAAATGATGAAAAGGAACCAGACTGACCAGGTCACGATTAATTGATGAGATGATCAAACTGACCAGGTCACAGTGCAAGTTCATTAAAATGATATAATGACCCTAGTTAGTATTTGTTATCAAGAAATTACAGCTTGTAAAAATCTTAATCATCAGTGATGTTTTAAGATTACACTATGGCATATATGTAATTACTTGGAGAAAGGTACCAATGGGGGAGTTTTTGAAATTTAAATTGACCATTATAATACTATATATGTATATTAACAATTAACAGTAAAAGTCAATGAATGTTTTATTATAATGTAAATTAAAGAAGTTAATTTGATTTGGTAAATCAAATGCTATTGAATATATTAAAATTTAAATCCTCATTTTAATTATTGCCAGAATCGTTCTGGCTATACAAATGTAAAGAAACTGCCTCTGAAATTAATCTTGCATTTTAGCTGATTTTTTATGCTTGTTGAAAAAGAAGCAGAATTTGTGGACAAGATCTTATCAAACAATAAAGTTCATAAAGGCTGACAACACATGTACATCACTGTCGGTCCAACAGTCCGAGAACTGTTGCCCTGCGACAGACAGTAACTTCATACAAGATAATCATAATCAGTGTTCAAGCTAGCTTAATTAGAATAGAGGGGCGCAGCACCCTGTGCCCTTTCAATGCAACGTTCTGCCTTTTCAGTGCTCCCTTCCGCTTTCTACAAAAAATATAATATAAAATATAGCAAAAGGAGTTTTACAACACACATAAACGATACTGAATTAATTGAAATTGAATTGAAGAGAACAAAGAAACTGATAGAACTAATAAAATGGCATTAGCTAAGTGAATAATTCATATTTTTAAGAAGTTGACGAAATTTTTTGGCCTTTTCAGATCCGAAAACGTGTTAAAAGTGCCCTATATGCTGAATATATGCCCCTCTGCCCTTAAATCCGAGCTGGAACACTGATATTAAAAAATGTTACTTATTTTTATATTTATATATATATTTATAATAGATTTCAAGTGTTACTTGTAAGACCCATGTACAAATGTATATACTTTAAAGATTCTGAAAGGCACAAGAGATTTTTTTTAAATTTCATTTTGATTCTTCATACACATTTATTCCTAAATGGTCTGTATCATCATATATATATACATGTATCATCTCATAAAATACATTTTTAGCTCACCTGACCTCACCGGCGTCGTCGTTAACATTTTACATTTTGAACTTCTTCTAGAGAACCACTGAATGGAATGAAACCAAACATGGCATGAATGTTCCTTATGAGGTGCTGACCAAGTGTTGTTACTTTGTAGCCGATCCATCATCCAAGATGGCCGCCAGCGGGGAACTTAGTTTAACATAGGACCCTATGGGAGATGCATACAAATGACTTCTTTAAGAGAACCACTGAATGGAATGAAACTAAATCTGGCATGAATGTTCCTTATGAGGTGCTGACCAAGTGTTGTTACTTTGTAGCCGATCCATCATCCAAGATGGGCGCCAGAGGGGACTTAGTTTAACATAGGACCCTATGGGAAATTCATACAAATGACTTCTTTTAGAGAACCGTTGAATGGAATGAAACCAAACATGGCATGAATGTTCCTTATGAGGTGCTGACCAAGTGTTGTTACTTTGTAACCGATCCATCATCCAAGATGGCCGCCAGCGTGGAACTTAGTTTAACATAGGACCCTATGGGAAATACATACAAATGACTTCTTTCAGAGAACCACTGAATGGAATGAAACTAAATCTGGCATGAATGTTCCTTATGAGGTGCTGACCAAGTGTTGTTACTTTGTAGCCGATCCATCATCCAAGATGGCCGCCAGCAGGGAACTTAGTTTAACATAGGACCCTATGGGAAATGCATACAAATGACTTCTTTTAGAGAACCGTTGAATGGAATGAAACCAAACATGGCATGAATGTTCCTTATGAGGTGCTGACCAAGTGTTGTTACTTTGTAGCCGATCCATCATCCAAGATGGCCGCCAGCGGGGAACTTAATTTAACATAGGACCCTATGGGAAATACATACAAATGACTTCTTTCAGAGAACCACTGAATGGAATGAAACTAAATCTGGCATGAATGTTCCTTATGAGGTGCTGACCAAGTGTTGTTACTTTGTAGCCGATCCATCATCCAAGATGGCCGCCAGCAGGGAACTTAGTTTAACATAGGACCCTATGGGAAATGCATACAAATGACTTCTTTTAGAGAACCGTTGAATGGAATGAAACCAAACATGGCATGAATGTTCCTTATGAGGTGCTGACCAAGAGTTGTTACTTTGTAGCCGATCCATCATCCAAGATGGCCGCCAGCGGGGAACTTAGTTTAACATAGGACCCTATGGGAAATACATACAAATGACTTTTTTCAGAGAACCACTGAATGGAATGAAACTAAATCTGGCATGAATGTTCCTTATGAGGTGCTGATCAAGTGTTGTTACTTTGTAGCCGATCCATCATCCAAGATGGCCGCCAGCAGGGAACTTAGTTTAACATAGGACCCTATGGGAAATGCATACAAATGACTTCTTTTAGAGAACCGTTGAATGGAATGAAACCCAACATGGCATGAATGTTCCTTATGAGGTGCTGACCAAGTGTTGTTACTTTGTAGCCGATCCATCATCCAAGATGGCCGCCAGCGGGGAACTTAATTTAACATAGGACCCTATGGGAAATACATACAAATGACTTCTTTCAGAGAACCACTGAATGGAATGAAACTAAATCTGGCATGAATGTTCCTTATGAGGTGCTGACCAAGTGTTGTTACTTTGTAGCCGATCCATCATCCAAGATGGCCGCCAGCGTGGAACTTAGTTTAACATAGGACCCTATGGGAAATTCATACAAATGACTTCTTTTAGAGAACCGTTGAATGGAATGAAACCAAACATGGCATGAATGTTCCTTATGAGGTGCTGACCAAGTGTTGTTACTTTGTAACCGATCCATCATCCAAGATGGCCGCCAGCGTGGAACTTAGTTTAACATAGGACCCTATGGGAAATACATACAAATGACTTCTTTCAGAGAACCACTGAATGGAATGAAACTAAATCTGGCATGAATGTTCCTTATGAGGTGCTGACCAAGTGTTGTTACTTTGTAGCCGATCCATCATCCAAGATGGCCGCCAGCAGGGAACTTAGTTTAACATAGGACCCTATGGGAAATGCATACAAATGACTTCTTTTAGAGAACCACTGAATGGAATGAAACTAAATCTGGCATGAATGTTCCTTATGAGGTGCTGACCAAGTGTTGTTACTTTGTAGCCGATCCATCATCCAAGATGGCCGCCAGCGTGGAACTTAGTTTAACATAGGACCCTATGGGAAATGCATACAAATGACTTCTTTTAGAGAACCACTGAATGGAATGAAACTAAATCTGGCATGAATGTTCCTTATGAGGTGCTGACCAAGTGTTGTTACTTTGTAGCCGATCCATAATCCAAGATGGCCGCCAGCGGGGAACTTAGTTTAACATAGAACCCTATGGGAAATGCATACAAATGACTTCTTTTAGAGAACCACTGAATGGAATGAAACTTTGCTGACCAAGTGTTGTTACTTTGTTGCCGATCCATCATCCAAGATGTTTAGAAGTCTATCAGAAAATTGTAAAAAAAATTCTGAATGGTCACAACTTGACCACATATTCAAAAATAATAATGATAAGATGTCTTCAGTAGCTATTGTAAGACTACACTAAGATGACCTGTTTTTAATTTTAAATACTGTGTCAAATTAAACCAATCTTGGTCTCAATCATTATATAATTTTACATAATTTCCAAAATCACATTAGATACAGGTGAGCGACACAGGCTCTTGAGAGCCTCTAGTTCTATAAAAATATAAATGTACCAGTCTTTTAAAATTCCAAAATTTTTTCCGCTATCTATATTTACATAAATGGAATCATGAATATGATAATTTGAGAATGTTGACACCTACGATTTGGAAAGTCTGAAATAGACCTTTAAAATTTTTTTAAATAGAGGTAAGAAAATCCATGCTAATTAATTCAAATACCAGGCTGTAAATGTATTTCTGAATAAATTACACCCACATGGGTTTAATACAGCAAATATGAGTTGATCATAAGAAAGCATGCTTTATCTAAGAAATGATTAAAGAAAAAATACTGAGAAGAAAGATTTTAAAATATGACATTTTTCAGTTAAATCATTTTCAGTGTCCTGGGTATGGTCATTGGAGATTGCTGGTTCCAGACCCAAGTTATATTGAAACTATTGCTATAATTCAGGAAGACTGTAACACTTCAAAGTACATCTATTACTGTGAGGAAAAAACTACTTGATTCTGAAGGGGCCTGGAAGTACAAATTGTATTTGAAAATTAAAAATCTGGCCCTTGAAAAGAGTGAAAATAAAAATAGTAAGACTGAAAAGTTAAATCTGTCCTTCTACCCGAATATAAATAATCTGGATGTGCTGTAATTGTTACTGTAACCTGAGTAAATTTATCAGCTCCCCCCTCCCAACTTCTCCCTTAATGATTTACCCGTGTATTGTTAAATTTACAAACAAATTTCTGTCACAGCCTTTGTTTTAGGAATCAATCATATGGATTTAAATGAAGTAAATATCTATTTTAAAATAATTGATTTTCTCCTTTGTAATCTTCCTATTGTTTTACTGTTGTATACAGACATTGATCATGAAAGAAATCAAGGTGTAGATTTACAGACATATGTACTTACAATTATATATATATATACATTTGTTTTTGTATATAATGACTAGAGAATCGAAAGTAGAATTATGCAGTTGATTCATGTTTCACAAAGTTAATTGATTTTCCTGTCGAATATACTTTGAGATCATTATATTATGATATTGAAAATATTGTCCCAAGCAAGATAATATATTGCTCGAGATTGCAAGTGTAATTATTATTTTGCAAGGGGCAGTATTCCCAAATTCATAGTTTTTATGTGGTGGCCATTGAAATAAAAAAAATGAAGCTGGATACAAACTGTATAAAATGTTCTTCAATTTAGCTGACAAATGCTGAGTTCATTGCCATTTTTTATTACTTTGTACAAAAATGTATGGAACAGATGGAATGTAGTGATGAAGTCAGTTATTGTCTGGATATCTTGAGGTGGTCAGTTTGAAGTATTGTGAATTTGAGTTAATCATGTTTAAGGTAAAGACAGTAAGCTGTAAATAAGAATAGAATATCTTGATTTTTAGCTCACCTGTCCTATAGGCCATTTGAGCTTATGTCATCAATTTGGATCCGCCCCCTGTCGTCCGTCGTCTAGTAAACTTTCACATTTTGATCTTCTACTCTGAAACTACTTGGCAGATTGTTACCAAAATTGGTAGGAATGATGTATGGATAGACTTCTACAAACGATCCACCAACGGTTCCGGTTGGTTGAACAACATGGTGACCAGAGGCCATCTTTTATTTTTATTGGCCAATTTTCAAAAATCTTTCTTCCTTTACTGTATGAAATGTTTTGAAATTTTGCAGTTCATCAGCTCAACTGACGGCTGCAGCTGTCACTGTTGAATGTTTCTATTGAAACCATATGGGAAAAGACTTTTTTGTCAATTGTTCATGAACTAACGGGCAAATTGTTACCAAAGTTGGCAGGAATGGTATATCGAAGAATCTCTATTAAATTTCCACCTTTGCATCCAGATGGATGAACAACATGGCCCCCAGAGTCCGTCTTTGATATTGATTGTCCAATTTTAAAATTTCGTCTCCTCTGAAACTACTGTATGAAATTTTGTGAAACTTTGCAGGACTGATAACATTGATACCATCTACAACTGATCCATATTTGGTTGAGATTCATCTGCTCAATTGAAGGCTGCGACTGTTCAAAGTTTCTTTTGAAACCATATGGGAAAAGACTTTTGTCAATTGCTCATGAACTAATCTGCAGATTGTTTCAAAAGTTTACAGTAATGATGTATGGAAGGACCTCTACCAGCTTTCGACCTTTGGTTTCGGTTGAATGAATAGCATGGTTGCCAGAGGCCATCTTTAATTTTTATTGTCAAATTTCTTAAGATCTTCTCCTCTCAAACTACATTATGAAATGTTTTGAAACTGCAGGATTGATGGCAACAAGAAAGGCTTGTTTGTAGTTTTCACTTTGTATGTTTTCATGCTGGAATGCTTGTTTGCAGATTTCACTTTGTATGTTTTCATGCCTGAAGGCTTGTTTGCAGTTTTCACTTTGTATGTTTTCATGCTGGAATGCTTGTTTGCAGATTTCACCTAGTATGTTTTCATGCCTGAAGGCTTGTATGCAGTTTTCACTTTGTATGTTTTCATGCTGGAATGCTTTTTTACAGATTTCACTTTGAATGTTTTCATGCCTGAAGGCTTGTATGCAGTTTTCACTTTGTATGTTTTCATGCCTGAAGGCTTGTATGCAGTTTTCACTTTGTATGTTTTCATGCCTGAAGGCTTGTTTGCAGTTTTCACTTTGTATGTTTTCATGCTGGAATGCTTGTTTGCAGATTTCGCTTAGTATGTTTTCATGCCTGAAGGCTTGTACGCAGTTTTCACTTTGTATGTTTTCATGCTGGAATGCTTTTTTACAGATTTCACTTTGTATGTTTTCATGCCTGAAGGCTTTTATGCAGTTTTCACTTTGTATGTTTTCATGCCTGAAGGCTTGTATGCAGTTTTCATTTTGTATGTTTTCATGCCTGAAGGCTTGTATGCAGTTTTCACTTTGTATGTTTTCATGCTGGAATGCTTTTTTACAGATTTCACTTTGTATGTTTTCATGCCTGAAGGCTTGTTTGCAGTTTTCATGCTGGAATGCTTGTTTTACTTTTTATATGTTCATGCTGCAAAGTAACACCAACTGTGAATACTGTGCAGATGGTAAAATTTTTTATTTTGTTTGTCATGTTACAACATTTTTATTCTATAATCCTGGAAAATGTTTCTTGCAGTTAATTTTTTGTTTGGTCTTGATGTTCCACACCACAAAAAATTTATTACAGATTATGTAATTTTAATTGCATATAATGTTTGTGATTAACTGATTGATCCCTGACAACAAATTTATAGATGGTTTAAAATTTCAAACTTTAATTGTCAATCAAATCAAATTAACAAAATTATCATAAAATTTGCATTGATTAACTGACGTAATTGTTTACTTATTACATATCAGTTTACTAAAATTACCTTTGGCAGCGGTTTTGGTGAGGTAGAGTTTCCTATTTGGAATCTCGTCAAAGGGAATATTTCTATCAAGGTCTGGCAGAAAGTCCTTGACCTCTGATTACTGTAAAAATTAGACTTTAATCTTTAAAACCTCTTACATGTTTTACATGATTATCATGGAAATAAACTAAACAACAACAAAGGCCATGGTCCCTTTTTTTCAGCATTTTATTTTGATTGCTATGGGTTCTTCTGTTTCAAACTAGCTAGCTGTCACAACATTTGAACAAAATAGTCAATGAAGATAAAAAATGGAAATTTAAGCAGAATAATATATTAAATTTTTTTCTCTTATGAAACTGCAGATGTATTGATGGAATTTTGTTTTAATGGGCTACCTTAAGTTGTATCTGTGGTTCCAATCTTGTGTGGGAGTTTCTTTTGAAAATTTGAAATTTTATTTCATTTTTAGCTCACCTTGTGTCTGTCGTCCAGTCATCTGTCATCATCTGTTGCCATCAACTTTAGTATATAAAGATCTTCTCCTCTGAAACCACTAGGCAAATTGGGACCAAACTTTGCAGAAGTGGTCATTAGGTAGTCCCCTTTCAGAGTTGTGTACAATGACCCAGTCTGTTAAGAAAAAGATGGCCCCCACAGCCAAACTGAGACCACTGAGCCAATTGGACCAAACTTGGTAGCAATGGTCCTCCTTAAGAATTATGTCCAATAACCCGGACTGTCAACCACCGGCCACAGCCAAACTTAGTTTAACAAAGAATGCTATGGGAAAATTCATTTAAAAATTTTCTTGTCTTAAACCACTGAGCCAATTGGAACCAAGCACAATATAATTTATTAATAGTTTTATCATTTGGCTCTTTATGGTGCATGTATAACCGAATTATAAAAATTCTTAAAAATTTGGGGTCAGTGGTCAAAGGTATTCATTATAATAAAATAAATTTGAAAATAGCTGAGACTTCCATGTACATTGGGATAAATGACTATCAAACCAAGGAATGAGGGAATCGGAGAAAATAGATTTTTGTATGAAAATAAGCATCTTATATAATTAAAATGCTGGATCATTTGATAAAAAAAGCAAGTGTCAAATTAGTGGGTAAAAGAAATCTTCTTAAGTTTTCTTAAAGTTTTTAGAATTTTCCTCGATAAAAATTCCAATCTATCAAAGTGGTGAATATGAAATTTTATTGTCAGGCTTAACCTCAGGTCTGTACTACTAATTCTAAAGAATTTACGATATATTTACTCATAAAGATAGTATAAAAATCCCTTTAAAGATTGTATGTATACATATTATCTGAGTGTAATGTTAGTGCCAAGCTACTATGCAATCGGTGACGTTTTTAATTCAAAATAAATGATCCACTTAATAAAGATTACGACAGACTGTTAGTGTTAAAGGAATCTCGATATATGTTATTAAGGTCAATTAAAATAGTATTGGAACTGTATATGTGATAAAATAATGATAAGTAAATGCTGATTGAACAAAAAACATGACAATATCACGCTCTTCGAAACTAGAACTTGCGTGATATTAAACTATGTTAATACCAACTCCTGAAATTTTATTGATTTGTATTCAGTTTACTAGGAATGAAATGAATTTTAATTAAATTTTATGAGATAATTATTCAGTAACTGTAATTAATTAGAGCAAAATAATGAAATTTAATAATATAAAATTTTACATTGATAAGAAGTAGATGTATTGGGAAAAAATTATGATAAAAAAAAAACAGGCCAATGGAACACTCATATTGCCTGAGATAAATTCAAACATTTTGTGATTATCAAGATTTACATGTTAAAAGAAAATCAAAGAAAACTTATTTTTGAGAGTTTTCCTCTATCTGACATATAGAAGAAGCATCTAAAGAGTTTGGTTGATTAGATATTGCTTTACTTCTTGTTAGGCCTAAAAAAAATATAATTGTGTTTTAGGGTAACCCGACCTTACCTAATTTTTAGTGCCTACCCTAAATTTTTTATGACCTTTCTTCAACAAGCACTGTTAAAGTCAAAGTGACTCCAGTATACAACCTAACTAAAAAAATTAATGTAAAAAAAAAAATTTCCCTACCTACCCTACCTAACTTTTTTCAGTGTGTTACCCTAAACACATGTATTTTTTTATTTGGCCTTAGCAATATTGCAGCCATATCACAGTGTGTATTTAAACAGAACTACATGTACTACCATATATGAAAGGTACAAATGTTAGGAAGGATTTGGTGGATAAATTCCTGAAACAGAATCCACATACATGTATGCATGTAAGAAAAGTTGAAGCAAAAGGAACAGGGTGCTTATGTTATACATTGCTGTCTTTTATCTTGGGCGCAGTGAGACCAGCAACATGGAGAAAAATTGTGCAACAAACTAAGTTGAATATGGTCCTAAGCAGTGTGTCAAGCAGAATTCTTTGTTACATGTTCATCACTTCATATATGTACAGAAACAAAAACAATATTTGTGTAATTAGGGCCCCGCCAAGGAAAATCGGAAATCACTGTTTGGGGAAAAACTTAGTTTTTATATGAAAAAATGCATATTTTGAGAATTAACACTATGTTGTATGATAACTTAAGATTGCCTTCACAGATTTTCATAAATGGTATACACAGTGTTGAACATGATCAAAGAAAGGTCCCTTTTGAATTTAAGGAAAATTGGGAAACACTTTTTGGGGAAAAACTATGTTTTTATATGGAAAAGGGCAAATTTTAAGAATTTAGCTTCATGCTTTTTGATAGATGAAATTAATGTATGAAATCACAACTAGATTTTGAACACACAAGCCGGCGAGGCCCTTTCTGACATTGTCAGTATTCTAGTTTGCTCTTCAACTTTTCGGAATATTGTTTGGGTTTTTAACATTTTAGGCCCTGAGCACAACTGACGAATGGCAAATTGAAGCAAAGTGCACATCCGGTCCATCCCAAATGGTATTAAAGAATTTATTGTAACTGATGAAAAACAAGAATTCTACATACATGTATGCCCAGTCTACAAAAGTGTAACGGCATTGACTGTGTCAAGTAAAATTCTTGTGTGGCATCAGTAACATGTACGCATAATGTTACATTTTCAGTTTAAATCCTATATTTAAGGTCATGATTCAATGAAATGTAAACAAGTTACAACAATTTTCACACATCAAGAAATTATTAGTCAGCTTTTCAGGGGAAATAATTAGTTCTCTTTACAGTTAAAACATTATCATTATCTCCCCTTATTAAATTGTTTATTGGAGATTACTGACTTGTGTCTCTTATAGCATGTGTACTTAACTGGTCAGTCGGTAGGCTAGCTGCAAACACATAAGCCCACAGCTCACTCTTTATTTCTTTTTAATTACATATGTATTTCCTTAAAAAATTAAAATAGATAACACATAAAAGAGGAACCTTAAATTGTCTCTGTAGGTATCCTTGGCTAATTGGATTATTTGTACATGGGCTGAACATTTACTTCAGATACATGTATATTCCAAATATATATATAGCTCGAATATGTGTTTCATGTAATTTATCTACTGCTATCCAGAATTAGTGATCCATCTATACCTTAGGGTTTAACCACTGCGTCCATCAAAGCTGTAAACTTTAAAGATGTTTTCCTCTGAAACCAAACTTTGGTGGAAACAGGTCCTTGGATGACCCACTTCCAAAACTGTTTCTGGCAGCCCTGACTTTCAACTGAAATGTAGGACAGTATGGAAAAATCCATTTAAAATCTTCTCTTCTTTAATACCTAGGAAAATCTACGCAAGCAGTGGTGCTTAGGTGCTCCTATGTCTAATAACTGTGTCTGTCAGAAAAAATGGCTGCCAGTTTTAACTCACCTTTAATGTGTAATATGTTTTTCTGAGAACTAAAATACATGTACATGTATATCTTCATTTTCTGAGTATGTAGCCATGTCTAAATATCATACTTTTTGACTTCTTAGGGGTCAGTATGGTTTGATATTGAATAGAGGTCAATATGAATGCAGTATTAACTCTCTCAGGTCTGTGATTTTACAACTTCTATCTACACCCCACCCGATTAAATGCTTACATATGATGATCTGTCATTCAAGTGTTTTAGTGTTAATCAAAGGTGTTATTCTGAATAAATATTATGTAGTCAGAAGGGGGGATAAAGAAGTTACAGATGTTCTTTTATTTTTTTCTGTGACCAGTCTTCAAGGTCCATTGGGTTTCCGTAAATAAATTATTATTATAGAATGTATAGAAAGAAAAAAGAATATTTATTTTCTTTGACCTTTTCTTTCAATAAGTCATATCTTAAATCACATGCTGAAGCTTGTAGTATTGTAATGAATTTTAGTCACGTCACCTGGTAATTCAAATGAAATAATTTAAATTTCTCCTATTTAAATTTCAGCCTACACTAGATCCCATTCATATTTTGAAATTCTTAACGGATTGTTTAAAGTCAATACTCGCAGACATTTTAAATGGCCATTTTTTACCTACAATTATCGATCAAAATTTTATTTACTTATTTTCTATATATATAATAGGTAAATGTGTGTAGCTAACCTGATTATAGAGATCAATAGATTGATACCTGATTGGATCATTCCATTTAAATTTTAAACAGGGTAGGCAGCTTATTAATCTTTGAAATGAAAAGAAAAGACATTATTTAATAAAGCAATTCTTGAGGTTAGAGTTTTTCCATAGGCAGAGTAAATTCAAATTTAATTTTTGTTAAAAAAAACAATGGAAAAAGGTAGTAAAATTTTGAAGCACATTTTTTAGGATCAGATGATAAAAACATCTTGTATAAGTTTCATGTATATCTTAAACATGTAAAGATATATAAAGATGGACATTGTACACTGCTTTAAAAAATCGTGTCCAAGTATTTTTAGTGGCTTAAGTTAGCATTAGATTTGTTGAAATTTTTTAAAATCAAAAATATTTTGGAAGTATTGATTACCATAGATACAAAAAAAATATATTTCTCTATTCTATTATGTTTTCTGTATGTAGTTCAGAAAGGAAGGGGGGAGATTGGGTTCTTCAGTGACACACGGACTATTGCAGCCTATCAGTTAAGACCTGATATTGTTATTTACATACATTATAATGTATTCCAATACCAGGTAGTCATTCAAAATGCACACACCATGTCATTTCATTTTCAAAAATTTTTATACTGTTATTTCAAAACCTGTATATTATATGGTACTTTAAAATTGTTTGTCATGTAGTTTAAATTTTTTTTCCAGATTTCTGGATGTAAAGCATACAAATCAGACAGCCAATGAAATCAGACTAAATTTGGTGTTTGAATTCATTGATCAGGATTTAGCAGCATACCTAGAAGGATGTCCATCACCAGGCCTTGGACCAGACAGAATCAGGGTTAGTCATTAATGACAATAAAGTATTTGATTTGATTAATACACATAAAGGACCAATATATTGTGACATCACACCATACTTGAACATAATGTCAAATGTATAAAATAGGAATAAAAAAGATGACAAGCAGTAATGATAACAGACATTTTTGGTTTTTACCATATATGATATTTTATTCTGTATTATTTTCATGCACCATATTGTATATTTTACATGTATTAGGTAATCTGGATCAAATGTCCATTTTATCTCTAACAGTTGTTCTCACTTAACGTAATCTGTCAGTGTTCAGTGTCTATATTTTCTATAAACCTTCTCCTCTTATTCCACTGAGGTAATTGGAACCTTGCTTGGGTGGAATGGTCCTGCAGTGGTTTACCTTTCGAAATTATGCTATGGGGATCTTCTAGACCTTGGGCCAGTTAGGCTTCTGTTACTAAAACAAAAAAATGATTTTTAAGTAAATAACCTTCTTCCCTGAAAACACTGGACCAATTGATACCAACCAAAGTTCCAATTGCAAATTTTTAAAACTACCATAGTATATATAATGCCAAAAATAATTTTATTGTTATTATTGCAGGATTTGATGTACCAGTTATTAAATGGTGTCGACTTCCTTCATGCACATCGAATCGTACATCGAGACTTGAAGCCACAGAACATTCTTGTTACGAGTAATGGACAATTAAAACTTGCCGATTTTGGACTAGCTAGAGTTTATGGTTTCCAAATGGCATTGACGTCAGTAGTAAGTATGCAGCCTTCAAAGTAGGATTTTAATCTAGTCGGACATCTGACCATGGACATAAAAAATATATTCAGTATATTCATATAATGTAGACTTTAGTTTTTGGGACAAGTCACTTCTCTGTCCAAGACTTGAATAGGGAGAAGTGGAAACTCATTAGGAGAAGTGATTGCATCTCAGCATAAGATAAAGTTGATAACCTGCCTATAACATGTGTAAAATACAGAGATATATCTTAGAATATATTTATCATTTAAAGCTTTCTTGACTCTTTACTTAAGTGAATTTTCTTTGTTCTTTATTCTTGTCAGTCTCATATGTGTTTTTGTCTTTTCAATCTTTGTTTCAAATACTATTTTGGATTGCCTATCATTATTAATCAATACATCAAACCATGATCCACATTAGTAATTATGAAGGGAAATAACTCCTTTGCGGTTTGAATCAGATTCAGTGGTTTAAAAAAAAAAAGGTTCTCTAGTGATGTAATTTTTAAAAAAAAATAAATAATTTAAGATATCGGAACCATAATATTTGACTTAATATTTAAAGCAGGACCTCTGTAGATGCTTCTTTCTCTATTTTGTTGTTTGTTTGTGTCATGCATTAAAATGAATAAGGTGTATTGCTTTTCCGAATCGAAATTCTGCCGATAATTACTAAGGGCACTGGCATTACTCTGCTGGAAAATCCAAGACATTTAGAAGAATCACATGAACAGTTATGATCCGGACATCTAAATACAATTTTAGTATGATATAACCATCTTCGTAGTATTAAGTATATGTTGAAAATTTACAGGTGGTAACACTATGGTACAGAGCTCCAGAGGTGATATTACAAGCGGCTTATGCCACACCTGTCGACTTATGGAGTTGTGGCTGTATATTTGCTGAACTGTTTATAAGACGGTAGGAACTAGTAGGAAAATTAAAAAAAAACAATGCCTCTTCAATGTTTAAATCATGAAAGACAATCTTGCTATTTACTTACTACATTTATAATCTGTTCGGTAAATTCTTACAAATGATCAGTTTACATCAAATCCTTGTCATCATAAAATTTTTTTGTACATGGTATGGTAATGCATGTTTGCATGTGAAATACAGAGTTATGAAAGAGTGAAATTTTATAGTTATTATTCTTTTGAACAATTTACATGAATTTTAAATCATACACGAGATTGTATTTCGGTTTTAGATCTAAGCTTATGTGTGTTTTCATAACCATTATTAAAAATTTTATAAAATTTTGCAATACTTAGCATTGTACCCTTTTAACTTTTGATGTTTTGGATGCTGGGCTGGGTTGTTTGTGGTATTGATGCATGATGACTAGTCTGTCAACAGTGAAGTGATGGGTTAGAAGCCAATGTTTACTGAGGTGTGTTGAAACTGACCCTCAAGTATTGCCAATTTTCTGCCTGAATGTTGGTGGTCATCAGCATGGTCACCACAATTAAAAACCAACCATTTTGATAGTTTGATGTTTAAGGAACTTGAATAATTTGAATACCTTCCAATGTGAAGAATTTTTATTCGTAAGACTTTGTTGGTTCATATTCTACTTTTCAGTCCCATCTAAACATGTAAATTAATTGAAATATCTTAAAAAGTGTTTGATTTTTTTCCTTATTAATATGTAACTATAAAGGAATATTTTAATATTTTTTTTATTTTAGGCCATTGTTTTGTGGACAGTCTGATATAGACCAGTTATCCAAAATATTTGAGTAAGTAGTATTATTGTACTAAAACTTAGGGAAAATGTAAATAAGATAATAAAGAACACCATATTAATAATTGGCATTTTCAAGGGAGATAACTGGCCACCAACACATGGCAAAAAGTCTGTTAAAAGTTGCATAAAACACAAATAAAAATGCATTTGAACAACAAGGATAAAAGCATATATATAGGGGCCTCGATGGTCGAGTGGTGTAGGTAGTTCGTCATGACTACTATTGATCACTAGCCTGTCAACACTCAGGTTGTGAGTTCAAATCTCACCTGTGGCGGGGTGTGTTTGACTCCGATCTAAATTGACAAGGATTGCCAATTTTCCTACAGAAGGTCTGTGACTCTCTCCGGGTACTCCAGCTTCCACCATTAATAAACAACTGGCTGCCGCAAAATAGCCAAATGTGCTGAAAATAGCGTAAAACCCCAACTAAACAAACAATAAAAGCATATATGGTGCTAATATACATATACATTATTAACTAGCACATGCAAAAGGTCAGGTCAGTATAGAAGGAGTTGGACATTATTTTCATTGATATTCATACTGAACATGATGGAAGGTATTGTTAGGTCTACATCAATGAGCCAGAGTCTCACAACTTAAAACAAAATCAAGCTCTTTAATGTCTTGTGAGAATATTTTGGAAATTTGAAAATACATGTGATGTTTTTATTATTACAACAATTTCCAAACAACAAAGATCACAACGAATAAAGCTTGCATCATAAGTCAAAATGTCAATTGAAAGACAAATAACATTTGAATTTGTACAATGAAGAGTATAACAGATGTTGGATTAATATACTTGTAAATGAAGATATCTCATGCTAATACTTCTGTTCAGTACATTGTTTCGATTTCTGTTCATGTTGTTAGGTCTAGAAGTTCACACCATACAAAAAACCAGCTCTTTTCTGTCTTCCTGATGAAATGTTTACCTTATATTTTTTAATAACTTGATGATTTAATGTTTTTATTAATGAAATAAATGTACAAACAATAAAGATGGAATTAATAAAACTTACATTAAGGGATTTGCTCCTCATATTCTGTTGTAGATTTAAGCCTATAGCATTTGTTAATCTTTCAGATTTGTTTGTTATAATAAAGGCACAAAAATATGTTTTATTTTAACAAATCATTGTTACAAAGTGATATTTATTTTATTGAATAATCTTTGTTATCTTTTTGTTTTGATTTTTAATGTTTAATTTTGAATTATGGCTTCTCAGTCAGTTGAGAACATAAATAGTCAGCTGTAGTCTAAATTATGAAAAGGAAAAAAGATAGGTTAAACCCAGGGGTTAAACACTAATGATTAATTTTTCTTTGTAGAATAATGGGACTTCCTCCAGAACATGATTGGCCAGATAATGTAACTTTACCATGGAGTTCATTTAAGCCCCTTCCACCTCAGCCTATTCCGTGTATCATACCAGAAATAGATCCAGATGCTCAAGACTTATTAGAGGTAAGTATTGCCATTATATATTTTGTGGTTAAAATACCACTATAAAAAAATTCTGATTTTGTTACAGTTTGAAACTGTTATAGCATTCCTTCTTTGCTTTTGAAATTAATATAGGATCTTTTAAATAAGAAACATCATTTATAAATTTCCCATTGTAATTCTACAAGAAAAACTTTTTTCATGAATTTGGAACAATTTAACCTTTAAGGTTCCATTGGAAAAATTTGTAAAAATTGTAAAATATAATACATTTCATCGTATAATCTATATACATGTGTATGTAGGATTTTAGCTTTGTTTTTCAAAGGCAAGAATTATAATTGTATACCACATATACCAGACTGGAAAATCTGGTAAGATTTATTTTATATCTAACATTAAAAGCTTCATCTGAGACAAGAAGTGTAACCCCAAAGTGTGCCTTTGCTTTTATCTTTATAACAGAATGGATCATATTCATTGTAGAATTACCCATAAATGTCTTTTTACTATGATTACAGAAATTATTGCAGTTTAATGCACATAAAAGGATAAATGCCAGGAACAGTCTAGAACATAACTACTTTAGAGATGAGAATGATAGTTTACGGACGTCAAGTTCAATGTCAGTTTCCGAAAGTGATTCAGGTTTAGACACAAGCAGCCGATCTGACACACCTGTCAGCAAATGAGAGTCTGTGATCAATAAGTATGTATCAGGAATTTCTCATTGTTATATATTTATGAATGGGAATTCAAGCCAAAGCAAATGTAAAGTTTATTCCTGTTGGTTTATAATGAATTCCATACCAGGATCCAAGGCTTTATGTGATTGGACAGTCAATGCAAGGAGAGAAGTGAATAATTCAGGGATGATGATTGGTTAAATATGAGAGTGTGTATAGACAGTTACTGTGTATATGTACATGCATGATTGTATAGATTTATTACAAAAAGTTTGTTATTTGTTGGAATCTGTAATACCTGAATGTTACCATAATTTGTTAAAAAAAGAAGAATAAAATGAAGTTCAGTATTGATTGTTTACAATTTTTTTGTGAAAAAACAAAAAGAATGGCATTATGTCAAAATTTATGAATTTTTTTATTACAAAATTTTAGCTTTTGCACCGATTTGTTTTTATTATAATTTTTTACACATTCTGCTCAAAAGCATTAGCACATCAACATTATCAGGCATAAATTTCATGTAAACCAGTGAATCTTTTATATATATATATATATATTATTATTGTTTCTTTTTTTAACTGATTAAGTATACCATAATTTAAAAAAATAAATGTAAAAATTATTTTCATTCACATATTTTTTTCACCATATTTCAGTTATACACCAAATTCAAAATACCCAAGTTTTCAGCAAAAAATAAATTCTATGATTCCTGTTTGAAGTGAAATTGTTGGTTAAGGATGCTCGCTGGTCATGTTTTGGTCTTTTTGTCAGATTTTCGGAATCCTCGGGTTTTATCCATTTCTTAAACATGAAATATTTTGCCCATTAACCCCCACTTTTTCTTTTATAATTCAATCATTTATACCTTAAAATGGTATTTGAAAAAATGTTTTGAAATCCTTTTTATTTTTTCATACATTTTTGAGAGACTGAAGTTGTCAATGCAAAGACGATGAAAAATCCAGAGAAAACCCATTTCCTGCAAATTTTCAAGGCCTTATAGCTCTAAAATGAACACATGAACCTATATTTTTTTCTTGCTTATTTATTACTATTCATATGTTCTCTCAAACTAAAACACCTATTTCAAATCCTATTTATTTCCTATTAGACCAGCGATCATCCTTAGATATGATCAGTATGTTAATGTCACTATGATTGTAGAGTCAGGTCATTTGAATGTGCATTAATCTCATTTTTGAACAACAGTGAAAATACATGTACAGTTGTTTTTGATTTTTGTTGCCTGCATATTTTTAAATTGTAAGATTAGCTGGATATGTTAAAATGTTTTTTCAACACATGATCGGAGTTCAATCCAGCTGACAGTTATGTGTGTTAAAATGTTAAAATCTGATCTTTATTGACATGGATTTGCCAGTGTTTCTGCTGAATGTCTGTGGTTCTCTCCTGCTAAAACCCCAATAAACTATGGTCTGTGGTAATCGCATAGTACTTTGGCTTTCTCCACCAATATAAACTTGGCCACTAGGATATACGTTTGTAAGAATTTGTGTTGAAAGTGATATTAGACCCGATCAAAACCAGATTTTGCTGGTGCCTTTAATGTTCAATCACCTGCACTTAATCTTTAGTTCCATATGATTCCATATGTATTCTATTCCTGAAGAGATGAAAGTCATGAATAAAAAGATCATACATGTACATACTGTATGGAATAATGTGCCTAGCTAAGGTACATACATGTATTCTGGAACATCAGGATGGACTTGTTGTATTTCAAACTCATACAGCGCTCAAACTCGTACAGCGCTCAGATGCATTTATATTTTACCAGCTGCATCCAAAAGTTGTAATTTTTATGGAAAACTTTCTTGTTATCATTTTAGTTTTTAGTGGAAAGAAATGCCATAATATACCAGTAGAAAGTGGTGGCAATAAAAAATTCTAACTAAAGCAACATGTTTTTTGGCTACAGAGTTTTTTTTAACAACTGTAAACAGAATTGCAGACACTTTTCAATGACCCATTTTGTCACATGCACCAATGAAAGTTTTGTCAAGATCACTAGCCTGTCAACACTGAGATTGTGAGTAAATCTCAACTGGGGTGGAGTGTGTTTGACTCTGATCTCATTTGACAAGGATGTCAATAATCCTACCAAATGTTGGTGGTTCTCTGTGGGTACTTGACTTCCACCATTAATAAAAACTAGCCAAATGTGCTGAAAACGGCGTTAAACCCCAACTAAACAAACAAACAAGCAAGTTTTGTCAATATTGACTATGAATGTTTTAAAAAATGAACCTCGGGACTCATCGCAAAAAAATCTTAGGGAGAACCCTGCTGTTTTTATTTGGGATTTGTGACAAACTTTGGTTGAATCTTGATTTCTGTTCCATTTACTGATTTAGTGTTTGTTAACAACCCATATATATACCAATCAATCAATATTTTATAGTGTTCAGTCATGTATTATATTGTCTCTTTGATGCTTAACTAATATCATTAAAAATTTCAATGCACTGTTAATGCACAATCGAATGAGTGAACTTGCATGCATGAAGATTTTTTTTCCTGTGATTTCTAACATTACATACTGTGATGATTTTTTACTGGGTATCCTTTTATTTTATTCTCCTGGGTATTTTTTCTGTGTATTTAAGAAATGTAGGTAATCATATGAATTTGGTTACTGTGGTGTATATAATTTGTAATATTTATACAGAAGAATTTGAAAATAGTATGCCCTTGTGGATATGATATTTGAATTTATAGTATTATTTAAAGGTTCGAGAAAACATTTTTTCATTTTAATAAACAGACCATATGTTAAGATTTCACAGAAATCAATTTTTGTATTGGAAAATTATCCTAACAGGTATTATTTTAATTCATATAACCATATATTTTCTTTGTCTCTCAAGCCTTAGTGATAATATGGTGTCTGCCAGATATTTCATAATGAAATTAACATTAAATTTGACATTTGTTTCTTCTGAGTTACTGAAAAATATTTTGTGTGTGTTTTTTTTTCCTGAACAAAGTTAACATTTAAGATAAAGGGCAGATAACTCTTTATTCACACATGAATGCAAATCATGCAAAATAAGAATTACCTCCCTTTTAATTTATAGTAATATAATTCCTGATGTTTTCTGTTTTTATTTTTATTTTTCTAATAACTGATGTGATTTAAATCTTTACTCATTGATGATAAAATTTTCACTGATGTGGATTATCCTGTTTTCTTAATTATTTATTATACAACATTTGTTATGACTTTATAAAAAGGGGTCTTGGTGGCCGAGTGGTCTAGGTAGTTCGTCATGACTACTAATGATCACTAGCCTGTCAACGCTGGGGTTGTGAGTTCGAATCTCACCTGTGGCGGGGTTCGTTCGACTCCGATCTTAATTGACAAGGATTGCCAATTTTCCTACCGAAGGTCGGTGGTTCTCTCTGGGTACTTCGGCTTCCTCCACCAATAAAAACTGGCCGCCGCGAAATGGCCAAATGTGTTGAAAACGGCGTTAAACCCCAACTAAACAAACAAACAAACAAACTTTATAAAAAAAAAATTAATTGGGCCTTATTTATATGTTGAAATTAAATTTTATCATCCATTTTGAACTGTATAAGTTCATTCAAGCTTACCCAATAAGAAACTAAAAAGGCATACATCATTTTGCTGTTATGGAGCCAAAAAGAAGTTTACCTGTAATCATTCCAGTTTATTATTTAATTTGTTATCGCACCTGAAATTCAATTTCGTAATTATCTTTATGTATGCATTAAAATTTTAAACTTGTTTTTTTAATTTTATACTTTATGTATATTTCTGTAAATAATCATTTATTCTCAGATTTTTCTCTGTATTTCACTCAATCTTTTTATAAGTTTGACTTTTTGTATTTTTATAAAACAAATAAAGACAGATTTTCTCCAATATAAATACTTAGGATTTATAAAAGTCAAATAAAATGAAAAAGCTAAGAATGATGTTGTATTAACAAGATAAACATATATTTAATTTCAAATTTGGCTTTCTGAAAAATTAACTTTTTTTTTAATTACAATTACATCAGGGCACATCACAGTCTTCTAAAATATAAAAAAAAACAAATGAAATTTTTTGGCACACCACACCTTTTTAAGAAAAGTCATGAAATTATATGCTTGCCAAAAATAGGCCAGTTTGTGATAGTTCAATAACATATCGGAAATTGATATCTGACCTACATGGGAAATTCTTATCAATTTTTTTATTATTGGGATAGTATTATTTGTTCAAATTATAATTTTTTTTAAAAATTGTGAGAAATGATAAGTTTACACTGTATAGAACTTTTCTTGCCAAACTAAGGTTTTTGAATGGATAAAATAGTTCACTTAATCTGAAATATTTAATGGACTAAACTTTTTAAAACCTCAAAAGGTTGAAAAAAAAAAGATCACAACCCAGCTGGTTAGAAAAACAAAGGATGTTGGCATACATGTGCCACTAACAAAACCCAGCTGAATGGTTGTCAGTTTTAACCTTTTCACTTTAATTAATAAAAAAAAATATAAAAATTTGATTTTTGTTCTTCCTTTTCAGGAATATTCTACATATTTAGAAATGTAATTTGATAATTTCAAATTTAATGATTTTACATTATTTTCAAAATCTCATCCTAAATTTAGAAAATTTTCACCTTTGACCTTTTTTAGATTGATCACAGTATTTATATAAGTGATTTTTTCATTTTTATTTACTATCATTTTAATAGCAGCTGCCTTAAAAAATTCCAATATAAAAATGTACACAGATATATATATATATTACATACTTGGGACCAAGAAATTTATTGTTATATCTTTATATCTGTTATTATACGCCACTTAAGAACTGCCCTGTCATTTTATATGTAAATATTTGCCTATGGATATTTTGTATATAGTCTGTACATACACTGTATATTTTTGACTTTTAATGATATTTTTACAGTTGTTATTTTTAAGTCTCTACTTGGCATAATTTACATAAAAATCTCATTCATAAAGGATCCAATACATTTATACTGTTCATTGGTAAATATTTACCTGCATTATATTTATAGCTTTGCATTTTGCTTTACAGCTTGAATTGATAAGCACTGGGCATATTCAGCATTTTCTCAGATTTAAGTGTTTTAAATAGTCTTAAAATATACAATTACTATTACAAGCATTATTAACATTCAAACCAGAAAAGGTATAATGTTTTTAGGTTTGATATTTTCACCACTGTTCTGAAACTTTCCTGGCTATTCCAGGACAAGTTAAGATGGTTTTAATGGTTTGGGGACTATATGTCAAAGTCAATTTCTTAAACAATATTTTCATGTTTTTATGATACTTTTTAAACTTTTGTCTTTACAAAAGTCAATAATTTAAAAAAAAAATGTCTGGCTGAATAGAAATAAATTTGTATTTAGAGTTTCCTGACGAACTGATTATTTGTACAGACCCTAAAGTATTGATTTCCACTTGAGTACAAACAGAGTTAAAAACCAAAATTTCTACCATAGTGACAAGGTTAAAAATTCATTGATATCAAAATATCAACTTAAATACCCAAATTTTTAAAAACATGAAACCCTAAACACACAATTATTTTCTTTGTCCTAATCAATGATATTACTTCATAGTATGTTTTTTTTCAAAGAGAGGCCATAGTTACCTTGTTACCTAGTTAATTCTTTATAACTAGCAAGAAATTATAGCCTGTCATCATTGAGGTTATTTATCAGAACCACATTGTTACCATGATACGCTGGAAAATTTATAATTGTAAAACTAAATAAACAAAGGAAAATACAATATGGGATGGAGTAGAGTTTAGACCATTATTCATGTAAACTTGTTATAGTAAATATTACAGTCTTAAAACTAAGGTTATAGCTCAAGTACATTTTTTTATCATTAATATTAGGCAATTTTATTCACGAAATACACAGGAAATATGTCTCCACATATAATGGTATTCACTGATCAACTTCATTTTGATGCTCAAAAAACTTATTTTGTTTTAGAACCTAACCACTGCCATCAGGGGGCTCTGTGAAGGGTACATAATTACATAATGATGGTTCATTGTAAATTTATAAAGGAGGTACAATGTTTTTGATAAATAATTGCTATTCACATTTTTTGATTTTGTGTTTGTTGTTTTCTATTATAATTGATAAATGAAATATATTTAGAATGGGCATTTTTAAAAATCTTCTCCGCCATTTTTTAACCAAACAAAAAGAATGGCTCCAAACAGTAATGAAGAAAAAAATAGATTATGCTGTCAATCTGACAGATTCTTATTCTAAATCCAATGAAAGAGAGAAATGATATTCTTAAAAGGATTACAATCTAAGCAAATTAAAGGTCTTCGACAAACATTTTTCATAACCAAATATTTCATTTCTTGGAACAAAAATTATGATATTAAAGGGCTAAAATAATTGTTCCCCTTTATTATCTCGCATATTAATTTCTGAATTCAGAGAATCAAACTTGATCTGCTTTGAATAGAAAAAGAAGTTAATAAAAATGAAAAAAATATGAATGCATTAACATACTGAATCTCAGAAACTTTATAAGAAAGCAAAGAATTGATATATTTAAGGTATCTGGACCATAATAGTTCATGATCGAAAATTGTATCTCGTTTTGACCGTAAATGGCTGAACCAAACAATTTAAAACTGGGATTTGTATATATATTTTTCTCAAGTTGAAACACACTTTGTTGCTTATATGGAGAGTCTGTAAAAATAAGTTAGTTATATTGACATTTCCGAAGTTTGCCGATAATTACCGAGGTCATTTCAATTGCGTTGTATGGAGCATCCGGGAACTTTTCAATAATCACGTGGTCATTTATGGTCCGGATACCTTAATATATATGCTATTCAGTTTATGTGTTTGTGTAAATATTTTATTTTGTTTCTCTCGATTAGTTAATTTTATAACTCATTACAGAGCCTCCTCTTAGTGCCTTAATCAAACTAATAAAGCCGTCCAACTGCAAGGGCTATTTCCCTTGAACTGCCATTTTATGCCACCTGTTCAACTTTTATGCATGAAGTCAGAATCTTGTACATTTTTATGCAGCTTTGATTTTTAAAAGATATTTGTACTGAATTTTAAAAATAAAAGAAGATATATATACATTGTGACTTTTTTTTCAGAGTTCATAATTATTTTGATCATATATTTAATCTTAACAGATGACTAGGTATTTCTCTGCTTCCCATAGATATACAATTATTATTTACAGTTTGCCAGTTTACTTGAACATCAGGGACATCTCTAATTTTTGCTCATTTTTGCCAGAAGGGCTATATTACTTCAAGTTCATTGTCCATCTGTCATTTCTCCATCCTTGTTAGCTCACCTGTCCTAAAAGGATATGTGAGCTTTTGCCATCACTTGGCGTCTGTCGTCCGTCCGTCTGTCGTGAACTTTTTCAAAGGTCTTCTTCTCTGAAACCACTGAACCAATTACAGCCATACTTTGATTGAATGATCCTTAAGGTATCTAGAATAAAGTTTATGTTTTATTTTCTTGTCCATCGAGAAACATGGCCACCATGGCTAAAAATAGAACTTAGCAGTTTTTCGGCTTATATCTCAAAAACTAAAGCATTTAGAGCAAAACTGAGTGGGATAAAAATGTTTATCAGGTCAAGATCTACCTGCTATGAAATTTTCAGACAATTTTTCACATTTTTTTCGTCATCTTTGTAAACCTTTAAAAATCTTCTCCTCTGAAACTACAGAATCAATTTCAGCCAAACTTAGACTGAAAGATCCTTAGGGTATCTAGTATAAATTTTGTTTTATTTTCTTGTCCATCGAGAAACATGGCTGCCCAGGCTAAAAATAGAAAATAGGTCAAAATGAACTTTTTGGCTCATATCTCGAAAACTAAAGCAGTTAGGGCAAAACTGACTAGTAGTAAAAATGTTTATGAGGTCAAGATCTACCTGTCATGAAATTTTCAGACGAATCGGTCAACCCATTTTTGGGTTATTGCGGCTGAATTGTTAATTTTAAGGCAATTTTGCAGTTTTAGGTTATTAGATTGAATATTATTATAGATAAAGACAAACTGTATACAGCAAAAATGTTCAGCAAAGTAAGATCTACAAATAAGTCAACATGACCAAAATCGTCAATTGACCCGTAATAGGACTTTTTGCCCTTGAAAGATTATTTACATGTAAACAGAAAATAATGGTCTGACATTGTCACACATTTTTAGGGCATTACTTGAAATAAATTAAATGGTAGCTGTAGAAGTAAAATGGAGTGTCAAGGGTCAAGGTCATTGAAAAATTCCATGGCAACCGATGAAAAAGTCTCTTGCAACCATATATATTTGGGTTAAGGACCTTATAATTTACCTGTACAGGTCAAAAAGAAAGGTCAAGGGTCAAGGTCATTGAAAAAGTCCATAGCAATGGTATAGATTTGGGTTCAGCACCCTACAATTTACCTGTTCAAGTCAAAATGGAAGGTGAAGAGTCAATGCCATTGAAAAAGTCCATAGCAACCGATGAAAAAGTTCTAGCAACCATATTTATTTGGGTTCAGCATTCTATATTTTAGCTGTACAGGTCAATATTAAGGAGAAAATTGCGACGATATACATTAAATAGCAAAAATAATCATTTATGCAAGATCTATCGGTACACAACAGATAACAGGTGAGCGATTCGGGCTTCTTGGGAGCCTCTTGTTGTCTTATCTTGTCAATTTTATTTGCATTTTCTTAATGTGTGAAAATTATCATTCAAATCAAATTACATAAATATCTAGCAAATTAGTTCTCCAAGATTTATCTGGCACACTGGCCCATATATACCATCACTGTGTATTTGATGTATGTTGTTGGTCATTGTTGTAAACTTTTGTTTAAAAGAGCCCTGAGGTTTGACTTCACTTATTTTTTATTGTTCCAAATAATTCATTACAAGTTATATATTGATTTCTAAATTTGTGAAAGACTGTATGTATGGCAACCATATAATGAATTTATTACCCACATATAAGGAATAGTGGTTGAAAGAGGATAGAGTTCTGAAAGTATGAAAACGTAAACTGACTGAAAGGAGATAATAACTACGTCATGTAGAGCCATGTGTGCTTGAATTTTGTGACATGAACTGGTAAGTTAAATTTTGAGAAAAACAATCTGGAGAAATTGTTTTTTAGAAAAGGATCTTTTCCTTTGAAACACTACATAACACCTTAATTTTCAGTTGAACATTGGTAAAATTGTATATTTGTTTTACCATTTTCTACAAAAATTTAAATACTCTCCAGTAACTCTATCCATGTCAATTTCCATTTATTTTATTTATTTATTTTTTTTGGTGCTTCCCATGATCAAGAAATCTGTGAGGCTACTTAGAATCACAGGTACTCGTCGACAGGATCCAATATGATACCCCTTTTTTATGATTTAAATAATAATTTCTCTTGGAATTACTATCAAGCAGTATTTTCTATCCACATTGGGTTACTTACATGTATAAAGCGAGTTTCTATCTCAAATACAACAACAACACCTCCTTTGAATTTATAATTGGATAACTGAAATTGTTTTTTCTTCGTTTTTTACATTAATCAATTCTATAAACATTCATTTGTTAGATTACGTATGCTTTTCTATGAATGACGATAACATCAGGTTTTGGGAAGATCTCAAAGTCATCTTCTTCTTCTCTATGTAAATCTTTCCACTATGAGAACGTGAACTTTAAGATCGTTGATCTTGTAATCCTAACTATGACCCTCGCAATAATTCCTCTCAACAACGAATATGTACATATGCAGGTTAAAACAAGATAACGTTATTACATGTATCTACAGTATAGTCTCACTGACTGAATCTAAAAATATATACAGAGAAATAATTGGAAACCTGTCAGCTATCACCTACTCTTTATGAGCACATACACTATCAGAAGGTAGTACGATAGTAGTGGGTACAGCATGCATAAGTTGAAAGTTAGTTATGAAGTCCACATATACACATGGTTGTCATAAGCATTAGCACAGCATACATAAGCACATTTAGGAGATATCTAGCACATATTGATATTGCTAATTAACATCCCATCCTTAGCATCCCCTTCCCCCCCCCCCCCCCCAAAAAAAAAAAAAAAAAACTCAAATAAAACTTTAAAATTAAAAAAAAATCCAAATGTTAAAAGATATCTAACATGTCTAACTAATTTATGAAATTGAATAAACCCAAATCACCTTTTTCTTTCCTGAACACTCATAATGTCAGGGATATTCTTGTCGTCTGGCTGATATTTCTAGTCTAGGTACCTGTGATGGATCACAAGGGCTGAACCCATAGAGCTGTCTAGCGCGTCTCCGGGTGGCGGACAGGGGAAACCCTCTCGTTGAGGGGTTGTTAGGTCATAATGCGGAAAACCTGACCGCAGGCCATAGTGGGTAAAGTGTTTGGAGAATGCCACACTCCCTGCATGCTAAAACCCCCTTCTATAGTTTTCGAAAAAGAGTAGGCTCATGGCCGCTACAGAAGGCTAAATTATAAGACCCTACACAACCATCCTTTTACAGTGGCAGTCAAAATTGGTTCCCCTTTGTGTCCTGACCCACCCCTATTTGAATTGTTTGATACATTGAACCGGTTCTCGTCCTGAATAAGCATGAAATATTTGCCACTGGACGTTAAGCAACAATCAATCAATCAATGTATTTCTAGTCCCAATGAAAGATAATTGGTCATATAAGTCATTTCATAAAGCATGGAAAACTATGTACCATGAAATTTAAAGCTAAAAATAACGGCTTTCGATTGGTTGTGGAGAGGTGATTATGTTCTAGTTTGTCACAATGTTAGTTTGTTGAATGATTGGTATCTGAGGTGGCAGATTAGTTGACATGAGAAACAGTTATTACCTGACCAATCAAACATCAGTGGTCATATAGGAATATTTAACAACAAAAATTTGTTTTGTAAAACGAAGAAGAGTTACAATATAAATGTAATTTTATTTGGAATAATAAAATTATATATAAATATACTAAATAAATAAATGATTTGGAAAATACGTTGAAGGTATAAAAAGTCATAAGATTTCCGAATACAATTAGGTTCTATCCGGGCACTCTGGTTCAAAACCTTGGTTCCATCCGGGTCTTTTGGTTCTGAACCTTGGTTCTATCCGGGTTCTTTGGTTCGAAACCATGGTAACTGGTTCAACATCCGGGTTGTTTGGTTATAGGAACCCAACTTCTTGGTTCTATCCGGGTTCTTTTCTAATATTCCCGTTGAACTTTGAGAAGATGTCCGCAAGTACCCGAATAAAGAGATAAAGTAGGTCAAAGACGCTTATCTTGTTTTATATCATTTATACATTTCCAAAATGTCGGAAAATGAAGCTGAAAGGTAAATACCTTCACATTTTAATTATTTAACATGGGAAACTAGACAAAAATATAACATCGTATATATTTATATCAACCCAAATATACAGTATAGCTAACATCCGTTTTAAGAATTAGAATATATAAATATATAAATAAATAAATGGATTTTAGAAACTTAAAATGTGGGCCTCTATTTAGAAAGTATGATACATAATTCATAGTTCATAACAACCCCAAGATGAAAACAACAATCGATTGTTTCCATTTTTATTATTATTGTATTATAAGAAGCTCTTTTTGAAAAAAAAACTGCTCATACTTTGATTTAATTCTCCCAACATTACAGTGATGTCATAGCTATATATAGGCAGCTACAAGCCTGCACGTGAAAGATCTAGCATTTGAATATTTTGTTGACCTCTTGGCTCCCTCGTTGGCAACGCTTGCTATACTGAATCTATTGTGTGATTTAAAGAATTGGCATTTCGAATATATGGGTTAACACAGTGTGGATAAATTAATTCCGCGTCAATGAAACAAAACTGTGTGTATGTACATTTATATTTCTATTTATAGATCATATGCCATAAGAAACTGCATTCAAGTGTATAAAACGGATTATTTTTAATTACAAATTATTTTTAATAATCATCAAAAAACCTTTTTTTGAAGTACCTTTTTGGTGATCTTATTAAACTAAATAAATTTTTGGGATACAGATCGAGGACCAGGGCTGTGAATTGTGTAAATATTTTATTTTGTTTCTCTCGATTAGTTAATTACCTTAATTTGATTATTTTTTATAAATTTGAAAAGTATAATTTTCTCAGTGAAACCTATTGATAGTGCAAAAAAACTTCTAAAGTTTCGTTTTGAATTGTATTAATTGTTATTTTCGTCTATTTTAGAAATCCAGGAAAAAATGTTCTATTTTAACCGAATCTTAACAAATTTAATTTGAATTCAATCTTCACTTGAATGTCCTTTTTTAAATGTAGTTTGGTTTGCAGGATATCAAGAAAATGCACATTTTTAAATTCCAAATTCATACTTCTTTATCTTATGCCGCTGAATACATTTTTATTTAATGTTGAAAACTTCTCGGAAAACTTACATCCACGTTAAATCTATTATACATAACTTTATACCGAACATACACTGTTTAGGTGTGACAAGACATTGACTGGCATTTACCATGGAAAAGACAGCCGTGTAATCCTATCACCTGGAAATTTATGTTTAAAATTAAATATTTTAATTAGCCTACATTCATGGTATCTCCAATGTCGTCGTCCGTCGTATACACACCCGTCGTTGGATGCTGGCGGTGGGAGTTTTATTGTTGAAATATTGTTTTTCAAATTTAATGTATAAAAATTCCGCATTGTATGATATATGCATGTACTGCAAAAAAATCCTTGAAATGCGATTTCAACTAAGAATGGCCGATCTACACATTATTATATGATACGAATGGAGAAATAAATACAGTCAGGGACACTGCCTCGCCTATCATTTTTAAGGATAATACTTGTTTAGACCATTTTTAGGTTTATATTTTACCGGTGGACCTTTGAATGTGCGTCTGTAGCAATACATTTTAAACATTGGCTAGAATCATGATGTTTTTTTTCTTTATTAACTTATTTTAGACATTGTACTATTATTTATAAATTACAGTTCAGAATAGCAACTAGTCAACATCCTTTATCGAAAAAATAAAATTTAGTAATGAATTTTTTTAGAAAAATAGAATAAATCACGTCGTATATTTATATAAACGGCCTAACTTGTAATAACGAAATAAAAAAAACAACAATCAAGTAATTTCAAAAAGCCAATTCTGAATATACTATCTCAAATATTGGAGCATAATTATTTATTTATTTACAAATTACACCCATACGGGTCAAAGCAAAACACACAATTCAACAAAAACAAAGCAATACATGTACAGATTAAGCACGACAACATAGTGATATAGACAAAATAAATAATAATAAACAGATCTATATGTAAATAGAATACACATTTTAGTGTGTAACATGAAATAATAAAATATTAGAACACGTAGAAGTGTACGTTTGTTCATTAAATAATCTCATTAATTAAATACATAAATTTATAAATATAATGAATAAAGATACAGTAAAACCTGTCTTGGGAGAGCAAAATTATAGTCACTAAAGACAGGTGGTCTTTATATACAGGTTAATATTATATAGAATGCACTACAAATGAAATTTGAAATGAAGTTCTTTTAAGAAAGGTTATTGCTTAATACAGGTGGTCGCTTACATCGCTAATTACGGTAAAACGAGAATAGGAACATTTGTCTCGGTATTTACGGTTACAACTTAATGAAATTCCAATTAAACATTATCAAACATATTATTGTATAACTTGTGAGTATCAGACATATGAATGAATAACATAAGTTTCAAAGACAAATAGATGAATATTAAAACAATTCTACTATATAAATTATCTCCATTGATTGATTGAATATTGTTTAACGCCGCGCGGGCAAATACCATCTAAAGCGAATGAACTATCTACAAATACCATCTAAAGCCCCCTGGCTGATATTGGTTTCTCGGGTTGATACAGCATGTGATATAGATTTTACCATGTATTATTCTCTATTTATATGCACAAGTTTTTTCTAATGCATAAGAATGATATTGATTATAAAATTTCATTTTTTCAAGCAAATCACACACCCGGGGAAGGGGGGGGGGGGGTAACTTCCAAAATTAAACTATACGGAGATTTGCGGAAAATTTGGGTGGGTTTTTCATGATTATGGTATTAATGCGGGGTATGTTTTGAAAAACTAATATTTATTACACAAACTTTGAGTGCTATTCAATTCCTCAGATAATTGTATATAAACATCATTATTGACTAACAATAGTATATAAGCCTAAATATGACTCTTATGACTCTTATTTTGTGTTTTAATTTAATAAAGTTTACCCTTGACTTGATGAAAAACGTCAGGTAAAAAGCCTACTACGCATGCATCTAAATGGACTAGGTCTATATATACATAATTATGGAAAAGAAATAAAACTCTAATATAACAAGGTGGCTCTCAATTTAAATAAATCATTGGCAAATTGTGTAATAATATGTTAATTTTCGTTATTCATCAACCAAATCAGTTTATTAACTTGAGATAAAGTTTAATTTCTTTTTACATGAATCACAGATATTTTTCATAAAAATGTTTAGCTTTTGATCCAAGACTTTTAAATTAAAAAAAAAATGACATTCATCTTCCACATTTCCAATGTTGCAGATTTTACACAATCGCAAAATTATTTGGGGGTATTTTTTTGTATCGACCCATTTCAATCTGTAAAATATTTACGCACTTCTAGTGACGTCGTGATGACTTCGAAATAATCTTAATTTATTTTACTGATATGAAGAGGCAAAAAAAAAAAAAAAAAGAAGAAAAAAAGAAGTTATTCGAATGCTTTTGTTATCAAAATGTTTTAAAAATATTTTTAAAGCAAATCGTAATTTAAAGATTTTAGAAAAGGATAGGTACGTGACAAACCTTTTCTACCATTTGTTTCATGTTTATCTGCGATGTTTTTACAACATTTTGGAAAATGTTTTAACAATTTTAAACGCGTCTTTAAATTAGTGTGGAAGTAGCTTTTTGTACAGATTTACTGTTGGACAATACATCTTGATTTAACAAAAATCACAACGAATCACTGACAATTAAGATATTAGGTTTCTACGTTAAATTATATTAAATCTTAAATTATAATCAGTTAATGAGATGAAAGATTCCTATAATATTAACAGATACATTTTTCTCTGTTACATAACAACTGTGCAATAATTTTCACTGTTGATCCAAATTCCTCAGATTCCATCACAATCATCTATAAAAAAATATAAAAAAGATGATTAAAGAAGATTCTGAACTTGTACATAATGTCATATCATGATTATGGTCGTGCCAAAAAAATGCTGCAAAGCCCCGCCTTAGTGACGTATCCAAATATGTTAATGAGATCACCATAAAAGCTTGTATTTGCACGTGATTTTCTTATTGTTCACCAGTGAAAGTGGCGTAACAATAGAATTCGTGACGTAAGTCAAGTGAGATAAACAGACATGTTGAGGTAAAATAAAAATTTAGTATACATTTTATAATAAAGACAAGAAAGTAAAATGAATCCCTCTGTTAAATTTGAAATAAATTAATACATATATAAAAAGTGCAAATCCCCCAGTTCCAAAAAATTGTGAAAAAAATCTAAGGGCACCCTAGGACTTGTTTTCCCCATTTTTGCGACTGTTTAATATTTTTCCTTAGAGTTACTTCCAACATCGCTACTACGAATAAGATTTTTGTTTTTTAAATTCACATCGTAGTAGCGTGACATGAGGCTTCACTATGCAGTCATATATGCACAGCCATTAGACGACTGGGTTCTTTTTTTTTCGGCACGATCAAAAACTATTTCAGGGCGGCATTTGACAGTACAGTCTGTCTCCGCGATCCATGTGCAACCCTACCACTATGCATGGAAGTAGGGTTAGTCTACATCACGGACACAAATTATACTGTAATATCTCGCCGTGAAATAATTTTTAACTGTGCAGAAAACATTGCCGTGAGTTTTTTAATTTCATGTTTTCTGCACAGTTCAAAATTTTATAAAAATTACCATAAATTTCTAAAGCTCTTCCTTTTGATGTAGAGGTAACCCTTAGCTGATTTTGGATTCCTGTTTGTTTTAATTGTTTTGGTTATTGGTGTTTGTGCGTAATAATTCATCATTATATCTTTAACCGGATTTCCAACATTATAATCTCGAGCACTGCTGATGAGTTGTCAGTCAACGAAATGGCCATACAGTGCAGCAAATTTATTTCGGTATCTTGTGATACATTTTATTACTATAATCTTCATTTGAATTTACACCCAGAAGGGTCAATTAAAATTACAGACATACAAATTACAACAAATATTATAACAAAAATGAAATTGCATGGAATTAACTATATTTATAAACATATAGACGTTCATATCTTTGAAGACAATCAAGGTGTTCTGCTATAAAACTGTCCTGAATTTAAAGAAAAAATAGAAATGTATGCCAATATATATATTTTCTTGTAGATCTTAAATAGAACGGCCAACTTTACTTGTTTCAATTTTAATAAACTGTTATTCATATATATTAGGTGCATTTAAAGATCGATTTACAGAAAATATTGGGGTCCGAGTGGTCTAGGTAGTTCGTCATGACTATTAATGATCACTAACCTGTCAACTTTTTGCCACACTGCTGCCACAGTGGTAACATTTACTGACGTGACTGGTTCTGACGTTATGATGACGTCATAAACAGATAATACCATTTAATAAAAGTTCACAAAGTTTTTCTGTCCCATGCAATTTTTTGCGATTCAATCATTATAAATCTTGTGTGAAAATCCACAAATTTCTGGACGCCAGTTAAAAATCGCTTTATCTATCAAATGTTATTTTCAAGCAGATAAAAACTTCCAACGGACATACATTTTCAGTCAATCATTAAAAGACCATGACGCTTTCATGTTGGGTGAATCAAATGTCACACTTGTGATTTTTTTAAAACACCGAGACAAATACCTCTTTATATCCTTTTCCGAGTTAACTTTGGTTGGTTTTAACACATTTTAAATCCAGTTATTAAAGTTTAGTTTCGTCTTCTTTATTGAAAGACAAAACTTATAAACATAAAATGAACAGTAAGAAAATCATATGCCTCTAAAAATGGGTGACAAAATGTCACAGACGCGACTTTCTTAAAATAACGCCCAAATCTGACGTCGCACGTATACAAGTTTCTTCAAATCCTTTTGTTTTAATACAACTTAAGAATAAAAGACCAAAACAAAAAACAAACAATAATACTTTTTATCTATTAGTTTTTTTTAATACATATGTACTGGGACTCCCCATTTCGTTGATTTGTAGAAACCGTGTTCAGATCTAGAGTAAGCTCATTCTATTCGATGAACGCTCTGCTTCATCTAATGCATTTTGTATACTAGTATTAAATCAAATAAATGGAGGGTTAACTATTTAATTTTTTTATCTATAAAAAAGTGAAGTGTTTTTATCCAGTTTAGTTTTTATACATTATTTATCTTAATCTGTAATTAATCTTATTAAACTATGATAAAGGCTGTGTGACCGTTAATTGTTTTGGTTTTTGGTGGTTGTGCTTTTTAATTCATCCTTATATCTTTAACCGGATTTCCAACATTTTGATCTCGATAACTGCCGATGAGTTCTCAGTCAACGAAATGGCCATACACTGCAGCATCAAATTTATTTCGATATTTTGTGTTACATTTTATTATTTATCCGTCCATTCAGAAACCATTGCTTTCATCTTCATATTATTCGAGGAGGTGTCTTTAAAATCAATTTTTTGATTCGCCTAAAACTTCGCCTTGACAAGCAGAATATTAAGAATATTCATGTATTTCTAATTTATATCAACAGATAGAGGATAATCAAATTGACAGCAAGCCGATTTTCTTGAATCAAGTTTGAATTTGTCAGATGTATATGGTCAAATTAACGATTAATTGTCTCGTTTGAAAACTTGGTTAAAAATAAAATCAGGTTAAAACAAATTTCTTTTAAATACATGAATTTTTTAGATAAAGACGTCAATGATATTATGAAAAAGATATTAAAAGTTCAGCATGATGCATGGACGATCGAACTCATATTATTTTTTTTTACTATGCAAAACTGTTGAATGAAAATTAAAGCAAAAATAAAAATATGACAAGATAAAGTCTGCTTTAACAAACAGTTGTAATAGCTAGGAACCTTAGCGACACACAAAAAAACAATCCAATCTCGATGATTGTCACTGTATTCAGAGTGTGTGTATGTCTTTGATTTAATTCATATAGTTTTATTAGACATTTAACATATTTAATTTCGTGTTAGTTACAATCCTTCCACTAAAACTGGTTAAGAATATTATATTTCCGACTGTAACAGGACCGGTACATAAAAATTCTTGTTTTAATGTATATTTATTCAAGTATGTAAGTACCTGTAGGAACAGCAAGAAATCTCTTATCACTCCTAAAGAATGTAACATATACGGCTAGTAGCACTATTAATACCGCTGCAATAAACATACTGAAATAAACAGAAAAAATAGTTATGAATCAGAAATTGCAGCAAAAAAGGAAAAACAACTCCTTACATATGTAGATGTAGGCAAATGGACCTGTCATACATTTTTAAGTGGCCTGTTTGAAAACTATATTTTCCAGAATGTATGTAACATATACATGATATAAGCAATGGAAATACAGGTAATGCTTATCCGCATTATAAAGCAAAGATATTATGATGTTCTACGATTTTTGAAAGTCTGAAAAGGGCGTATATGTTAAAAAATGAAGGGATATAGAAGGAGATTTTAGGCTGATTCAGTCAGCCGGAACATAACAAAAGTGACGAAAATTGTTCACATCTCAGTGAAACAACACATTCATAGCAAACTGAATGAACTGAAAGATAATGTGAGGGAAATCATAAATGCAAGACGAGAAAGGATGAAACCATACAAAGAAAAGAATTTTACAATACAAAACTCAAAAAGAGATCAGTAACAAACAAAACCGTGTCTAAATCAGGGTGAACTCGGAAACCATTTCTGCTATAGATTGCAATCGTCATGGGGTATATGAGATGAAATAATTATTGCAATGTAAAGTACAAGAAGGATATTTTTGCGACAAAATTAAAGCGCATTTCAAACTATATTACAATATATATCGTTTATTCTTGAAAATATATTTTTGCACAATTTTCCAAGTGCAATAAGGAGAGAAAAAATGACTTAAATACCAAGAGAAGTCTGATTGTTTGAAAATGTAAAGCAATATATATGCTTATAAATGATTCTTAAATGTCTGCGATCGTCTTACCAAAAACATATTTGGCTGAGATAGTTATAATATGACCAAAAAAAATACGTATAAAAAATCCTATCGACTGTAATATTAAATTTTGACTTTGGTTTTTAATGACTTAATTACTTCAGCTTTCAAATAACGTAAATGACGTAAAAATCAAATGTGATTTTTCTTAAAATGAAAAGATGTTTAGTACAAATGCTATATACGTCAGCAAAATCAACTGAACATTATGCAGCTTTGTCGTTAACATTTGTTTGTTTAACTTTGGATTTTCACGGTTCCATGTGCTTAAACCGTAAGATAAAGATTTCAGGATTTCTCATTGGCCAATCCAAACATGGTTCCAAAAGGCTATCTTCGATGGTTATACATAACTTTAAAATTGTATGGCCTATTTCATTAATGAATAGGTTCGTAAGGGCACATGTAGATGAAAAAGACATATTTTACAAGTTATTTAAGAAGAAAAAATCCAATCAATTTCCAAAATTTATTTTGCGTATAATATCTATTTCTCCACAAACTTTGAGATGAAGAACTTTATATTTCGCAAAAGTGAAATGTATTTCATTGCAATGTTTCAGATATTTTTTATATTATACCTTTTTCCTAAAATTTCAAACATTAACCTTAAAATGTATTCATACTGATAAACATATATATCAGTTGTCATCTGATATTTTTATTTCAAACATTTCGTAATATAATTTACGCAAAATGTCTTCATCAAGTATGCATTACATGGTATTTTGATATCTTAATCCTGTGGTCGAAGTTTTCTTTGTTGTAACGTATTGCAAGGCTATATAGTAAACCAATACCGAATTATGACTTAAATATAAACATAGATATTAAAATGTATTTTACAGTCGATTTTCCTTTATATAGTGTTGCTAGATATTTTGTCAAACAATAAAAGTGTTGAAGTCTTTCAGGAAAATATATCAAAGTTGAATGACATTGATTAAAGTGATTGTTATTAAACAAATCATAATATCAATATATGGTTGCTAGAAATGTTTTCTACTAAAACAAAGCATTTGAGTCTATGGGGATATTTACCAAACAAGGAATTTCAGTCTTAGAGCATCAAGATTTTTACATATGTTTCGCTAGGTGCTATTTCAAAGAATTAAAGGTCTGAATTTCTCATAGGAAATATACTAAGTTGAAATTGAAATGCTTGAAATCAAGTTAAGTTAAGCAACTATACTGTTCACCTATTCAGTGAAATATTTAAGCAATTCTGGATGCTAGGCTTTATTCTCAAAAGATAAAGGTGTCAGATTTTTTAGGAATATAAGCTAGAATTAACCCCATAGCATTGTTGATAAAAATTAAATTCTGTTGCATATTAGATACCATGTATGCATTTTATTGTATGATGTATATCGACATATTGTAAAGTATTGTAATATATAAGTTTTCAGTGAACAAAACAAGCTTTGGTTTCTACAGTAATTTGAGGCTCATATAATGCTACATCGTGTTAAGATGTAATAGAAATGAGATGCAAATTCAATTATGAAGATGAGAATTAACTAGTAAAGTCAAGAAATATCAAAGGGATATTCGAGGGAAGGAAAAATCGAAACAACTAACTCCGGAGAACAACGAAGACAAGACCAAAACAATACATGCATTACAATTAAAAACTAAAAACATATGAACAACATGTACCCCACCAAAAATCCGGGGGTAGACTCGGGTGATCCGGAAGAGTAAGCAATCTCTGCTTCCTGCAGGACACCATTCATGCTGTCCATGTCAAATTCGGTATGAGGAAAGGATAAAGTCAATGGAACAGGTCCATTTTCATTTGGAAAACGGTTTTTTCATACGTGTCAACCAAGTCATGATGACGTCCATAAAACTTTAATAATAAGGATGACTCCAACTTAGGGGCAACATACCCCTGTCTGAGCAACTTTTCTGTCAGGAGCCGGGCGCTGTCCATGAAGTCACTGTATATGTCACACGCTCTGGAATAACGTATGAGTTGTGAAATATATACTCTATACGCCGGCGCTTCTGGAACTAGAATTCACGTACCGAAATTTTGCAATTAAACAAATGTAAAAATGCATCAATATTAGTTTAATGGAAGTATGTACCACCTTAAAAGATTAAATAACGTGAATAAAAAGTCTTGGAGTAACAGATGACAAAACCATAAATACAAACAACGGCATAATCTGGACTTCAAAAGATCGAATGCTTGCTTTCCAATCCTTCAAAACATGACAGGAAGAGGTTGCCACTCATGTGAAGAAAATGAATAAATTTCGGTTCAACATGCATTTATTTCCTTTCAAATATGACATTATGTGTCCACTATTGTTTGTACAGATTATTTGTCTGGTATTTACATTCGCTAATTTTTATTTAAAGTTTTGTTAATCTCATTTATGCTTCTTCAAACTTTGTTTTGTGGGATTGAAAAAATATTTGTATTCAATAAAAATATTACTAAATAGATGTTGAAATTCAGATAAAACGAATAATTCAGTCCTTCGACGTGGCGATCATGAATTCTACATGTTTTAGATTTATGATTCCGTTTTAAAGATAAATAATGTGTTACTTCTCACCATATTCCAATAAGCAATATGTCCTTTCCTTTGTTGGCTATGTCATCTAAGCAAAGAAACCATAAAATGTGAAATATGAAATATAACATTTTAATAAACTAAAAGTCGATAAATGTTGGTCCACAATAAATTTGCCAGATTTAGTAAAAATACAGGTTTTTCCTGCCATGGTTTTTGTCCAGGAGTTTATATTGAGATTGTTTTAACGTTGTGTCTGGACTGTAAATATACATTTTTTAAGTTTCTGTTACTTTTTGTCTCAGATCTTTAGTGTTTGTTTCTATTTTTCTGTCTAGTGCTGTTCATGTTTTACTCTCTTTTACATCATCATAATTTTTTCATTCTTATCATCATGCAACTCCCTCGATAGTATCCGTTTACAACAAATATACATTAATGACATAGTTTGGGAAAGTAAATAAATATAAAATCAATTAAGCACAAACATGATACTGTTATACGTACCAATAAATGCGTCATCTTCTGAAAGCAATTTACTATTTCCAAGTCTTTTTCCATAATTACATGAATACCTAATATTCACGTCTTCTTTTGTCAAATCTAGTACGGTCAAGGTGAAACCATTTAGAATGTTTCCAACAATATACTTTCTAGATAGCACACCATTATCAGTTTTATGTATTTCTATGTGTTTGGTGGTGTATACTATCCATACTATTACCTCTGTGCAACAATATTCTATGTGACAAAGTAATGTTAAATTTTGTCCATATCTTACCACTTGTCTATGTACTATCCATTCAGGACCTTTAATAAATAAAAGAAGTTCAGAAAATGCAATGGCGTCAAATAAGTAAAAGAAAGATTGAAACAGAATGTATTATCACAAGGGAAAATAATATTTATCCAATCGAGCTACTGTTGAACAAAGCCAATTTCCTTTTTTCTCCACAAGCCTGTGCCGACATCGTATGGCTTGTTCATACTACAGCTTGAACCTTTAAAGTTAGGTTAGAAGATTTTAACAAGGGCAAGAATACGAATGCTGAAATATTTCTATTACAGAGTGGTTATAGATTTCACAAGATGCTTAATGCGTTCAAGAACTTTCCAATAACTATGAAAATCTTTTAGCTAATTAAAAACACTTATGAATAGTTTTCAATCTTAGATTCCATGTTAATATCGTGTCAATGAAATCATAAAATCTCGGTAGTACCTTAAAACCTTTTCACTTAGGGCTACAAATACAACATTTTATTTGATTCTGTCAAAAACAAATAGCTCTTGTTTTCAAGGAACTAGTTTTATAGTCTAAAAAATCGATTATCAAACCCCTACTTATTTTATTAAGTATGGTCAATGGTCATCTTGTTTGTAATCCTACTGTATTGGTTTTTATAGTGTGTTTTTTACACTAGAGAGTCTGGTGAGGTAATAGAGAGGTTTGGGTGTCAAAAGAACTGGATTTAAACCAGTACATGTACTTGAATGTACCAAATCAGATTATCCTGATTGTTGATTCTTTGGTTCTGTTTTGTTTATTTTCGTCATAAGATGAAAGATTGCGAGTAATATCACATATATACTATTCAACAAACGAAACGATACAAAATTTTGGTGTTCAAAATTTTTTAAACAGAGACAACAAATTGACAAAAACTGTAGGAATTAGATTCACATTGGCATAAAAATTAAACACACCAACATAATGTCTCAAACTTATTATTAGAGAATATCATTGACGGACAGAAATTGTCATGTGATGAGGAGGTGATAACGGATATGACCACCTCTTGCAGCAACGACTGATTCGTATGTCCCACTCATAGATCCGATAAGTTTTGGATTAAGGCTTGTAGGATGTTGTTCCACTAGTGTACCAGTTTCGGAGTTGACAGACATGCCTACCGAGAACATCCCATAAAGGTTCTATTGTTGACAGATACGGTGATAATGTCGGCCAAGAAAGAACATGGATGTGGTTCTGATTAATCAAGGTTTGACATACACGAGCCAAGTGACATCTTGAGTTGTCATTGTGAAAGACGTGGTCAGAGTTATGGCGTTAAAGAAAGGGCAGAACGATGGGATTTAGGATATCGTCTCTGTATTTCACGTCATTAAGTGTACCATGAACACTCTTTAGTTGAGTGCGACATTCATGGCAAATTCCATCCCAGACCATAACACTTCCGCCTCCAAAATGGTCAGACTCGCACACACAAGGGTCCATGAAACGTTCCTTACGGCTGCGGTACACCCATACCGTCCATCACTGAAACGAAGTGAAAACCGGGACTCATCACTAAAAAGAATGTTCTGCCATGTATGGAGCATGGTCTGTGGCTGGTAGGTCTTTGCTACATCCTCTGGTAGAGTTTTTAACTTCAGGATTAACCAACTGGACAGGTGTATTTTGCTATCCTGATACATGTCAAAATTGTATTTGTCCAGTGAACGTGTATTTTTTGAACAAGAAAATAATTGTATCATCCTTTATATCATTAACACAGCCTTCACTAAACGCCTTTGTGTATTGGCCTTTCTCCTGATGAATGTTTACTGGATTTAATATACTGTTCAGTAATGTAAAGGTAGGATAAGCTTAGTCATTTTTATAGTTAGATGCCATTATAGTATTATTGCTAATGACGCTGAGGGGAGGCCTCTCGATTTGGAATTCTCAATTATATTAGAAGGGACTATAAATCCTATTTTAGCCCCTACCTAAAACCATTTTGTCTTTTCTTGGTCTTATGTTTTGTGGTAATACATCTTACCCTTAACAATATCATTTCTTATGTAATAAATTATCACCAATTTTCTTCATATTAAAACGATAGTTTAGATTTATACAACAGCCATGCAAATATTAATACAATAAAACAAGCTCTTTTGTCATGGTTGCATAATAAACGTAAAATATATTACCTTTAAAAGCTAGGCCTTCCGTTAGCAGTTTTGGCTCTCCTTCATCCAACCCATACATACATCTATACTTAATGTCCAAATCTCCTTTTTTAACATTTCGAATAGTCAAACCAAACCCCTCCTTGTTTGTAAACGGAACATATTTGGCCTCTGGATCAACATAAATATCTCTCACATCTAACCATAATGTTCTTCTGTCAGGACCGAATAAATCCCAACCGGAATTTAGTTGGCAACAGTTTTTGATTTTACAAAATAATGTGACATTTTGACCATAATCAGTTACTTTATTGACAACTTCCCAATCAAAACCTACGAATATATTATTATTTTTTTTTAATAAATATAATATGATTATGGATCATTATAAGATAAATCATATGAATTCATATGATTAACAGTTCACAAAAAGTACAATGATATTTCTTATTCCGAAAATTACATAAAACATAACACTTCCAAGATAACATTATTACAAACAGTACAAAATCTAAAGCGCCAAAAAATGTAACCCTAACGAATTCCCAGCAAAAATATAAGGAGCCAGGACTCAGCTACTGTTTGGTTCACATTGTATGAGTGGTTTCAGGCAAGACAAGGTAAGTGATTTTTTCTCAAAGGACAATTGATACCAAGTTTGGTTTAATTTTGCCTAGTGGATTAATGCAAGGAGATCTTTAAATAAACTTTCTTATGTTTGACGTGTAAAATTAAGTTCGGAATTTGCGGAGATATTAGTTGGAGGCAAGGTCATTTGATACATTTTAAAAGAGGACGTTCTAAGGATCATTGCCTCCAAGCTTGGTTTCTAATTGGCTGAGGTTCAGGTAGCATATTGGCTGCTGTTTACGTTACCTTAGGACCATTGCTGCTAGTTTTGGTTCATACTGTGGTTTTCTGTTAACGGCTTTCCCATAAGGTCCTAATTTAAACTAAGGTCAGAGTTGAGAATGTTGTTTAGTGATCTGTGTCTTTGTGTACACTTTAAAGGACAATTGATGCCAAGTTTGTTCTACTTGGCTAAATAGTTTCCGAAGATCTTTAAATGAATTTGGTCATATGTACTATAATTAGCAATCCAGATCCTTGGATATAAGTTTAAAAGGAGACCCTCTTTAATCTCTAAACGAATAGTCTAAATTGACAGAACAGTTTCCGAGAAAACATATTTTGGTATATGTTTTGGCTGATATTTTTTTCTGTGTTTAGTAATAGCAGCCAAATTAGTTAGAGGTGCGGACCGCCGGACACAATTCCTAAAGGGGTCACCCAAGGACAATTCCATTTAATTTCAATGTTTTACAGAAAAATTGTACTATGACGAGATAATAGAACGACGGATGCCAGGTTATAGCAATAGCCCACTTGGATCTTTTGGCCAGGTGAGGCAAAAAAAAAAGTATTAAGTAAACAAAAAACTCCATTCAATCCAAACAAGGTGTGTTATATAGTAAACTTTCAAAAGGAAATGTTCTAAAAGTTTCTCTAGTCATTTTACTCTTTAATGCAACATTTAACATTTGATAACCGGTTTCACATCTGTGGAGTTATTTGTTGATAATTTTAAACGTTGTCAATCGTGTCATGAAAGCTAATGACAAATCCTACTATTGTTTCTGCGCATATTGTTTTTGAACATTATTTGTTTCGCAATTTGTCTATGACGTTGTACGATATTCCGCGAAATTCCCATTCCGGTAGCCATCATCCAAGGCTTGCCTCTTTTCGCCACTAGTGATTATGTAACAGCCATTTTGATCCTCCAGTTACTTTGGTCCGGCGGAACATTTTGACTAGCTACTTTGTTCCTCCGCAACTTTTGGACTAGTTAATTTGTTCCATGGCCAGTTGAAAAGTTCCATCAGGTAGGAACTCTTCAACTAGTCAACTTGTTCCAGATGTTCATTATAGATGCAAATGCTAATTTGGTTATTTAAACAAATCAAAAACGCTAGAATTGTTCATCTAGATAAATAAATACCAGTCCCTTTTAACTTGATATAGAATACTGGAACGCTATAGCTAGCTGTAAAATACCGTAACTTTCCAACCAGTCAAAAACTACCAGAACTTTTCAACTGATTAAAGAATACTGGAACTTTAAAGCTAGTTGAAAAATATCGGAACTTTATAACTAGTCAAAATATTTCAGTACTATAATAACTATTAAAAAACATGTTTTCTATGGATGCATGAATAAAAACAATATGAGAAATCTTAGAAGTGAACCTAAAAAATATTATTTCTATCAAGTTATGATTTTTTTAACTTTTTGATTCAAATGAGAAGATTTTAATTATATATGTATAATAATTCAAAATGACAGGAACTTTTGGACTATTTGAAAACTACGGGAACTTCTGGACTAGTTATAAAATTCCTATCCCTCAAATTATCCAATTTATGAAAATTCTAATTCAGTATAATTTAAACCGTAGGTATCAACTAATGATATTATTTTTATTTAACATGATTCATGTTGAGATGCACACATACGCATCAGTTTTAAAATTTTACGTTTCTCCGGAACTTTATGACTAGTTTATAAATTCTGGTCCCTGGAACTTTTCAACTATGTCTGGAGGAACTTTTAGGCTAGTTACTTTTTTCTGTCTGGAACTTTATATGCCCGGAACAAATCAGAGCTTACAATAGAGCTCTGAGCTGAACATTTTGTTAAATATGACCAGACTCCCGACCATTGAATTATTTAGAGTTTTTCATAAAAGATAAGTGTGATGGAAATTAATACAATGCGAGAAAAAAGAAACTCATTATACACTTCGCAACACTAGAAAAAACGGTGAAAGCCTAGAGTTAAAAGCACATGTCAAAAGTTTATATGGCATAATTTTCCTCAAAATCAAAGTTCTAAGAAGAATAACAACCTTCTTGTTGGTTGTTTTTTTTCAGATTAAAATGAAAAGTTTCTAACAACCTAATAGATGCTATTTGTATAGATAAAAAAAATAAATAAAAAACGCACAATTTGTCCCCGCCATTTAAATTTGTTTATCCATTTTCGGTAAATATCTTTTCTCCCGACACGGTAACCATATTTTTTTATATTCTTAATCTGAACAATAGGTAAGTCTCCATCTTCCATGTCTTCTGTGAAAGTTTAATTATATTATTATAGGTCAAATTTTTGCGATTAGCGATTTTGCGTACTTTGAGTCCCCAACAAAAATTGCAGGAAGTTATTAATACCATTTTGTGCCCACACCATGTATTTTATTTATTTAATTGGGACAATTTTTTTTTACATAAGTCATACCGCCTCCAAAACAGTCTGTGTTTCCCCCCAAAAACAATCTTGAAAAAATATAGGCCAAATAATATATAAGCTGTATATTCAAAACAAGGTAATAAAGATATAACTCTATAAACTGGTCGGTGACCCCATATTTTTATTTGCTTAATTGAAAGATGATACCATTAAGAATATATGTACTAGATATCAACAATTTATTATTGGTAAATCGGAATAGTAGGATATGTCTTTAAACTTAACTGATTTCGAACTTATTTGTTCTATGCGGCTGAATACTTTTGAATCATTATTGATTCTTTATTCATCAAGAGTATATCCGTATAAGCACATTGAAAAAGAAAGGAATATGAAACTATGCACTAAATTTTTCCACTAACGTTGTGGCTTTCACTTAATGATGTTTGACAGTTGGATGGGTCTTGAATTCTTGTCGATGAACTGTCATCAAATCACGGTACTCAAGCAGCAAAGCGACAAGGTTCAATTATAAAAATGTAACATTTTAACATTGCGATGGGAATTAAATACAGATATTTAGATCTATGAACAGAAAAGTAATTCTTTAGAGCCAGAAAATATGTGTAGTAAATCTCTTATTATCTTCGTAGTGAAACTGAATCCTAATTAAGTTCTAATATTGTTGTAACTATGCTCACTTTTTCCTTCACAGACGTAGAATAGCAGAAGAAAGAACTGCAAGCACCGCATTGCTGTATTATTGGGTTGTCAAGCAGGTATAACTGAAATTAAAAAAAATCTTACTTATACAATAGTTAGATATAATCTGAAAGAAATCCATGGTCTAGAGAATGGGTTTAAAGTGCTCTATAATCAAATTTGTATACGAAACAATACATAGCTCAGTAATATTTTAATGTTATCTTTGGAATAAATGAGAAAAAAAACATGTAAAAGAAACAAATATTTTTTCAAGTTAGTTGAGAAAAAAAAAATCAAAACTCATGATTCTCGGAGAAGCCTGTGATAACCTGATTTTTGATAATACAAATGGGAACAAACATGTAACCTCCTTTCCCAAACCAATCGAAAACCCTAATTTTGAGTTTATAATCCCATAGTAAATGGTTTTCAGTGTTTAAAAAATGAAATGTAGGACCAATTATCTTAGGGACGAGATCAAAAGTTCAATGTAGGATTAAAAACTTAATTCAAATAGTTTTTTCACTGACCCCCACACCCCCCTCTTAACTTAATTTGGGAAAAATTGATTGACCAATATGCTTTGAGAGTATACTTTTTGTATTATGGGTCCAGTTTTCCTCAACAATGTATGTTTGTTCTGTATATTGACTTGGACATCACTTAAATCCGTATTTTTCAATCCGAAAATCTATGTCGGATAACAAAACTAACAACTAAAACCCACACCCCACCCCCACCCCCACTCCCAAATTATTTGAATAAGGTTTTTTTTATCCTACATTGAACATTTGATCTCACAACAGAGCAATTACAATTGGACTTCATAGACAACATAGAAGACACGAATATCACATTATGAGTATATACAAACATACAAGAAAATAATAGGCAATTCAGATTTTTTCAATTTCATGAAATTACAAATGTATATTAAATATTTTTAATATTTGGAAAAAAAATTGTTTTAGTTTTTAAGTTTTTATTTATTTATTTATGAATTTCTGAAATTACCTCTCAAAAAACAAATGTTACTGCAATTCAAGCAAAAATACCTAATCTAATGTTGGATGTGAAAAAATGAAGTAAAATAGAATTTTGACATGAAATTTTAAGCTAAAAATTAGAGCTTCCCACTGGTTGAGGGGATGTGATCATGTCCTAATATCCGTTGATTTACAAAATTCCCGTGTTATTTTACAAGAGAATAGAAATATATTTCCTCTTTAATTTTGTCAAAATTTGACAGGATATTAATCAGTGTAAGCCATATAGTTCACTGGATTATATGATTTGCCTTTTTGTAACTTTTGTAAGTATTTTTGGTAAAGAATAGTTCAGCATTCAAATACAAACATTCTTAATTTTATTGGTTCAAGATATAATATACCCTTTCGTTTTGAACAATATTTTCATTAAAGTATTTTTATTTATTTTTTTAAAAATGAAGAGCTAGCTGACATTTACTTGGCACTATTTTCTTTGTAATTAAATGTTATTATATTATACTTATTTTAAGTCACCATTAACATTTTGACCTCGTCAATGATGCTTAAATGAAACGCATGAATGTCTAAAATAACATGAACAATAATGAATTGTCAAAAATATATATTGAAATAGAGAACATTGTATGGCCGATATTATCAAATTTTATTTTCTAACATGCTCGCTAAGGCTTAGTTAACTAGAGTTTGTTAAGAGTTAACTATTTTTGAATTACTATTCAGGCTTTCGAAGGTATCTTATGACTACGATATGTCCTTAGATGGTTTAAGGATATATCGTAATTAGAACTTATCGTAAGTTAAGATACATGTATGTCCTAAAATTTATCGTAAAGTAAGGACAACCGGAACCATGTCTTAGGAAAATCTTAATGGTTAAAATTTAATAAGTAGGGTTCATAATGGCTCCGTTTACCCTCTCTTGAGTGAAATACCTTTCGAAAACCTTGCCTCAGATTTATATGTTTCTTCTGGATGCTGTGTACTGATAAAGATAGCACCTTCATGATTCTGTTTGTGTAAATGCCTATTGTATCCAGTTAGGAGTCGGATTACCTTCACCGATTGTAGAATTATCGTACCGAACTCACAGCAGAGTAAGGATCTATTTAGAGATAAATTCAGATGTCAGGGGAGCGTGGCTGTTTTTTTTTTAAAATTATTAAAACTTGTTCAAAATCTGCCTTAATACTGACATTGATATTTCGTTTTTTATCTAGGTGTTTGATGATGTTTATGTCTTTATGTTGGTGTGTAATAAAGATTAGTTTGATATTTTGCTGGATGTGTCCTTCTCCAGGTATTTATGTAAATTTATCCGACATCAAACGGTATTTAATTTACCGAGTTGGGTCTTGTTTGACGCAAAAATACCAGTCGTTAAGAAAAGGTTCTTTGTCCTCAACAGTATGAACTATTAGATAACATGTTATACATTTATTCCGATACCCCAGAAGCGTATTTTCACGAGTTTCTTAGGTTACACTTGAATGCAAAAGAATAAACGGGGCTTTAGCAATCAGTCCAGGTTAATGTAAAACAAGATTGCCTTTTGACATCACTGGAGTCTCGTACCACTTTCAGTTATTATCACATTATACAAAAATTAAAGTTTTATAGGAGGAATCGATTCAAAATTAGCCTGGAGTTGGATGCTTGATAAATAACCCAATACAGCTTCATTTCCTGCATTGTGAAGTGAACATGATGTCATAATATTGCTACATTGACCAAATATCTTGCAAATAACTGACTTTCAGCAGTTTTCCATGCATATTTTGCTTGAGAGACCATTGTGCGCATTCTACAACAAAGATTTTTTTAATGAGAGATGTATACTATCTGATTACAAATTCATGTTAAATATAAAGTTGTTTCTTGCATGCGCAAGCAATTTCCCTTGGCAAAGTTTATGTGAAAATTGACCAACATTATCGAAAACTAGAGGTTAAATTATGAAACTGCGTCTTTTGTTTGTGATGGTTTATTAAAATATTAATATGAGAGATATGGTAGTTTCTTTGTGTTCGGCAAAGTATGTTTTTATAGGGTTTTTTTAATATATAATTTTTGCTTGTATTGGGTTTTATTTTTGGCCATATTTTAGGTTAGATAGGGGACGCCCATTGTCCTTTGAAAGTATATTTTTTCCTCACCATGTTTCCAAATTCAAAAAGAAGATGAATTTATTATACAAACATTAATTTTTCTCTAACATTAACATTGATATTTATAAATAAAATATATCTGAAAATCGTTGCTTTATTTAAAAAAAACCACATTATTGTTACATGAATTTTATAATCTTTCATCAATACTGGTACATTTTCTCATTATGTATAGGAGTAGACCTCTTTGGTCCGTAGGGAATTCGAATTATTTTGTAGAATCGGATCAATTCTGTAATAAGATTTTTAGAAGAAATGTATGGTTCAAATAAAAAATTTCTGTTGGAAAAATTACTAAAACGATTCCATTTTGTTGATTCCGTTACAAGAACCGGTACATGTGTATTACCCAAAAATAGAAATACAAAGAAAACAAATTGGATTAAGAACGTATACAGTCATGCAAGTACAAAACTAAAAAGGACACATTTACCTAAGGAGCAATAAAAAACGTAATCTCTTGGACAGACAAACATGGGAAGAAAAATGAACAACCACAAGCACAACAAATAAACAGAGAAAACTAACAAACAATGAACAACACGAACTCCTATGAAAACCAGAAGTGAACCTAGGTTCTCCGGAAGGGTAGCAGTTCCTGCTCCGTATACGGCACCCGTCGTGAAGTTCAACAAAGTCAATCCGGTGGAAGTCACAAATCGAAGGAGGCACATGAAAGGTTACGGCAGTGGGAATAGGTCCAACATCATCTTAGATATTTGAACACTGTAATGGTCAATCAATTCGTGATGACGACCGTAAAATTTCCTAAGTGATGACATCAACTTATCCCTGATAAAACCCTGGTTAAGAAGCTTTTGTGACAGCATTAATCCTATTTTTCGAAAGTCAGGGTAACTTATGCAAGCCCTTCAAGATCGGATAAGCTGAGAAACGAAGACGTCATATGCAGGCGATGCTGCTATATTGCTACTCAAGAAGGGAAAATTAATAATAGGAAAGTTGAAGTCATCACGTTTGTCGTAAAGTTTTGTCTTTAAATGTCCCTCATTGTCTATTTCAAGAAACAAATCCAAATATGAAGCGGACTTTGGTGTATCTGTAGTATCCTTAATTTCAAGCTCACAAGGGAGGGGGGGGGGTTGAGATGTAGAAAGTCTTGGAATTTGTCGTTATTTCACGACAAAACGTCATCTATATAAGGATAAGTGAAATTAAAGGATTGGGCTAGTTTCTTTTTGTTTTCACATACTGTAAATTCAAAAATTATTGTGTGCATTAATTATTGCGATTTTGTCATTTTAGACCAAAATGCAATTTAAATCTTTGCAATATTGAAAAAAAATCCCGCTTAATTGTTTAAAAAAAATCCAAAATGCGAGTTTAAATTATTGCGATTACAACCCTGCCGCATAATAAAAACATCGCACTAATTTCCGAATTTACAGTAGTAACCTTTGAATGAAGTCCGCTTCATATGAGTACAGAAACATATCGGCGAGGAGAGGAGCACAGTTGGTTCCCGTTGGAATGCCGATTGTTTGTTGAAAAATTAGACCACCAACCCTGTCATAAATGCTTCTAAGGTAGAACCGTCATAATTGGTTCTAGGTTAGAACTGTCATAAATGGTTCTAGGGTAGAACTGTCATAAATGGTTCTACGGTAGAGCTGTCATAAATGGTTCTAGATCAGGACACACCCTGTAATAAATGGCCCTAAAGGTGTCAGGATGACAGTTCTAAAACTGTTCTAGAACAGTTCTTCTGACAGTTTAGGACAGTTCTGTTAGAGGTTAGAACTGAGCTCAACTGTAAACTTAAACTTTAAAAGATTTCTCACCTGCAAATTTGGCCCCGTTGCACGTAATGCAATTCCGACTTACAGTATGCTGACTGTTGGAAGGACGTGAAAAATAGAGTGCATATTTTATACAACCCTACGACCACTTTTAGCCCAGATCTTTAAAACTTTGTACTATGTTGTGAAACCCAGTCATTTTTGCAACAACTGTATATAGAGGGAACCATTTTCTTGTATTCGGCCCCGCTTATAGATTTTAACTTAAATCTTTGAAACTTTGCGGAATGTTAATGGACATATTGAAGACCTGTACGAAGAAGTATGCTGTCTTTTTCCGGGTAATCCATTTTTTTAATTTTGGCGAATTTCAATGACGAGTTTAAAATACAGCTCGAAACAATTCTGGCGTCATCTCCCTAATCGATACATTCACTTTTAATTACATGTAAACGACCAATAGGGTGAATGCGCTGTAAACGATATTTCAATAGAAAAAAAAATGTGAAATGGTTCTGTTTATATGTGCAGCAAACTTTTCGCAAATATGTGTGACGATAATAAAGATATGGAAAGGTTTCATGTACTTTATAATACCGGTAACAATGTTATTTTTTTCAGATAAAGATTTTATTCATAAAAAATATACTAGTTCTTGTCTGCTCTTTTGAAAGTTATTTGGCCAGTAGATAAAGTTTCCCTCGTTCTAAAACTTCAAACATTTTGTACATTCCTGGGGAAGTTGAAGTAGTTTCATGCTGTAAGTGTGTGCGAGAAACGTTAAGGCACAAAGTATTACTAAATGAAAATTCCGTCATGTCATGTTGCCATAAAAGCGAATGAATTACATTTCAATCAATTATTGATTAATGAAATAATACATTGGAGACAAAATGGGAAAATTTTCAGCATTGTTACGAAAATGTTACAAACTTCTTATAATTTTAACATAATTAATAAACATTATAGGGAGCATATTAGCAAAACATCAAAATAAAACGATAGATGGAAGTATCGGAAGTACAGTCCTGTTATCCTGTACAGCAAACTTATGTATGAAAGCAACCAAATGGCGGAAAGACAATAAGGTTTTCTTCGATGATTCAGAAGCTAATGAATCCGTCTACGAAAGGTTTACAGTCAAATATAGTGTCGACAAAAGGTCAACGTATGTGCAGATAGAGAATATTACTCAAGTCGACTTTGGTATCTATGAATGCATATTCCAAACAAATCAAGAAACCTTGATGAATACAATATATCTCAGGCAATTTCGTAAGGAATTTGTTTATATTTGTACGGTCTTGATATATAGTTACTTAGTAAGCATGTAGATTGTTGAAGAACTTTAAATGTTTCAATTTAAGGAAATGAAAAAAAATATCGCTCTTGACTGGGTTTTTGCAATATATTACAGTATTGCTGGGTAAATTAACGTAGAATATCTAGTTCTCATTGTAAGAGATTAATTTAACTGTTGCTCCGGTATAATTGGCAAAACAATGTCGCTTCAAAAAGGACGACAGCAAGCTAAAACTATATGTCGGAAACGACATATATTCCCTCACTAGGATCCATTTTTAGAAAATCAAACTTCCGATGAATAATCTTCTTAATGCGTGAAAATACTGTATGAAAAATTAATTTATATAGTTAAAAACGAAAGAGTAGTAAAGCGCAGATAAATATGTTCATAATTTCGAAATTCGATCCCATGGTTCCAATTTTTGAAAACCGAAATTCTTAAAAATTATTGCGCATCAACATGTAATTTGTGAATGCGTAAAATGTGCAGTGAAAGAGGATATTAGATCAAAAGCTTTAAAATCCACAGTATTCAAAATTCCACAGGCTGAAGACCCCAGGTTTTGAAAATCAAAATGGCAACGCCGTAAAGCGCATGCACATGTAAAACATAAATTGTAAATTGAAAAAGTTTAGGTCACAACTTTAAAATTCACAATTGGTACAAAATGTATCTATATATAAAATGCACAGTTAAACATGAACGAGAAGTTATGGTCACACAGACAGACGCACAGAAAGACGAACAGACAGAAGATGGTCGAAAAAATATCCACAATATTTGTTCGAAGGTTAAGGTCAAAAGCTTAAATTAAAGGTTTTAAAATTAGAATACTTTTCCAACAAATTTTGAAAATCCTAAACCCTATTGCGAATCTACATATGGTGTATGTGAATACTGTAAAGAAATAAAATGTATAAATGGAAAAGTGAAAATCAACCTCTGTGGGCCCAAAATTTTGAAAATCAAAATTCTGCAACCTTATTGCGCATCTGGATACTGTGTGTGAAAAAACTATTAATCAAAATTGAATATTTAAAAAGGATTTTATGTCGTAATCCTATACGATGTCCACGCGCTGACAGAAGTTTTCTTAACTTTTCTGTTTTTTAAAGTTTTTTTTTTTTATACATGATTATCTCCACCTGGGGATATTGATACCGCACTCGCCTGTCTGTCTGTCAGTACTTCATAATTTCCTTTTAACTTTCAGCTTAAGGCAGTTTAGTTCTATAGCAGTATTGTCATCAAATGTATATAAATGTGCAATACTGTTTTATTTTCGAACATACAGGGATATTGTAATTTTCTCCGTCCATTCGTAAATAACATTTTCTTATGACATCACCTTAATTCTCCTTCACTTTTGGGTTTAGGTATTTTAGTTTTTCATATAATGGCTACATATTACCTGTAGATGTGCACGAAGGTTTCAGAATTTTGATTTTCAGACCATGGAGCGTTATGAGTCGAAATTCGAAAATTGTTAAACTAAGGCTGTGACTTCTTTCTTTTTTCATTTATGTATATCATTTCTTTAGAGCATTTACGTACACCATATGTAGATTAATGTTAACGTTTAAGAAATTTTATTCTTAACAGAGTCATTGTAAAATGAAGTTTGTGGCCGAAATTCTCCTTTCATTTGTTTTCTAATTTCTGCATATTATTTCTCAAAACTAAGGGCCCATGGGATTGAATTTCGAAAATTGTGATTAAATCTTGGGACCTTAACTCCTCTTTCGTGTTTAAGTCTTTACATTTTGTATCTTTACACAATATGTAAATGCACAAATAAAGCAGTCTGCTGCTATAGAATTCCGAATTTCAAAACTACGGGGTCACATATGTCCAATTAAAAAAATTAAAATTGTGACCTAACATTTTTTTCATTTTTCATCAGATTTAGTGATTAAAAGTCTTTTTAGAACGGTTGCATAACATCTTATACGACCGTTAAGCTTTTAGATTTTTATCTTGGCTTAGTGTCCCAACTGATTGCAGGGGTATAAAGGTATTATTGTCGATTTCGACAGTAGCATTCCGGTTATTTATGTATACAGGATGAAAACAAAATGAAAACAGAAATAAAAATGGACCTAGATGGATTTAACGTTCTTGCTAAGATTTCTTTAAAAAGGACAAATATACCCAAGGAGCAGACCAAATAAACGCAATACATTGGACAGACAAACCCGGGAAGACAAAATTAACAACAAGCACAACAAATAAACACTGAAAACTAAAAAACCAATGACTAACACGAACTCCTATAAAAAGGAGTGAACTCAGGTGCCCCGGAAGGGTAAGCAGTTCCTGTGCCGTATACGGCACCCGTCGTGAAGTTCAACAAAGTCAATCCGGCGGTAGTCACAAATTGGTGGAAGAACATGAAATTTTACGATAATGGAGGCAGGTCCAACATCATCTTAGATATCAGAACACTGTAACGGTCTATCAATTCTTGATGACAACCGTAAAATTTATTAAGTGATGACATCAACTCATCCCTGATAAAACCCTTGTTAAGAAGCTTTTGTGACAGTAGTAATCCTCTTTGTCGAAAGTCATGGTAACTCACGCATGCCGTTGAATACCGGATAAGATGAGAAACGTAGACGCCATATGCAGTCGATGCTGGTATATTGCTACTCAAGAAGGGAAAGTTAACAATAGGAAAGTTTAAGTCATCATGTTTGTCATAAAGTTTTGTCTTCAAATGTCCCTTGTTGTCTATTTCAAGAAACAAATCCAATTATGAAGCGGACTTCGATGTATCTTTGGCATCCTTAATTTTAAGCTAACAGGGGTAGAAAGTCTTGGAATTTGTCTTTATTGAACGACAACGCGTCTTCTTCATAATGAACAGTGAAATTAAAGGTTTGTGCTAGTTTCTTTTTGTTTTCACGTCGTAGCCCTTAAATGAAATCCGCTTCATATGAGTACAGAAACAGATCGACAGTAGAGGAGCAAAGCTGGTTCCCATTGGAATGTCGATTCTTCGTTAAAAAAATCAAAATGTCATTCCAATTAACTTATCGTCCATTTATGTTAAGAGTAGGTAAGATTTTAAACAGTTAGTTTATTATAGTCAGTCGTTTTCCATCATAAAAAGTTCATTCCTATCAATTTTATTTTTGTCACATCTATGAAAGTGATAACAAGTGATACACAAACACCCGAGCAACAGAGAACAAATTACATAGAACCGACTACCCATTACACGGAAGCAGTAGATAAAACAGGTAAATCTAGTAGCTTTATTTTATATATATATATATATATATATATATATATATTTTGTCTTTACAACTCAGATAAATATACTGAACAGTAAGAGATTCACTTACCACATTCTTTTTTATAACTCGCGCCTAATTGACAAATACAAATTTAAAAATGCTAACAAATTTTGATTACTTAAATTTTTACATGTGCTGCTTAGATGATAAGAAAAATCTGTTGATATCATAAGGAAAAGAAATAAAATAAGTTAAACTTGTGCATTTGTTGAGGACACGCTTTTGAAAAGTCATATACCTGTATATTATTCTTAAACCCGCCTCGTTATGCTATGAGCCAATATCTGTAAAATGGACGATAAAACTATTTAAAAAGTAAAAAAAAAACATTCTGATCAATTTAACCAGTAGTATATATGACACATTATGTGTAAAGTGTAAATTTAAACTAAGTTTTAGATATATTTGTTTTTCGTTCTAACACGCTTATGAACAAGTATATATATTTTCTAACGAAAACGCCTACTACCTTATTACGATTGTTTTTACCAGGGATGTTCTCACAGTTTAGATATGGTCTCCTGACAACAATTTTTGTATTGATGTCGTTTTTTTTGGTTGGGTGTAGCTTCGCTATTCGTAAGTACAGGTCTGCTAAATGATGTTAACGTCCGGTTATCAAAGAATTATAAAACATACATTTCAGTGAAGCCGAAAGTTTTGATAGATAAGAAAGTGATGTTTATCATTACGAAATTTAAAAAAAAGCTAAATTTTGGACCAAACAGGCAGCCAACTGAAATCGAGATACAAACGAAAAATTCTTCTTGATGTAAATATGGATGAAGAATACTCTATTCAATCATCAGCCAAAAAACTACCTGTGGATGCAGAATGCACATGAACATATTTCCGAAAGCATGTTGTCTATTACATTCTATCGGTAGAACCGCAGAAAGTCAAACTGTTTAAAATCTGTGACAAAAGTTAGTTTTGAACAGTTAATATTTTAACGGAATCTAACCAAACTGCATGGAAAACAAAATTGGTTTACCTTTCGCCCTCTACGCCACTAAATACAGATGACATAGACTATCATCTCACTTATAGTACAACTGAGGCAATGAATTCTGTGAATTCGTCCGATAATCTTTCTTCTTTGAAAACGATGCAGTTTACGACAGTAAGTATAACTATAACTCCGACAATACTGGTTACGAAGAAACATGTAGCTCTCGAACCCAAGAGATAGAAATTATTTGAAATATCAACGACTATAAACAGAAAAAGATGTTGTATATTCGTATTTAACGACAAAAGTAACGAGAATATACAGTGTATAATGAATTTTCTTCAGTCTTTGGTTGGCTCTACTTGGATTTATCACATTTTCGTTCAAAACACCGATAAGAAAACTTATCAAAAATCACTGATTCTCTTGGCTTGAAGACAACAAACGTTTTGTTATAATATCTGGATGATAATAGCCATTGGACTTCAACACAACTGAATTATGAAAAAATGTGAATTTTTTTAAATGAACATTTAGCTTTTTGAAAAGGCCATGAATTATTCTTTAAACAAATAAATAAATGTTAAACCGTTAGAAAAACATTTGTAATTTGAATATAAATCAAATGAACAACTTTTCCAATTTGAAAGTATAATGTGCAGAACCCATTTAGGAAGACTTTAATATGGTTGTACGGATAAAATGTCGACGAACTATATTGGAAAACATCATAATTGTGTCGTTTGTTGTCATGGTAACCAGTGAACACTATTTCATTTTTTCCATTTGCGTGCAAAATGTCACTATGTGCAAGCATATTTCATGGTATTCTTGTTTGTAAATATTAGACCATAATTTATTTTCCGAATTATACCGTAAAAAACTTGCATAACAAGTGTTAAAAGATCAATGACAATGAAAATATAGTAAATTAGTATAAATTTCGTCACACTTTTTTATGTTTTATGACACTATCTGTATCTTTCAATAATCATTCCATCCTAATCAACTATGATACCAGGGGTATAATGTTGTTCCGTCCGTCAGTCTTCTGTTCATCCCTGTTCATGGATAGCACCTACAATTTTGTCAAAATGATCTTTAATTACATGGAGGTTTCCACTCAAAAATGCCTTTGGTGAATGATTATCAGAAAAATCTTAAATCTGAAGATAAACTTTGCGTTATACTGTTATACTTTAATATGTCATGTATGTAACGTCAAGAAATACCAAAGGGATATTCGAAGGAGGGGAAAATCGAAACAACTGACAAACTCCGGAGAACAACGAAGACAAGACAAAAACAATACATGCTCCGGAAGAGTAAGCCGTCTCTGCTTCCTGTAGGACACCAGCAATGCTGTCAATGTCAAATCTGGTATGGCTCTGTCTAGGAAGTAAATGTATATGTCACAAGCTCTGGAATAACATATGAGGTGTGAAATATATACTCCATACGATGGCGCTTCTGGAATGTTGCCGCCGAAAAATGGGAAGTTGACGATTGGAAAGCCAAAGCCATCTCGTTTGTCGTAAAGTTTCCTCGGGCCAATACATATGATCTCGACCCAATACGACTGTCACAGGCTTTATATGAATATACACATTTAATAATATTATATTATAATCTGATACATCGATGTCTTCCTTGTATCAATATTATATTAAATCTACAATATGATGTAAGGACAGAAAATAAAATAATGAAAAGATAAACCACCACATTAATAATAATAAAAATATCTGAGTTGCTAAATCTCAATCTAATTAAAATTAGATGTACTAATTGCTCCTTTTTGAGTCACTGCATCTAGATCTAACAACATTCCATTTTAATGTATGTTCTGATGAAAATATTGAGAATCCTCTGGTTTTATCCTTAGGCTAATGCCTTCAAAATCATGAACGCTGAAATCTGATTGGCTGGTTGGAAAGGTCACCAAAACAGAAAGTAATATGGAGCGTTGTTAGATCTACATGCAGTGACTGCAATACGCAATTAGTAGACCTAATTCTAATTAGATTGGCTCTATCTATAAAGACAGACAACTCTTAATTTATTTTTAACAATAGAACAACTATAAAAAAGAAAAAAAAACAACTGGACAGTCATGTTCCCCTGCCAGGATCATTACCCTGCAAAAATGCATTTAACGGGTTAACAAAAATATACATGTCTTTACATTTAAGTTTGAGATGTACGGGTTTACAGTTTTAAAAATTACATTATAACACACCCGCGACATCGCAGAACGAAATCAGTGTCATCTTTTGATAGATAAGGGGATGACCATTTGATATTTTGGTGGGGGCCAGGAGGTTTTTGAAAATAAATAACTCGGCCTTGGTAATAACAAAAATGAATGGTTTGTTCTGTGGTAGTTTGAAAATAAATAACCTGACATACAATGTATTGAAAATAAATAACTCGGCAGGTCTTTTAAACCATTTTATAAATGCATGTTTTAAAGCATGAGATGGCACCAGATTCTACCAAAATTCGTCTTTTTTCATATTTTTTTCGGGAAAAACTTCCCAAATCTTTTAATAATATATAAACTACACCATATATAAATATTAATGTTTTTGAAATGTCTGAAAATGGGTGTCATTTCACTTGAGGTATATTGTCTCATGAACATTTACCTCACTTTAATACCTTTTCCCATTTTAACCTATATTGTTTTTTGTACGTATGCAATATATGCAGTTTTGAATTCAGAAGATTCACTTCCAGAGGATGATGATTAATTTCGATTAAATGGTACATAATGTATTTCATCTCATTGAATTTATAAAATGTGAGTATAAACTTATTATACTGGTATATATATGCAACATACTGGTATATTTAACTTAAACTTCAGAAATATATATCTGCATTCCATTTTCATGGGCGGGTCCAGGTGAGGGCGTAATGGGCGTACGCCCCCCTTTTTAAAAAAAAAAAACTATCGTAATCTGCTTATATTGTATTGAATATGGCAATTTATCATATTCAATAATTCAACATATAATCTGATTTCTTTAAAAGACTATTGAAATGTTAAGTAACGCCTTATACCCTAGAATTTGGAATTTCTCGTTATTGGTCTACTGCTGTTAAGATCCATCCATCATTTTAATATACCATAGACAATTAATGGAGAGAATTCGGCATAAAAAATATCAAACCCTGACACTTTAACTATAAAATGTACATGCTCCAAGTCAGGAACCGTTACATTAGTGCATTTCACAATTATTTTATGTTTTTTAACAAATTTTTATTATACGTCTCCCCTTTCAAATATCCTGGAAACGCCCATGATTTTCCTTTCTGCTTTACTTTAAACAGAGCAATGCACAATACAACATGAATGTACAAGCATGCATTATAAACATTGCATATTTCTATTTGCACCTACAATTCAGTTTCTTGATTTTGCAGTTATGAGCTGGGTGCACAGATTTATGGCAATGGTGGCCATTTTTGTGCTTGCATCAAACACAATAACAAATAGTATCTTTATGATGGTCACAGTGCTGGACAGGGACTGAGACTGCAAGGTGGAACAGTCAAAATTCCGAACAGATACAACCTTGACTATGTTATTTATTTAAGAATAAAAACATGAATTTAAAAATTGTGTATTTTCAAATATTATAAATATAATTGTGAAAATAAATAATCAGTCCCTTGTTTTACCGAAAATGAAAAATCACGCTTCCACGGTGCAGAAAATAAATAATCTGTCTTTATTTTCCGCAAAAATAAATAACCCATCCAAAACAAATCCTCCTGCCCCCCCCCCCCCAGAATATCAAATGGTCGTCCCCCAACACCCTGAAACAAAATGTCTTCCCTCAGTAAGTGACTTTGTCGACCTTTTACCCACTGGAGTCAATAACAACAGGATTTTTCTCTTTCATTTTCATTCATTTGCGTAAGGGAGAAGCAAAATTCAATATACATATAAAAATGTAAGGATGGGGTAAGCATCAATTAACTTATAATGGCCCCTTTGACCCTTTTATTTTGGAAACGGTGAAAGATACAAAAAAAATTCTGCAGGAACCTTTTTGGGGTTTTTCGTGAGGAATCATTTTCTAAAAATTCGTCAAATCCGATGAAGAATTAAAGTTTCAAAAATTAACGCGCCACCTTATATCTTAAAAAAACGATAACAGGTATAGATAAAAACAGATACAAAGGGATTGTTTTCTTATTTTCCAGCAAGCCCCATAAAAATCAGACAAAAAATAAAAAAGTCAGACCAATAAAGGTTAGCATGAATAAATATTATTGGAGAATATTTTATGGTGTATCACAATTTATTATCTTCCTGGAATAGTAAATTATCCCCGCGAACAATATCAATTGTGCATTCACTAGGACTTGTTATGGGCATCAGAAACAGTGATGATACATCCAGTGTTTAAAGGGGTGGGACATGAACTCTGAGGATATCTGAACTTTCACAAAGAATAAAACTGTAAATAATTAAGGGCCAAGGATTTCAATATCTTTTTAAACGAGGGAAATGTGTAAAATCATTTATTGGGTCTCCTTATAGGCAATTAGAAATATTTATAGTATAACTAATCTTGAAATGCGAATACCTAACAATCTACAACGAGTTACCGAACAACACTGAATTAGTGTTTTTCAGTCACGAGTTGTAGATCTTTGGTATTCGAACGTCAAGATTAGTTATTCTGTTTATTACATTGAAATATTCCATGTATTCAGAAATTTTAACGATAAAATACAAGGGATTATATTTTTATATGATTACGCGTGGACCATTGTATAGCAACGTCGTTGGCGACGGCTATTGTTACGTCACTTCCTAGAGTGAAATATGACTTCGATTTCACTGGGTGAATTATCGATTTCGATTTCACTCTGAAATCCCGGTATTTCAACACACTCAATGTAATAAATGCAGTTACGGGGTATGGAGTTATATGGTTTATGAGATTTGAACATTGCGTATTAAAACGTGTTAAAGGGATAACAAATTTTACGGATTTTGAAATAATAAAAAAAAATTGATTTGAGGGGCGAGGATGACCACCACCCCTCGGCTTTTGGTTGGGTGTATCACGGAGAAAAAGATAATATATGATTTAGGGGCAGGGATTTCAATGCTTTACCATAATTTTTTTAAGGGTTCACCACTCCCATCAAATTAATAATGTCAATTCCCAATTAGATAATTAATCATAATATTCTTCATGGCAAAAGCCGAGGGGTGTTGGTCATCCTCGCCCCTCAAATCAATTTTTTTATTATTTCAAAATCCGTAAAATTTGTTATATGCAATGGATTTTAATAAGAACTTATAGGCGTGTCAATAATCAACGGGGAATAAGAACTTATAGGGGTGGGGATGTTAATGGTTTATGAGATAATTGGACATTATTAAGGTGAACCCTTGGGTAAATGAGGTATATTATCAGCTCATGCGTCTTGTCAAGGGGAATAAGAAAATATATGGTTTAGATGTCGGGTTTCTTAAATATAGTATAAAGATAATTGGTTTAAGGGGGCGAGAATGACACCCATCGAGTAATGAGGTATGTATCATTTAAAGGGAATCACGGTATTGTTTATACGCATCGCTCTCAGCGCTGTTTCTCCATTGTGACATCGCGCTTGACCGTCTAAATTTACGAGATAATTGAACATTGTTGATTTGATGGGAGTGGTGATAAGCCCATTGGGAAGCGTTTGGGAGACTTAATAAATGTATATATGTGTCAATAATCCACGGGGAATAAGAACTTATAGGGGTGGGGATGTTAATGGTTTATGAGATAATTGGACATTATTAATTTGATGGGAGTGGTGATAACCCCCTGGCGAAGCGAGATATGTGTCATTTGGTACGTCTTACCATGAAGAATATATGGTTTAGGGGTGGGGATTTTAAATGTTTATGAGAAAATTTGACATTATTAATTTGATGGGACTGGTGATAACCCCCTGGCGAAGCGAGGTATGTGCCATTTGGTACGTCTTACCATGGAGAATAAGAACATATATCGTTTAGGGGTGGGGGTTTTAACGGTATATGAGATAATTGAATATTATTGATTTGATGGGAGTGGTGATAACACCCTGGAGAAGCGAGATTTGTGTCATTTGGTGCGTCTTTCCGTGTGGAATAAAAAAAATATATGGTTTAGGGGTGAGGGTTTTAACGGGTTATGAGATAATTGAACATTATTGATGTGATGGAAGTGGTGATAACCCCCCAGGAAAGCGAGGTATGTGTCATTTGGTACGTCTTACCATGGGGAATAAGAAAATATATGGTTTAGGGGTGGGGATTTTAACTGGATAATTAAACATTACTAATTTGATGGGAGTGGTGGTACCCCCTGGAGAAGTGAGATATGTATCAGTTGGTGCGTCTTACCATGGGGAATAAGAAAATATATGGTTATAGCTATGGATTTTAATTGCATATGAATCTTTTCAATATTATAGACTTTGGGGGGATGGGGGAACGAGTTATATGTCATTTAATAGGCGTTGTAATGTTGTATAATAAAATAATATGGGATGATTATTGGCCACTCTCGTAGAGTTTTTCGATGAAAATAAATTTATCCATAGGGTCCTATAGTAAACTGCTCATTATACGTCTCAGTGACCCCCACCAACAAATGAATAGTATTAGGCACATCTAGAAACATTGATCTTTCATCATGGAAAATCTCTGACGGTTATTGAGAACTCGACCAACAAAATCGGACAGGAAGAAAAAAATGTTCGATAAAAATCAAAAATCAAAATTTATAAGTCTCCCACTTCGTTTGGGAGACTTAAGGTAACTTCCGATACCAAGGGAAAGAACCCCGTTTGACTGATGTAAGACTGGTTTTCGATCATTGGATATATCGCCTATATTTCAATCTCGCGACAACAGTTTTAATAACGTTTTAAAAAAATTATATAATTTGACTGAATAATTGGCACCACTTAAAGACACTGAACCAAGAATGTAAAAATTATTTTCATGTGTAATATGTTGTAACGGGATTCAGATTCTGGTATGTTGTGTGGCTTTGCTGTCTGTTTGACGTTTCCCGTAGTAGTTGTGTTTCTAAGGATTGAAGCGCAATTAGCATAATGTTAATCCTATAGGAAAAAAATAACCTCCCAACAGTTAACCTCCCAGAGTGAGGTTATGCAATATACACAGATAACAAAGACTTAACTATGTACGCTATATTTAATGTCTCCGTCAATTAAAATATGCCTATCAACGCAATCTTATCTCAACTAAACTTAAATTGCTTACTCGTGTATCTATTAAGTAAACAAATCAATGTTTTCATTCATGTTTATATTTAAATCACCGAGGCATGAAAAGTGTATTTAATGACCTTTGTTATCGTGTTGAAACATGTCTATAAATAATCCAGTTTGAACCAGTCAATTGATTTTTGACGCCATCTTGTAAAATAATAATCTGAAAGCTCCCTTTTTATTTCTTATATTATTAATGCATTTCATATAAATATTAGACTTCATATTGGTCTTTTCAGTTATTTTTCATATATATATATTATGATATACACTGCAAGAAGAAATCTTGGTCATTTACATGTTGTTTACCTTTTACGCTCAATGATAATAGACTTCATAATGCTGAATATATGTAGTATATTAATAAAAATCAAACAATATAAAGTAACCATATAAACGGAAATAACTAGAACAACAACTTCTTTGCAATATATGTATTTATTTCTATCATGAAGCCCCCCCCCCCCTTTCGTCTTACCGTTTGTATGTAAAAATCACATTAGTTTTCATCCTATTGAATGAATTATCTGAATATTATTTACCATAAGATGTACATAAAACATTGTATACTATTTTTTAAAGAATATCCAAACTAATAATCACGGAAATTTGGTTTTTGTCGAGAGGAAAAAATTCCACGTCTACACAATATGGTGACATTTCCAAACTAACGCCATGAATTGGAAGATTCCAATTGAAAGTGTCCACAGGTGTTAAAGAGAATATGAATTAACATCAATAATATGTTCTATACAAATTAAAAAGCTTTATAAACACTTTCCTCGTTATAATTTGTTGTATTATAAAGTTTTCGACACATTTAAATTCCCTCCTCGATAAAAGATTGTCATTGTAATTTTCCGACTTACATAATCACAAAATCGATTCTGCTTTAACTATATAAGCGAGAAAATCGAAAGGAAATTGTCATAATTAAATCGACAACAGACTGGTAACACGTACATTTATTAGCACTGTTTTTAAACAGGTAAAAGTATCATGTGGAAAGCAATTAAATGTATAGTGCGCAGCTTTACTAATAACTGGACATAAAGAAATAATCGTATTATCAAAGCAAGATATAGATAATAATTTTCACTGTTCTTAATTTGTATTAGTTATAAAATTAATGATTATTAAAAATATTTATGCATCGGCTCTGGGATCGACGGTGTGCGCATGCTCGACTATATGAGATGAAAAGGGGGATACGTGTCTCATATAGAGGTCAATCAGAGCTTCCCCGAGACGTTTTAGTCACCGACTTCAAAGAGTGGCTCCGTTGTATAAGGCGAGAGCGGTAGTTTTAAATGCTCGCAAACCTACACAATAGTACAAGAACTTTACTGCCAGCGCTTGTAAAAGGGCACTTCGAAGAACGTGACTCGAGCGTTATTGCAAACTAATGAAAATTATGCATTTATAAAATATATAATTGTTTTAAGCTAATATTCAGCTACTTAGTGGTTACAAAATGAATTTTAAACTATTTATTTAAATGGTGAATTACAAGAGTTCTAGAAAGTTTGAAGTAGTCTCCTGCACTGGCACGGTGTACTGACTTAGGGCAATACCATGTAGCTTACAATGGAGAGGGAGTGCCATTTGGTATGCCCCGCTATAGTCAGAAAGACCTCTCCGACCAAAGCCTTTGCAGTCTTGCTTAACTGCGAGAGCAGCTCTGTTTCCAGTGATGGAAATGTTGACGGGCGGTGACTGCTATGGCGAATGCCTTAATCAAACGTTCTTGAATATCAATCATTTCGTTATTTATATTTGTATCAAAGCTGGGAACCCATACGGTCGGTAGATTAAGGAGTCATTTTTCCGACCCGTGGGCGAGTACCAGTGGAGATCGACTCCTCCAATATGAATAATGATTGGTTGGATTTAGTTGTGTTACATGTTTTTTTAAATTATATCACGTGGTTGATAAAGGGTGTCACGTGGTTTTTCATTATTTATACTACAATCATAATGTTTAAGCTCATTCTTTCTCAGATATTGAAGTGAAAACATGGAACCACTGCTTAAGAAAGCCAAATTATCAACATCAAGTCATTCATGTAATAAATGTGGCAAATTGTTTGCACAAAAGGCAGGTTTGAGCCGACATAGAAGAACAGCACATACAGATGCAAAGTGTAAATGTTCTACTTGCGGAATGTGATATAAAATATTCTAGAAAAGATGCGATGTTGAGACATTACAGAAACAGACACGGAATCAATCAACCATATCCACCAAGCAGTCAAGCATATCCACCGCCACCACCACCACCTCCACCACCACCACCACCTCCACCACCGCCACCACACCACCACCACCACCACCACCACCACCTCCACCACCTCCACCACCGCCACCACCACCACCACCACCATGCCACCACCACCACCTCCACCACCACCACCACCTCCACCACCTCCACCACCGCCACCACCACCACCACCACCAATGGTGGTGGAGGTGGTGGTGGTGGTGGTGGTGGTGGTGGTGGAGGTGGTGGTGGTGGCATGGTGGTGGTGGTGGTGGCGGTGGTGGAGGTGGTGGTGGTGGTGGAGGTGGTGGTGGTGGCGGTGGATATGCTTGACTGCTTGGTGGATATGGTTGATTGATTCCGTGTCTGTTTCTGTAATGTCTCAACATCGCATCTTTTCTAGAATATTTTATATCACATTCCGCAAGTAGAACATTTACACTTTGCATCTGTATGTGCTGTTCTTCTATGTCGGCTCAAACCTGCCTTTTGTGCAAACAATTTGCCACATTTATTACATGAATGACTTGATGTTGATAATTTGGCTTTCTTAAGCAGTGGTTCCATGTTTTCACTTCAATATCTGAGAAAGAATGAGCTTAAACATTATGATTGTAGTATAAATAATGAAAAACCACGTGACACCCTTTATCAACCACGTGATATAATTTAAAAAAACATGTAACACAACTAAATCCAACCAATCATTATTCATATTGGAGGAGTCGATCTCCACTGGTACTCGCCCACGGGTCGGAAAAATGACTCCTTAATCTACCGACCGTATGGGTTCCCAGCTTTGATACAAATATAAATAACGAAATGATTGATATTCAAGAACGTTTGATTAAGGCATTCGCCATAGCAGTCACCGCCCGTCAACATTTCCATCACTGGAAACAGAGCTGCTCTCGCAGTTAAGCAAGACTGCAAAGGCTTTGGTCGGAGAGGTCTTTCTGACTATAGCGGGGCATACCAAATGGCACTCCCTCTCCATTGTAAGCTACATGGTATTGCCCTAAGTCAGTACACCGTGCCAGTGCAGGAGACTACTTCAAACTTTCTAGAACTCTTGTAATTCACCATTTAAATAAATAGTTTAAAATTCATTTTGTAACCACTAAGTAGCTGAATATTAGCTTAAAACAATTATATATTTTATAAATGCATAATTTTCATTAGTTTGCAATAACGCTCGAGTCACGTTCTTCGAAGTGCCCTTTTACAAGCGCTGGCAGTAAAGTTCTTGTACTATTGTGTAGGTTTGCGAGCATTTAAAACTACCGCTCTCGCCTTATACAACGGAGCCACTCTTTGAAGTCGGTGACTAAAACGTCTCGGGGAAGCTCTGATTGACCTCTATATGAGACACGTATCCCCCTTTTCATCTCATATAGTCGAGCATGCGCACACCGTCGATCCCAGAGCCGATGCATAAATATTTTTAATAATCATTAATTTTATAACTAATACAAATTAAGAACAGTGAAAATTATTATCTATATCTTGCTTTGATAATACGATTATTTCTTTATGTCCAGTTATTAGTAAAGCTGCGCACTATACATTTAATTGCTTTCCACATGATACTTTTACCTGTTTAAAAACAGTGCTAATAAATGTACGTGTTACCAGTCTGTTGTCGATTTAATTATGACAATTTCCTTTCGATTTTCTCGCTTATATAGTTAAAGCAGAATCGATTTTGTGATTATGTAAGTCGGAAAATTACAATGACAATCTTTTATCGAGGAGGGAATTTAAATGTGTCGAAAACTTTATAATACAACAAATTATAACGAGGAAAGTGTTTATAAAGCTTTTTAATTTGTATAGAACATATTATTGATGTTAATTCATATTCTCTTTAACACCTGTGGACACTTTCAATTGGAATCTTCCAATTCATGGCGTTAGTTTGGAAATGTCACCATATTGTGTAGACGTGGAATTTTTTCCTCTCGACAAAAACCAAATTTCCGTGATTATTAGTTTGGATATTCTTTAAAAAATAGTATACAATGTTTTATGTACATCTTATGGTAAATAATATTCAGATAATTCATTCAATAGGATGAAAACTAATGTGATTTTTACATACAAACGGTAAGACGAAAGGGGGGGGGGGGCTTCATGATAGAAATAAATACATATATTGCAAAGAAGTTGTTGTTCTAGTTATTTCCGTTTATATGGTTACTTTATATTGTTTGATTTTTATTAATATACTACATATATTCAGCATTATGAAGTCTATTATCATTGAGCGTAAAAGGTAAACAACATGTAAATGATCAAGATTTCTTCTTGCAGTGTATATCATAATATATATATATGAAAAATAACTGAAAAGACCAATATGAAGTCTAATATTTATATGAAATGCATTAATAATATAAGAAATAAAAAGGGAGCTTTCAGATTATTATTTTACAAGATGGCGTCAAAAATCAATTGACTGGTTCAAACTGGATTATTTATAGACATGTTTCAACACGATAACAAAGGTCATTAAATACACTTTTCATGCCTCGGTGATTTAAATATAAACATGAATGAAAACATTGATTTGTTTACTTAATAGATACACAAGTAAGCAATTTAAGTTTAGTTGAGATAAGATTGCGTTGATAGGCATATTTTAATTGACGGAGACATTAAATATAGCGTACATAGTTAAGTCTTTGTTATCTGTGTATATTGCATAACCTCACTCTGGGAGGTTAACTGTTGGGAGGTTATTTTTTTCCTATAGGATTAACATTATGCTAATTGCGCTTCAATCCTTAGAAACACAACTACTTCCCGTTATAATAAACCAGAGCTCACAGGATAATACAAATATGAAATATAAACATGGCGTACGTTTATTCACACCCTTTTCAACGTGGAAATATGCCAACATACAGTATATGTAAGACAGAAAGGCAACAAATACGTTATTGGTAAACATTTGTTCACTTGTAGATCATGTCTTACAAGCCACCCGCCCTACCCTCTGTATGTATCCCCAAAATGGGATAAAATCCTTTTGTTCTACATCCCGAATCCCCTTTTCCCGGCGAGGACGGCAGTATTTATAGTTCCCCGGTGACCAAGCCCGGTCGGGCTGACCCGATCACGCGCACAATGGAGCCAGAAAATTCATTTAACATATACTATAATCAATTTAGTATATACTAAAATCATTTTAGGGTATCCTAAAATCAATTTAGTATATACTAAAATATTCAGCTTATACAGAAATATTGGCGCGGAATCAAGGTCATAAATTTTGATTTTAGTATATACTAAATTGATTTTAGTATATGTTAAAATGAATTTAGGATACCCTAAAATCGATTTTAGTATGTACTAAAATCGATATTTATGACCCTGATTCCGCGCCATATTATCCACAAGATAAGGGTCTCAAAAAGAGTCAAAATAATCCATTTATAAAGCAATGCTTGTTCCAATTGTTTTACTTACAGTGCATTGCTGTTTAAATGTATTCTGCAGTTGTCTGTAGGTTGGAGAGTTGATTGTACAATTTCTTCAGTCAAAGACAACAAATCAAGAACAAGGAGGAATGATAAAATAATCTTTATGTTATGTGTTAATATAAATTATGACAAATGTAAGACGTCAAACAGATAATAATCAGTTACTCATGTAACAGTTTGTACTTTAAGGAGTTGTATTTTACATTAGGCACGTTATGGGGCCATGGTAGACACAGGCACTTGTTTCTGTTAAAAAATACCATATATCCTTATGTTATTATAAAGATATATGGTATTTTTTAATAGAAAAAATTGCCTGTGGATACAGTATCCTGACATATTTTGTTCAACTATATACAACAACAGAAACCCACACACAAAATCATAAACATTTAAAATTCATCAACCAGTCTTACTTAATTCAGAGGCAGTCGACACATGTATCTAGTTTCTAACTTATCTGCTTGCACCGGGGCTTTCACTTTTAATATTTCAAGCCAATATATGACATTATAATCTATTTCCCTGATGTATAGGACCAACCCGGCTGTTTTGAGTAAATTAGAGCTTGGCAGGGGTCTGTATTGCTCCCTGGATTTTGTTTGACATCCATGTTAAAATTTGGTGTCAATGGACATTGTGTCAGTTTATAATTGTTATAAACTAGACTGAGGCAGTCGGAAATGACAGCTATCCCTACACTACCCACGTGATGTATCCCTGTGCACCTCTCTCACATGAATCATATCTTTGAAATAAGGTCAAATTTTTGGAAAATCTAAAACCTTACTGTGCATCAATCTGCATACAGTGTATGACAATACTATATAGAAATAAAATGCATAACATGAAAAACGAAATAAGAGTTTCAGTCACCAGCTTATAACTTCAAAATTCATACAGAATTTTATAGGAAATTGAACAAACCAGAAAAGAAAGTTACGGTATAAAGCGATTGCCTCCGTCCGTCTGTCCACCTGACAAACTTTCGTATGATATCAACTCCTTCTTCACTTTTGGGTTTAGGAATTTAATTGTACCCCCTTCCACCTATAATCGAAGTTTGGGGTATATAGATTCCAGTCTGTCTGTCCGTCTGTCTTTCCGAAATAACGTTGTTCACAACTCCTCTTACTTTTCTTGCATGATTCTCATGAAACTTGAAGTAAAGTTAGATCACTATATGGAGATGTGCATATTGTGAGGGATTTCTGCTTGGACAATAAATGTAAAAGATATGGCTGTTTGGACTTCAGCATTTTCTAACAAAACGTCGTTCCATATATTGTCAGCAATCGCAATTCCTCCTACATGACTTGCATGATTCTCATGAAACTGTATAGATTGTTAGATCACATTATGCATATTGTCAGGATTTCCTGTTAGGGCCAGTACTTTGAAAAAATATGATGATTTGAACTTTGTGTAGGCTTCAACACAGACATGTTGCTTTGGGGGTATTAGTCTCTTTCAGGACAGTTCTAGTTTCTATATAGATTGGTTGTATACGACCTGTAGATTCGCAATAAGGTTTAAGAATTTTGATTTTCTAAACAAGGGGACCACAGGAGTCGAACTACCAAAATTTTGAATTCAAACGTGTGACCTAAACTCATTTTTAGCTTACCTGACCCGAAGGGTTATGTGAGTTTTGTCATAACTTAGTGTCCGTCGTCCACAAACCACATTTTTATCTTCTCAGAAACCACTGGGCAAAAGGTTTAAGAATTTTGATTTTCTAAACAAGGGGACCACAGGAGTCGAACTACCAAAATTTTGAATTCAAACGTGTGACCTAAACTCATTTTTAGCTTACCTGACCCGAAGGGTTATGTGAGTTTTGTCATAACTTAGTGTCCGTCGTCCACAAACCACATTTTTATCTTCTCAGAAACCACTGGGCCAATTGGGACCACACTTTGGTGGAATGGTCCTTGGGTGGTCCCCTTCGAAAATTATGTTCGGTGTCCCCAACCTTCGACCAAGATGGCGGCCAATCTAAAAATAGAAAAGGGGAGTCCAAATTGTAAAAATCCTAAGCTAAGTATGCCAATCTCAGCTAAACTTTGCTGAAATGATCCTTGGGTAGTCTTCTTCCAAAATTGCGTTCGAGGTTCCCGACATCTGACCATGATGGCCGCCACAGCGGAACGTAGTTTTATATAGGACCCTATTGGAAATTCCCATAAAAATCTTCTTGTCTGAAACTACATGCCCAATTAGAACCAAACTGATGGAACGGTCCTAGAGGGGTCCTCTTTCAAAATTGTGTCTGATGGCCCCATCCTCCGACAAAGATGGCCGCCACAGCCGAACTTAGTTTAACATAGGATCTGATGGGAAATTCATTCAAAAATCATATCTGAAAATACTGAGCCAATTGGAACCGGACTTGACAGTTATGGTTCGTAGATGGTCGTCTGTCAGAAATATTTCCTATGACCTAGAATTTCAACCAAGATGGCCGCCACAGCCGAACTTAGTTTTACATGGGATCCTACCGGAAAAATCATTAAAAATGTTCTTGTCTGAAACCACATGGGCGATTGGAACCAAACTTGAGAAATGGATCATAGGTGGTCCTCTTTCAGAATTTTGTCCGTTGACCTGGAATGTCAACAAAGATGGACACAACAGCTGTAATAAGTTTAACATAGGACCCTATGGGAAAATTCATTAAATAATCTTCTTGTCTGAAAAAACTGAGCCAATTAGAAGACTTGGCAGCACTGGTCCTTAGATTGCCCTCTTCAGAATTATGTTTAATGACCCGGACTGTCAACTGAGATGGCCGCCACAGCTGAACATAACATTGGACCCTATGGAAAATTTATTAAAAAATCTTGTCTGGAACTACCGAGATGTTGGAACCAAACTTAGCAGCAATGGACCTAAGATGGTCTTCTTTCAGAATTGTGTCCGTTGACTCAAACTATCAACCAAGATGGCCACCACAGCCGTACTTTTAACGCTGTGGTAACTGGTCGCTATATGTAATAGGCAATGCACTATGAGGTGAGCAATAAGGCTCCTTGGATCCTCTGGTTCAATTATCGTTTTATTTCTATACGACATTGTCATACACCATATACAGATGCGCACTAAGGTTTTAGAATTTTTATTTTCTAAAATGTGGGCCCACAGGGGTCGAATTTTGAAAAAAACTATCAATTTAAGCTTCACTGTGATGTAAAGATGTCTTTTGTTTTTCAATTTATGCATTTAATTTCTATGCACTATTATCAAACACCATATGCAAATGTGCAATAAGTATAGAACTTTAATTTTCAAAAGTTGGGGTCAACAAATTTCAATTTAAGCTTGTGACTAAGTTTTCGTTCATTTTGCTTATATATAGTATTGTCCTACACTATATGTAGTTGCACAGTATGGATTAAGAATATCGATTTTTAAACAGGGGCTCACTCAGGTCAAATTTCAAAAATTGTCAGTTTAAGCTTGTGAACTATGTTTTTTCATTTTTCTTTAGGTTTATTGATTTAATTTCTTTATAATAGAATGATTGCATACTATTTTAGGACGGGAATAAGGTTTTATATTTTTTGACTATAGGAAGTGGCCCAAATACTTACAGGGGGTGCGGAGATAACTTTCGAATCCAACAGTACAGGTCTCTAGTTTTTACAAGCCACATTATTGTGAATTGTTTACATTTACAGTTACTTTGTTGTAACCTCTGAAATCATGGTATTTGTTAATAGTCATATATGTGTAAATCTGGATTTTCACGCTTCTCAGCTGTTGTCATGGTAACCGAATGTTGACAGAAATTTAAAATATCTTTTATTTGATTCTCACATTATAAATATCCAATAAAACGTATGCATGTTTATGAAAAGTTTCACGTATATGCCACATTCTGTACATAATTATAAATATAGACAGAAAAATGTCATTTATATCTGTTTCCGTGGGGTAACAACAAAATAGTCTGTGACCCATATATTTCTGTTTATTATTTGAAAGTACATTGTTTGGACTATCATATGTAAAATTAAAAAAAAAAAATCATTGAACTATTTTTTTGGAAATTCAAGGAAAACGGAAATTTTTTCAGAAATCGTTTTGTGTGTTGCTATGGTGAATGCATTAGGTCGGAAATTAATAGATATGCTTACCAATGCCATTATTTGTGTTCTATTTACTTTTTAAACAGTATGTATGTGATAACGACAGAACAAACTTTCATTTTACTTTCAAAGCTCTAAAAAAATCCATAATTATTACTTTGGTATGTATTTATTCATACAATGGAAATTCCAACTTTGGATACCGTTACCATGGAAACGAACGTGGTGACATGCTATTTTTTATCAAATTTTGAAAGAGGTTAATGCAAAGTATGTTTATGCAAACTTTTAGAAAAATTCATTGGGTAGAAAAAAGGCTATATCTATAGGCATCCACCTTAATAAATATATATATGTGTCAATAACAATGTATACTGTATAGAAAACATGAATACCAAAAGTTTATATTCAGTTTTGCTACAAAATGATACAGAAATACAAATTGGGTATTTGAAATGGAATCATATATTTTGTTTTTGTGATTTAAAAACAAGAATACAAAATATTTTTCAACTTCATCATTATAGAAAAGAAAAGAATTTAAAGATATTTAGATGGAAGCGCCTTCATTTCATCGTATCATGTAAAGTTCTTTTAAATTAGTGGAAAATATTTTGGAACAGTGATTTTAATTTTTGTCAAACCTCAGACGATTATGAAAATATGTATTTAAAATGTAAATATCTAGAAGAATTTTGGGGTAAAATTTATGTTATTGGAGTAAATCAAAATTTCTAAGTACATATTAACATTAAAAAACCTATCCTATTATTGCTTGGCTGTTACTTTCTAATGCTTGTGTATAATTGTTATTCTTATGCATATAAGAGTAATGACATTCATATTAGTGTTATGTTTATTTTAAAAACATTGAATGCCTTGCTTGTTACTTAATTTGACATGTAGATCATTTATACAGTCAAACCTGTCTATAAAGGGCACCCAGGGGACCAGAAAAAAAGTGCCCTCTATCAGCAGCTGCCCGTTATACTGAGGTTAATTTTATATGCTTTGTTCATGAATGAGATTTTACACAGTGTCCTTTTTAGGCAGTTATTTCTTATATAGAGGTGTCCTTTAAAGCAGGTTTGACTGTATATGCATGTATAATATTTGAAAATGCCTTATCTTGGCCAAGTGTGTAACTGAATTCGAAATGTGAATATGTTTATTTAAATAACTTTGATTATATATCGTGACTTTTTTGTATTTATCTATATTGATACACGTATGTTTGTTATTTAGAAATCTGGTTCTGATCACTTTGCATAGTTCCATTTGACGATTGCATTGCATATTCTTATTCCATGGAGATAACTCGAGTTTCTAAATAAATCAATAACTTCTCCCTATCATCCACTTGGAACTCATGAATTATTCATCGGCGCCGTGATGAACAGGGGATCTATGGGTTTAATATGTGGAGAAAAGGAGTGACACAAGGGCTTACAAGGCCTCACATACTTGACCCCAAAGGTATTCCGATAAAAAAAGTTAGCTCCAAATTATCTCCCGAATGGATATGTCAAATTTGGCGGAAATTATACAAATGTTTGTCACTTCCGGACAGGGGAGTTCTGATTCATCAGAAATGGGACTAAAATGAGCCAATACAACCACTTGCTGGGAAATTAGGGATAAAAGGTAGGCATTTTGTTAAAATATAATCATTTTAATGCAGAATTGAGCAAAACAGCAGACTGAATGGAGAACAGAAAAAATTCTGACGATTTGAAATTTGGCGTTCTTGGAATTGATACCTCCCTTTTGTTGTAGTATTATAGATCGGGGCCGGATCAGTCACAGATGACATACTGTGTCAATTGTAACGAACCCCTGTGGTGGTATATATGATCTTGATCGCCACCTGCTATTTATAAAACGTGTGTGTATTATTGCCACCGCTATTGATACGGTTGTGTATGATCGCCACCGCTATATTATTGTAAAACCTCGTCTGCTGTCGCTAAACGATCCCCTGTAAGGTTTAGGGTATTACTGAAGTATCACTGGTACCATTCAACGGGGAGGGGGGGGGGGGGGATTAAGTCCTTTATTATGGGACAGGTGTACGTCGGCATAGGCACATGTTACTGTTAAAAAAATACCATATATCATTATCATACGGGTTTTTTCAGAAACATGTGACTGTGGTGTGCGGCCAGCATTTTCGAATCCCACCCTTTTCATATATTTGAGATTCCAAGAAAGTCCAACCTATTCATATATAAACCACTCTTTTCCTGACCCTTTCATATATATTCTCACCTTGTATTTTTTCTTATAGCCAATTAGAACTTTGCATGCAGAGGCGGAAATAGAGCATGGAATTTTATTAATATGGAAATATGACCGAATCATATAATTTTTTTTAAATATTAAATCTTTTCCCGTATTTTAAATGACAAAAATAGACCCTTTCACATTGTAGGCCGAACATATGTTGTTACTTTTATATAGGCAGTTAGATATCTAATTTCTGGGTGTTGATATCGAAACTGAGTAATACAAATCTTAGTCATCTTGCACAAAGTATACCCCGAGTGCTTATATGGATTCAAGGGCTCAGAAAATAAAAAATATCCGCCAATAAATCTTTAATATTCTTCACTTGACATTGCTGTTGTCATATAATTTGGAAAAAAGGGATATCGTGGATAACGTATTGATACAAACTCTCTACTTATATGTGGCAAAAGTTCAAGCAAAGGGACGCCGCTTTTTTTGCTGTTCTTCATTTTAAAACTCCGTGATGACTACGATATGGAGAAATATCCATTCCATGAATTTGAATGCTTTGCCTTCTTTATGTCCATCTGTCGAACAAATCATTGATCTGAGATATTACAATAATAGTAAGTCAAATGGTTGCCTAGTTTAATTTAATCCATCTAGTTATATTCAATATCCCATTAAAAATACACAGACTTTAAGACGAGATTAACTCCAACCCAGTCCGCGATTGTCTTTAAAGAACACTAGGGTGCACACCTAAAAGGCATAACCAAACTCAAGATTTTAATGGTATCAAGGTTGCTTCTTGTTACATTTTTCTAGTTTATATAATTGCCATACTTTAGGTACACTCCGTGGGGTACTTTTTCCCATACTGAGGTTAATCTTTTGACTATTTCTTTATAGCAAAGCCGTATTGTAGTCCTTCTTTGGTAAGGAAAAGTGAATGTGTGTACAAAAAATGTATTATGCTTTGATTACACAAATATTAAAAAAATCAAAATAAATTCTATGGAAGCGGCCATGTAGAAGCACCAAATTGAATCTACTTATACAAGCCAATTAAGTTAAGGGGTATCTAAATTGACTGTACAAAATATTACTAGAAAATACTGCTCAACTTAAAGTGTCTCTACCGTCTTCTGTATATGGCGTTTATTTACACTTTTCTTTAATGTACATGTGTTCTGAAAAGGTTCGGATTATTAATTCTTTTTCGACAGCTTATGTCTTGAGAAAAACTGATATCATGTGCATCCAGGATTCAACAGTTCATGCCTTCAGAAAAATTGATCAGTCGTAAACCAAACATCAAAGTTGGGATCGGATTTTATTATTATCACTATATAACTCCGTACCTATGGTGGAGTACTCAAGGTCCTCGATCGTACCACTAGCTCAGTTGCTATAGTTACTATTTCGATGCTAGACCGAAACTGATACTTTAAAGTTTACTCATCCAATAATTTTTAATTTTGTTAAACTAAGGAACCTCCCTCTTAAAATGGTTTGCTTTGGCTTTACCCTTTTTGTTGCTTTGGATTTAAGTTTAAGTTGGTCTTCAACGCTTTGGATTAACAGGGTTAAACGTTCTGCTGTGGTGGCCACCTTAGTTGATAGTTTGGGTCAACGGACACAATTCTGAAAGAGGACAATTTACGGACTATTGCTGCCAAGTCTTGTTCTAATTGGCTCTGTTGTTTCAGACAAGAAGATTATTTAATGAATTTTCCCAAAGGGTGCTATGATAAACTTGACTTCCAGGTCAACTGTCACAATTCTGAAAGAAGACTATGAACAATTTCTGTCAAGTTTGGTTCTAAGTTGTTTCAAACAAGAAGATTTTTAATGAATGTTCCCATAGGGTCCCATGTAAAACTAAGTTCGGCTGTGGCGACAATCTTGGTTGACATTCTAGGTCATTGGAGGAGTATCTACGGATCATAGCTGTCAAGTCCAGTTCCAATTGGCTCAGTAGTTTCAGACAAGAAGTTTTTTTTAATGAATTTTCCCTTAGGGTCCAATGTTAAACTGTGTTCGGCTGTGGTGGACATCTTGGCAGATAGTCCAGCTCATCGGACATAATTCTCAAAGAGCACCATATAAGGACCATTTCTGCCAAGTCTTGTACCGATTGACGATTTTAAAATGAATTACCCGTAGGGTACTATGTTAAACTAAGTTCTGCTGTGGCGGCCATCTTGTTAATCGTCCGGTTCATTGGACACAATTCTGAAAAAGGACCATTGATGCTAAGTTTGGTTGCAATTGGCTGAGTAGTTTCGGACAAGAAGATATTTAAATGAATTTCCCATAGGGTCCTATGTTTCTAATGTAAACAAGTTCGGCTTTGGCGGCATCTCGGTTGATCGTCCGGTTCATCGGACATAATTCTGAAAGATGACCATCTAAGGACCATTGCTGCTAAGTTTGGTTGCAATTGGCTCAGTAGTTTCAGACAAGATTTTTATGTGAATTTCCCATAGGGTCCTATGTTAAACTAAGTTCCTCTATGGTGGCCATCATGGTCAGATGTCGGGACCATCGGACACAATTTTGGAAGGAGACTACCCAAGGATCATTTCTGCAAAGACTGGAATAGTAGCTTCAGAGGAGACGATTTTTAAAATGTTGACCTCCTTTTTTCTATTTTTAGCTTGGCCGCCATCATAGTCGAAGGTCGAAGGTCGGAGACACAGGACACAATTTTGGAAGGGGACCACCCAGGGACCATTCCACCAAAGTTTGATCCCAATTGGCCCTGTGGTTTCTGAGGAGAAGATTAAAATGTGGATTGTGGACGACGGATGACAATAGCTCACGTGACTCTTCTGGTCAGGTGAGGCTAAAAAAACAAAAATAAACTCCTGTTCTGTCCACAAGGGGACAATTCCCCCTCCCCCAGTACAATTGCCCTCATGGACAACTAACCCCAGGTTAATTCTTTTAAAAGACAAAACATATTTTTTTTATAGTTGTTTGGACATATTAAATAGTATATTAACAACATAACACAAACAGTTCATAAGATATGAAAGCACTAATTAAAGAAGATGCACTACTTTTATTTCTTAGCCCTAAGGTCATTATGCACTAAAAATCCACAATTGAATATTGTAAGCAATGCCACACAAGAAGTCCAACGCATGTTGATTACCACAGTTCTCTATCAGGTTACGTATATGGCTTGCTTTCTTTGAATATCAATTTATAAACAATAAACAAACAACATTAACCAATCAAACTTATTATTATAATATTTTTTTATTTTGTACTCCTAAATTATTCAAATTACAAATATGAATACATAAAATTATTTGGTAGTTATTTTGGGTGGGGTTTGGTTCTGGGTTATAAGGATGCAGTTGTCCCAGGGGAGCAATTTTACATTAGGAGCAGTTGTCCTAGGGGGTAATTTTATATGGGGGAGTTGTCCTGGGGACAATTTTACATAGGGTTAGTTGTTCTCAGGGGCAATTTTATATTGTGGCATTAGTCATTCGGGGTGATTTAACATGGATGGGGAAGTTGTCTTAAGGGGAGGGGGGCAATTGTCCTGCTAAAAAAGATGAAAAATGTGCATCTGTCCTTTCATATGAGATTCCTGCCAACATCAGTTACAGCCTGCCTTTTACTTCCTGTTCATCCAATAGGAACCAACGATGGATCGTTTTTAGAGGTCCTTCCATACACCATCTACCAAGTTTGGTTACAATCTGCCAAGTAGTTCCAGAGGTTGAACATGTGAAAGGTTTACGGACGACGGACGCAAAGTGATAACTTACGCTCACATGGCATGTATCGCTATGCCTTTCCTGGAAACTTCTATGAAAATATAATTATATTTCAAAGTTGCCAACTTTAATGTTTGATCGATGCTATATTTATATAGAATCAACGGTTTTGCATAATTTTATATAGCATTTTCAACTTGAAATGTGATCACAAAGGTACAGCTAACGTTAAATCTTTATCAGATATATTTTTTGCGCACCATATCTGAACATACTTTAACATAGGATCAATGGGAAATTCACTTAAAAAATCTGGTCAGAAACCTTTTAGAACACAATTTGGCAGCAATAGTCGCAACTGACCTGGATTAATTTAGGGGGATATTGTATATAGCATAGGAGATGAAAACAGCCGGTGGTTTCCGAACGTATAAAGAGAGACTTTATAGTGCGCGATCGCTGTGACGTATGTCGTCATTTTATTAAGAATGAGTGTTGTTAGTAGTACGCATAGAATTGGCAACAGTACAAATTTAATACATCAAAACAACCTGATCTAGGACACATCTTTGATGAGTCCATTTTATTAAGCATCTAATAATATACATGCAAGCATGTATAAATAATCGACATGTCATATTAAGTAACACACAAGTTATTCAAATTTTCAAAATAAAAATAACACTAATATGAATGTCATTACTGTTGTATGCATAAGAATAACAATTATACAGAAGCATTAGAAAGTAACAGCCAAGCAATTTTTGACCTAAAATCTGTCCATACTATAAGATTGATGATGAACAAAACTTTCAATAAAATTACTTACTTACAATAAGATGTATAGTATTCACAAAGTTTACTACTTATCAGAATACAAAAGTAGGAATGTAAATGTTTACTCTGTTTTTAAATCTGAATTCATGTACAACTATGTGGTGATGACAAAAAACACATGCTTGATATAATCAAATATTTGATGTATTTCATGTTATTACTTACATTTTACTTAATAGCGAGCGCAGCGAGCGCTATAGGAGCACATGGGTCATTTAAGCGAGCACTATAGGAGAACATTGGTCATTTAGCGAGCACCATAGCAGAATATTAGTCATTTAGAAAAGTCTTTGTTTAATGGGGGCAGCCATTATGCAATCCGATGTGAATTTATTTGTTAAAACGAATATGGTCATATTGTGCTATATACTAAGGCTAGAAAAAGTTTCGTTCGCCGCAAACAAACGTAAATAAAGTAAGGGAAATAACTTGCTTCAAATTATAATTTTAGAGTCAGAATCTCGCATCATTGGCCACGCCAAAAGCATAGTAATTAAGTTATAAAGAAAATAAGGAAGATGCTAATTCGTCTTATTTTCTTATCAGGTTGGGATAACCCCTTATTGCGATATAATACCCCAATTGGAGTATAATGGTATACCCCAGTTGGGGTATATGGATGATAACGTGCGCGCATTCAAACATGTTTTACCTGCGAACGGAAATTATTTGTTAAATATAAAACCGCTTGCATATATCTGTTAAAATTAGATCACTTCCACTGTAATAGATTACTGCGTGTAAATTTAATCCAATCAAAGTTAAAGCCACCCTCTGTGAATGCCAAATGTTGTCCACTCTTATACATGTATTTCATTGTTATTCATCTTATCTTGACAATGAATTAAAAGAACAAACACTATTCTTCGTATTTTCTATCTTTTTATCTCGAAGAAATTTAAAATCAATTATCATTACTTTTTTTTGGTGTACTTAGTTTTTTTGAATGATTAAAAAAAAAAGAGAAATGAAATTAGAAGTCTTTACTTGAGTAATGTTTTTTTTTCTTTCTTTCACAAGGCATAATTTCTTACACCGAGCACATCCGGTGCTTTAAATTTGGATATCAGATAACGATTCATTCATTATATACATTTGGCAGATGAGACAAACTACACATAGAAACACATTAAGAAAACAGAAAAAAGTTTACCTGTAGCGGCCATCTCGTATGGCGGATGAGGTCATCGGATACATTCTGATAAGGAACAATCTAAGGAACATTCCTGTAAAGTTTGGTCCCAATTGGATCACTTATTTCAGTCAAGAATATTTTTAGAATATTTGTAAGTGAATTTTCCCATAGGGTCATTTTAAACTGTGGCAGACATCTTGGATCGCTGGCTGGCGAGATCATCGAATAAAATTCTAATAGAGGACCATCTAAAAACCATTGTTTCCAAGTTGGGTTCCAATTGGCGCTCTGGTTTTAAACAATAAGGTTTTTAAGTGAATTTTACCGAAAGGATCCTCTGCTAAAACGATATTCGGCTCTGTTGGCCAGCTTGGATAGGGTGGGGACATCGAATACATGTACAATTCTGAGAGAGAACCTGCCAAGGATTATCTCTGCAAAAAGTTTGAATCATTTGGTTCTGTTGATTCTGAGGAGAATATTGAAATGTTAACGTGGACGACGAAGCAGGACAAATGAAATTAAACCTAATTTATTTAGCTTAAATTAAAACAGCACGGAAGCAGCGTACCAAAGCCAATATTTTTCGTGTCACAATCCATTCCTGATCAATTAGAGCTCAAGATTTGACAACCAGGGATCCCTTGCAGTTTTAATAACTGAGTCACCATTTAATAAAACATGTACCCAAGTTCTTTTCTTGATAATCAGTTTGAACGCTGACTCTAACTAATGATCACCAGTGAAATTTGCTACATTGTCTAATAAAAAATATAGAAAAAGCAGATTTAAGAGGATATCCGAACGGAAGCGTCCGGTAATTAGTTTGGCGAAGAACGGCGGGGGTCTCCAAACAGTAATAAAAGACGATCCAATTTATTCTGTTCTTTCATTTTTTAGAATTTCGTTTCCATTACCAATTACAGCATACACAATATCATGTTGCCCACCTCCACATTAGCTAATATCAACATGCTAGCGAAAATTACCTGTACGCAGAAGCAATGGCGAAGAATCACAGAGAGTAGATGTATGGATTTGACGAAAAGTAAAGCTTGCCGCCTCTCTACTTCCCTTTTAAAAAGTTTGGAAATGAAAAATGAAATGGAAACATGAACAAATAGATTTTATATTCTCAAGCAAGGTACACGTGCCTTGCGGATGTACTGTTAGAAATTATTTCACATGGGTTGAGTAAACATATTGTTACAAGTGTATTAAGATTACTTTAGATACACAGTATTATATTTTAATTTTGTAATTGGCCAGATAAAAACCCCCTCTAAAAATACATTACGAAATACATGGATAACCTCCAAAGGGAATTTTTCTGAGATAAAAATTATCACGAATCGTATTTTAATCCCTTTATTCTATAGTATATACGTGTATCCGTTAATGTTAAAACAGATGGGTTCGATATAGTATATACGTGTATCCGTTAATGTTAAAACAGATGGGTTCGGTAAAGTATATACGTGTATCCGTTAATGTTAAAACAGATGGGTTCGGTAATAACTGAATCACATTTCGAGCCGAACATTAATTTTTCAAAGTATTAGAAAATAAAGTTTAGATTCTCTATATTGTACTGTAAGCATGAGGTCAATTTGTTCTTTTTTTTATTTATATATGTTGATTCTAAGGTACTCTGTTTGATGTATATGTTTCCCAAACTGATTTCTCAGATGTTAGCGTGCAACATTTTCATAATGGCTCCAAAAATGAAATCTAAAACTTAGTCATAATTTATGTGATTTGAAGGGTTCGTATGCAATTCTGAATATTATTCTTATGTTTGCATAAAGAACATATAGTGTACATTGTTGTACCCCCGTTTTCAGCAGACAGGAAGTGACACCAATGTCTGTAGAAATTATTGTAAACTTGTAGGAATCATTTTCGTCTTTGAATATTTTACCTAGGCTGAATAATCTGCCGTTTCATATTCGTTTAAATTTTTACTGGTCACACATATGAAGTCCCTGGAATGGATTACATTTACACGTGAGTCTCATCTGTAGGATGCAATGCTAAAATGTGGAAGTCTAAAGAAAAAACCAAGTGGATTCAAATGAACGAATGGCCAAAAGGTTTTTAAAAACACCAAAGAGACGCTACTTTTTAGTTTAAAAAAATAAATATGATTTAATTTACAATTAAAGTGTGGAATTCGTCCAGAATATAAAAATCAGCTAAGGAATCTATTTAACATTTTATCTGTACAGGTTTATATGAATAATTGTGCGCATTTACATTCTTAATAACCAATATAACAGTTTAACTTAAACTGAAGGTTCATAACAGAATAAAGATATCCTAGGCATTACACTAAATTAAATAGGCAGACTCTTGTTGTATTGATATGTCGATGTTTTTGTTAATTAGGAATAATAATTTGTACTTTATATCATTACCTAAACAGGTGTTGCCACGATTTCCTTGTCACTCAGTCTAATTTATACCACTTATTAAAATTACAGAAAAACTATAACATATTTTGAATGTTTTATGTTGCCTGTCCTATATTATAGGGTGCTTACTTTACTTAATAATCTGGCTTATTAAAATTGCAAGCAAAAAATCGTCAAGACGCTGTGAGCAATAAAACCAAACAGAAAAAATAATTTAAAAAAAAAATTAATGGTCAGGGATCTTATTGTAAAACTTCTTTCACTCTGTGGCAATGAAATAGGTTCTACAACCCTCTCCAGTATATCGTCAGAAAACATGAACTTTAAAACTTCATCCAGTCTATTGCCAGGAGACCTAGTCTTCACTCTAGTCAAGAAACATTTTCTAAAATTCTTCCCTTTATTATTAGGGAACATGCATTTTACATTTAAAATAAAATGTTTTTCACTATGTGACATGGAATTGTAACTCTAAAAGTTCCTCCAATCTAAGATCAGCAAATTTGTACTTTCAAAGCCTAAATTTTGGCGATTCCAAGTCAACCGATAAAAGATAAGGTGAAATAACCGTCAATACTGTATACTTATTACTATTATCAATCTATTTTCATTATTGTTGCCAATTCTAATTGGCTCGTACATATCTGAAATAAGATGTTATATACCTATGATCAAATCTGTCTTTGACTGGAAATAAATGACCTTCTAAGTGCACATGTCAAAAGTTTGGTATGAAGTAGGCGATTGCGTGATATAGTGATTTTCGATATGCTGAAGTGATTGTAAATAATACTTTTCCAAAGATATCTTAACAACAAAACAAATATTAAAAAAATAAAACCAAATATTTAAACATTGCATGTATGTATAGAAGTAAGTGTACAAAAACGTCCAATCCGCACTTACTTCTTTCAAATAAAAGAATCCCCTTCGATATCGGTATGTGCATTTGTCCTTTACTGACAAGATACCAATGATTTTTTACCAATCTACCCGATTTAACTGCAGTGTTGTGTAAACACTGTAATCCAATCCCAGCTCGAATTATTTGTTCAAGGTAAATAGAGAAAATCCTTAATCATATGAATTTTAATTCCGTATTCAAGCTTTGATAAATCTAGCCTTATCTCGTTTGTTGATATCAAAACATAAATTTACTCTCATTTTGTACACAATATTTTAAAATAAATAAAATCTAACCAAACTTTTTAAAATATTATAATGAAAACATACCCAGAACTTGAGATAATGCTTAAAAACAGAGATTTTAAATGTCAGTACTAGTTCTTAAACTTTTTTTTCACTTGGTTTTTATATTATTTTTCAGTATTGATTGGGATAATTTCTGTTTTACAAATAAACCTTATCAGTTTCTCTCCTTACTGAAAAAGATATAGGACATGATAAGTTGTGTCATAAAACGATAAGTCCCTGTTTGCTAATTTGGTTTTTTTTTATATTGGGTTTTTAATGATTTGGATCAAGATGAAAAACTTTCTTATCTCTTAAATCAGTCTTCAATAAGACATGTAAGAATTATTGTCTTCTTTTTAAAACTGTCATTGGAGTTGAGGTCTCTAAATCTAAACATGTACCGAACAATTGTTTGTACGAAAGGCGCTCGTTCATGTGTTTTTCTCTTATTTCTTTTGAATGTGTACCCCATAAATTTGTGCGTTGACTTAAATGTTTTTATATGACAATAAAGATATAAAATATTATTTAATACAGCTCTCTTTGAACAGCCTAAATGGAACCCGGGGAAATTTGAAAATTGACGTGTATAATTACTTTTGTATTTCACTTAAGTTGTTTCAAAAATATTTTTAAAAGGCTCATTTAAGATGGATTTCAAATATTGACATTTTTAGATATTATTTGCAAAACGATTATTATTATAAATGCAAGTATCATAATGTTTATATGACTTCTAAATTGGATAGAATAGGTTTGAAATAGTGCTTTGTTTCTTTTAAATGCAATTTTATTCTGTCTAGTTCGTATCGTATTTTCATGACAGTTAATTGGGCCCAAACAGTTTACAGAGAAAAAAGCTGCGCGAATACACAATAAAAGAATAACAATTCTAAATTGTTTTAATTCGTTTATTTTACATTTAATAATGATACTATTTACTTATATGTACACCCATTTATGATATGAGGTTAAAATTATTGAAATAAAATGTGAATGTTCTCATAATTAAAAAACTTCAATGTATACAACTTTAGTTAAGTGGATGTAGCTTATGTATACCACATAAAAACAAAGATGGAATTTATCAGTCTTGAGTGGATCCTATGTTACATGTAAATATTAACTTACGGGCCTAGAGGAATTGCATTCTGCAAGTGATGCTTTCAATATGCATCGCTCTCAATACAAGTTAATTGTAAAATAACAGAAAAGAATCTTGTTTTCTCCAATGTTTCACACTATGAAACGATATGTCAAAGGTTATAGATTTTCATTCATACTTAGGATTATATTATTATGAAATATAATGGTAGTTTTAACAATTAGTCGACCGAGCTCAGAAAGAAAATAGCGAAACAACAAAACAGTGAGAAAAGTCCACAAACTGTAAGTCCAAGTAAAAGTCAGGACAATGGAACACAACAAACAAACTTCACAAGGTATAACCGCATGCATAACCAAAATAATAAAAAAACGTATAATAAACCATCCAAAAATAGAACAAGATAGCACAGAAACTAAAACACTAGCATTGTGAACTCCCATTGAAAACCCATCAAGTACAAATCTAGATAGGAACAAGAAAGTTCACTGGGATAGATCAGATGTATGTAATCCTTAAAGTAAGGATTATTAAAGGAGAAAATATCATCTAAATAGTGGAAACTTAAATTAAAGAACTGGGTTAGTTTCTTGTCTTTCCGATTCAGTAGCCCATGTAAAAATTTAGCTTCTTACGAAAACAAGAACAGGTCGGCCAAAAGCGGCGCACAGTTTGTTGCCATTTGGATGCGATCGTCTGTTGACAAACCTTTCCTTCAAACTTTTCTTTACATAATACCAGATAGGCATATCTTTGTAAATCTTGTTCAACGCAGAAACATTGGTGAATTAGCTCACGGACAACATATTTTAGTGGGAAAGTGGTATAAATGTATACAGTGTAAATAAGTTTTTATGTTATTACAATATGCAAAGTCACAAGAAGAGAGACATTCGTGTAAGTCCTTAGAGTTTTTTTTAGAATCCACTTCTGATTCACACCACCAGATGAATAGGTCTTATCACTGTAGTTCTTGAGACCATCCGTAATTGCTGTGAGTAATTGTAGTGCATGCAGTGTTTTGGACTTGTCTTCGTTGTTCTCCGGAGTTTGTCAGTTGTTTATATTGTTCCCTCCATCGAATATCCCCTTGGTATTCTTGACTTTTCTTATGAAGTTTGGGTGTCCAGTAAATGGAAGGGAGGTTAACATTGTCAAAAAACGATGTTATTTGGAGCTTTGTCAACTGGAACAATGACATAATTGTCAACTTTCTAACTTTGGGATGGTTGAAAACGCTGTCAGATTAATATCTCATGGACGTTCTAATGTACCAAATGCGAGCAAGACTTTAAGACTTTATGACTTTATCGATCTGATCTAATTCGAAAGTATTCCGACATCTCCTTCTCTCTCTTCTCTCATTTTCTGGTATAGTCCACAACAGCATCCATCAATATTAAGATCTTGTGTTTCCAGTTCATAGGGTAGGGCTCACAATATTTGGTATCGGTTGGAAGGAAGTCGGCCATTAAAGTATTATTAACGATGCATAGGTCGCCAGTACTAACATGGCCAGCAGGAATATAAGTGGAGAAGAGGAACAGGAGCAACCAATTGGTTTGGATTTAAAGTCATCAATTTTGAGATAGTGCAATACCCTTTTATGGTTTAAAATATTGGTTGCAATTGGTTTGACATAGGTATAAGATATAAGTGAAATTGATTGGTCTTTAAAATAAGGTCGAACTTCAGATGTTACGATTTTGTTTTGCAAGATCATTATTTTTAAGATAAACGGGATGACTTTGACTTTCCAATCGTTAACGTCCCATAAGCGCTGGCGTATGGAATGTATATTTCACAACTCATACGGTATTCCATAGTTTTTGACATATACAATGACCTCCTGGACAGAGCCCGGCTCCTGACCGAAAAGATACTCAAACAGGAGTATGATGCTCTTATCCTAAGTTGCAGTCATCCTTATTAAAGTTTAATGGACGTCATCATGACTTGGTGGACATCTATGAAAAACCGTTTCTCAAATGAAAATGGACCTGTTTCATTGATATTGTCCCTTGCTCATACCGGATTTGATATGGGCAGCATGACAGTAATCAGATCTGGAGACTGCTTACTCTTCCGGAGCACCTGTGTCTACGCCAGTTTTTTTATGGTGTCCTTGTTCATGGTGTTCTTCATATTGTTTAGTTTTTAAGTGTAGTATTGGTATTGTTCTGGTCTTGTCTTCGTTTTTTTTCCCATTTTCTTCTCCTTCAAATTTCATTTTGGTATTTCTTGACTATACTTAACATATAAAAAATATGAAGCAGCTTTACCCATGGATTTACATTTAAACCGCTGATACTCTTGTAGCATCTGTTCGTTTATTCAGATGTGGAGTATGCGGGTTCAAAGCAATAAAACTTATTGAAAAATTGCATTTACAGATTTTTAATAAAATACTTAAAATGAAATAAAATCTATCTTTGTAGTCTAAGTTTTATCTGGAATAACGATATCAAATGGTTAAGAATGTACATGTATGTAAAACAATTCCTTCGAGATTTTGGGACGTACTGGGGTTTATTACCTTGATTGGTGTATAATGGCATATTCATAAATTATTTCTTACAAATAACACAACGGGATCTGCTAAAATTATCAAACACAATCCATCTAAACGTAAAGCCACCCTGTGAGAACAAATACCGTATCTGTCACCTTTACATCTGAGAGAGAAATGAATTCAATTATCTGTTAAATATTTGTGCACTTATTTTTTTAATTATTGTTTTTGAAAAACAAATTGGGTTGACTCTTTGTGAACAAAGTGAATTAAGACCGAGTAATTTCTAAAAATATCGTGTATAATTACGTTTTATTTCTGTTCTCAATTTTTTTTTAAATGGACACGTTAAAACAACAAATGTGCACAAATACACGATAAAAGAATAAGAACTACAAGATTCTATGTATCGTGATTGAGGTATAGTGGAGTTGTTGTCAACCTGCATATTTGCTATATAATTCTACCATAATACGGATATTATACCCAAATTGGAGTACAGTTCCCAACCTGTGTTTGTTACAAAATTTTGGAAAATCATTGAGAAAATGGAAGGAAATATCATCGACCAATCAGCGACCGGGAATAATGAATCATACATGGATTATCATTTTTGATCCAATTTGATCGAATACACCAAACAAAACCAAAGAATTAGAGACCTGACTATTAAACTAGCTTTCCTTTACCACACTATATGACATTGTACATAACACCTCCTGAAGTAGGGCGCATTTCATCAATTTTATCAACAAGTTACGTAGACATAAAGTAAACTTACACCATAATTTCAATTGAGATGGTTGGGACTTAATCATGATAATTTAATCTGTTTTCTTTTCGATAGGTATGCAACGGAATGATTCATTACTGTTTATCAGTGCACAAGTCATTTAGTTTAATATTATAAAGTAACTATGATAGGTTCACAACTGATCATATTTTTCCGAAGACGTGGATGATAATGAGTGAAAACGAATGAACCCAATGTAAATCTTAATAACTCAAAAACAGAAACAGATGTTATTGTCTTACCTGATTTGTTTTCAAGCAGAAAGATAGAAAGGTGTAAATTTCTTTAGTACCATCTGGTCGTCCGAAGAGATTCGATCATATATATCCGTCGTTGACACATTTATTCAGTTTTTCTAGTTTGATATATGGGGTATTTAAATAAAGAAACCTTATAATATAAAATGGTATAAATCCAGGTAAAGACATATATTTAAGTTGTTTGTAGTTATGCAATGTATCTAGGTTAGACTTATCTGAGTTTCAAGTATAAAATCATGTTTCACTTGTTCCACCACCAAAGTACGATTGTTACACGACAAAAGTGAAAAAAAGTTTGGTATTTCATTTAACTTAACTTTCATATGTCAAGAATTTATAGTATTACACGGAGTTAAAGGTAATGCTAATTAATGTAGAACATCCATGTTGAATACCACAATATATTCCATCTACCCGTTAATGTCAAAACGTCAAGAAAACATCGCCTTTCCAGATTTGAAAACAAAACAAATTGCGTAAAACTAAAAAGAAAACAACCACAGGATTATTATTTAACTTTTTTAGTTTCATACTTTGTATAAAGCCATATTATGCATGATCTTTCCGATTATTATGTTTGTATTTACATAGTTTCCTTCGTTTTTCTGTCATAGGTGCCATTCTCACCTCCGATGACTTTCTTCGATTTTATGTCACTATACAATGAGAAAAAAATATCATTCATAGAATGATTCTGTAAATCTACAAATCTCTGAAATGGTGTCATCCTCTTGGCGTATCTGTTTATAATAAATAAACCTTCTAAATAAATGTATGACTAATATCAATAAATGTTCAGTGTGTTTCGAAAAAGAATAGTATACAGCATGCTAAGTTATCACACCCCTATTTCTCAACTACCTTTATGTATTGTTAGACTTACTTTCATGCTGAACATGCATGTACTGTTTTCGTCGAACACAATCAATGAATAAGATGAATAACTGAACACAAGAAGTTGAAAATAAGAGCAAATTTATTTCTAAATTTTTTAATACATGTATATTATCATAATCATTGATATTATTTGTAAACAAAGATCAAGTCTTTTATAAAATAAAATATCTTCATGCATTTTAACTAAAGAGAACAGAAGAAAATGAATATACAAATTCCTAAACTTTCAAACCACAACATTTAAAGATTTCACGGTTGGGACGTTTTTTTTTTCAAAATCCAGAATATTGTGAATAGTGATGAATGAAACATGACCGCTATATGAATAATGAAATACCGCTTCAAAAAATGAATAATGAAATATTTTTCATTATTCGCCAAAAATTGAAATTGTTAATTAGAACCTGACAAATTACATTGGAAGTTTTATTAAATGCCATAAATTGTTTAAATTTTGAAATTGATCATGTCCTATCACCTTTTATTTAGTTTTACTTCACATCAATTGTGCTCATTTGTTTTATTAACTGTGGCAAAATGTGCAAATTTTATTTTTTTGACCAATATATGACGTTCCGCTTCAAATCCTTATAGCCGTACATGTTCCTCGTCCCCATATGATGTATTTACAATTCGAGAACGAGGATTGCATTTGCTAGCAACTATTAAAAACATTTAAATAATTGACTTATCCACCCTTAAACATTGTACAATACAAACATAAGGACACATTTTTATCGAATTGGTCTACAACAGATGCAAAACAGCTGTAGACTCAAATAATCTTTGTTGCCACACGTTAAACTCAATAACATTTCTTGTTCGTGAGGTTATTAGGAGAATTAATCACTTAACAAGAGTTCGCATAATATGATCCTCTAAACGAGAATCATAAGCAAAAATAGCTATATCTTTCTAAACTTGTATTTGTTAGACAGGAACAGAATATACAGAAACGAATTAATTCAATTTAATCCGGATATGTATAGCAGTGAAATATTTAACATAGCATTTGATTTTAAATAGATAAGTACGATAAAAGGAAGCCGATGTACATGTAGTACGGCCGACATTGAACTTTTTGTCATCAATTCAAAATATAGAAAAAAAAGTACTTCCTAAATTTGTAAAAACTTAATCACAGAACTGTGAAATTATATTTTAAACTTAAGGATGCTCGCTGGTCATGTTTTGATCTTTTTGTCAGATTTTCGGAATCCTCGGGTTTTATCCATTTCTTAAACATGAAATTTTTTGCCCATGAACCCCCACTTTTTTTTTATAATTCAATCATACATGTCATATATACCTTAAAATGGTATTTGACAAAATTTTATGAAATCCTTTTTATTTTTTCATACATCTTTGACAGACTGAAGTTGTCAATGCAAAGACAATGAAAAATCCAGTGAAAACCCATTTCCTGCAAAGTTTCAAGGCCTCATAGCTCTAAAATGAGCACATGAACCTATATTTTTTTTCTTCCTTATTTGTATACTATTCATATGTTCTCTCAAACCAAAACACCTATTTCAAATCGTATTTATTTCCTATTAAACCTTTTTTGATTTTGTGAGATTTTAAGAATTACTGCAGATATTTTTAACAAACAAGCTAAAGTTCAAATTTATGTTTTATTTAGGAAAAATATTCAAACCAAATTATCGTCAATAAGTGAATAATTTACATTAGTAATAGAAACAAAATACTGTGCGGGATAATGAAAAATCAATGAAAAACCTTAATTTATACTTGCCGCTCAAAAATAGTTTAATTAAATGTCCTTGCGATATACCATATTACCTTGTATACCTTTTGATTATTCTTCGACGGGCAGAATTCAACCCCTAGTTATTAGTAATTTAGCTAATTACGTACCGTTTTCTCTTTTTTTGTTCTAGTGGGCAGTTACATTATAAAAATGTAATTACAGGCAAACTTCAACTAATCGCAATATATATTTTTGAAAATTAAATTCGAGAGTTGGAATAAATATACTTAACACTGTTGGTGGTGTAAAATTGTTCAGAATCAATATATGGTAAGGAATATAAATGAAAATCGGTAGATAAAGTAGGAATGGTTTTTAATTTACTATATAATTTGTTTGTTTTCTATTTGACAGCCTACTTTGACTGATTTTCTGACAGCTTGTATGTATGATTGACGCTAGAAAATATGTAGGACGGTTCAACATGTTGTGATATGAAATAAAATTTATAAAATTATAATTTGTGATAGCTGCTACTCTAGTTTTGAGTGAAATGGTCTTGTGTAACTATTTATTGCTTTGAGATTGGGAAAACATCAAACTAGATAGTTGGAAATATCAACAGACTTACCAATGAATCAACGTTACCTAACGGACAGAGTATGGTAAGCCGTTCTCGTCAAAACTATGTTTAAAACATTTTTCGAAAATTTTACACACTGAGAATTTAAAGAAAACACACACTAAGATTAAAAAACCTAAAAATACACACTGAGAATAAGAAATTACACACTGAGATTTCATAAAGACGCATTGAGATTACGAAAAATGAAAAACACATCTGCCTGATAAATATTGCACGGTCCCTTAGAAAGAAGCAAGCTAGTTAACTGTAAACATTGTAACTATGTTTCATGACAATAAATAAACTAGGTTGAGGCAGTCGGAAACGACAGCTATTTCCGCATTCTCCACATGTTGTATCCCGGTGCATTTTTTTCACATTCCCATTTTTTAATACAGGCCCAAATGTTGGTAAATCAAAATTCTAAAACCTACTGATCATCTGCATAATGTGTGACAATACTGTATAGAAATAAAACTAGAGGCTCAGAGGGCTGAGCCTGTATCGCTAACCTGGCATGAAAGCCATTTTTGTTGATGTAAATCAAAGAGAGAAGTCACTTCTCCCAATCATTATTAAGTGTGGTAAGCATTGTAGGACCCGTTTCTTCAGCAAGGTCCATTTACCAACAGGTCAGCATATTCTAACAATTAGCGGTTCTCCAGACGATTTTTGCATGTATTTCCCGTATGGTCTTATGGTAACCTAAGTCTTCTGATGGTGGTCATCTTGAATGAGGGATTGGCATCAAAGTAACAACATTTGGTCAGCACCTTATGAGGAAGATTCAGGCCATGTTTGGTTTCAAGCAATTCTGCTTTTCTGTTGATTTTTGTTATATGCCATATACATTTTCTGTCAAATTTGGCCCTATTTGACCAAACAGTTTCAGAGAATTTTTTTAAACCAACCAGTCAGACACAAGAATTGCCAATGGTGGCCATGTCTTTCGCCTAATCTGGGCAAAATGAGAAAGTTTTGTAACAAACCTCCCACATATGCTTCCTGTCAAGTTTCGTTCCATTTAGCAAAGCGGTTTCAGCGAAGATTTCTTTAAATTAAGTAATCAGAAACAAGAATTTCCCATGGTAGCCATGCTTTTCATCTAATCAGTATGAAAAAAATAATTTCATAAAAGACTTCCTGTCAAGTTTGGATTACAGTTTTGGCCAAGCAGTTCCAGAGAGAAAAAAAAATTCATCAACCAATGCGAAAAAAGATTTAAGCTAGAAATGAAAGAAGAGTTTCATTCACTAGCTTAAAGTTTCCAATTTTTTAAATTCCACCCCTAAAGGCACACATTTCTAAAAATAAAAATGATACAACCTTATTGTAAATCTAAATACAGAGTGTGACAATACTGTGTAGAAATTAAATGTATAAAAAAAATGAACGAGGAGTTAAGGTCACAAGCTTATATTCACAATTTTGAAATTTAACCCCTGTGGGCCCAATGTTATGGACTAGGGGGAAAAGCTGGCTTCGTCCGATGGTTCAGATTTATGGGCGGACATACAAAAACACATCAGCTTCCATTTTACATTTTATCCAGACAAAGATTACGTCACATACACCGTTACAACAGTAGTCAAAGGGACACAACTCCAATTCAACCCTCACACAAAACTACACGACCATACGAAATACAGATATGTAACATCCCGCCCCACAAAAAAATTTCCTAAGTTTTTACAAATAGTCGTTTGTTTTGTAAAGTTTCAATGAACTTCTTGGCTGTAAGTCTGTAATTGAAAGTCCGAATAATTAAGTTGTACAATAAATAAATATGATAAATTTCATAGAGTACACAGAAGATACTGCTGATCTTTCGGCACACTAGTAACCATTATAAAACACACCCATCGACGCTGCACTTAACCTGAAAGTCTGGCATCCATCAGTCCTCCGGCTGGACCTTCATGCACGCATTACTTTCATGCAGTGATACACATTGCAATGGCATTTTTACCAGTCAAAACATGTCATATAAATAGCTGAATATAACTTTGATAAGATCATCGGAGATCTTAAACTCCTAACATAGTGACAATCATTCAAATGACAAATTTTTCATAAGCACACAATATTATATAAAAAAATCGACTACTTCTCCCTCCCTCTCGTATCATCACTCATACACTACTATCGGCATAAAAAATAATGCTGCAGATGAAAAATGTCAGGAAAATACATTCCACCAATGGTTTTGTTTATGATCAATATCACACCGCTAAATGACAAACTCAAACAAAACAGCAAAATTCTATGTAAACCGTCCAAATATTCTTATAAACTTTTTTTTTAAATATAAATATATATGAAGCTAATCAATTGAATTTACATCTATGGCGATGCAATCATCACCATCATAAGGTATTCCTGAAAATGTCCAATATATGAAAGTCGGCGATCACTGTAAAATAAACAGGTCGAAAAATAAATCGGTCATCATATTTAGTAGATCTGTCATCTTCAAGACATCAAAGTCCAAATTGAAGATTATAACCATGGAGATGCAATGGTCTCCAATTGATCAGAAAAATCGAAAAGTTATCATAAAGGTTTATGTGCATAATTTTTTAAAGTTGAAGTAGAAATATGAAAGTCAGTCGGCGATACAGTTATCATCGGATAATAAGTTGATGACGGGATTATTTACAAACAGTTCAATACACATTTGTATACATGTACATTGCAGACAACGAATCTCACGTGCAGACAGGATACATAACAATATACAAACTGACAAGACAGGGTCTGGTTGGTCCGCAAATGAAAGTTCAAAATAACAAAATCATCCAAAATTGCCAAAGTTAGGTCGGTAATAAATCAAACTGGAAACAAATGTTCAAAATTATAATGAATATCCCAAAGTGATAAGTTATATAAAGTTACACTGATAGAAGCCATGATCGAATGAAGCTGAGAAATTTGTTAAAAGTTTTCAAACACGAAATTTCAATAATCAGTCGCTGCAAATGTCCAAAAGTCGCTGAAACTGCTAAAATTGATCTTCTTTTAAATTCTCCACCATGTTATGAACTAGGAGGAAAAGCTGGCTTCGTCCGATTGTTCAGATTTATGGGCGGACACACAAAAACACATCAGCTTCCATTTTACATTTTATCCAGACAAATATTACGTCACATACACAGTTACAACAGTAGTCAAAGGGACGCAACTCCAATTCAACCCTTACACAAAACTACACGACCATACGAAATACAGATATATATAACACCAACATTTTGAAAATCAAAATTATAAAGCCTGATTGCGCATCTACATACAGTATGTGACACTACTGTATATAAATTAAATGCATGAAATCAAAAATGACAGACGAGTTTAGGCCAGAAGCTTAATTTTTTGGAAATTTGACCCCTGTGGGCCCCAGTGTTTGAAAATCAAAATTCTAAAACCTAATTGCGCATCTACACACAGTATGTAACAATACTGTATAGAAATTGAATGCATTAAATCAAAAATGAAAGAGGAGTCACATGTTTAAATGCTTAATTTTCGAAATTCGACCCCTCTGGGTACCAATTTTAGAACATCAAAATTCTAAAACCTAATTGCGCATCTGCATACAGTGTGTGAGAACACTGTATACAAATTAAATGGATAAAATGAACGAGGGGATCTGTAGACCAGATTATCTAACAGTCGGACAGACGTAGGGACCGACTGTACGACACACCGACGGACAGACGGACCGACGGACCGATTACATATATCTCCGAACTGCATTCGATGTGCAGGGACAACAAAATGAATAATATGAAAAGTCAACAATGACATACACAATTATATTAAAGCAACCCAGCTGACAGAACTCCAGACCAAACATAACATAAAAGAGCACAAAACATAAACATTAACAACAGAGAGTCAGGATACTCTGACTTGGTAAAGACACTGAACAGTGGCGGGATTAAACAGGTTTTATTGGTACCCAAACCTCCCCCTTATCTATCATGATACTCTGGTTTATAAAACATACCATAAAAACTATACAGTATGATTACCAACAAGGTGATCGCTTTCTAGAACTGCAAAATTATAGTGGACAGTGTATAATTTTAATAGTATGGTCAGAATGTGTTAGTTTGAACTGTATAATTAGCTAAGGCTCTCATAACCGCAGATGTTGCTCTGCTAAACGAAAAACTCTGATTTCATATTTGTAGCCCTAACTGTGAACATATATTAAATAACGTTTATTATGTTATATTTTTGATGATTGGTAGTGTAAAATGAAGCGTCTTCCTGGCACAATTGTATAAAATATTGTCAGCTATTTTAAGAAGTATACGATATATCCATATTATGTTTTCAAATACTGATATCGTTAAGAGGAAATATACAACTTTTTAGGTATTTATAGTTATTGATCATTCTAACGAATTTATACTTTCTTAATATTGTCAGATATGACTTTATACTGAAAACTATAACCTGCACCGTATTAATCCAGAAAATGGGGGAAGTTGACGAACACACTAGGCATTGCCTCATATGGTGTATATGGAATTTAACGGTGTTTTCTCGTTTAAAATAGAAGTAATTGAACCGAAACCGTTTTATATCCACCCACTATTAGCTGTGCTAGTGGATTACCTCTTTAGCTCAGTTGGTAGATCGGTGGACTACTGTACCAAAGATCCTTTGTTTAATCCTTGCCTGATGCAGTAGGTAGTTTTTGGAAACACCCCATGCTCTACTGTAACAGAAGTATTTAACCTAAGAAGGGATTTCATGTCATATATGGCTCATATGGCCCGTGTTAAGATTTAATTGTCACCCATTAATGTATGTACATGTACTCCATTGATAATTAGAGGTTTTCTTGTTCACAAAAAATTAAACAAATGACTATTTGATGTGTTTTTAGAGGAATTCGTAGCATTAGGAGTTGCAGAGGAAATGATTCCTGAAGTATTTCCACTCGCATCAGTGATCCGGGAATTTTCACTATTGTCGATTAACAGTTGACGCAAACTCATATCTTCACTTTTGTCATTTTCGACGGATATGCAGCCTTCTTTTATATCTGTATTTGTTGATACCTCACATGAATTCATATTGTCATTTATGGGAAATTCGTGGCCACCAGCAATGACAGATTTGCCCTTATACTGGCAGTCAAAAGCTGCACTGTTCTCGTCCAAACAAATGTTCGCATCTGACAAATTCAGCGTAGGTATAGCTTCCGTTGTTATGAGTACTATAACTATGAAGATATTCCATATCATTTACGTTTAGTGATGTATAGGGGAAAAGACAACCATCACCTGCGTTGCCTCTGATCTGGTTGGAATCCGGTAACGTGTTTACTCCACTCTGTATTGACTCTTCAAAATTTAATTCGGTCACAGAAGATGCAATACATGGCTCATGTAATTTCTCTCTAGAAGACAGTATGTGTTCTGATATGTCGACTGGAGATTTTTTGCGCTCATGTTGACTACCATGGGGATTTTCGATTGATATTTGATCTAGATGTTCGACTTCATCAGTTACATTATAACAGGGTGCGTCTTGGTTCCTTTCGTGTATTTCAACCATTATAGGCTGTTCGTTTGGTGGAAAATTTAGCATCTCCCTTTCATCAATAGTTTCGTAATGAGAATCTTCACCATCTGATCCATCAAGATTTTCGACCTCACCGATGACTTGCATTCTTTCCTCGATTTGCATGCTTTGCATGTCTTCATTTTCTGATTTTTGATCCAACTTTAAAGCCCCTTGACGATTTCTGTATTTAAGAATTACAAAACAACATCCAAAATAAACACATGATATCACACCAACTACTGTAGCCAAAAGACCAAAGTTAAACTGTGAGACCATCCCTAGTAAAATGAAACCATAGGAATTAATTACATCTGCCGGTCATGAAAAATAAACTCTTTAGTTTTTTAACGAGTTGTAAATTATATATAAAACTGGCCAAACTTTATATCCGTTGATGCAGGTAGAAAGCATAGAATATTTGTTTTGTAACAGTCGTATTTTTTTTGATCAATTTGTTAATTAAAGAACAAAGAGAAATTTACTCATGGTAAGTCAGGAAAGTTGGAAATGTATTAAATGAATCGTCCATTAAATACTATTCAGTGTATAGTCATGATAGTTGATGAAGTAGATTATGTTCGCTGTTTTATTGGGTATATATAAATAATATTTCCAAATTATAAAGAAGACCTCATTTGTTCTGATACATATTGTAAGGTTGTTAGGCGTAGATCCAATAATTAATGTAGTTAGGTGGCAAGGAAATGTCAACGTTAAGGGACTTTTTGTTGTTTGTCCTGGCTTCTGAATAATGAGGCCGATGAAAAGGAAATTTCCAATGGATTTTTAGAAAACATCAGATGCAATTTATTTATGCGATGTTCGATCAGCTATATCCTTACGTGTAATTTGTTGACCACCGATGTAGTTGTAAGCAGGACATACATTTTAGAATACGACCTTTACATTTTTAAGGTCAAATCTTGCATGCAGAACAAATTGAATATACATGTAGTTATAAACTACAAAATTATGACGAATATAACGAAATATATTGATATGCAAAATCATAATTTCCCTACTCGCTCTCGAAAGGAATACTTTGATGCAGGCAATAGTGTCTGCATTCAAATTTTCATTGTTCATATGAATCTCGTATCTCGGTATCATGTCTAGCACCAGGTGTTATTGTTTTAATCTCATAAACACACACACACACACACACACACACACACACACGCACTAAATATTATATCTAAATATAAAACAGTCCATTCTCTCATTTAAATCTCAGATGCTTATACTACCTTTTTGATCTGCTGCCTCAGTGTAATCAGTAGTTAGTTCCACTGCCTCAGTGTAATCAATAGTTAGTTCCACTGCCTCAGTGAAATCAGTAGTTAGTTCTACGTTTGGTTGATTTGTAGTCAGTTCCGCTGGTGTTTGGGTAGTTTTGCTTACCATTGTAGTATATTCTGCACAAATACAACAGTAATATAAGACCTAATTATCGGTAAATGACTTGTTTTGAAACTTTTATCTCAATTTGACATAACTTGACAATAGGGGATTCAAGTTATAAATAACACACACAAAATAAGAACATCAGTCCATAATACTGACAGATGTATTTAGGGTTTGTTTTACTACTGATCTTTTCAATTGTTTTCAGTTTATAATTATTTCGTTGGTTGTTCTCCGGGGTTTGTCATTTGTTTCGATTTTCCCCTCTTTCGACTATCCCTTTGGTTTTTCTTGACTTTACTTACTTACAATAAAAATTTATCCTGAGGATAAGATAAAACGAGAGTTTTACATTAACCTTTCCCGAGAAATAGTGGAACTGAAAACATTTTAAGATACATGTCAAGAGCACTGTGTTTCCTTTTCTTCATTTGTAAAGGTCTTCAGCAACTACATATATATCAAGAACATACAAATATCTTACCAAATTGCTTGAGACATATTAAATTCGTGGAGACTTCTTGAATTGTTTGGAATATGCATTCATAGACACCAAAGTCGTCTTCTGTTATATTAGATATCTGCAGAACAATTGACTTTTTGTTGACACCATATTTTACGGTAAATCGTTTGCTCACGGGTATTTTTGCGCTACCAGCTGAATCATCGAACAATGCCTTGTTATCTTTCCGCCATTTCGTTGCCGTCATGCGTGAACGGGAAGTACATGATAACTGAACTGTATTTTCGATACTTGCATATATAGTTTTAATCTGATGTTCTCTTGATTCGGTTCCTACAATGGTTATAAATAATGATACAAGTTTTAGCTTTCTAAAAAGCTGTAGACTGCTTCGCTGTATCTTAATTTATGGTAATGTGTGAGCATGTGGTTGCTGGTTTAGTATTGGAATTCTCTGTTGACCAGTAAAATTTTCCGCGCGAAAACAACAAATAGACACGACTATGGAGGTGTGCCTAGATTGGCAGAAGTTATAAAGTAGAGATCATGCATTTTTTGTTGTAAACGTAGGATTATAGTGTATACGATTAAGTAAAACAAACCGTATGTATTGCAGATTAACAAAGCAAATATACACGTATTAATAATTGATTTCAATAATGAATTCAGAATATATGAATATTACAAAAACATGTAATGACAGTTGATCGGAACTGATATACACATATTTAATTTTCCGGCTTTTGATGACTTATCATGCACGAGTAAAGTCTGTAATTTTTTATCTCATTTAAATCAATGGCTGTTGCTGAATCTCAGCCGCATCATAAAGTAACCAATCAGCGATCAGTACTTATTTCAAGATGGCGTGTATGTCTACTGAAACTAATAGCGCCGCACCGTGATGCGAAGCAACAATTATCATCCCATTTTACATGTATTCATACAAAGACGGTATATGGGATTTGATTTTTGGCCGTTTAACTGACCTTTAATAGTACATAGATGTTAAACTTGAACTACAGAAATCAGAATATTATACCAGTTGGTATATTGATATCTGTGAAAAAAAAATTCGTGTTGATAAACATCATATAAAAAAGCTTTAGAACACAACTCACCAAAATCACTACAGATGGCCGAGTTCTACGAACCAAAAACATCGTGTTCTTGTGGTCAAAATCGTGCAATATACATTGTGTAAGAGATTTAATTGGTCAAGATAAATGTTAAAATAAGTAACGGAGGTAAAAATTAACTATTCTCAATTTTTTTCCTAGGAATTGTTTAAAATTTAATTCAAAATAATCATTCAAACGAGTGATAAAACGTCTTCATGACAAAATACGCAATTACTGAGATATACGAGAAATGTAAAATTTGGATTTTCCTTTATAAATATCTACTAGGTTTTCTTTGCACTGTTATTAACACGGGTGTGACTAAACATCGAGTTCGAGTTAGAGTTCAAGTTACAGTTCGAGTTACAGTTCGAGTTAAAGTTCGAGTTAACGCGAGATATTGATTTCTAATGTCATTTATCAAGTTGCTTTTCGAGTTAAAATTCGAACTACGGATTAAGTTTAGGGAGAGGTAGGTAAAAAATATTCTGTAAATAGGCTCGTCAAAAAAATACCTAAATTTGTTGACACCTTCAGAAGAATACTTTCAGTGTACCCCATATATTTTGCCCAATAAAACAGGTTAAAAACGCTATTGTTTTCGTCTATTTGAACGCACCCCAAAAAATCCCTGCAAGTTTTGGGACCCCAAAAAATAGAAAAATCGGGAAATTTGACCCCAAAAGATAGTACTAGTCTATGTGTGAAACCTTTTGGAGATATACCCCCGCCCCCTTTTGGGATACAGTTATTGTGCGATGATCTTAATTCTTCGCCGTTTAACCATCTGGATATCGCATATAGACATCAATGAATCTATATTTAAACTACAAAGTCAATATCAACTAAACATTACTTGAATAATATATGAATGAAGTTTTATTTAGTGCTTTTTTCCAAACAGGGTGAATGATTGTTAAGTTTAGTAAACTTAAACATCGTAACCTAAATAAATGTTGAAACATTCCAAGCCATATACGGAAAATAAAAGTATTAAACCTTTTTGGCCCCTTGTTTGGACCCCAAACCGGGGCTAGATTGACATTCTGACTTCCACTGTATAACAAAATAAATATATCATTGAAGATTTCAAGTCATTGTCTGAAAACACAGCTGACTCTTACAATGTCAGTTGATTAGGCCTTATTTGGTTGGAATTCGCCATATACATGTAGTGTCTTTCAAATTTTCATTAGGCAAAAAAAAAAAAAAAAAAAAAATGTAAAAATTTAATTTTAGACTGTTTTGTAAAAGTTTTATCACCTGTTAAACGTTACTGATTTCTGTTTTGAATTATACTTATTCAAAATAAGAATGATGCCTGTTAAAACATTGATTTCAGAGAGCGGCGATTAAGATTGTCCTCGAAGTTGTTTTTTGCAGCATAAGACAAGAAATTACAAAATTATAAAGATTAAGGTAATTTATTCAAATTTCAATTGCGATCTGAGAAACTAAAAGAATGAAGTATAAATATAGCAATCTATTATTTTGCTTTCAAGTATTGCATAAGAGAAATAACTTTGTAATGAAATATCGAAGTGGTATCGCAAATGTTTACTTATATTTCATAGCCCAATTTTTTTGTACTGATTCGGACCGACGCAACAACAGGTTTCCAAGGTTTCGGAGTAATGACATACCTAGAATCAAACAGGTCAAACATAACAACAAATGTATCTCCATTATACACCAGCACTCTGACACAAACAACAGCAATTTCTATAATAAAAACAATCTCATTGTTAATTTCATAGATTTCAATTTGAGCACATTCTCACAAATTCTACTCTGATTTTTTTTATAATAAAAATTTGTCATTTGATTTTAGACCTGCGTGTATACAGATGATTCTTCTGTTGCGAGTTTTTTTTGTTAAGTTTATCTCTAGCAACTAAAAAGTTTAAATATGTTTTATCCTGAACCTGCTACATGTACTTCAGACGATTGTTACTAGATTGTTTTATTGTTCTTAACAAAAATACATACAAACCTTCAGACAAACAAATCCTGTAAAACTATTGAAACATAGGACTTATATTAATTAGTTTCCCGTGAGATTATTTTTAAAATGTCATTGTTTTTTATTACAGAAATGGGGACGGAAGAACGGAAATATATTTTTGTAGTTTATATTATGGAAAAGGGAAATTTTAAAGCGTTTATTACTAAATTATTGCATTAAACAAAGAGATATTGTCATGTTTGGTGAATCAAAATATACGAGTTTTTAATTTCTCTTGGTGTAAATGTGCTCTTAATGGTTGTCAGATACCCCGTTTTTTTCCGTTGGTACAAATTACCTCGAACCAGTATACATTACATAAGGAATACTTCCCGCCTGCTTACAATGGCATCGTTGGTTGCTATGGAATGAAATTAGTTGCTAAGGAAGCTATTTGAATTATACGTCTGTACATAGGTTAATGATTTAAAATGATATCAAAATTTTGAAAATTAAACTTTCATCTGTGAGAAAATGTTCATGGTTGTCCAGTAAAATATAATAGAAAGTATACAATATACTATTTTAAGTTGGTAGGAATGATGTTTAATATTACTCTAGATTTTATCAATTTTTGTGAAGTCTGTTAAATGGTTGCTTGGGAATGGCTTAGGGAAAATTCGGGAATTCCTGCATATAATTGCAGCAGTTGGTCAGGATTAATACATTATAATCCCCGCGTTTCAGCGAAGCGCGAGGATATTGTTCTCCCTTTTGGTGTACGTACGGACGTTAGTAATGTCCAGGATAATCTCAGTAACCACTGGATGTAGAAAAATGAAACTTGGGTCATTGATTGCACTGTTTGTGGGGACTGTGCCAAATGTTTCAGAATTTGAATAGCGCCCCTTGGGTCCGGGCTACAAAGGGAGTCTAAGGGTACATTATTCCTTTGTAACGCAACTCCTCTCAGATTATTATTCCTTTGTCGCGCAATACCTCTCAGGGTATTATCCTAGCACTTCAGCGAAGGATATTGTTTTGCTTTTCGGCGTACGTCCGTACGTACGTTAGTAATGTCCAGGATATTCTCAGGAACCACTGGATGTAGAAAGATGACACTTGGGTCATTGATTGTACTGTGTATGGAAACTATGCCAATGGTTTCGGAATTTGAGTAGGCCCCAGAGGTCGGGCTTCAAGGCAACCTAAGGGTAAATTATTTCCGGAAGTCTGAAATATCATTATGTTTTGGATTTTTGACAAGAAACCATGTTTTTCTGGATCACATCAACAGTAACAGATATTGGGATCATTTAGATGTCATACATATGTGATTCCAACTTTGGTAAATTTCCTGAAAGTGTCTAAGACTATTATTTTTGGAAATTTACTAACAACTATAGATTGTTTTGGATCATATTAGCTTTAAGTCTCCTCTCAGGTTATTTGAAATACGGAACTGAATGTTGGCTCATTAATTGCCTTGTAAATGTAGATTGTGCCAAAGGTTTTGAATTTGAGTAGGCCCCAGGGGTCGGGCTTCACAGGCAGCCTAAGGGTAAATTATTCACGGAAGTCTGAAAGACCATTATGTTTTTGATTTTTGATAAGAAACCATGTTTTTCTGGATCATATCAGCAGTAACAGATATTGGGATCATTTAGATGTCATACATATGTGATTCCAACTTTGGCAAATTTCCTGAAAGTGTCTAAGACTATTATTTTTGGAATTTTACTTAACAACTATAGATTGTTTTGGATTATATTAGCTTTAAAACTCCTCTCAGATTATTTTGAATACGAGACTGTAAGTTGGGTCGATCATTAATTGCCTTGTAAATGTAGATTGTGCCAAAGGTTTTGAATTTTGAGTAGCGCCCCAGGAGGCCGGGCTACACAGGCAGCCTATGGGTACATTATTCCTTTGTCACGCAACTCCTCTCATGTTATTTGGAATACGTAACTGTAATTTGGCTCAGTAATTGCCCTGCCAATGTAGATTGTGCCAAAGGTTTTAACTACTATCTGAACAAAAACATATTTGCAAAATTTTTATTGTAAAATGCACTTATTTGGAAGAAAAAATTGATCTGTATGAAAGGAGGTGTGTAACTCAATTTGATAAGATTTTTTTGTACAGGATATATGGAGACATTTACTATGGTCAAAAACAAGGCCAATTTTCATATTTTCTTGTAATTTACTGGGGGCTCATTATAGATTATAGAAGGAGAAATGGGCCTCAACTCTTTGAATGTTAAACATGGGCAAAAAGAATAGAAATCAGTATAAATTCCATGTTAAAAAGTAGCCATTTGAATGAAGTTATCCATTGAATATTTCACCTGCCTTTAAAATATGAATGTGACATCAACTCCTTATTGATTATTGATGTTAGGCTTCTACTTTGATTATAGAATGATTGTACATATGATGTACTTGAACAATAAGGTTTTAAAAGTTTGATTTCTTTCGTGGAGCGAAATTTGGGACCGAAAATGAGCGAATTTTCAAAATATGCTTCTTGTCTGAGGAGGACAAATATACCTAGGGAGCAAATCAAAAAAACGTAATCAATTGGACAGACAAATCCGGGAAGACAAATGAACAACCACAAGCACAACAAATAAACACTGAAAACTAAAAAAAAATGAACAACACGAACTCCTATAAAAACCAGGAGTGAACCCACAAAATAGAGGGGCGCAGCACCCTAGTCCTCTTTGAATGCACCATTCTACCCTTTCAGTGCTCCCTTCTGCTCTCTGCAAAAATAGAACTCATAAAATGGCATTAGCTAAGTGAATAAAAATTCATATTTTTAGAAAGTTGACCTTTTTCAGATCCGAAAATTAACGTGTTAAAGTGCCCTATATCCTGAATATACGGCCCGCCTCCCTTACATCCAACCTGGAGCAGTGATATTAAAATATGTTACTTATTTTATATGTATATGTATAATAGATTTCAGGTGGTAGATTGACCTTTTACCTGTAAGACTTGAATTGGGCTACCTTAAGTTGTATCTGTTGTTCCAATTGTAAGATTAGCTGGAAATGTTTAAATGTTTTTTCAACATATGATGTGAGTTCAAGGCAACTGACAGTCAGGTGTGTTGAAATCTGATCTCTATTGACATGGATTTGCCAGTTTTTCTGCTGAATGTTTGTGGTTCTCTCCTGCTAAAACCCCAATAACCTATGGTCTGTGGTATTATCACATTACTCCGGATTCCTTCACCAATATGAAACTGGCCACTGGAATATAAGCATTTGTGTTGAAAATAAACCCCGTTGAAACCTGATTTTGCTGGTTCCTTAAATGTTCGATCACCTGCAGTAATTCTGTAGTTTAGATGATTCAATATGTATTCTATTCATGAAGAGACATGAATAAAAAGATCATACATACTGTTTCGATGCAAAAAATTTAACTGGAAGTGTTGTCTTTCAAACTTGTACAGCGCTGAGATGCATGTATATTTTACCAGCTGCGTCCAAGATTGTAATTTTTATGGAAAACTCTCTTGTTACCATTTTAGTTTTTAGTTGAAAGAAATACCGGTAAGAAGTGGTGGCAATAAAAACTTCTTGTTATAACAATATTTTGTTTTTGGCTACAAAAATTTTATTACCAACTGGTAACAGATTTGCAGACACTTTTCAATGACCTTTTGTCACATGCACTAATGAAAATTTTGTCAATAATGATAATGAATGCATTAATAACTCGTCACGAAAAAATCTTAGTGAGAACACTGCTATTTTTATTCAACTTTTGTTGAATCTTGATGTCTGTTCCATTTAGCGATTTAGTGTTTGTCTTTTGATGCCACTCAACAACCCCTAGATATACCAATCAATAAATATTTTATAGTGTTCAGTCATGTATTATATTGTCTATTCGATGCTTACCTAACATCATTAAAATTCACTGTTAATGCACAATCGAATGAGTGAACTTGCATGCATGAAGATTTTTTTTTCTGTGATTTCTAACATTACATACTGTGATGATTTTTTACTGGGTATCCTTTTATTTTATTCTCCTGGGTATTTTTTCTGTGTATTTAAGAAATGTTGGTAATCAATTACATGTATATGAATTTGTTTACCGTGGTGTATATAATTTGTAATACAGAAGAATTTAAAAATAGTATGCCACTGTTGAATATGATATTTGAATTCATAGTGTTATTTAAAGGTTAGAAAAAAATGTTTCATTTTAACAAACAGACCCTACGTTAAGTTTTCACAGAAATCACCTTTTTTAATTGGAAAATTACCCTAACAGGTAAATTTATTTCAATTATATAATTTATATAACCAAACATTTTTTTGTGTCTCTCAAGCCTTAGTGATAATATGGTGTCTGTCAGATATTTTATAATGAAATTAACATGAAATGTGAAAAAAAAATTGTGGTCAAAGTAAATATTTAAGGTAAAGGGCAGATAACCCTTTATTTACAATGAATATAAATCATAAAGAATAGGAATAACCTCCCTTTTACTGTATAGTAATTTTTTACCAGGAAGATAATTCCTGAAGTTTTCTGTTTTTATTGTTATTTTTCTTATACTGATGTGATTTAAATCTTCACTCAATGATGATAAAAATTTTCACTGATGTGGAATATCCTGTTTTCTTAATTATTTATTATACAACATTTGTTATGACGTTTTTAAAAAAATTATTTGGGCCTTATTTATATGTTGAAATTAAATTTTATCATCCATTTTGAACTGTATAAGTTCATTCAAGCTTACCCAATAAGAAACTAAAATGGCATACATCATTTTGCTGTTATGGAGTCAAACGAAGTTTACCTGTAATCATTCCAGTTTATTATTTTATTGGTAATCATCTTTGTGTATGCATTAAAATTTTAAAGTTGTTTTTTTTAATTTCGTACTTTATGTATATTCAGGACAATAATCAATTATTGTCAGATTTTCTCTGTATTTCAGTCTTTTTATCAGTTTGACTTTTTGTATTTTGACAAAACCAATAAAGATTTTTTTTCCAATATAAGTACTTAGGATTTATAAAAGTCAAATAAAATTAAAAAGGAAAGAATGATGTTGTATTACCAAGATACAGAGATATACTTAATTTCAATTTTGGCTTTAGAAAAAATTAACATTTTTTAGTTACAATTACAACATATAATACATTTCACCAAATCAAATATTTTGGCAAACCACACCTTTCTAAAGCAAAGTCATGAAATTATATGCTTGCCAAAACTATGCCAGTATGTGATAGTTCAATAACATATCTGAATTTGATATCTAAGGTATATGGGAAATTCTCATGACTTTTTTTATGATTTGGGCTGATAACTAATATAAAATTTATAAATAAGGATGGTATTATTTGTTCAAATTATCATTTAAAAAAATAACGGGAAGTAATACGTTTAACTAAACTTTTAAAAACCTCAAAAGCTTAACAAAAGATCACAACCCAGCTGGTTAGAGAAACAAAGGATGTTAGCATACATGTGCCACTAACAAAACCCTTTTGCATGATTGTCATGTTTAACCTAATCACTGGGAATTAATAAAAAAATATTTAAAATTTGATTCTTGTTCTCTCTTTTCAGGAATATTATATTTTACATATTTAGGACTGTAATAAAATAATTTCAAATTTAATGATTATTTACATCATTTTCAAAATTTCATCCTAAATTTTGAAAATGTTCACCTTCGACCTTTTTTCAGATTGATCACAGTATTTATATAAGTGATTGTTTTTCATTTTTATTTACTATCATTTTAATAGCAGCTACCTTAAAAAATTCCAATATAAAAATTTACACAGTAATATATATATTACATAATTGGGACCAAGAAATTTATTGTTATATCTTTATATCTGTTATTATACGCCACTTAAGAACTGCCCTGTCGTTTTATACGTAAATATTTGCCTATAGATATTTTTTATATAGACTGTACGTACATTGTCTATTTTTTGACTTCTATATAAGGATATTTTCACAGTTGTTATTTTTAAGTCTCTGCTTGGCATAATTTACATAAAAATCTCATTCATAAAGGATCCAATACATTTATATTGTTCATTGGTAAAAACTTACCTGTATTATATTTATAGCTTCGCATTTTCCTTTACAGCTTGAATTGATAAGCACTGGACATATTTAGTATTTTCTCACATTTTAGTGTTTTAAATAAGTATCCATTTTGTTCTTTATTAAAATATATAATTACTATTAAAATCATTATCAACATTCAAACCAGAAAAGGTCTAATGCTTTTAGTTTTGACAATTTTATGAGTGTTCTTTAACTTTCAAAGCTATCTAAGGAAAAGTTAAGAAAGTTTTAATGATTTTGAGGACTTTATGTAAAAACCAATTTCTTCAACAATATTTTCATGTTCTTAATATACTTTTGAAACTTCTGTCTATAGAAAATACAAGAATTTTAGTCCGAATAGAAATAAATATGTGTTAAGGGTTCAAGTACATAATTTTTATCATTGCACTTTTATTTACAAAACCATTTATAAAATATATATTCTTGGAATGGAAACAAAATATATTCAATAGGTGTTATTACAAGACATCCAGGAATAAACGATATCAATATTTCTACAATTTCCTTCATGTCCTTATTGTGAAGTTTCTTGGCGACTGTGGTTTCATGTTGACCATTTCGTAACGTCAAAACAGACTGTAGCCAGTGAGTGTAGGCAGATCATCTAACATGGATTGTGTTAATTCAAACTGCAAATGGTTCTTGGGGGGCGGGAAGGTGGGGTGGTGGTATTTAAAAACATCTACAAGATATCAATAAAAACTGCATCTACTGTTTTCTTTTATTGCAATTAGTTAATCACATTTATTATTGCCTTAATTTGTAAATGAGGAAATGTGTCTGATTTTCTATAAGATCGATAGCAGACTTTCCGTTATTATGTAATTGAGTGATCGATAATTGCTTGAATTAGGTAAGGAGAAGATAATTTTACAAAGTGCATATAATGTGCATTTGAAAATAAACGAAAACGAAGTTTAGGTTGGCAGGAATTCGTTTCAAATGTGACGATATCCTTTACATTTTAAACTATGTTTTGTTCACTTTGACCAAGGCGTTTTTCTGGAAAAAAAGCCGAAAAATCGTTCTTTTAATATTGTAGATGTATCCTTGTGGCGTTTGTTTGTTGTGTTCCATTCTCCTGGCTTTTTCTTTTCCTTGGACTTTGAATTTGTGGACTTTTCACACTGTTTTGTCGCCTCGATATTCTTTTGCCGATATTTTATATTATAAATGAAAACTTGTATTATACCTTTGCTTTTTTTTTAAGAATACAAAGAGTCTTTCCATAGGGAAAATAGTCTATTTAAACATAACGCATTTTCCTGCGAAATTTCTATCGAATACGCGTAGTTTTATCTCTATTCCTCAGGATAATAGTTGTCATCTCGGGGACAATAAACTTACAATTCCTCTCATACCCAGTCAATAATATACATTTATAATATACACTAGGTTGCTATCGGAATTTATCAACCCAACAAAATGGTAATATTCACCGAGCCGTGGGCGAGGTGAATATTCATTTTGAGGGTTGATAAAATCCCCATTCTATTCTTAGATCATCTTTAGGTTTAGGTTGCTATCAAATTCCGCGTAACCTACTTTTTTGTCTCGCCTGCGACGAAAGTCGCTGGAAGCGAGACATAGGTATAGCAATCCGGCGGCGACGGCGAAGGCGACGGCGACGGCGACGGCGTTAACTTTTTGTAAAACCTTAATAACTTTTAAAGTATAATACTTACAATGTTCATCTTTGGTCCACAGGTGCATGAAGTGATGACCTTTTCAGCAGCACATTTTTAGATGACCTTGACCTTTTTTTCATGGTTCAATACCCACATAAACATTGCGACATAGTTTTACATTCAAATCCTTTTCTCAGAAACTATAATACCTAGAGTTATTATATTTGGTCTACAGTGAGATCTATATGGGTACATGCCAGTCTGACACCTGTCATTTGTCCTTGACCTCAATTGCACGGTTCAGTGAACTTCGAAAATCTGCGACATAGTTTTACATTCAAGTCCCTTTCTTAGTAACTGTAATGTTTAGAGTCATCATATTTGGTATATAGTAAGATCTATATGGGTACATGGGAGTCTGACACCTGTCATGTGTCCTTGACCTCAATTTCACAGCTCAGTGACTTTGTCAATTTTTTCTTCTAAAGTCCATTTTTCTGCAACTACAATGAATAGACTCATCATACATGGCTTATAGCAAGATCTGTATGGGTACATGCCAGTCTGACACCTTTCATGTGCCCTTGACCTCAATTTCATGGTTCAGTGACTTTGTCAATTTTTTCCTCAAAAGTTTATATTTCAGCAAGTGCAATGACTAGATTCATCAGATATGGTCTATAGCTAGATCTATATGGGTACATGCCAGTCTGACACCTGTCATGTGTCCTTGACCTCAATTTCATGGTTCAGTGACTTTGTCAATTTTTTTCTTTAAAGTCTATTTTACAGCAACTACAATGAATAGACTCATCATACATGGCTTATAGCAAGATCTGTATGGGTACATGCCAGTCTGACACCTTTCATGTGCCCTTGACCTCAATTTCATGGTTCAGTGACTTTGTCAATTTTTTTCTTTTACAGTCCATTTTTCAGCAACTGCAATATCTAGACTCGCCATATATATAAGAACTTGCCCACCTCATATTTTCAGATTGATCACTAATGTTTTAATTAGGGGATAGACAAACAGGAAGGGGGGGGGGGGGAGAAGTATAACTTTGTGTATAAAGTTCCATCTAGTTTTTTCTCTTCGAATGGCATACCTAAGATAATTGATACAAAACTTACATGATTATGTATATAATCTATTTGAGAAAAAGTATTTTGTTGATCATAAAACCAAAGATCTTGTTTATTAAATTTCACACATAAATAATTTCACAACCCTCAATAGCCCCTGGCAAAATTGTGAGAACTACTAAAACATATCAAAACTATTGATCTATTGATTCATGACTTTGTAAATAAGTCTGTAATGTAATGTTAATTTTTGTGTGGATGTCCTTTCAATAAGAATATTTGGATTGATATAAATATAAAAAGGATAAGTATATATTTAAACTTTGTTTCAAAATTGTTATATTTGTTGACACAAAATTTTATATAAATATGGGTGGTTCTGAAATTTAAAATTAGCATACAAAAAAGCCATTGATTTATCACTTGAATGCCGGTTCTCGAAGAATTGACATAAAATGAGCGATGGTGCGCGCAGTATGGTGCAATCATCAAAATTTTGAGACAATTTATTTATCTTTTGGTGGTTTGCACGAAATACTTAAAATGCACAGTTTGATGATCCATAGAAAAATTATTGATTGATTAGTTATTGTTATCCCCTCGCCCAACTGAGTTGTGGAGGGTATATAGTATCTCGCCCGTCCGAGTGTCTGTCTGTCAGTCCGTCCGTCCGTCCGTCCAAGTGTCTGTCCGTTTGTCCCACCTCAGGTTAAAGTTTGCATTATCTAAGATACTACATGTGCTACATCAATCATCTTTGGTCAGTAGATCCGTCTTGGAGAGTGATGCTGCTTCAAATGATAATTGGATCACTCTGCCCTACATTTTCTGCTTGAATGACTCAGGTTAAAGTTTGTGTAAAGGTTCATATCTAAAATACTACATGTGGTACATCAATCATCTTTGGTCAGTAGATGCGTCTTGGAGAGTGATGCTGCTTCAGATGATAATTTGGTCACTCTGACCTACATTTTCTGCTTGAATGACTCAGGTTAAAGTTTGTGTTAAAGTTAATATTTAAGAAACTACATGTGGTACATCAATCATCTTTGGTCAGCAGATGCGTCTTGGAGAGTGATGCTGCTTCAGATGATAATTGGGTCACTCTGACCTACATTTTACACTTGACTTACTTTGGTTAAAGTTAACATTTTCATATCTGAGATACCACTTCTTACACTTCAATGATCTAAGTAATAGTACCATTGAGATTCATACAGCTTTAGATGATATTCGGGTTATTCTGACCATACTTGAACAACGGACGAGGGGATTAGCTGTCATTTGCGACTGCTCCCATTTCTGGTTTAACGTCCAGCGAGCAGTATTTCAGTATAAGCTTTAGGATAAAGCGTGGACAGGGGATATATATATGCCTTTTGTCCTTGACCTCAATTCACGGTCCAGTGACCATATTAAGGTTTTTTGATGAGGTCAGTTTCTGACATATGGCTTTTGTCCTTGACCTCAATTAATTAATTGCTCAAGTAATCACATAACAGCTTTCGCATGTCTGTTTCAAATGTACCATAATGGTAGGCAAATGATAGCATGGTCTTTGATAGTGCATGTTATTCTGGGTCAAGCGCGGACAGGCGAGACATCTTTTAGGGTCCACACTTGTTTTATCATTACCATACATTTGGAAATTTTTATGAATGTTAGGTTACTGTCGCGGGTACTCACAACCTCTTATGCTATTCTAGGCCAATCACGATCAAGAAAAAATGACATGTAATAATAATGATTAGACTAGTTTTACTATATATAGGCATGCTTCATTATTTAAAAGTATCGATAAGAAAAATTTTAAATTGTGTATCCTGTTCTATTTGTCAGGTGATACAACTGCCCATTGTCATGTGACAGGACAATTATGTGACTATTAGAAATTTCTTTTAAGTGCTAACTAAACTTTCACATTTCCTTAAAATTTTCACTGAATAAAACCTATAATGAAGATATTTGTAAGTTGTAAATTTGGGAGCAACCATTTAATTTTTATGAAATTGACGATTTTAAAAAAAAACTAGAATTTGGTTTTGTTAAAACTGTAGTAAAAAAATAACAATCCAAAGATAGTAATATTAGATATAGTAAATTTATACTATGCTGTATACGGCGCATTTCAAGGAGTTACCTCTCATCAGCAGCATTAAAACCGAAACATTTGGAAGACCAAATACCAAACTTATATTAAACAAGAAGTACTCAACCAAAAATACCGAAATAGGAAGCCAAATTTCAGCTAAGGAGATCTACCATGTGCAATACAAGGAATGAACCCTTAGTATTTCTATTATTTTTTAATTTTGCTAAATACTGGTAATTTCTGTAACAAATCAATCAGCTAAGGAGATCTACCATGTGCAATACAAGGAATGAACCCTTAGTATTTCTATTATTTTTGAATTTTGCTAAATACTGGTAATTTCTGTAACAAATCAATAAAGTTATCTAAAAAAGGTTTGTTGGTTATGGGGGTATTTCGAAAGTCCTGTCATACCCGCCCACATTCATTTAAATGGAAAAGCCCTAAGCAAAATAGAAAAGGTTTTGACAAGTTTTTCTCTACACCAAACATTTCATTTCTTAAAACAAAAATTATGATATTTAAAAGGCTAAAATTATTTTTCACCTTTGTTATCTCACACATTAATTTCCTAGTTTAAAGAATGAAACTTTGATCTGCTTTTAATAGATAAAAATGTCAAGATAACAGGGAAAAAAATAGAAATTCATAAATATACAGAATGTCAGAAAATTTATAAAAAAGCAAGGAATTTATATATTAAATGTATACTCTATTCAGCTTATGTATTTGTGTAAATATTTTATTTTATTTTTTTTTAAAGAAAAGTAAATTTTACCACTCATTACAGAGCCTCCTCTTAGTGCCTTAATCAAAACAATAAAGCCGTCCAACTGCAAGGATTATTTCCCCTGAACTGCCATTTTATGCCGCCTGTTCAACTTTTATGCATGAAGTCAGATTCTTGTACATTTTTATGCGGCTTTGATTTTTAAAAGATATTTGTACTGAATTTTAAAAGTAAAAGAAGATATATGTATATTAATGACTTTGTTTTCAAAATTCATAGTTTTCTTGAAATTAAGGATACTACAGATACACTAAAGTCCGCTTCATATTTGGATTTGTTTCTTGAAATAGACTATGAGGCACATTTGAAGACAAAACTTTATGACAAACGTGATGACTTCAATTTTCCTATTGTTAATTTTCCCTTCTTGAGTAGCAATATACAAGCATCGAATGTATATGGCGTCTACGTTTCTCAGCTTATCCAATTTTCAAGGGCATGCGTGAGTTATCCTGACTTTCGACAAAGAGGATTACTGCTGTCACAAAAGCTTCTTAACCAGGGTTTTATCAGGATAAGTTGATGTCATCACTTAAGAAATTTTACGGTCGTCATCACCAATTGATTGACCATTACAGTGTTCCAATATCTAAGATGATGTTGTACCTGTTCCCACTGTCGTAACCTTTCATGTGCCTCCACCGATTTGTGACTTCCCCTGGATTTACTTTGTTGAACTTCACGACGGATGCCGTATACGGAGCAGGAACTGCTTACCCTTCCGGAGAACCTGTGTTCACTCCTAGTTTTAATCGGAGTTCGTGTTTTTAGTTTTCTGTGTTTATTTGTTGTGCTTGTGGTTGTCCATTTGTCTTCCCAGGTTTGTCTGTCCAATGGATTACGTTTTGTATTGCTCCTTAGGTATATTTGTACTTTTTTAAGATTATTACTACCGATCCGACTAGAAGTCGGACATTTGTCCCAGCAGAATATTGCAGCTGACGAACTGTTGGCAATAGCTTTTTTAACCTTGGAAAAGCATGGCGAAAACTCAAAAATAATTTAAATGAGAAATCAATGATTGAGAAACACCAATTGTGGGGATATCTCAAACATTTTAAGCTGAAACGATATTGGTTTTCGTTAAGTGATTTCAGTTAGTCTTGATGAATGTGGAATATTTTTAGGAACAAAGAAGTGGAAGATAACCATAATTGACGTTTCCATTCAACTATGCGTATTTCACAAAACATTTGAATTTCGGAAATGTTGTTTTTGACCCTTAACAGTATAATATAATGCAGACCTAATTTGCGATCAGTAAGTATATAAAGTATTGATAGTGCATATGGAGGCATCTGTGTCCCATGGATACATTCTATCTTTCATTTCTGATTGATCAAAGTTGAGAATTATCGGAAAATGCATCACCAACTGAACAGGAAATTCGTGTATAGATGGATAGACCATTATAAACTGAGTCTGATTTTGAACAACCAACTTGGCCATGAAGAGCATAACCTTATTTTTGATGGATCCAATTTTGGGTTCAGAATTTATCCACCATATCCATTTTTACAGGTCATTGAAATCCATCAAATTACATGTACATGTATAGGAGATTGAAATCATAAAATGCAATGCCTTCATAGCTGGTTATTGCATTACTATCTGACACTGCACCAATTCACTTATGTCTCCTATTTCAACAAAAACTATAATAAATTTAATTAAAGAAAAATTTAAAATTTACGTAAAATTAAAAGCATGAGTTATATATGGTGAGATATATATAAAAAAAATTAACTTTATACTTTATTCAAGACCATTGCAAGAAGTTATTTAAGTGATCTACTTATTTCACTCAAATTTTAACCACTTAATCATATCATGCATTAGCCTAAGCTTCACCCCTATGACTTTAACAATACGTTTTGCAAAATTATAGAAAACAAAGTCTAACCTTTACAGTTAACTGTCAACTTAAGTTTTAATTTTATTAATTTTATTTTAAATATTATCTTAAATCAATTTTAACTGACATTGCCACCCTAACTGCCGACTAAATCAAGTATGGCACACCTTCTACGGTGTAATGCATATATCATTCCTCTTGAGATGGCCTATATTCTCTCCATCAATAAGATAGTCTGTATTACTGTTGGAATTTGTGGACTTGAAAACATCCAAAATCACTTTTAATAGTATTGACTTGTTTGAAACGACCAAATTTCCCGATTAATGTCACACATCAGAGTGCATTTACAACGGGATGTCCTCGAAAAATGAAAATTTGAACCTTCAAGTCATAAAAACTACTTATTTCTAACGACTTGGGGGGGGGGGGGGGGCTTTGGATTTTTGATACATTATTAAAGCTTTTGACAGAGTTTAGCACCGGGGACTATAACGTAAATTATATGCCATGGGAATAATGGGCCTTGTTTTGGCATAGATTAGAGACTGCAGTCGAACTTCGGTAGCTCAAACTCGGATTTCTCTTTGAGTTCGAGCCATAGAAGTTGTACTGTACATATCAGTATTATATGGCCACAGGCAAAGTCGTATTTGGTGAGGTGGTGCGAGGTGGTGTCGAAAGTTGCGTTTCTTGAACAGGAAGTGCCCAGAAGTGGTTTGCACGGAAAAACAACGATGAAGAATGGACAAAAACCTAGAACAATAGTGGTGTACGACGACTGCCGAAATTTCCGGTAAAAAAACGGCGGGAAAAATAACTTTTAAAAAAATTCCGGGAAAATTCATCATTTCCTGTTGAGCATGCGCACGCACGAACCACTTAAGGTCATTTCCGATGACGTCACATCATGCACCACCTCGTCAAATGCGATTTAAGCTGTGCCAATATACTACTCTTATCAAATAGAAAACAACGGGTAGTTATTTATAACAGTAGTATATGGGGACAGTTCAGTTATCATTTGAGGAGGAGCTGATGAGGAGGAACCGGATATGATGTCACAGTAAGTGACGCGTATTTTTTCTTTATGAGGTAATACTTTGTCTTTATGACGTTATACGTGTTTTTTGGCTCTATGACGTCATCTTCTTTATGTTTCTAACGTTTTGATTTATTTTGTTATTTTCTCAAAAGTTTTTCTTCAAAAATTTCTATTCTTCAAAATTTCAGAAGAGCAGCGATGAGCAGCATGGAGCAAGAGAAGAGCGAAATGAGTACAGTGCAGAGCAGCGAAGAGCAACACGGGACAAGAGAAGAGCAGTAGCAGCAAAAAACGAAGAGGGTACGAGAGCATTGTGCTGAGCAGCGAAGAGCAAGAGGAGAGCAGCGATGACCAGCGAAGAGCAGCATGGAGCAAGAGAAGACATTTTTCAATCCGTTTTCTATTTCCATGACGTCATGAAACATAAAACAAAAAAAAACACCTATTGAAAACATAAAAAGAACATAACGTCATAAAGATGAAAAAACGTATCACGTTATAAAGACAAAGTATTGCGTCATAAAGACGAAAAACACGTACAACGTCATAATGACAGTCTTACATCACACGCGTCACTTACTGTGACGTCATATCCGGCTCCTCCTCATCACCTCATACTCAAATGATAACTGAAATATTTCCATATACTACTAATTACGTACACATGGTCTAAATTGGGGTATGTATTAGCTGCATGGCGTGCCACAGGGTTCAATCTGAGGATCTCTTTTATTTATTATTTTTATAAATGATATAGTATTGGACATCAATTCAACTAACCACTTGTATCAAGTTGTTTGCTGATGACACAAGTTTGTATCTCATTATAGCGAGCGCGGCGAGCGCTATAGGAGCATATGCATTTTCTACATATGAATCATTTAGAAAAGTCTTTGTATAATGGGGGCAGCCATATTGTGTTACATACTAAGGCTAGAAAAAGTTTCGTTCGGCGGAAACGGAAGTAAGGGAAAAAACGTTCTTCAAATTATAATTTTAGAGTCAGAATCGTGATACCGGAAATGGGTTTCTGGAAAAGGGCAATTCAGCTGTGCTAGCATCATTGGCCACGCCAACAGCATATTAGATGATCCACTAGAATCAGGAAACATCTTGAATAGTGATATTTCTAAAATTCACTAATGGTCTTCTGAGTAGTTGGTTTTTTTTTGATCCCCAGAAAACTGAGACCATAACTATCCCAAGGAAATTTCATAAACCATATAATCTAAACCTATATATGAAGTTCTGAGGTTTCCTGTCAAACATCTTGGAGTTAATATATCGAATGATGGTACGTGGCACAAACATATTGATAAGATTAGTGAAAAGGCCTACAGACATTTAATTATACTACGCAAAATTAGATTTATTCTTGATAGACAGACGCTTTAGACAATTTATCTCACATATATGAGACGTCTAAATGTTGAAATATTCCGATGTTATGTGGGATAATAACATTAATATATAAATACTAGTAAATAAAATTAAAAAGGTTAAAATAGAGGTCGCGAGGGTTGTGACCAGCGGCAAAAGAATGGTCTCTTTGGGTAACTTAAGCATTGAAACTGGGTGGGAAAACATTAAGGATCTACGGGAAAAACGTAGACTACTTTGCTTCTATAAATTGAACAATAAAGCCGTACATTTATATGACCTAGTATATTTATCTGACCTAGTTACTGAGACATACAGACATATTCACAACTACAATACGAGAAATCCATGCGTTATGGACGTCATCATGACTTTGCTAACAGGTATGAAAAAACCGTTTCCCAAATTAAAATGGACCTGTTACATTGATGCTGTCTCATACCGGATTTGACATAAGCAGCATGGTGGGTGTCATGCGGGAAGCAGAGACTGCTTACTCTTCCGGAGCACCTGAGTCTGTACAACCGGTTGTTCATATGTTTTTAGTTTTTAATTGTAGTGCATGTATTGCTTTTCTTCTTGTCTTCGTTGTTCTCCGTAGTTTGTCAGTTATTTCGATTTTCCCCTCCTTCGAATATCCCTTTGGTATTTCTTGACTTTACTTATACCACCTATCATAACCAGAACCGCATTATATTCCAATTATTTCATTTTTACGAAAGTGCGATCAAGGAACTAATTACCGGAAAATATCAAATCAAGTACGTCTCTAGGAATCTTTAAAACTAGTGTACAATCGCAAAACGCTAAAACGCTCCCCTTTTACTAGTTCGGTAAGATCCGAGGTCAATATTTTCATGCAAGACTTAGGATGCGCGTCAGTTCTCTCAATCAACACCGTTTTATAAAAAAAATATTGTTACACCCCCGTCCTTTGTCAGTGCGGAGCAATCGAGTCTATTGATCATTATCTCCTTCACTGTCCACGTTTCCACCTCTAGCGTCATCAGCATATTGAATACATTATAAATAATCGTAGATTTAACAATAAGATTCTTCTCTTTGGGTCACTTTATTTGAGCGATGAACAAAACACAGAAATGTTTTGGCAGTTCAGTCATATATTATGAGTAGCAAACGATTTCCTAGTATATAAATACTCATCATTATTCATCAACATTCCAGTGCGTGTTATCTATCAAAATTATATATCGTTTTTTCATATATGGATTCGTTATACATAATCGTTTGAGTATGAGAAAATTAACTATGAAAATTATTTTTTGTAAGATATGGATTTATATAAGCCCAAAACTTACTTCCGAATCCTATATTGATTATTTAATTAATCAATAAAACATGTTTACACTAGATCTATATATAACGTAATACGATACAATAAGGTGACTCTACTGATTTTTTGCTAAAAAATGACCAGATTGTAAATTTTTATGTATACTTTTAAAATACGGATAGAAAAACATGCCTTCGTGACTTAGTTTTGAAGATATTTGACACTGATTTAGGTATTTGAGTCGAAGACCCTAAATTTTTCATTTTTCAAGACAGTCACAAAAAACAGTCTAACTTTTTAACGAAAAAAGATAACTTCACCGGGTCTTTTGTAAAATATGCTTTACTATATAGACATTGTTTTCTGACAAATAATTATTGAAAAAGATTGATTAACAAATTAGAAAATTATGCAAATTTAAGCCAAATAAGGAATTCTGATAATAATTCGGTAGCTTTAGATGCTTGTAGAAAAAAAACCTCTACTGATTTTTTCTTTAAATTTTAGTATTCTTATCATGAAGAAAAAGTGCTTATTGCAGAGATTTTTGAGAAAAATTCTAAATTTTAGGAAGGCATAAGGGTTTTTATCAATGGGCAATTCTCGGCAGATTCCGCTACCCTTCATATTGTAGTATAATCTGCCGTGGAGTGCAGAATTCGTTTTTGAAGAAAAAAAATAGAAAAAAGCGAATGCTGAAAACGCACGATTTGTCTGATTGTTGGCTCCCCACATGAAGCAGAATACGGCATAGTGTATATGGATCTACAGTTGTATATACTTTTTGCACATATGTGGTCGTTACATTCCACTGTATTGAAAATACCCTTCAATACTTGAATACTTTATTAAATAAGTCACCAGACACATAAATGTGTAACAAATGAAACATGATTACAATAATAAAATAAATATTGTTACAATAATACATTTTACCAAACAAATTAAAAAAATATAACTTTCATGCAGTTTTACATTAATTTGCATAACTTAATTTTCTATAAATTGAGAAATATTGGTTAATAGTTCTACATGGCAAAGGGAGAGCAGACATTTCATTTTAAATTGGGTTTGGGTTTTCATGAAAATAAGAAAATAAATCTCTCAATAATTTTATATTTTCATCTTGACATAAAAATAAATAGTGATATTCATCACCAATTCCTTCAAAACATAATTTGCATATTCTGTTTTCTCTCGGAACATTTCCCCATCTTTCAGTTTCTATTAATAATAATTTAATCTAAGTAAATATCGCTCCAGTTTGAACTCTGTTTTGAACATTCCGTAAAAGTTACCTCTAGAATTTTTGTCAATATCTGAATACCAAGATTGGATAAATTGATCTTGCAAAATTTTCTTAATTTTGATTTTGATAAATTCAGGACTCAAACTGAATAAATAATATAAACCAGTAGAATTACAAAAATTTTCGACGTAATTAAGCCATTGAAATTTAAACCCTTCGAACTTTTCAAAATTCACAATAAGCCGATAAAATTTACTAGGTAGTTTATTTGATGATTTTAAATTAAGCCAAAATCAACAATTCTTGTATTAATATGAACGCTTAATGTAAATCTTCCTAATTACCCATAAAACATGAAATTCGGAGTGCTTCCTCCGACTTTTAAAATTTTATTACAAAAACTGAAATGTACTCTTTCAATATCAGACACATTTTTAACCCTCATATCTCACATGAGTATGTCAGAATTAGTAGGATCAGAGTGTCAAATAATTTCAATTGAAGATCAACTGGAAGTGGGAGATTTTCTATTTTCCTGAAAACAGCAATCATAGCTTTTTGGGCTTGCTTTATCATTTCAGTCTTTGAGCAGTAAAAATATATATTAAAAATTAAAACTTGTAGAAAACACAATACATTTAGTTTTATTAATATTAACTCTAAGCTTCCATTGATCACAATATCTACTGAATGCATTAATAGCATTGTGTAACCCTTCATATGTATCAGATAATAATACTACATGATCCTACATCATCTGAAATAATATGAAAATTCTGAGATAAAAGTGTAATAGGTTCTCACTCGAGTTCAAAATGAAGTCTGGGAAATCTTCAACGAGTTTTCTAAAATTCATGTTTGAATTTTAAAAACGAGTTGAAGATTTTCCCGTTTTTCATTTTAACGAGTGTACCTATTTCTTCCGTAAAAACGGGGCTTTTAGGCCTCGCAAACCTATGTATTTTCAGTATGAACAACAGAAAAGGTATAGTAACGTTACGTTTGATTGGTCAAGAGTCACAATAAACGAATGTATTAAGGATTCTCATTGGAAGTCTATACTTAGATTATAAACAAAGACTTTCAAATTGTTGATTTTCCTAAAAAAAAATCTAAATCATTTAAATAAAAAAAGAACAATAAAGGTTATAGATTTTCACCCTGTATGACATCATGACACCATATATATTATTAGTATATATATTCTGTATTAATTTAAAACATGTTCCTCCCATTTAAGTAATTTCTGCCACAGCCCTGCTCTCCATACAGTATCAAATACTCTACTAAAATCAACAGATCTTCTGATTCTGATTCTGACTAAAATCAACAAAACAGCTGAAAAGGTTTTTGGCAGAGACAAAGTACAAAGAAATCAAACAATGAAGAATGAAAATGTTATCACAAGTGGAATGTCCTCTACGAAACCCAGATTGATTTTTATTTAATATATGAAATTCCTGAGACATTACAGATAGCCTGGAGTTTAAAATTGAAGTAAAAACCTTGGCTAAACAGCTAATAAGTGTAATTGGCCTATACATTTCTGGTCGGTTAGCATCCCCTTTATTTTTAAATAAAGGCTTAATCATTATATTATGTCCTGTTTGCTGGAATACAACCTGAATTAAATACAAGATTAAATAATTTATATTGATTTCATGGAAGAATCAATGCAACATCTTCTAAAGGAAAACTTTGGGTACAAAATCGAAGAATCAACGAAGAAATGAAATTAAGAGACAAGAGACCAACCGGTTGATCTGTGGATAAGTAAAACAATGCATATGGACACAGGCGTGCCAGAAAAAAATAATCCAAGATATCAGGCTTATAATTTAGTACGCCAGATGCGCGTTTCGTCTGCATAAGACTTATCCTTGACTCTTGAATCAAAGTAGTTTAAATTTCGATTATTGGTTATCATTGAGGATCAATTGGCATCAGCTATTACACATTAAAAAAGGTATGGATATGGGGTATTGCCGGGGTTAATGGAATAAAAACCCAATTTAACATGCAAAAACAGAAATCCATAGCTCATCGCACGATTTTCAATGCAGTGGAACCAAAAACAAAAGCAAGCAGACAACTATGGGTTGCCCCAAACACAGCATTATGGAAAACCCAAATCTGGGATTTAGGACAATTGGAAAAAAGTGCGAAATTTGAAAAATGGACGAAAAAATTTGGGAAGTGGGAAGAACTAAAAAAATGGATTGAGGAAATGAGTACCCCTGTGTCACCCCCACTTTCACCACCAGAGGTTTCTATATATACCTCTGTATCTTGTTTGACTATCTGTATCATGCACCAGCTTGCTACACCCATTCATTACCGGAGGTTTCTATATATACGGTGTATGGTTTTTTTACTATGTGCATCATGCACAAGCTTGCTACACCCACAAAAATACAACAATAAATAAAACTTTCTAGCTACACGATTGCGAACACTTTTGGTAGATACTCTCACCCATAAATTATTAGTGATGGTATTTCCATCCAGGTAGTTATTGGTATTGGCGGGTGAAAGAGCAGAGTTATGGGTGCATACGGTGGGACAGTTTTCCTTTCGCTCTACACCATTTGCCCGTATTATAAAGTTTCTCTGCTGCCTTTTCATCCTCTTTACACATAGGACAAGGGCCTGAACGGAGGCATTCGCCGTACAGAGAAAAAAGATTATAAAATAAACTTTCAATTATGTGAAGTTTTAATCTGTGCATCTCTTATTAATGTATTTATTGTAAAAATGAAATTGATGACAAATTTCATTTCTGTCTGTCCTGCGATTTAACCCAGGATCTACGTGCAAAATTGTTCAATTATTTTAATACAGTAGAAAATAGTTTTAATAAGTTTAATAACGTTGAGAAACTTAAAAGACTTCTGAATCCGTCAACACCAAGTGATATTAAAACAGTTACATCCTTTATAAAACAGTCATTAGAACTGAGAAGAGAGGATTATCATAACAATTAACTGTTTGTATATCTTCTTTATTGTCACATTTGTGTGTTATGTTGTATTTTGTACACCGTATGCTTATATCCTTAATGGGATTGTATTTTGCATTAATAGTAAAGTTAATTAATGATTATGTAACTTCTGCTGATAGAATATTTAGCTGATACTTTAAAAATATGTTATTGTCAAAAATAACAATATGATTAGACACAAGTTTCAAACTTACGAGGTCTTCTCCGTAAAAGCTGATTAAATTATTATTTCACTCTGGTTTGATTAAAATATTCTCAATCAGGCCTTAATCATCAGTCATCAATTAATGATCCAACAAAAAATTAACTATTGACGTAATATAATGAGAAAAACTTATATATCAAGTTTCCTTAAAAATTATGTCTTTATGTCAAGTAAGGGAGATAATTCTATAATTGCATCCAAAAAGGAATTATCTCCCTTTCTTTCTATAAAGGAAAACTATGTACTCCTCAACATATTTTTGTCATTAATTGTCCAAAAATATACAAAATTCCACCAGAGGGACATATCTTAGGCCATAAAGATTTGAAACTGATATTTGGTATATTTTTAGATGATAATGTTGATATTTTATATAAACTCCCTTTATTGATACTTAGGTAGGTGTAATAATGAATTTCTGAATCGTGTCATGTCCATGCATATTGATATTTTATAAACCCGGGAAGAGACTTTGATTTTTTACAGCCTAAGATTTGTGACTTGAGGAATTTGGTATAGTTCTGGATGATTAATGGATATTATGATAATTATATAAAGTCCCTTTACTAATACATAGCTATGTATAGTAATGTTTTCAGAAACATTTCATGGCCATACATATAAATGTTATGAAAGGCCCGCAAGGGAGACTTGCAATTTTAACGGCCTAAGATGATTTTTGACTCGGATCTATTTGATATATTTTTGGCTGATAATTGACCAAAACTTGTTGAGAAGTATATAAATTCCCTTTATAATTGTTACTTTGTAAGGTATAATAATGTTTTTCTGATCATTCATGTCCATACACATTGATATTTTTAAAGCCGTTAGGAGACTTATTTTTACGGCTTCAGATATGGACCTCTGATGGGAATTTAGTATATTTTAGGACAAATAATGACCAAAATATATTGAGAAGTATATTATTTTCCTTTATTAATAAACAGTTAGGAATAATAATGAATTTCTGAAACATTTCATGCCCAAACATGTTGATAATTTGAAACCCAAGTGGAGACTTGCATTTTTAGGGACTAAAAATTTTGACTCTGGTGGAATTTAGTATATATTTGGATGATAAATGACCAGAATATGATGAGAAGTATATACCTTCCCTTTATAAATACATAGTTGATATTTTGAAACCAAGGGGAGACTTGCTTTTTTTTACGGCCTAAGAATTGTGGTGTAATTTGGTATATTTTTGGATAATTGACCAATATATATATGTTGAGAAATACATTTGTAAATTCATTTCCTTTATAATTACAGTGTGGTATAATAATTAATTTTTGATGCCTTTCATGTTCATATACATAGATATTTTGAGACCCAGGGGGAGACTTGCTATTTTTACTGCCTAAGATATGTAAATCTGATGGAATTTGGTATATTTTGGACAATAAATGACCACAATTTGTCGAGAAGTATATACATTTCTTTTATTAATACCAAATTTGGTATAATAATGAATTTCTGAAACATTACATGGTCATACACATTGATACTCTGAAGGCCACAGGGAGAGCAAAAGGGGGACTTGCAATTGTTTCGGCCCACGATTTTTTACTCTAATGGAATTTGGTATATTTTTGGACAATAAATGACCAAAATATGTCGATAAGTATTTTATTTCCCTTTATTAATACATAGTGTGGTATAATACATGTAGATATTTTAAGACCCAGGGGCAGACTTGCATTTTTTATGGCTAAGATATGCAACTCTGATGGGATTTGGTATATTTGTGGATGATGATTGACCAAACCATATTGAGGATTTTATTAATTTCCCATAGTAATGCATATATATATAGTTGAGGTATAATAATTAATTTCTGATGCATTTCATATTCAATGTCGGGTATGTGTATTGAAAAAAAAAATAGAATCATGTTTAATGTCTTGAGGTGGACAACCCTCATATGTGGCCTGGCTTTGACGTGGAGTGAGGGCTTAAATCGTGTTTAATGACATACTGTATTGATTGTATGTATTATAGAAGTGATGACAAACAGGGCCTGTCACTGTATGTTGCTGAGCAATTATATATTAATGTAGCATTATAAATTGCTTGAGTGCACAGCATACATGTAGATAAGTATATGTTTCTCTACAGGTAAAAACTGGCATTTCAAGTTATATTTATTGCACTGATTTAATGAAAAGTGTCCCTTTCACTGAAATAAAATGGACAAAATAAAAGTATTGCATTTTCATTGTGGCTTAGAGTAAGTTATTATTTTTCTTCCTGCAGATTTATTTGCGACTTTTCATTGAAGGTTATAAATCTATACTTATTTTCAATTCTACCATGGTCCATACCCATTTTAATTTATAGCTTGACTTTTCTATAATATTAATTTTGCAGCGCCAACAGTTCCTCCCCCCCCCCAAAAAAAAATAAATAAAACCAAAAAAAACCAAAACAAATCACAAACAACTTGGAATTAGAGCTGTAATAGAGATGTTAAAATTAACAGAATAGTTTGTTTTTCTAACTAGCTTGTGAATTTTACGAAAAATTTTACTTGCAAAACTTACAGTAAAGAGGGTCGGGAAGACCTTTTTCGGGACGTCGGGACAGCAAATTTCAATGGACAGGAATTCAGAATGGCCTAAGTAGTATATGAGCACAGGCAAAAATTAGGATTTTAGGAGGTGGAGAGGAGGAGGAGCTGTTGAGGAGCCGAAAGTGACGTAACCGGAACCGGAAGTCACGTGACCGGAACCGGAAGTACCGGAAGTGATTTGCGCATGCGCAACCGGAAGTGACGTGTTTTTCGCGCCGTTTCTTGACGGAAGTGACGCAAGTCACGTGGTAGGACCCGGATGTGTGGTCTGCGCATGTTCAGGAACCGGAAGTGGTTATTGCGCGCATGCGCAACCGGAAGTAGCGGATTTTCGCGCCATTTGTTGCCGGAAGTGACGTAAGTCACGTGCTAGGACCCGTATGTGTTGTCTGCGCATGTTCAGGGACCGGAAGTGATTTGCGCGCATGCGCAACCGGAAGTGATGGATTTTTGCGCCATTTCTTTACGGAAGTGACGTAAGTCACGGACCAGGATGTGCCATGTGAATTATCTCCCTTTTCCCGCACTTCTCGGTCGTCTCTGGATCTTTCATCGGTCTGATACCCTCACTGTTATGTCGAAGTCCGACAGTATACGAAGTACACTATTGGATTATCTCCCCTTATCCCGCTCTTTTCAGTATTTTCTGTGAGGACTAAAGGTAGGATTGGATTATGTCCCCTTACCTGCAAGTGATGCTTGTCACCATTAGATCAATGGAGGGATGTCCTTAGCAACCGCCTTAGCAACGGCGGTCCATTTCATTGCATTCACTTAGTGTCTCTTCTCTTGCTCCGTGCTGCTCATCGCTGCTCTTCTCTTGCTCATTGCTGCTCATCACTGCTTTTCTCTTGCTCATCGCTGCTCTTCTCTTGCTCATTGCTGCTCATCACTGCTTTTCTCTTGCTCATCGCTGCTCATCACTGCTCATCACTGCTCATCTCTTGCTCATCCCTGCTCATTGCTGCTCATCTCTTGCTCATCGCTGCTCATTGCTGCTCATCTCTTGCTCATCGCTGCTCATTGCTGCTCATCTCTTGCTCATCGCTGCTCATTGCTGCTCATCTCTTGCTCATCGCTGCTCATCTCTTGCTCCGTGCTGGTCATCGCTGCTCTTCTCTTGCTCATCGCTGCTCAGTGCTGATCATCTCTTGCTCTTTGCTGCTCATCGCTACTCAGGACCTTACTCGCGTGCTCATTTCGCTCCTGCTGCTTGTCACTGTTCGTCATCGCTGTTCATCTCTTGATCCACCCTTTTTCCGCACTTCTCGGTCGTCTCTGGATCTTTCATCGGTCTGATACCCTGACTGTTATGTCGAAGTCCGAGAGTATACGAAGTACACTATTGGATTATCTCCCCTTATCCCGCTCTTTTCATTTGGGGGTATTTTCTGTGAGGACCAAAGGTAGGATTGGATTATGTCCCCTTACCTGCAAGTGATGCTTGTCACCATTAGATCAATGGAGGGATGTCCTTAACAACCGCCTTAGCAACGGCGGTCCATTTCATTGCATTCACTTAGTTTCTCTTCTCTTGCTCCGTGCTGCTCATCGCTGCTCTTCACTGCTCATTGCTGCTCATCTCTTGCTCATCGCTGCTCATTGCTGCTCATCTCTTGCTCATCGCTGCTCATTGCTGCTCATCTCTTGCTCATCGCTGCTCATTGCTGCTCATCTCTTGCTCATCGCTGCTCATTGCTGCTCATCTCTTGCTCATCGCTGCTCATTGCTGCTCATCTCTTGCTCATCGCTGCTCATTGCTGCTCATCTCTTGCTCATCGCTGCTCATTGCTGCTCATTTCTTGCTCATCGCTGCTCATCGCTGCTCTTCTCTTGCTCAGCGCTGCTCATTGCTGCTCATCGCTACTCAGGACCTTACTCGCGTGCTCATTTCGCTCCTGCTGCTTGTCACTGTTCGTCATCGCTGTTCATCTCTTGATCCATCCTTTTCCCGCACTTCTCGGTCGTCTCTGGATCTTTCATCGGTCTCTAGGGTCTGATACTCTCACTGTTATGTCGAAGTCCGGGAGTATACGAAGTACACTATTGGATTATCTCCCCTTATCCTGCTCTTTTCATCTGTGGGTGATGTTTTCTGTGAGGACCAACGGTAGGATTGGATTATGTCCCCTACCTCCAAGTGATGCTGTCACCAATAGATCAATGGAGGGGTGACCTTAGCAACTGCCTTAACAACGGCGTCCATTTCTATGATACACTTCGTTTCTCTTCTCTTGCTCCATCCCGCTCCTCGCTGCTCTTCTCTTGCTCTGTGCTGCTCATCGCTGCTCTTCTCTTGCTCATCGCTGCTCATCACTGCTCATTGCTGCTCATCTCTTGCTCATCTCTTGCTCATCGGTGCTCATTGCTGCTCATCTCTTGCTCATCGCTGCTCATCACTGCTCATCGCTGCTCATTGCTGCTCATCACTGCTCTTCTCTTGCTCTTTGCTGCTCATCGCTACTCAGGACCTTACTCGCGTGCTCATTTCGCTCCTGTTTCTTGTTGCTGTTCGTCATCGCTGTTCATCTCTTGCTCCGGGCTGCCCATCGCTGCTCTTCTCTTGCTCATCGTTGCTCTTCTCTTGCTCATTGCTGCTCATCACTGCTCATCGCTGCTCATCTCTGGCTCCGTGTTGCTCTTCTCTTGCTCTTTGCTGCTCATCGCTACTCAGGACCTTACTCGCGTGCTCATTTCGCTCCTGTTGCTTGTTGCTGTTCGTCATCGCTGCTCTTCTCTTGCTCTTTGCTGCTCAATGCTACTCAGGACCTTACTCGCGTGCTCATTTCGCTTCTGTTGCTTGTTGCTGTTCGACATCGGTGCTCTTCTCTTGCTCATCGCTGCTCTTATCTTGCTCTTTCCTGCTCATCGCTACTCAGGACCTTACTCGTGTGCTCATTTCAGTTTTAGGGCTATTGCTGCTAGTGGTGGTCGATTGTCGTTATTCAAAGATTGGATCTGTGAGAGAGCACACGGTGGGTCACTCTGCATTTATCCAGGCTTGTGACTGGCTATCATAAGGTAGGCTGCATTAATCCTCCTCAATTTTTTAAGGCCACTCTGCATTTATCCAGGCTTGTGACTGGCTATATATACACTGAACCGCAAAAGAAACGTCGCACAAAATGACATGTTCACATACATTTATTTCAAAGTGACATTTATATATTTTAAATTAATTTTTACAAAATTTAATGAATGATTTACAGTCTTTTGGTTACAATGTTCACAAAAACGTCACAATTGTCGCAACGTCACATGATTTCAATGCTGTGCTCCCACGTCCGTTAATAACGTGTATGTCCTCCACCGGCACCAATTACTGCGGCACATCTTCGGTACATGGAGTTGATGAGCCGATTAATAAACGCCATCGGAATACTTGCCCATACTCTCTGAAACGCTTGTGAAAGTTCAGCTGCAGTTGTCGGACTTGGCTGCTCATTATTCAACTGTCTTTGAACTTCGCCCCATAAATGTTCAATAGAGTTTAAATCTGGACTCAAAGCCGGCCAATCCATAACATTAATGTTATTCTGCTGTAGGAAGTCTCTTGTGGCACTTGCGGTATGCGCACGTGCATTGTCCTGTTGGAAAGTCTTGTTTTGATGACGTGCGAAATGGGGCTGAACATGGGGTGTCAAGACTTGGTCGATGTAACGGGCAGCTGTTACGCCATTTCCTCTGCCTGGGCCAAGGTTCTGAAAGATGACTGGACCAAGTTTAACGTTAAGGCCGATACCACCCCATACCATGATGCTAGCTCCTCCCCACGCGTCTGTTTCCAGAATGCAGCTGTCTTCGTAACGTTCCCCGCGTCTTCTCCACACTCTGGTTCTGCCATCGGCTGTTGAAATGCAGTAACGGCTTTCGTCAGAGAAGATGATGTTACGCCATTGTCGATTTCGCCAATTCTGTCGCTGAGTGGCCCACTGAAGACGAGCTTGACGGTGTCGAGGAGTAAGAACAGGTCCTCTTGCTGGACGGCGACATCTCATGTTTCTAGCAGCTAATCGCCGACGAACCGTATCATCACTTATGGGTCGTCCATGTGTTCCAACAGTGTTTCTGGCAGTTTCGGCAGCTGGGGTGAACCAATTCATCAAATGGTGACGAACAATGCCTCTATTCTGTCTAGGGGTAGTGACTTGGGGTCTACCACTCCGTGGACGGTCATTTGTGCTGTTTGTTGCATTGTACCGTGTCCGTAGACGTTCAATTGTTCGAACAGCACAGTTGAAGTCGTTGGCAATAACTCTGGCAGATTGCCCAGCATCCAATCGACCAATGGCCTGTTCTCCATGTTGTGGAGGCAGACGTGGCATAGCTTCTGTGTCAACACTGATACTAACACTCTTTAATTTTCCCCGGCCTTTTATACCCATCAAGGAGCATGAATTTCACGAACATTTAAGATTTAAGAAAAATTACCGCCAAGTGTGTCCCACGAGCGGTTTTAGGTGCGGTCGCTCTACGATATCAACTGAAAATTATTCAACCGAAAATTTAATTCACAGGTAATTTAATCTTACCTGGTGATGTAATCGTAATACTGATTATATAAAAATCTTAATTTAATCTTACCTGGTGATGTAATCGTAATACTGATTATATAAAAATCATTAATTAATATTTATTTTGAATTTTGCTAACATTTTGAAAAAGCGACGTTTCTTTTGCGGTTCAGTATATGTATAAACATATATAGGCTGCATTACCCTCCTTCCCTTTTTTATAGTTTTTTTAAATTTTTTATTTTTTTTATATATTTTTTTTCTGGTTTTTTTTTTCTTTGTACCAATTTCACATAGAGTCATTGCTGTCTTCAGCTGGTGGTAGGTCGTAGTCGTTCAATACACGATTAAGCAGATATTTTCGTTTTTCTACGGCATATTCCCATGATTCTTTTGATTCGTAGTCTTCCTCTTCTCTCAAGCGTTTAGCCGTTTTCTTGATCTTTCAATGTACGGGGTCTTTTATTCATGTCTTGATGCCAGGACAATAGTCCGAGGTAATGGTTTCGCATTTCGTCTCTGTATGTGTCAAACATGTCTCGATATGCTACCAAGCGTGCCTCGTCTTCTTCCATTCCGGCTTCGACAAGTTCGTTTACTTTCTGTGAGTATTCCGATTGATGTACTTGAAATGTTCTATTCAAAATGACTTCCCATGGAGACTGTTCGCATTGCTCTTCGGAGTCTTCGTTGGACTCCTGTTCACTACTTTGTTCGGATTCCTCGTTATCGGCTTCTGTGGTGGTATCTGAGACTGAATTACTATGGTCTGTTGAATCCTTCTCCATACCGTGTGCATTCTTTTTGTGTCGCACTATGTTGAAGTTTCGCTTGGACTGGTATCCACATATGTCACAGGTATACATTTAAGACGTCTTTCTTTCCTTGGATTCAATAGTAGAATGAGCTGTGGTCGTCCTGCAAGTGCTTATATTACCTACAGGTTCCTCAACGGCTTGTTGATTCATACACAAACGTTTGGCAAAGTATTCGTTTCGAGATTGTTGCAGTTCAGATTTCACTTTTCTGATGAGGTTTCTATTAAGTCTTGTCCACTCGTTGTCAATCCTTCTACACCCCTTGCAGACATTCATGTTTTTGTAGAATTCCGCAAAGCTCTTGTTCATTTGACACTTTGTACATTTCTTGTTTGGATCCACTTTGCTGGGTCTTCCACTTGTGTTGTCCAGCCGTTTGGTTCTCTCCACTTTGGTTGGAAGTATTTTCTTTTTCATTTCTGGTTTTGCTTTGGTCTTTGAAAGATCCACAGGTATTAAGTATCTACCAGGAACCAATAAACCGAGAGGCGTTTTCGACTCCATTGGTACGTGTGTGTTGTTTGACGGTCTTCAAACAACTGACGAAATTAAACAAAACCTCTGAATATATTTTCGTTAAAAGCTTTCCATTGGCGTCATGGTGGCGAAGATTGTGTTTGTCTATTCATTCAGACAACACAGTTCGCAGCTCGTCATTGTAGTTTGCTGCTCATCATTGCTCATCTTTTGCTCCGCGCTGCTCATTGCTGCTCATCTCTTGCTCATCGCTGCTCATTTCTGCTCATCTCTTGCTCATCGCTGCTCATTGCTGCTCATCTCTTGCTTATCACTGCTCATTGCTGCTCATCTCTTGCTCATCGCTGCTCATTGCTGCTCATCTCTTGCTCTTTGCTGCTCATTGCTACTCAGGACCTTACTCGCGTGCTCATTTCGCTCCTGCCGAGTCCTAACCCCAACCCTAACTCTAACCCTAACCCTAACCCTAGTTCTAACCCTAATTTTAACTTTTACCCTAACCCTAGTGCTGCCTCTAACCCATATCGTAGGACTGTCTCGTACTCTTACTCTAAGCGCTCATACCTCACGTCGTTGGATCACCTAAGCAAGCGTGACTGTTTGCCTCGTGTCCAGCAAAGTGGATCCAAGCAAGAAATGTACAAAGTGTTAAATGAACAAGAGCTTTGCGGAATTCTACAAAAACATGAATGTCTGCAAGGGGTGTAGAAGGATTGACAACGAGTGGACAAGACTTAATAGAAACCTCATCAGAAAAGTGAAATCTGAACTGCAACAATCTCGAAACGAATACTTTGCCAAACGTTTGTGTATGAATCAACAAGCCGTTGAGGAACCTGTAGGTAATATAAGCACTTGCAGGACGACCACAGCTCATTCTACTATTGAATCCAAGGAAAGAAAGACGTCTTAAATGTATACCTGTGACATATGTGGATACCAGTCCAAGCGAAACTTCAACATAGTGCGACACAAAAAGAATGCACACGGTATGGAGAAGGATTCAACAGACCATAGTGATTCAGTCTCAGATACCACCACAGAAGCCGATAACGAGGAATCCGAACAAAGTAGTGAACAGGAGTCCAACGAAGACTCCGAAGAGCAATGCGAACAGTCTCCATGGGAAGTCATTTTGAATAGAACATTTCAAGTACATCAATCGGAATACTCACAGAAGGTAAACGAACTTGTCGAAGCCGGAATGGAAGAAGACGAGGCACGCTTGGTAGCATATCGAGACATGTTTGACACATACAGAGACGAAATGCGAAACCATTACCTCGGACTATTGTCCTGGCATCAAGACATGAATAAAGACCCCGTACATAGAAAGATCAAGAAAACGGCTAAACGCTTGAGAGAAGAGGAAGACTACGAATCAAAAGAATCATGGGAATATGCCGTAGAAAAACGAAAATATCTGCTTAATCGTGTATTGAACGACTACGACCCACCACCAGCTGAAGACAGCAATGACTCTATGTGAAATTGGTACAAAGAAAAAAAAACAGGAAAAAATATATAAAAATAAAAAATTTAAAAAAATTAAAAAAAAGGGAAGGAGGGTAATGCAGCCTATATATGTTTATACATATATATAGCCAGTCACAAGCCTGGATAAATGCAGAGTGGCCTTAAAAAATTGAGGAGGATTAATGCAGCCTACCTTATGATAGCCAGTCACAAGCCTGGATAAATGCAGAGTGACCCACCGTGTGCTCTCTCACAGATCCAATCTTTGAATAACGACAATCGACCACCACTAGCAGCAGTAGCCCTAAAACTGAAATGAGCACGCGAGTAAGGTCCTGAGTAGCGATGAGCAGCAAAGAGCAAGATAAGAGCAGCGATGAGCAAGAGAAGAGCAGCGATGTCAAACAGCAACAAGCAACAGGAGCGAAATGAGCACGCGAGTAAGGTCCTGAGCAGCAAAGAGCAAGAGAAGAGCAGCGATGACGGACAGCAACAAGCAACAGGAGCGAAATGAGCACGCGAGTAAGGTCCTGAGTAGCGATGAGCAGCAAAGAGCAAGAGAAGAGCAACACGGAGCCAGAGATGAGCAGCGATGAGCAGTGATGAGCAGCAATGAGCAAGAGAAGAGCAGCGATGGGCAGCCCGGAGCAAGAGATGAACAGCGATGACGAACAGCAACAAGAAACAGGAGCGAAATGAGCACGCGAGTAAGGTCCTGAGTAGCGATGAGCAGCAAAGAGCAAGAGAAGAGCAGCGATGAGCAGCAATGAGCAGCGATGAGCAGTGATGAGCAGCGATGAGCAGTGATGAGCAGCGATGAGCAAGAGATGAGCAGCAATGAGCAGCGATGAACAAGAGATGAGCAGCAATGATCAGCGATGAGCAAGAGATGAGCAGCAATGAGCAGCGATGAGCAAGAGAAGAGCAGCGATGAGCAGCACAGAGCAAGAGAAGAGCAGCGAGGAGCGGGATGGAGCAAGAGAAGAGAAACGAAGTGCATCATAGAAATGGACGCCGTTGTTAAGGCAGTTGCTAAGGACACCCCTCCATTGATCTATTGGTGACAGCATCACTTGGAGGTAGGGGAACATAATCCAATCCTACCGTTGGTCCTCACAGAAAACATCACCCACAGATGAAAAGAGCGGGATAAGGGGAGATAATCCAATAGTGTACTTCGTATACTCCCGGACTTCGACATAACAGTGAGAGTATCAGACCCTAGAGACCGATGAAAGATCCAGAGACGACCGAGAAGTGCGGGAAAAGGATGGATCAAGAGATGAACAGCGATGACGAACAGTGACAAGCAACAGGAGCGAAATGAGCACGCGAGTAAGGTCCTGAGTAGCGATGAGCAGCAAAGAGCATGGGTTGAGCAGCAATGAACAAGAGAAGAGCAGTGATGAGCAAGAGAAGAGCAGTGGTGAGCAGCACGGAGCAAGAGATGAGAAACGAAGTGCATCATAGAAATGGACCTCCGTTGCTAAGGCGGTTGTTAAGGACATCCCTCTACTGGTAACAGCATTACTTGGAGGCAAGGGGACATAATCCAATCCTACCTTTGGTCCTCACAGAAAACATCACCCACAGATGAAAAGAGCGGGATAAGGGGAGATAATCCAATAGTGTACTTCGTATACTCTCGGACTTCGACATAACAGTCAGGGTATCAGACCGATGAAAGATCCAGAGACGACCGAGAAGTGCGGGAAAAGGGTGGATCAAGAGATGAACAGCGATGACGAACAGTGACAAGCAGCAGGAGCGAAATGAGCACGCGAGTAAGGTCCTGAGTAGCGATGAGCAGCAAAGAGCAAGAGATGAGCAGCAATGAGCAGCGATGAGCAGCACGGAGTAAGAGATGAGCAGCGATGAGCAAGAGATGAGCAGCAATGAGCAGCGATGAGCAAGAGATGAGCAGCGATGAGCAAGAGATGAGCAGCAATGAGCAGCGATGAGCAAGAGATGAGCAGCAATGATCAGCGATGAGCAAGAGATGAGCAGCAATGAGCAGCGATGAGCAAGAGATGAGCAGCAATGAGCAGGGATGAGCAAGAGATGAGCAGTGATGAGCAGCGATGAGCAAGAGAAGAGCAGTGATGAGCAGCAATGAGCAAGAGAAGAGAAACTAAGTGAATGCCGTTGCTAAGGCGGTTGCTAAGGACATCCCTCCATTGATCTAATGGTGACAAGCATCACTTGCAGGTAAGGGGACATAATCCAATCCTACCTTTGGTCCTCACAGAAAATACTGAAAAGAGCGGGATAAGGGGAGATAATCCAATAGTGTACTTCGTATACTCTCGGACTTCGACATAACAGTGAGGGTATCAGACCGATGAAACATCCAGAGACGACCGAGAAGTGCGGGAAAAGGGAGATAGTTCACATGGCACATCCTGGTCCGTGACTTACGTCACTTCCGTAAAGAAATGGCGCAAAAATCCATCACTTCCGGTTGCGCATGCGCGCAAATCACTTCCGGTCCCTGAACATGCGCAGACCACACATCCGGGTCCTAGCACATGACTTACGTCACTTCCGTCAACAAATGGCGCGAAAAACACGTCACTTCCGGTTGCGCATGTGTGACTTCCGGTTCCGGTCAACTTTCTGTGACGTCATTTCCGGTTCCGGTGACGTCACTTCCGGCTCCTCCACAGCTCCTCCTCTCCACCTCCTCAAATCCTAATTTGCCTGTGCCCATATACTACTGGCCTATTTCAACGTCGGGAATACGGGATGTAAATCTGTCTTATCTCTAATTATGTTTAAAATGATCAACTGATTAGGAAGCAACCATTTTATTTTTATGGGGGGGGGGGGGGGGGGACATGGAAGTAATCTTAAAGTCCTGCCTTTTTTTTTTAGCAAAATTTCTTTTTTTTACTGCCTGGTGTTGTCCTGCCTTTTTTCTGGGTTCATGCGGTCCTGTCTTTTTTTTTTAATCTCAGAAATGACTTCAGCAAAATAGTAAATGAACACCGATATAAATCCAATGCAATGCACGACCATAAAAATAAATTCCTACAATACTTTATATGATAACAATCTAAGATACCAATTTCAATTGCACTGTATATGTATTTTTGTGTAATTAACAATCACCAGCAGTGCTCAGGGTCGAAATAGTTGAAAATCCAAAATAAACCAAAATCTATGAATATTTTGTTGTTTCATTGATAGCCTACATACACCGAAACTGGTTCATTGGAGCTGTATTTTAAATAATAACACTTTTGGATGCACACTTCAGTTTCTAGAATATAAGACTATCATATTACAATCTCTGATACCAATCTGAATGCGTATTAAATAAAGAAAGGATAATGTTGGAAATTGTCTTAGACAAAAAATGACAAACATATTGTGTATAAATGATTACCAAAAAAGCAAGATGCAAAAAAGATTTCTTCTGTAGTTTGGTGATGGGTTTGGGGAGACAACCTTCTTAATCTCAGGTCCTCTGTTGTGATATATATATCGAGCCCATTATAATAATGCCAGCACTTGTTCGGTATGCACACACAACCACTGAAATGTGATCCATTGCGAAAAGTTATACAATATAAAGAGGATTTAATTTGATTGATTTTCAACTCAGCGGGTAGTCGTCCAAGTGGGCAAGTCACGATCAACCTCACAATACATTACTGGCGGGTTTATGTCTATCTGTTTTGTTGGTGACGAAGTTCGTATTCCATCACATTCTGCTGAATTTTGAGTCTTCTGGCGACAACAGAAACGGTGGCGGTTATTTTTATACTACTTGTCGACACAGTCTTGAAAAGTGTCATTATTCTCCCAACTCAAACACAATAGGTTGCATGTTTTGGCAGTAACTGGTACGCGACATTGGTCTATACAGTGTTGACAAAGCTGTTTATAGTTTACAAAAAATAATTCCTGTTCTGATTCATAACAGTCCCATCTAATAGTGTCTCTATTGAATTGTCTGAATTGTTTTAGCCAAACAACTTTACCCTGTCCATATTGTTTTCTGTTAAACAGATTGTGAATTGCAACTAGATTAGAAGCCCATGGATGTGACATTTGTAAACTAAGTTCCTCTGTGTATATATTACAGTCGCACTGTAACGTACTATATTAGTTTTCCGTTCATTATGTACTAAAAGTATTCAGATTTTATAGATACTTATCCTAAAGAAACAACAATTAGGACCCAGCAATTAATGAATGGTTGTTTTCAGTGTTTTATTTTGTTTTTTTTTTACTTTTTGTTTTGCCTTCTCTATTTTCATACTTGATGGTTTTCAATTAAAAAAAGATTTTTTGGTCGGTATGTATCCTGCCTTTGTTTCACTACATTTTTCATCCTGCCTTTTTTTCCTGAGGATATTTTGTCATCCCCCCCCCATAAAAATCAAATGGTTGCTCCCTTAAATAAATACAAAGTCGAACAATTTTTCACAGTAGACCGGGAAGTTACCAAATTATATATACATGTATAATTATCACACTGAGAAATTAAAATTTATAATCAGAACAAGGCAACCTAGGATCACGATATATAACCCGGTCAATAAAAATTTAATTGTATTGAGACGATTTTGGACCAATTGGCAGTCCAAATTCTTCGGGATTCAGGATGAGCTCTTTTTTCCCCGGGATTTCGGGATTTGCTATTTTTTTCAACGGGAAGTCGGGATCAGAACCCGAAAAATATATTGCAATATAATGACAAAATAATATTTCTACAGTTTATTATAAAAATTATATAGTACAAAATTTAATGATACAAGTTATATTCTTTATTTATAATTCAAAAATTGTAAATATCTCATTGTAGTTTTTATAACACATCCTTTGCAAAGCTCACCAAGACTGTCTTCAATTGAATGCAGGACAACTCGGCACATTACAAACTCGGGATATGTCAATCTCGGCATAGTATAAACTTGGCCTATACAAATTCTGCCCAATGTAACTTACATGTATAAAGCGAAAGGTAACCCGATATTGATAGAAAATACCGCTTGATAGTAATATCCAAGTGAATTCCAAGAGAAAAATTTCCAGAAAATAGCCCCAAATTTTTTTTCAGAAAGGGGGGAGGGCGGGGGTTTGGTATCATAGGGGTACAATATCAGGTCCTGTCCACGAATACCTGTGCATGCTATATGGTAGTAGTATTTAAATTGTGCATATCTCATGGATAATCATTTAAATATGTGTGTGTTTGTGTATATATATATATATATGTGTGTGTTTGTGTATATATATATATTTGTTTTTCTGTTAATACGAATAAATATAATACAGGTAGGTAGCATTTCCTAATAGTTTATTTTTACCCCATGGTTTTTATTGCAGTTGATAAAAGAAATGTTTAAATTCATTTAATAGAACATTAAATACATGATAAATTGCATAATACCTATATGGGAAACAATGATAATCTCATTGACAATTTATTATTATTATAAATTTCACTGCGGCGTGCAAGTAGATGATTATGGTCCATGGTGATATTATACCTAATGATTCAAATTCTTCGAGTATTATATAACAATATGTAAAATTAAAATTAGAATTTGATATTAAAATTGAAATTTTATATTGAAATTAAAATTAAAATCCCTGAAGAAACCAAAAAGTGAATTAAGTTTACAATCTTTCGTAAAAATGGCAATACATGTATATGCAAATATAAATAATTTTATTTGCACAAATTGTTAAATTATTTCATAAATTATATTCTCAGGTTGGGACATAGTGAATCTCTTTCTGTTGATAGGAAACTATAATTATTATTTGTTAGTTTAATACTGAGTCCAGTAGGAATAGAAAGTGTTGTCAATTCTAAACTCCAATGATGCGAGTGCTTAATCTGATTTGAATAATATGGATATCTGAAACTTGTTTTTGAGTTTATCAACATTAGGACCTCGCCTGATAGTTAAAAATGTTCCGAAGAACTAAAGATTTCAAGAATAAATAATGTTTCAGGTCTGAGTTGATTTTAATACATGGTAGGATATGCTTCAAAAAGATTTATTTATTAAACAAGAGGCTCACCAGAGCCTGTATCGCTCACCTGGAGTCTGGCTTTCATTGGACAATTAATCAACTATTTGACCAAGTTTGTTGCAATTGGTTCAATTGTTCAGGGAAAATTTGTTGAAGATTTATTTTTCATAAGGTTTAATGTTAAAATATGTTCCCTGATGCTGGTAGTCCTGGCAGGAAGCTGATAAAATTGACCAGGAATAAGGGTGAACCTTAAATAAATGTAACAGAACCCGACCTCAAATTACACAAACCAATAACTCCTATATAGAATTTGGGATTCTCTTCAAAATTTCAGGGTAGGTAGATCTCAACATGGCAAACATTTTTCAATTTACATTTCACTTCTATCTCAAATAGTTTTGGAGATAAATGCAAAAATGTTAAAATTTTGAAAATTTGACAAAAAAAGGGCAATAACTCCTAAATGGGTTTTGGGATTTCCTTTAAAATTTCAAGGTATGTAGATCTCAACATGGCAAACATTTTTCAAATTTATATATCACTTTTATCTCAAATAGTTTTGGGGATAAATGACGAAAAATGTTAAATTTTCAAAATTTGACAAAAAAGGGCAATAATTCTTAAATGGGTTTTAGCATTTCTTTCAAAATTTCAGGTTAGGTAGATCTTGTCATGCTGATCAATTTTACCCCATGTCAGATTTTTGATATCTGTAACGGTTTTTAAGTTATAAGCCAAAAACAACACATGCACCCCTATATTATATTTTTAGCTACGACAGCCATGTTTTATGTCAGATCAAAATAAACTGAGGATCGTTTGTAGAGGACATGTCATAGATCATTCCTATTAAGTTTCAATCCAATCGGCCCAGCGGTTTCAGAGGAGAAGATTTTTGAATGAAAAAATTTTGAAAATTTGACAAAAAAAGGGCAACAACTCCTAATTGGGTTTTGAGATTTCCTTTAAAATTTCAGGGTAGGTGGATCTCAACATGGCAAACATTTTTCAAATTTACATTTCACTTCTATCTCAAATAGTTTTGGAGATAAATGACAAAAAATGTTAAAATTTTGAAAATTTGACGAAAAAAGGGCAATTACTCCTAAATGGGTTTTGGAATTTCCTTCAAAATTTCAGGGTAGGTAGATCTTGTCATGCTGATAAATTTTACCACATGTCAGATTTTTCGATATCTGTAACAGTTTTTGAGTTATAAGCAAAAAACAGCAATTTACGCCTATGTTCTATTTTTAGCAACAGTGGCGATGTTTTTCATCGGATCATTATAAAATGAGGATCGTTTGTGGAGGACATGTCATATATCATTCCTATGAAGCCTCGATCCAATCTGCCCAGCCGTTTCAGAGGAGAAGATTTTTGAAAATCAGCCAATCAGAAACAAGAATTGCCTCTGGTGGCCATGTTTCTTGACCAATCAGAACTAAATGAGGAAACTGTGTTGAGGACCTTCCATACACCACTCATGCAAAGTTTGGTTGGAATTGGCCAAATGGTTTCTGAGGAGAAGATGTTTGAATGAAAAGTGTACGACGGACGGACGGACGGACGACGGACGACGGACGACGGACGACGGACGACGGACGAAAAGTGATGGCAAAACCTCACATGGCCTTTGGCCAGGTGAGCTAAAAACAATATAGGAATTAAATTATAATAACAAACTATATACATGATATAATTACAAAAGATAGTGGGCCGAGTTTGTAATATGCCGAGCATTGTGCCGTGATGTCTTGCTTCGCTTCTTAAACATAATCAATTACCTATTGAAATAATCCATTCATATTTATTATACAACTGAACCCTTGTACAAAAATATGCTATGATATGCAATTATTTACTAACAATATCAAGAAGTTATTTTGTTACATATACCTCCTAATAAATATTTGTATTTCTTAGTAAGAATATATAATAAGCTTAATGCATGAAAATTGAACATTACATAAAAATAAATGAATGCTCAGGATGTACTGTATTTTTTCCTATTTCACTAAAAAGACTAATAAAGATAAGTATACAAATATATAGATGTTTATTATATTTAGGTTGAACTGATTAGAATTCGGTGAATTGCTCACAATGTTTTAATCTTTAATTTTTTGGTCACGTGCATACCTGATAAGGCTATTTTAGAGATGACAACAACCCGATACAAGTTTTTATTATTCAAATTCAAATTCTTTATTGATTTAAATCCAACAAAGGATTGTGATCAGCAAAAAAAAAAAAAAAAAAAAACAAAACAGAATAACAAATGTAATTCTTTGATACCAATTTTGATGCACATGATGTGCACATTTCGTCGATTTACGACTGATCAGTTGTGCTCAAGGCCTAAAATGTTAGAAACCAAAACAATACAAAATGTTGAGGAGCAAATTCAAAATGACCAAAAGGGGTAAAGCCAATATGTTATAGCTATGCGGGAGGGAGATACTACATAGTTTTCAAAAATTTTACAATTTTGAAGGAGTAAATTTTAAATATCAATTAAATAGAAATGACTTTGCTACATCATGCTGCAAAAAAAAATCCATTCTTCTTCACAAAAATTAAGAACAACAACATTTATAATCAGATATTTCCCTAAAATCACAAAACGCTTTTTTTACTTTTGTAATGAAGCAAAATGAAAATAACACAAATATTTGAAAATTAAGAGCATCAGTATAACTTGTACATAATTAATACCGAAAGTTACAAAAATAAAGGACATGTTGATTATACAAAGTAAATATAAATCTCTACATTGGGGCCTCGGTGGCAGAGTGGTTTAGGTAGTTTGTCATGACTACTAATGATCATTAGCCTGTCAACGCTGGGGTTGTGAGTTCGAATCTCACCTGTGGTGGGGTGTGTTCAACTCAGATCTTAATTGACAAGGATTGCTAATTTTCCTACCGAAGGTCGGTGGTTCTCTGCGGGTACTCCGGCTTCCTCCACTAATAAAAACTGGCCACCGCGAAATAGTCAAATGTGCTGAAAACGGCGTTAAACTCCAACTAAAGCAAACAAACAATCTCTATATTTTACAATATCTGACGAAAAAAGGTAATATTATAATGTAATTGGAACACAAATGTTATATGAAGTAAAGCAATCCACCAAGAAATGTTATAAGCATATAAATCCTTTTGTTACCTGAATTATAAACCTCGAAATAAGATAATTTTATAAGCACATACAAACTTTAAATACTTGAATAATAAAGCTTAAAAAAAAGGATAGTTTCCAAATCATCTGAGAACTGAGAATTATACATACATGTATATAATATAATAATTTCTTATATTGAAATACATATTCTACATTTCATAAAGGGGGCCGAGTGATCTAGGTAGTTCGTCATTACTACTAATGATCACTAGCCTGTCAACACTGAGGTTGTGAGTTCGAATCTCACCTGTGGCGGGGTGTGTTTGACTCCGATCTAAACTGACAAGGATTGCCAATTTTCCAACAGAAGGTCGGTGGTTCTCTCCGGGTACTCCGGCTTCCTCCACCAATAAAAACTGGCCGCCGCGAAATAGCCAAATATGCTGAAAACGGCGTAAAACCCCAAGTAAACAAACAAAACATTTCATAGAAATTAAAAGTACAACATTAATCTATGATATAGATTATTTCTCAAATTTTAAATCAACAACTCTATATATTATCATAAAACACACAAGATTTGTCACATTAATGAATATCATAATAGAAAAGCTCTATTGAAGTTAAAATTAAATTATCAAGATCTTATTTCTAAATAAATAAATTTATAATAATTCAGTTTTATACATATATATGTAATTATTTCATAAATGTGTTTCTATTTCCAGAAGTACATTCTAAAAACTATTTGAAAAAAGCAAATAAACAATATCTAATATCAATTGTAGAAATAAGGAAAATGCAGACATTAAATATTTTGGCTGAAACAAGTATGTACATGTAGTATAAACCAAGTACAAAAAAGTTTCTCTGATTTTTATCAGATTGTGATTTTTGTATTGAAATTTTTCAATTTACATATAAAAACAACTGGTTACAGAACAACTTATATAATTAATCAGTTTTATTTTCATTCATAACAGAAAAGTAGAAAATATTCTATTTCTGGATATATCATAATCTTTTATTTTGACACTTTATATGATTGTTAATACTTGTTATTCTATATTAACATTGGTATTACATACAAAATAACTGGTTACCAAAAAAAAACTTGCAATAAAAATTTTCATTTTCATTCATAAAAATAAAAGTAGTGACCATTGAATTACCACTCCAATTGTTTCATCAAAACATTTCTGCAAAAATATCCTTTTTTTTTGTTTACCTGAATGTTACTCATTAATTTAAAATGCATTGTTTAATTGTTTAAAACTGCATTATTCAAAGAACAGCTTACTCTCACAGGCTTTCAACTGGCGCTTATGTTCCTAATTTTCCTCCTTTTTTTTGGACATCCCTCATTTTCCTAATTTTTGAGTTCAAATCCTAAAATTGACTTACGTTTCTATCAAAATTCCTACTTTTTGCAAACATGATGTATTATTCCTTTCTTATAACATGTTTTTGTCCCTCGCCACAACGCAACGCGGAGATATAGAAATGCCGGGCGTCGCCCATCTCCATTGTAAGCACTCTCACGCCTTCATTTATTTACGGATCTTAATGAAAGTTATATGGAAGATGTGTTTTGATGGCAGCTTGATCAAGTTTGATTCAAGTGCAATAACATGATTTTTTGGGGAGTTCTATCTTTAACCGGTTTTCAGTTGTCAGTCAACGAAATGGCCATACAGTGCATCAAATTTATTTCGGTATTTTGTGATACATTTTATTATTGCCCTTTTATCTTTGAAATTTTGTAAAAACTGCCTTGTTAGCATTCTCACGAATACATTTATCTGAAGACTTTGATGAAATTCAAATGGAAGACTTGATTCGATGGTATGTAGATCAAATTTGAGTGTGGTAACATGATTTTTGGCGGAGTTATATCCCTTTGAACTTTGACATTTTGCTAAAATTGCCTTGTTAGCATTCTCACGAATACATTTATTTGCAGATTTTGATGACATTTATATGGAAGACTTGTTTTGATGGTATCTAGATCAAGTTCAAATTCGAGTGCAGTAAGACATTACTAAGTAAATATTGTGTTGGATCTATTTAGCTTTCTCCACTAAAGGAATGCCATATCGCAGGGGACATTTGAACATGTTCTTTAATCGTAGTAAAATGTCATTAATGATCTATATTATTGTAAACCAATAGTAGTTTTAGTATCTTCAGATACCGATAAAGATCTACTAGAGATTGGTTGTAGTCATGAATGCATACAGTCAGAAATTTACTTGATGTCTTGATGACTATGACCCTGTTATCTCTGCTAAAGATCTAATTATGGCATCGGTAATTATGAGTGTAGGTAAGTTAAACTTTTTGACCCTAATTTTCTGGAATCAGCATTTCCTTTAATAAGCTTCATTATGCCATCATGCCCCCTTGACCAAGCCAGGTCAATCGGTGTCTGACCTTTGCCATCGGCTTTATTTACATCACCATTGTTTTCAAGTAATAATTTCAACATTTCTATATTACCATTCTCACAGCATACATGCACTGGAGTCTGACCTATATTGTTACACTGATTTATATCCGCTTTGTATTCAAGTAATACTTTAACAGTCTCATTAAAGCTAACCTCCCGCCTTAGTTTATCATAATAATCGAAAGATGTTTTGCACTTCCTGTATTGATAAATGCCAGCCTTATTTTTCAAAAGAGATTTGACAGTACCAGCAGATCCTATATAAGCTCTATGTAATGATGACTCTCCATATTCATCACAGTGAGACACATCAGCATTGTTCTTCAGTAACAGTTTTACTGTATCTGTATGTCCTCCTTCACAAGCTATATACAATGGTGACTGTCTATATATATATCACACTGAGAGACATCAGCATTGTTCTCCAGTAACAGTTTTACTACATCTGTATATCCTCCTTCACAAGCTTTATACAATGGTGACTGTCCATCTTCATCACACTGAGAGACATCAGCATTGTTCTCCAGTAACAGTTTTACTATATCTGTATATCCTTCTTTACAAGCTTTATACAATGGTGACTCTCGATCTTCATCACACTGAGAGACATCAGCCTTGTTCTCCAGTAACAGTTTTAGTACATCTGTATGTCCTCCTTCACAAGCTTTATACAATGATGACTGTCTATCTTCATCACACTGAGAGACATCAGCATTGTTCTCCAGTAACAGTTTTACTATATCTGTATATCCTTCTTTACAAGCTTTATACAATGGTGACTGTCCATCTTCATCACACTGACAGACATCAGCATGGTTCTCCAGTAACAGTTTTAGTACATCTGTATGTCCTCTTTCACAAGCTTTATACAATGGTGATTGTCCATCTTTATCACACTTAGAGATATCAGCATTGTTCTTCAGTAACAGTTTTACTATATCTGTATGTCCTCCTTCACAAGCTTTATACAATGGTGACTGTCCATCTTCATAACACGGAGAGACATCAGCATTGTTCTTCAGTAACACTTTTACTGTATCTGTATGTCCTCCTTCACAAGCTTTATACAATGGTGACGGTCCATCTTTATCACACTTAGAGACATCAGCATTGTTCTTCAGTAACAGTTCTACTGCATCTGTATGTCCTCCTTTACAAGCTTTATACAATGGCGACTATCCATCTTTATCACACTTAGAGACATCAGCATTGTCCTTCAGTAACAGTTTTACTATATCTGTATGTCCTCCTTCACAAGGTTTATACAATGGTGACTGTCCATCTTTATCACACTGAGAGACATCAGCATTGTTCTTCAGTAACACTTTTACTATATCTGTATGTCCTCCATCACAAGCTATATACAATGGTGACTGTCCATCTTCATCACACTTAGAAACATCAGCATTGTTCTTCAGTAACAGTTTTACTATATTTGTATATCCTCCTTCACAAGCTTTATACAATGGTGATTGTCCATCTTTATCACACGGAGAGACATCAGCCTTGTTCTGCAGTAACAGTTTTACTGTATCTGTATGTCCTCCTTCACAAGCTTTATACAATGGTGACTGTCCATCTTCATCACACTGAGAGACATCAGCATTGTTCTCCAGTAACAGTTTTAGTACATCTGTGTGTCCTCCTTCACAAGCTTTACACAATTGTGATTGTCCATCTTTATCACACTTAGAGACATCAGCATTGTTCTTCAATAACTGTTTTACAATATATGTATGTCCTCCTTCACAAGCTTTTTACAATGGTGACTGTCCATCTTTATCACACTGAGAGACATCAGCATTGTTCTTCAGTAACACTTTTACTATATCTGTATGTCCTCCATCACAAGCTATATACAATGGTGACTGTCCATCTTTATCACATTTAGAAACATCAGCATTGTTCTTCAGTAACAGTTTTACTATATCTGTATGTCCTCCTTCACAAGCTATATACAATGGTGACTGTCCATCTTTATCACACTTAGAGACATCAGCATTGTTCTTCAGTAACAGTTTTACTATATCTGTATGTCCTACTTCACAAACTTTATACAATGGTGACTGTCCATCTTTATAACACTGAGAGACATCAGCATTGTTCTTCAGTAACAGTTTTACTATATCTGTATGTCCTCCTTCACAAGCTATATACAATGGTGACTGTCCATCTTTATCACACTTAGAGAGATCAGCATTGTTCTTCAGTAACAGTTTTACTATATCTGTATGTCCTACTTCACAAGCTTTATACAATGGTGACTGTCCATCTTTATCACACTGAGAGACATCAGCATTGTTCTTCAGTAACAGTTTTACTATATCTGTATGTCCTCCTTCACAAGCTTTATACAATGGTGACGGTCTATATTCAGCACACTGAGAGACATCAGCATGGTTCTCCAGTAACAGTTTTACTGTTTCTGTATATCCTCCCTCACAAGCTGTATACAATGATGACGGTCCATATTTATCACACTGAGAGACATCAGCATTGTTCTCCAGTAACAGTTTTACTATATCTGTATGTCCTCCTTTACAAGAAATATACAATGGTGACTGTCCATATTCATCACACTGTGAGACATCAGCATTGTTCTCAAGTAACAGTTTTACAGTATCTGTATGTCCTCCTTCACAAGCTATATACAATGGTGACTGTCCATATTCATCACACTGAGAGACATCAGCATTGTTCTCAAGTAAGTGTTTTACAGTATCTGTATGTCCTCCTTCACAAGCTATATAAAATAGTGACTGTCCATATTCATCACACTGAGAGACATCAGCATAATTTTCTAGTAATAATTTAACGTTATCTTTATAACCCAGTTCACAAGCTTTATATAAAGGCGACATCTTCTTATCATTAACTGTATTGACAGTACATCCTATTTCAATCAGAAACTTTACAATGTCTGTATATCCTTCTGTTACGGCTTCTATCAGAGGAGTAGTTATTTTTGGTTTATTAAACAATGAGAAGATATAACGTTCATCAACACCTCCTCTATCCATTTTTACATATTTCATTTCAGTGAAAACTGATTTTATGTTATCTCTGCTTTCTGTCCAGTATGTAATTAACTTTTCTCTGTATTTCTCATACTTTAATTGTTTATTATGTAGGGAGCTATAAATATAATTCTCTCTCAAATCTTGGAAAGTACGGTCAAAATATATTTCTTCAATGTATTCCTCTACTGGTATAAAACTGGTTTGATGGCTATCAACAGATTTAAACATAAATCTATCCCCTATGAATGTACCAGGTGCATACTTTATAAAACATTCTGTAAGATGTTTTCCACATATAATAGCTGCAATGTCATAAATTTTATCATGTATAATACTATAAACACTATTTATCTCCTTGGTAAATGTACCAACAAGAGCTGATAAGCTTTTTTTAATCGAATTTTTATCTGTTTGAAGATTTAAATCTAACTTACATTCCTTGAAAATGTTCTCAATTGTGTTCTTAATATCTTCCTGAACACCCCTTGGATTTAAAAATTCAAATTTAAAACCGTTTTTAAAAATTATACACAGACAGAGGGAACAAAAATGTGCAGATTCTCTTATCTTTAGCTCTTCAATGTCATTTTTAATAGTGTCTAATGGTTCAGACAAAAGGAGATTAATTCTATCAAAGGATTGTTCAACTGACAGCTTACAAAGTAATGGAAAGAAATCAAATTTACCAATTATATGTTTTTTAATCTTTTTTATCATGTCTTCTGAAATGTATTGTTTTAAAATTAACGACCTTTCGTTTGGCAATAAACTTAAATCTGGGGAAAGCAAATTACATTCTTGTTCAAATAAGTTAAGTCTTTCAATCTGGTGATCTCTAAATATGTGAAGTCGACATGAAACTATTATTTTGGTTGAACAATTGGTAGCTGTCTTTACTTTCTCGTCTGTTCTTTCAACTGTTTTTTCTTTCCCAAATATCTTCTTTAATTTCCATGTGTTATCCTTCCACATTTTGATTGTTTGAATATTAATTGTTTCTTTGCCAAAAATATCATCTATTACAAAGACTTGTTTCTTTTTAAAATTATAGTATCGTATAATGTCAGCTGGACCTGACACACAAGTTACAATCTCATACTGGTCATGTTGAGTTAACTCTAAAGTCACGTGATGGACGATTGAAGATTTACCTGATCCAGAACTTCCTGTTACAACAACAGCGTTAAATGACAAAACTTTGTCTTTTACGAACTTCGATGCTCTTGTCACAACAAACTCCTGATCTTCATATTTCCATTCCTGAATATCTGTTTTAATTTGATCTGCAAATAATACAACGGTTATCATTATTTATACAGTTGCAGTACCTGCATACATCCTGATGAGTGATCAAATAGATATGTTTTTATGCAATTTGACCTATAGCATGTTTGGCAATGCACTGCAATACTTCTATATACATCTGGTTGTCAGATACTGCTCTAATTTAGAAATGATTCATTCATGCCATGCTCTATCCTTAGACCATGGTTAGATGTTATATTTGTTTATATTTTCCACTCAGAAATAGCAATATTAACAAATATAATGCATACTCAAGTTCAAATGAGCATAGAGAATGGCACCAGTGAATTTTGTCTTGAGTAGCAATATACCAGCATTGCCTGAATATGGCGTTTATCCTATTTTAAAGGACATGCGCGAGTTACCCTGACTTTCGAAAAAGAGAACTACTGCTGTCACAAAAGCTTCTTATCCAGCGTTTCATCAGGGAGAAGTTGATGGCATCACTAAGGAAATTTTACGGGCGTCATCACAAATTGATTGACCGTTACAGTGTTCCAATATTTAAGATGATGTTGGACCTGTTCCCACTGTCGTAACATTTCATGTGCCTCCACCGATTTGTGACTTCCACCGGATTGACTTTGTTGAACTTCACGACAGGTGCCGAATATGGAGCAGGGATTGCTTGCCCTTCTGGAGCACCTGGGTTCACTCCTGATTTTTATAGGAGTTTGTGTTGTTCATTGCTTTTTAGTTTTCTGTGTTTATTTGTTGAACTTGTGGTTGTTTATTTGTCTGTCCAATGGATTGGTTAAAATATGCCGAATAGTTTAAAAGGAGAAGATCAAAATGTGAAAAGTTTACGGACGACGATGGACGCAAAGTGATGACATAAGGTCACATGGCATATAGGCCAGATGAAGTAAATCTGTCAAGCTTTTGTAGAGTTAGAAAGATTCGTTATACTAAAAATTCTTTGGTTTCACAAGTTATTAAATGTAAAAAGAGTAACTTCCTCGTGTATAGCTCTGTCCTTGGATATTTTTGGTATTACTCCTTTTGGTCATTTCAGCATTTTTGAATTTTACTTTCAACCTTTTGGATTATTGTTTTGGTCCTCAACATTTTACAAATGTTTTAGGCCTTAAGCACAACTGATGAGTCATAAATAAACAAAGTGTGCACATTTTATGTATCCAAATTGGTACAATGTATCAAAGAATTTGTTGTTATTAGTATCTGAGGTGTTTTTCTGAATTTGAAAAATAAAATAATAATTAGGCCACACCAAACTGAATTTTAGTTCTAAGGTTTTTGGACTGCAAAAATTGGTGCAAGTAAGCAAAGATCAATTTTGTTTGTGGATTAATTTTTTTAGGCGATGGATCAAATTTACGTGCGGCACATATTTTTAAAAAAATAATATACTGCTAAAATGTGTGAAAATAAAAATTTTTACAAAATTTAAGGATCAGGCAAACAATTTTTATTTTTTTAATTTCTTGAAAAATGAAGAATTTAGGGCGATTTGTCAGCATGGCAGAAATATTTTTTCTTGAAATAGGAGTGGCGAAATCCAAAGAACTAAAGATCAGTTTGGTGTGGAGTTAATGAATAAAAAACAACACATTCATTCTTTTTTTACAATTAAGATCTTCATTTTTGAAATTAAACTTTTTCAAAGAAGCAGAAATGTTTGCTTGATCTTTATTAAATATTCATCAATAACCATAGAATTTTAGTAAAGAACTTATTTTATTCAAAAGTCCAAAATATGACCAACTGCTAATTATAATATTTGTAATCTAAGTTTTAAATGCAAATTTTTTTATTCTCCCAATATAGTTATACATGTTTAAAATAATATAATAATGTTAGTTTCTCACATTAAATGTAGATCTAACATGGGGATCTCGTGTATAAAAATTGATAACTGTAACCTATGGGTTACAAAAGTCTCCCAAACGAAGGCCAAAATATACAAATACCTTTAATGAATCTATACAAACAAATGAATACAATATTTTCTTATTTATTAAATTAATAAAATATGAACATTCCAATCTGTGTTGATATGTTCTTTGTAATGCAAGACTTGGGCGACTGATTAGACAAATGCCTTTGTACAGACATACTTTTTAGGCAAGACCACCTCCATTATAAAACCACTTTTATGATGCATATAGGGTGGTTTTATAAGAGGGTGACTACTGTTATAATTTTCATTTCATTTATCAATAAATATGATTATTTAAAATGTATGTTTTCTTTAATTTGAAGTAAGTCTTATCCGCATTTGAGCCTCATATCCTCTGCACTCCTTATGGACCTCCTTTCAAAAAAAAATTGGACAAGAGCTCCTCATTTCCAGCCTATTCCGGCTGGATCTGGGGGTATTCACCCAATTCTACATTGCTGAAAACAAAACATTTTTCAAAATGATTCTATAGTAACACCAACTCTACCTAGACCCCCCAAAACTACCTTAAAGACCCCCACAGAAAATCATCTTTGTTGGACCCCCTTACAAAAATTTGGGCAGGCGTTCCATGTGTCCAGCCTATCCCGGCTGGTTCGGAGGGTGGCACACAACCACTTCTAAATTGCTGGAAACAAAGAATTTGTTTCATTTTGAAGTGAATTGTATCCACTCTTGGGCCCTAAAATTAATTCTGCACTCCTTTTTGGACGCCTTTAAAAAAATTAGGGGTTCGCCTAGAGATGCATATTGAATGTATCCTAAAGTTAAATAAGTTATGAACATGCTGCAAATGTTTTTTCCCCATATGTTTCTATAGTAAACCCCACCGCTATTTGGACCCCCAAATATAACCTTAATGGACCACCAGAAAAATCAAAATGCTGGAAAGCAGTGGTGGAAAGATTGCAACTGTAGTTATGTATAATTTCAAACTGAATTTTATCACAGATTCATTCTTAGTTATGTGAGATCAATTACAGTGAATGTATTCCTTTTTTTCTTAAAGTATTAAAGTTTTTTTTTTTAAATCGATGTACATTCCGAAGTACGGAAACCAGGACATCATTTTCAGTAAGAGTTCGATGTGTATTAAGGCTTAGCTTTTAGCAACAGTCAAGTTTTAGTGTCAATATTCGAAATCTAAGTGGAGGTGTTCGAATGTGACTGAAGTGTGAAATTCAGGTGAAGGTCGGTCTCAGACAGCCATGTACCCACCGAGGACTATCTATAGATCAAATACAGTTGCTCTATGTATTGCAATTGCTGAGAAATGGGCACTATCCCAAAATACGAAACGTCACTCAAGCATGAAATTGCGGTCAAGGTCAAAAGGCAGTTGCCATACCGACTTGTACCCACTAAGAACTATCTATTGACCAAATATGGTGGGTCTATGTATAATGGCCTTAATCTCGAAAATGTGACCAAGTCAGTCAAGCATGAAATTGAAATCAAGGTCCAGAGACAGGTGTCAAAATGCAATGTGCCTACTAAGGATAAATGACCAGGCATGGTGGCCTTAGGTACTATAGTTGATAAGAAATAGACTTAATCACGAAAATGTGACAAAAGTCACTCAACCATGTAATTGAGGTCAAGGTTAAAGGCAGGTGTCAGAATGGCATGTACCGACCAAGAACTATCTATTGACCAAATATGGTGGGTCTATGTATTATAGTTGCTAAGAAATGAATTTAATCATGAAAATGTGGCAAAGTCACTCATACATGAAATTTAGGTCAAGATCCAGAGAAAAGTGTCAGGCTGGCATGTGCCCACTAAGAACTATCTATTGGACAGATATGGTGGGCTTAGGTATTACAGTAGCTAAGAAATGGACTTGCCATGAAAATGTGACACAGGTCACTCAACCATGAAATTGAGGTCAAGGTTAAAAGGTAGGTGTCAGACTGACATGTACCCACCAAAAACTATCGACTAAATATGGTGGGTCTAGGTATTATAGTTGCTTAGACCATGAAAGTGTGACAAAGTCAAGCATGAAATTGACATCAAGCCAGGTGTCAGACTGGCATGCAAGTACCCATGAAGAAATATCTATAGACGAAATATGGTATTCACCAGACAAGTATATTGCAGCAAACTTTATACGATAAGGTATCTGTCGACCAAAAATCTTAATTGTACGCATTATGTGTGCAAAGTTATTAAAGTTTTTAAAAAGTTTACACCGTCATCGCCGCCCGAAAGTAATACCTGTATCTCGCTTTCACGACTTTTCGTCGCAGGCGTGACAAAAATTGTATTCAACAAACATTTTTTATTTCGAAAAAATATAATTGAGGGTAACTAATTGTTGATTCCTGCTACAGTTTTTTGTCTTGAGAATTGTACAGAATGTAAATAAACAAAATAAAGTCAAACTAGCAAATCCTACGGTACAAATGAACGTACAAATAAACAAATATCATTCACACTAAATTCGCAACAGGAATTAAAGAAAATCACCAGAAGGATATGACAACCCTTCGCACTTTTTTTTCACAAACACTTTCTGTTATTAAATCATAATTTTACTTTGCATGTCATAAAAGTAATTTACATTAAAGGCGTCTGTGCTTTTATTACGTTTAAATAATTTAATTACTGTACACCTTATGACCTGTCAACAATTTCCAAAGTTCAATATCGAGGTCATTCACCAATGACGATCAATCAGGCATTTTGCACACCTTTCTGCTTTCAAATTAAAACAAAAATCCATTACAAGGTATGTATCTGACGATCTAACAGTTCACAATCATAAACTTGAGAAGATTGGAAACGCCTTGGTAGATTTAACTCGGTAAACTTGAAGATTTCCACATTGTTGCGATTGTTTGCACGTGCAGTTTAGTAAATAATCGATTGAGAATGCACGAATCTTTTTAGTTAAATATGAAAAAGGAATAAAAAATTTCATCTTTCGGCAAGACTTCATAGACTGATTTAAAAGTATTTAAACTGAAATTATTTTATTCATTTAATTAATTCATTCTACGTCTTTGTGTGGTCCATTTTTCTATTGATCATGTTGATCTATTTATACGTATCAAACGAAGACACCTATAACATCGAAATTATCATTCTATTCTGTTCAATACACAAACAACACCGCACAGAATGTTAAAGAGTTGATATACATGACATTTCTTTCAGGTCTTACCCAAAATATTAAAAAATCGTGCATAACAACATTTGTATGAAATAAGATCGTGTATTGAAATTGCTAAAAACAGTTAAAACTGACGATTCATAATAACAATCCGAAGATACTAATATTAGATATAGTAAATTTATACTATGCTGTATACGACGCATTTCAAGGTGTTACCTCTCATCAGCAGCATTAAAACTGAAACATTTGGAAGACCAAAAACCAAACTTATATTAAACAAGAAGTACTCAACCAAAAATACCGAAATAGGAAGCCAAATTTCAGCTAAGAATATCTACCATGTGCAATACAAGAAATGAACCCTTAGTATTTTATATTATTTTTGAATTTTGCTAAATACTGGTAATTTCTGTAACAAATCAATGAATAATTATGTCATAGTAGTCTGACGACTGGGTTGGCGAATACCCTCGGGGACCTAGGGTCCACCAGCAGAGGCATCATTCCAGGAGTTTCAAAATAACAATCCAAAGATACTAATATTAGATATAGTAAATTTATACTAATCTGTATACGACGCATTTCAAGGAGTTACCTCTCATCAACAGCATTAAAACCGAAACATTTGTCATGTCTATCAAAAAATGTCCGACAGAGGCTGTTGAAATTTCCGATCCCAGCATAAAACATTTAGATTCCGAAAACGAATGTCCGAGTTATATTTAAATAGATAATAAGTATTTTTTCTCAAATAACGGGTAATAATCGTCAAATTTGTAAATGCGCAATTAGTTTTGACAATGAATTAATTTAAAAAGTAAATACCGGAAGGTGTTTCTCGTTATGATAGATAAATTCATCCGCCGTCTGTGTTGAGTTCATTTTAAATCCTTGGTAATTTCGGTAAACGATAAAGTTTTATGTAAGTTAAAAATATTAGTTCAGATATTATCAACATGATCAACAAGAATAAAGTACTCGTACTTTTAAAAATGCTGTCATTACTGGAACTAAATTTTATGTACTAATGTCCAAAGGTATCGAAGAGGTCTTACTTTCGTTTTTGGAGGCCGATGACATAGGAACGATTTGCAATCTTTCCAACAATTATTATTGACTGCAAATCTAGAGATGCATATCTAACATATCCCTACGTTTCATAGATTTTGGACTTGCAGTATCTGAGAAACGCATCAGGACAAGTTCAGATGATCATCATTACTGTGAAGTTTTATAAAGATTGTTCCAGCCATATCTGAGAACTCTCCATACAAAATGAGGTGGAAGAATAAATAAAAAGAATGGAAACGGAACAATAAGAATATGTCGTCCCGACTATGCCTAGGGGCGACATAACTAGAATTGCAATTGCGAGCAATAGCAGATGTCGCTATGGTGGCCATCCAAAAAAAATTTGTATTTCGATTATTGCGTCTTGTTCGTCATCCCAAACTTAGCCTAAATGTTAATTTTCGTTGAAATCGGACAATGTTCAGTTTTTCTTCATTTTTACATTTTTCAAAATGGCCGCCAAACGTCCTCAACCTATTGCGATTTTTGTTTTATGAACATTTTCTACTAATCATACTTTACAAAAGTACAAAGTTTCATGAAATTCTATGGTGCAGTTTTTGAGATATGAAAGTTTCCAAAACTTATCATACTTTTTCCGTTTCCATGGCAACAGCAGCCATTTTGAAAAATTTTAATGTTATATGCACAACTAGACTTGGTGATCATCATTACAGTGAAGTTTCAAAAAAGATTTTTCAAGCCATCTCTGAGAACTTGTCCGGACAAAATTACGTGGAAGAATAAAAAAATCCCCAAAGAAACGGATAAATAACTAGAATTGCCATTGCAAGCAATAGCTGATGTCACCCGAACACCTTTGTCAGGTGTGTGGTTCTAATATAAATTGTAGGATTGAGTCTGAGAGAACAAAGTGATTTTGAAAGGATTGGTTCGGCAGATACAGACAAAACAAAAATTTAACAAATTTTTACATTTTATCCATTACCATGGCAACAGCAGCGATTTTCGGAAAATATTAACCCACTTTAGTCTTCTAGTACTTATGCAAAAAAATTCCATAAAGTTTGAGATCATTCAGGTGAAATAAAAACAATTTCCAAAAATAACTCCCCTTTTTGTTTCCATTACAATGGTGGCTTTTTTGATAAAAAGTGACCCACTTTAGTCATCTAGGACTTATATGAAAAAATTCCATAAAGCTGAGGTCATTAAGGTGAAAAAAACCACTTTCCCAAAATACCACTTTTTTTGTTTCCATGGGAACGGTGGCCAAATTTTCCAACCAATTTCAATTTTTTGTATTAATTTGTAAAACTTGATGCAAGGAGCAATCCTACTAAGTTTTGGAAGTATTGGTTCAGTAAATACAGAGAAAACTGAAATTAAACAAATTTTAGCACTTTATCTATTACCATGGCAACGGCAGCCATTTTGAAAATTCCAAACTTTAAAAGTATATCTTAACGTGGCGGTTATTGTTTCTGTGAAGTTTCATTACAAAGGGTCCAACCATCTCCGAGAACTTAGCCCTTAGCTGGACAAAAATCAGTGGAAGAAAAAAAAATAATAATAAGAAAAAGAAACATAGAACTAGAATTGCCATTGCGAGCAAAAGAAGATGTCGTCCCTGGCCGGCCATTTTTAAAAATTTTGTATTTCGATGATTGTATCTTGTTTGTCATTCAAATTTTCCATTAATAAAATTTTGAACCCCTAAAACTTAAAGAGAAACTTGTGCACACGTTAAGGTTCCTTACTGTAAAGTTTTAAATAATTTTGGTGTAAAATTTTGAATTTTGAAAATTTTACCTTTTTTCGTTTCCATGACAACGGCAGCCATTTTGGAAATTTTGAAACTCCAAAAGTTGGGGAGACACTTACATATCAATTTTATGCAGTTTGAAATACCTTTGGAGCAAAAAATCAAATTTTAACTAAAATCCCCCCTTTTTTGTTTCCATGGCAACAGTGAAAAAGTTTGTTCAACCGATTCCACTTTTTTGCAGAAATCAGTTTGACTTGATGTAAGGAATAATCCTTCAAAGTTTTAAAAAGATTGGCTGGGCAGATACGGAGAAAAATAAACTTTAAGTTTTCCAAAAATTTTCATACTTTTTCTGTTCCCATGGCAACGGTGGCCATTTTGAAAATATTTAACTAGACTGTTCATCATGCTGTGAAGTTTCATAAGGATTGGTTCAGCCATTTCTGAGAACTCGTCAGGACAAAATTAGGTGGAAGAAAAAAAAACGGAAAAATAACAATATGTCGTCCCGCCTACGTCTAGGGACGAAATAATAACAATATGCCACCCCGTGAATATGTTCAGAGTGACATAACAATATATCATCCCGACTACGTCTGGGGGCGACATAATAATAAGAAATGGGGCAAAAACAATAAGTTTCCAAACTTGTGGGAGTCAATTATTTGTTTTTTTTTTAATTTCTTGTTAAACTGTGTTGCTCCTTGAAATATTTTACCTCTTATATTTTTAGGAATATGTTGATCTGAATTCTCCTGTTTTAGAACTTCTTAATCATCATTCATTTTTTTCTTGTGCTTTTTAATCACTTTTATTTCATCTTTAATTTCTTTTATGTCTTCTTCGAGACATTTTTTCACTTCTGTTTTGTATGTGCAGTTAAATATTTGGTCTTTCAGTTCTGATATGTCAACTGCAAGACTTTCCAAACTTAATCGACTTGCAGCCTGAAAGATTAACAAGAGGCTCTCAAGAGCCTGAATCGCTCACCTGGCAAACAATGCACTATAAACTAAATCTCATCATCACCATTCACTAAGGATACCATGTTTACTTTAAATACCAAATATTGTTGAAATCCGATCAAGTGTAAAAAATGGCGGGGAAATGGCAGCCATTTTAACAATGGCCGTCCAAAACAAACTTTCATCATCACCACTCAACTCGGGATACCAATTTTATCTTGAAAGTAGTTTTCATCTTCATTTTTTTTCTATAATTCAGGCAAAAATCGCAAAAAAAAACAGCATTTTGACCCCTTTGTTCTATTTTTAGTAAGGGCGGACATGTTTTTCGACCAATCAAAAATCCAAGCATTAACTTTTTGCAGGATACTCTAAGGAACAGTCTTACCAAGTTTCATTTGATTTTGAAAAGTAGTTTCAGAGAAGAAGAGTTTTGAAATAATAACATAAAAAAAAGCCAAAAATGTAAAAAAAAAAGGGCAATAACTCTAACATCAGTCGACAGATTTTCACGAAAATCAGCACTCAGGTAGCTCTCATCATGCTGAACACTTTCAACCTGCCAGAATTTGCCGTAACCTAATGATTTTTTAGATATTTGCGAAAAACTGTTCTTTGACCCATATGTTCTATTTTTAGTAACAGTGGCCATGTTTTTCGACGGATCAAAAATCGAAGCATATAATTTGTGCAGGATACTCTAAGGAACAATCGTGCTAAGTTTTATCCAAATCCATTAGTCTCAGAGGAGAAGATGTTTGAAAATTGTTAACGACGACGACAGACGACGCCAGACGATGACGGACACAAAGTGATGAGAATAGCTCACATGGCCTTTTAGGCCAGGAGAGATTAAAAGGAAACACCCTTGAAGAGCTAGAGCTAAAACTAACATTCATTGATATTTAAGATGTATGTATGTTTTCATATGACTTCTAGTGTTTTTGATATAAATACATAACCTATTATACATGAATTATATCATATTATTACATGTACACTACAGTCACAAGCTACAAAGTGAAATTTTAGATACTCTTATAACATGTATTATACATTGTATTAACAGGTTATGCATACTTATTTATTGTGTGCTGTGTAATTATTAACACAATGTTTAGTTATTCATTGCTCACTCACTGAACAATAATGGAGAACACCTCCTTTAGCGATATTCCATTTAAATTCAAATAGGGGTTGTGTCTACTAAATAACTGTTCCCCCTTCCCACGTGGATGTAAATGGAACAACCCTTATTGTTTGGTACAATGTACTTTATATTGTATATCGACATAATCTGGGGACTAACATGAAATAAATATACATATTAAAAGGTCATTTGTGCCTGTCAAGAACGACCGAGTCATGGCTATTTATAAGACTAAGTAATTCAAGAAATACTGAAAATTTAACAAAATTTAATAAACTATATACAAAATTTAACAATGTTAACCAATATAAATTATCTAAAGTACTTCCAGTAAAGAAACGGACAACAGACGGACGGACAAACTCCAACACTGGAAATTCCACCATTAAAGTTTCAAATCAGTTTTACAGCTATAAAATCGAACAAGTCCACCATACGGTATTAGGTAAATAAACGAGTATACTCAGATGCAACAGGCTAGGTCCACCATACAGTTACAGTCAAAGTAAGCTTGGACACACTCCAACATCCAACATGAGTTAACGTAAAGGTACTGTTGTACAAAATACTGCCGTACTACACTGCATACTACTACAAGGCCATAATACACCGTATACTACTACAAGGCCATACTACACTGTATATATACTACTGCAAAGCCATACTGTACATTATGGGACCTATGAAATATATGACACTTTCATAACGATACTATTTTGAAAACATCTGACAAACTGTAAATTGCATAACAGTTCAAATATGTCAAAATACATGTATGTAATACACTCCGTACATAAAATAGTACCAAATAACGTGACTGTGTCGCATATACTACTAATATACTGATTTACATACAAAATCACTACTCCGTGCGCGTTTGCACATATATACTACTACAATTTGTACAAGTATGTTGCAAATTTTACTACTCATACTAAATTCTTATGAATTTACGGTTTACACAAAGCAGTTTACCAGTAAAACGTTAACTTCCGTGCGGTAAAGAATTTTATAAACTGTCGTAGATATACTCCGAGCATAATACACTCATTACATCTCAAAAATACGTAATACTAATACACCATGCATAGTAAAGCACTCAAAAACAGTATTTCGTACGTATAATAAAACTAGCATTCAGTAAACAAATTGAATATTAACACGTGTACAATAAATGTATGTAAAAACGGCGAAAAAAGTATAAAACATGTAAATTTCAGCGGAATGACGTCTGGCAGTTTTAGCACCGTTTAATATTAACTATATGAATAAGTAAAAACTGTAACTTACCATAGAAGGAATGAGAATATTCACTCTATGTGCAGCACACTACACAAAGATGTGTGTCTATCAGTGACAATCGTTAAACTGAATCCAATAAAGAGATAAATTTAAAGGTACAGGTGTTACAGTCTGATGATTGAGGCATTGTTAAGGGTATTTAAATAAAAATCGATAAATATCCGACGCATCATAAAAAGACTTAAAACTAAATATAAAGCAGTCAAAACAAGGCTTTTGACGACACCTCCCCTCTTCAAGAAGTACGTAGTACTTGCCAATGCAACGTATGCACAAAATCCAATTCACTAAATTTTAAAACCATCACAATAACCATTCAGTGCGACTTGACCGGACAGTACCCTATCCCTTTACAAGAGTCCAAATTGACTCAACTATACCGACTCAAGAAACGGACCGAACTATACATTACCTGAAGATAAATTTGGTATAATTCGCAAAATACCAACAACAAGGTAAGCAAGGATTCTTTGCTCAATATAGAACAAATCAGGTCACACCAAATATGGATAAACCTGCCCACAACATCACGGTTTCATCGCATCTGAATAAAACCGAATCAAACTGCAATGTTAAACTAAATTCTACTCAAATAATCAGCTCCTACATTAGACTTCCCACTTACCGCCTGTATTTTGAACTTGTATGGTTGTAATGCCAAAGCCCATCTCATAATTCTAGCATTTGTTACCTTCTTGGAATTTAAATACATCAAGGGTTTATGGTCTGTTTCCAACAAGAATTCGTGGCCATACAAATACCTCTGAAACTTTGTAATAGCCCAGACTATCGCAAGGCATTCCTTTTCCACTGTAGCGTATGCATCCTCATTAGTTTTCAACTTCCTACTAGCATATGCCACTGGCATATTTATACCACCTTCATTCTGCATTAAAACTGCCCCAATACCTCTATCCGACGCATCTGTCGCCAATATGAATGTCTTAGTCATATCAGGAAGTTTTAATATAGGAAACTTAACCAATGCATTCCTTAACGCTTGAAAAGCATTTTCCTGTGCACAGCCCCATTGAACTACATTTGGCTCACCTTTTTTCGTCAAGTCTGTAAGCGGCAATGCAAGTACCGAAAAATTTGGAATAAACTTCCTGTAGAACCCTACCAGACCTAAGAAAGATCTTACCTGCTTCTTACTAGAAGGACGAGGAGCTTCCATGATAGCTTTTACTTTACTCGGGTGTGGCTTCAATTTATCATCACCTATAAAATGCCCCAAACATTCTATACTGTCATATGCCAATGCACATTTACTAGGTTTCGCAGTAAGGTTTGCGTTGCGCAAGCGCTCAAAAATATCCCGTAAAACCTCTAGGTGCTGCTGAAAAGTCACAGTAAAAATAATGATGTCATCAATGAAATTGTCTACATTCTCCATATCGCTCAACAGTTTGCGCATTAATCTAGAAAATGATGCCGACGCCGTAACCAAACCAAACGGCATTCTCCGGAATTGATATAATCCAAGCGGCGTTTGAAAAGCAGTCAACGGTTTAGCCGATTCCGTAAGCGGAAGCTGCCAATATCCCTTACATAAATCTATTCTGGAAAAGTACTTATGACCAGCTAACATCGAAAACATGTCTTCCGGACTAGGTATAGGCTCTGCGTCAAACACAGTATATTTATTTAAACTTCTAAAATCTATACAGAACCTGTTTGTATGATCCTTTTTCTTCACAATCACAATAGGAAGTGAAAAAGGACTCTCTGAAGGCTCAATGATGTCCATGTCTATCATTTTCCTTACCTCATCAATAAGTGTGTCACGCATTGAAAAAGGAATAGGATAAGGTTTCAATCTGATAGGTAATTCTGTTGTGAGCTTAATGTCATGCTGAAGTAGATGAGTACAACCTGGAGTATCAGATAACGCATCTGAGAATTCAATGAACAACTGTACCAACTGGCATCGCTCATCCTCAGATAACTTAGGATTAATATCTGCCTGATCAACGCCTTCACATGAAGTAGTAACTGGGAGTTCTTGTAACTCACCCTTGACATCGTCATGTTCATCCTCAAGATCTATGACAGCAGTACTCACCACTGGTAAAGTGCTGCTTCCATCGCTCACTGAACCATCACCTCGAACAATATAACTTTTCAATAAATTAGCATGGTAAGTTTTAACTTTACCCTTCATATCAAGTCTATAATCTGCCTCACCTATTTTCTCTAAAACTGTGAATGGTCCTTTCCACTGCATTAATAATTTATTATTATCAGTAGGTAAAAGAACTAACACTTTATCACCAACCTTCAACGTTCTGACTTTAGCTTTTCTGTCATAGTATACTTTATACTTCGATGCAGCAACTTCTAAGTTTTCTCTAGCCAACTTACATGTGGATTCTAACCTATCCCTCAAGTCTATAACATACTGATACGTAGATTTGACCTCAGTATCTGGAATATCATGCGTCCATAATTCCTTTAAAATAGCCATAGGACCACGGACAGACCTACCGTAAACTAACTCGAATGGTGAGAACTTAAGACTTTCCTGGGGCACCTCCCTGTAGGCAAATAATAATGGACCTAAATACGTATCCCAATCTCTCGGCCTTTCAGCACACATGCGCTTTAACATCAACTTTAGACTACCGTTGAAGCGTTCAACTAACCCATTACAAATAGGATGGTACACAGTTGTAGTTAATTGCTTCAGAGAAATCAAACGGCTTACCTCACTCATTAATTCGGAAGTGAACTGACTGCCCATGTCGGTGAGCATTTCCTGGGGCACACCTATTCTACAAAAAATATCTACTAAAGCCTCGGCTACTCGTTCCGTTTCAATACCTGATAAAGCTACTGCCTCGGGGTATCTTGTTGCATAATCTACGAGAGTTAGAATATATCTATTACCTCTGTCTGTAGCAGGAAAAAGTGGACCAATAAGATCTACCGCCACTCTCTTAAATGGCTCATCAATCAACGGCATCTTCTGTAAAGGAACTTTACCCACCTTACCTTTCGGCACAGTACGTTGGCAAATGTCACAAGACTGGCAAAATCTTTTCACATCAGATGTGACGCCGGGCCAATAAAATGATGACAAAACCCTTTCCAAAGTACGTCTAACCCCCATGTGTCCTGACATAATAGACTCATGAGCAAGCCTTACCACAGTTTCTCTTAACTGCTGAGGAACAACTAACTGTATACAAATATGTTCAGCTGGCAGTGAAGTGTCCGTAAACTTTCTTTATATCAAACCTTTCTTTGTAATCCAATCGACCCTACTATTTGGACGAACTATTGTATTACCATTTTCTATAAACTTCCTAATCTTGTCAAGAGAAGGATCTTCAACTTGTGCCTTCATAACATCAGAAGGTGTAATATCTCCTGTTACCATATCTTGTACCTTCAATTTTGTATAAGGCTTACCTTTCATGCGAGCCTGTTGTCGAGTTTCAACGACACATACCGGTGTCCATGTTGGATCTGGATTACCTGGACCTCTGACATCAGGAACATTGCCCAGCAGTAAATCATAAACCGGAGCATCCATACACCAAGCTTCATATTCACCTTGCAAATATGGGGAGTCAATTGAAATCTTTGCTATCGGAGCATCTATTCTGGTTCCGTCTGCTAGTATACATGACTGAGTTTTACCTGTTAAATCAGAATGACTTACCTTACTCCTTTTTACCACAATACCACTACATCCAGTATCTCTCAATACAGTAACAGCGTTCCCGTTAACATACCCGGTTGATACTGGCATAGAACTATCAGTCAAAGTTTGGCAATGCGAAGACAAAGTAGTCGTGGCACTATCACTAGGGAATGAGTTAACTATAGAGTCACTCATTGTAATACAAGCACCACATACCTGTGTATCTGACTTCACACCTTTATTATCATTTGTACCTTGGTTAGCTCTCGGATTCTGACTTGACCCTTTAACAAAGTTTACTTTACCTCCTTTTGAGAAACAGTCACTTGCAATGTGTCCTGGCTTGCCACATTTATAACAACGCCTATCTGATATTGGTACAAACTGATTACGATCTTGAAGCTTACCTACATGTTCCTTCTTTTGGAAACTTCCTGTAGATTTTTGCTGATTGGGGTTTGAATGACTACTATTGCTATGAGAAAAACTGTTCTGACCAGGCTTACCTTTATTTACAAGGTTAGAGGCACTTGTATATCTAGCCTCTCTGTATTGATCAGCTAACTTAGCCATTTTATCTAAAGAATCAGGTATTCTCTCTTTTAAAAACAAAGATAAATCTCTAGAACAAGTATGTATAAACTGGTCTCTTAACATGAGGTCATACAAACCTTCAAAAGTTTTCTCGATTTTTGACATCTCTAACCAGCGTTGAAAATAACTATCTAAGCGTACTGCATATTGTGCAAATGTTTCTCCCGATAATGGTCTACATGACCTAAAGCGTTTCTTAAACCCGTCTTCGGTCAAATCGTAACGTTTCAGCAAGGCAGCTTTCAAAGCTTCGTAATCTAACGCTTTCTCAGCAGGCATCAATGCGTACACATCTAAAGCAGTGCCTTTCAAAAGTGCACTTAAATTAGTCGCCCCTATTTCATGACTCCACTTTTGTGCAGTTGCATAGCGCTCAAACCGTCTAAGATAACTATCTATCTCATCTTTACCGTCTTCAAATGGAGGTATTTTAGGACCCCGCACCTGTGTAGTACTAGTATTACCTGGCGCAAAATGTTCATTAATTTCTGACTTTTTTCCTAACATTTCTAACTCCTGCTCATGTAATAAAGTTTTTAACTTTACCTCTTGATCAAGTTTCTGTCTTTCTAACTGTGTCTGCTCCAATTGTAACTGATACTCACGCTCTTCCTTCTCTTTTTGCCTCTGAATTGCCCTTTCTTAACGTAATATAGACTGTTGCTCACTTATAAATGTTTTGAGCTCACTACCTTCTAGACCAATACTCTGCCCAAGCTCTGTGAACTGTTTTAAAGTCTCCATGATAAAATGTATATGTCACTTGCATATCAGTATCATAGCAAGAATACCTCAATATAAACAAGCTGTCACCTTACTACACCTCAACAATCACACTGCAGACTGTACTATAATATTATAAATATGTAACTAAATATAGACAGTTAACAATAACTATATATCATATACTCACAGTGGCCACACATAGAGCAAACAAACATACCAAACCTTCACAGGCAAGAAACAGCTTCCAAAGAAAAAATAACTGGCTTCTATGGTCCCAAACTGTCAGTAACCGTCAGCTGAAAAACAGTTTACAATTAAATATACATTTTCTACATATATATGTCCACTAAAAAAAAAGTAAATTACAGATCAAACTGTTCACTGAGAAATTTACAATAAATGCTGTTTTTTTTTTTTACAAAATATTTTAGAAATAGCCATTTATCTTATCCCACTTCTGACACCATTTTGTCAAGAACGACCGAGTCATGGCTATTTATAAGACTAAGTAATTCAAGAAATACTGAAAATTTAACAAAATTTAATAAACTATATACAAAATTTAACAATGTTAACCAATATAAATTATCTAAAGTACTTCCAGTAAAGAAACGGACAACAGACGGACGGACAAACTCCAACACTGGAAATTCCACCATTAAAGTTTCAAATCAGTTTTACAGCTAAAAAAGTCCACCATTCGGTATTAGGTAAATAAACGAGTATACTCAGATGCAACAGGCTAGGTCCACCATACAGTTACAGTCAAAGTAAGCTTGGACACACTCCAACATCCAACATGAGTTAACGTAAAGGTACTGTTGTACAAAATACTGCCGTACTACACTGCATACTACTACAAGGCCATAATGCACCGTATACTACTACAAGGCCATACTACACTGTATATATACTACTGCAAAGCCATACTGTACATTATGGGACCTATGAAATATATGACACTTTCATAACGATACTATTTTGAAAACATCTGACAAACTGTAAATTGCATAACAGTTCAAATATGTCAAAATACATGTATGTAATACACTCCGTACATAAAATAGTACCAAATAACGTGACTGTGTCGCATATACTACTAATATACTGATTTACATACAAAATCACTACTCCGTGCGCGTTTGCACATATATACTACTACAATTTGTACAAGTATGTTGCAAATTTTACTACTCATACTAAATTCTTATGAATTTACGGTTTACACAAAGCAGTTTACCAGTAAAATGTTAACTTCCGTGCGGTAAACAATTTTATAAACTGTCGTAGATATACTCCGAGCATAATACACTCATTACATCTCAAAAATACGTAATACTAATACACCATGCATAGTAAAGCACTCAAAAACAGTATTTCGTACGTATAATAAAACTAGCATTCAGTAAACAAATTGAATATTAACACGTGTACAATAAATGTATGTAAAAACGGCGAAAAAAGTATAAAACATGTAAATTTCAGCGGAATGACGTCTGGCAGTTTTAGCACCGTTTAATATTAACTATATGAATAAGTAAAAACTGTAACTTACCATAGAAGGAATGAGAATATTCACTCTATGTGCAGCACACTACACAAAGATGTGTGTCTATCAGTGACAATCGTTAAACTGAATCCAATAAAGAGATAAATTTAAAGGTACAGGTGTTACAGTCTGATGATTGAGGCATTGTTAAGGGTATTTAAATAAAAATCGATAAATATCCGACGCATCATAAAAAGACTTAAAACTAAATATAAAGCAGTCAAAACAAGGCTTTTGACAGTACCTAGCACAAATGATAAGGTCTTTCCTTTTCACGTTTCCAGTTTTGCAATAAAGAGGCCCTGCCCCTCTATTTTTGGCAAGGGGCATAACTCTTGGGAAATAAATAAAATAGACCCCCCCCAAAAAAAAAGAAAAAAAAAGGCCCGTCCCGTCTTCAGTAAAGAGATATTGCTACTTCTATTTTCTCTTGAAATCTCTTAAATTTTTAATGTATTGTTCCAAATAGTAATTGTCAAAAAAAAAAAAAGAAAGAAAAAAAAATGAAGTAGCAATATCTCTTTTTCTGAAGGCGGGACGGGCCTTTTTTTGTTTATTTGTTTGTTTGTTTGTTTGTTTGTTTGTTTGTTTATTAATTAGGTTTCTTTTTTTTTGTAGGTAGCAAGTTTTCCAAGGATTGCTGAATACAAGTGGGGGGGGGGGGGGGGGGGGGGGCATTGTATTTTTATTTCTCTACACAAGTGACAGTAAAAGTACATTTCCACTATAATGTTTACTTCTATTTCAGGGACGCTGTGATGACGTTGTGTAAGTCACGTGACGTCCATTTATATATGTCTGGACTTTATTTCTTTCTTTTCGAGAGGGGACGTCGTCGGGTGAACATGGCACAGGATAATGCAATTTGCTGTTTGATGTAGAAATAGTCATAAATAGAAAACGGAGTGTACGTGTACACATTTACTTATGTCAGAATGAAGATTCATGTAGAAATTTGATGTCACGATTTATTTATTTAGATTTCCGGTGCCATTTCACCAGACGAAATCTCCGTAAATAAAGTACTGTTAATTTGACGCGAAATTTTCACATTCGGATGCAATAAATTGGTAACATTTGGACGAATCTTGTGTTTTCTGCCGGAAAATAGCTTTTTATTACTGCACTGCGCGAATGCTATTTTCAGGGAATTGGTTGGAGTTAGCGTCATAATTTTTTCTCATTAACAAAGCCCTGGATATCCCCTAGCTGTCTAACATGTACTTTATATGCATTTACAGGTAAATTCAGTAAAGCCGATGTAAATTCAGTCAAATCGAAAAAAAGGGGGGGGGGGTGTATTTACACATTAAAAGGTAATTTGTGCTAGATAGATTTGATAAAGAGTGAACTTATGTTGAATTAGATCATTTTAAAGAAATTTTTACCACACCCCCCCCCCCCCCCATTTTGTAAAATTACAAAAATGCTTCAATCAAGCATATATGGATATTTTTGAAATCTAACCATCACTATCATTTTCTAGAACATGACCTTGACCTTTGACCTTGACACCATTTTGAAGGTCATTTGTCCCTGGTGTCAAAATGTCCACTTCAATTTTGTATGTTTTAAGTGTTATTTCATAAAAACTGTTTACGGTGTCCGCCATTTTGAAAATGGCTACCCGTAAACATTGGACTTTGGTCTTAAATTGAAGTACTCACAATGACGGTCACAAAAAACCCATATGTTTACTATATTATCTCTGACGGCTTAAAAGTTATAAGCCAAAAACAAATAAACCGAAACGCGTCAAGGGCCATAACTCGAAAACGGTTTGTCGAACAGTTTTCGACCCTTTATATCAAATAGAGGTCTAATTGAGAGGAGTATTTTCCCCATTTAATGTCTGCTTCTATCTTTTATGGTTCATGAGATATACTGCACACAAAGTGTAATATGACCTCTCACCTTGAGATTTGACCTTTCACCTTGACATTTTGGGATGCAACATATGTCACCTAGGATGATAGGTGAAGGTCCCAAGTTCCTAGGACTAACCGTTTTGAAGAAAAAAAATTTGACGCGTCGCGACACTTTTCGACTCAAAAAAACGCGTAACCAGGAAGTGGATCGAAAAAAATTTTTTGCATGACAAATCATGGCCATGAGTCTGACAACATTTTCCCCACTTTAGATTTTTGATACCCATTATGGTTTTTGAGTTTATCTGTACACAAGGTTTTTGGTAGCGGGGCAGATAACTCTGTTACTAAAAATAGATCGGTTTCGCAGGGTCAGTCAGAGTATGACCGAATAATGGTACCAAGTTTCGAAATGATACGTCGCAACACTTTTTTGCCATCTGTGGCAGAAAAAAAATAATAATCATAAGAAATACAGTAAGGTCTTCCCTTTGGAACATGTACCAACTAAGAACTATCTATTGACCAAATATGGTGGGTATAGGTATTACATTGCTGAGAAATGGACTTAAACTCGAAAATGTGACAACGTCAATCAAGCATGAAATTGAAGTCAAGGTCCGGCGACAGGTGTCAGACTACAATTGTCTACTAAGAATTATATCTATTGACCAGGCATGATGGGCTATAGTTGCTAAGAAATTGACTTAATCATGAAAATGTGACACAGGTCACTCAACCATGAAATTGAGGTCAAGGTCAAAGGCAGGTGTCAGACTGACATGTACCGACCAAGAACTATCTATTGACCAAATATGGTGGGTCTAGGTATTATAGTTGCTAAGAAATGGATTTAACCATGAAAATGTGACAAAGTCACTCATACATGAAATTTAGGTCAAGATCCAGAGGAAAGTGTCAGGCTGTCATGTGCCCACTAAGAACTATCTATTGACCAGAACATGGTGGGCTTAGGTATTACAGTAGCTAAGAAATGGACTTCCCATGAAAATGTGACGCAGGTCACTCATTCATGAAATTGGGGTCAAGGTAAAAAGGTAGGTGTCAGACTGACTTATCCACCAAAAACTATCTATTGACCAAATATGGTGGATTTAGGTATTATTGTTGCTGAGACCACGAAAATATGACAAAGTCACTAAAGCATGAAAGTAACATCAAAGTCCCAAGCCAGGTGTTAGACTGGCATGCATGTACCCATTAAGAACTATCTATAGACCAAATATGGTAGGCCTAGATATAACTAAGAAATGGAACCACGGAACTTAGATGCAGATTTTACATTTATGTTTATGAAGTCATTGAACCATGAAAACAAGGTCTCGGTCACCAGACAAGTATATTCCGGCAAACCTTATACGATGAGGTATCTATCGACCGAAAGTAATACCTATATCTCGCCTTCACGACTTTTTGTTACAGGCGAGACAAAAATTGTATTCAACAAACATTTTTTATTTAGAAAAAAATATTATTGAGCGTATTTAATTGTTCATGCCTGCTACAGTTTGTATTGAACATTGTACAGAATGTAAACAAACAAAATAAAGTCAAACTAGCTAATTCTATAAATGAACGTACGAATATACAAATTATGTTAAATATCGTCCACACTAAATTAAATTTGCAACAGAAACTAAAGAAAATCACCAAAAGGATTTGACAACCCTTCGAACTTTCTTGTCACCAACACTTTCTGTTATTAAATCATAATTTTACTTCGCATGATATAAAAGTATTTTACATTAAAGGTGCCTGTGCTTTTATTAAGCTTAAATAATTACTGTACACCTTATGACCTGTCAACAATTTCCAAAGTTCAATATCGAGATCATTCACCAAATGACGATCAATCAGGCATTTGCTTTCAAATTACAAGGTATGTATCGGACGATCTAACAGTTCACAATTATAAAGTTGGTAAGATTAGAAACGCCTTGGTAGAGATAGATTTAAATCGGCAAAACTTGAAGATTTCCACATTGTTGCCATTTTTTGCACGTGTAGTTTAGTAAAAAGTGGATTGAGCATGCGCGAACCTTTGTATTTAAATATGAAAAAGAAATAAAAATTTCATCTTTCGGGAAGCATTTCATAGACTGATTTCAAAGTATTTAAACTTGAATTTATTTGATTCATTTATTTAATTCATTCTACGTCGTTGTGTGGCCCATTTTTCTATTGATCATGTTGATCTATGTATACGTACCAAACGCGGACCTCGAAGAAGACCACTAGAACATCGAAACTATCAATACACAAACAACGCCGCACAGAATGTTAAAGAGTTGATATACATGACATTTATTTCAGGTCTTACCCAAAACATTAATAAATCGTGCAAACATTTGTATGAAATAAGATCATGTGTTGAATATGCTAAAAAGAGTTAAAACTGACAATTCATGTCTATCAAAACAATGTCCGACAGAGGCTGTTGAAAATTTCCGATTCCTGCATAAAACTTTTAGATTCCGAAAGCGCATGTCTGAGTTATATTAATAGATAATCTTAAAGTATTTGTTCTCAAATAATGGGTAATAATCGTCAAATTTGTAAATGCACAATTAGTTTTGACAATGAATTAATTTTAAAAGTAAAGTTCCCAGCAACGAATACGGGAGCTGTTTCTGGTAGATTCGTTCTGATAGATAAATTCATCGCTGTCTGCATTGACTTCATTTTAATTCCTTGGTAATTTCGGTAAACGATAAAGTATGATGTAAGTTAAAAATATTAGTTCAGATATTATCAACAAGAATAAAAAGTACCGGTAATTTAAAAAATGCTGTCAACATTGGAACTACATTTTATGTACTAATGTCTGATGGTGTCGAAGCGGCCACACTACTTTTGGTTTTGGTTTTAGAGGCCGATGCCATAGGAACAATTTGCAATCTTTCGAAAAACCCTTTTACACTTTTAAGATTAACTTCAGCAGCCTTTCTGGATGGAAGTCATGATCCATTAAACTAGAACTGTCCTGAAATGGCCTAATACCCCACGCAGCAACATGTCTGACAATATACACATCTCCATAGAGTGATTCAACACTACAAAAAGTTTCATGAGAATCCTGTGAGTAATTAAGGAGGAGTTGTGGACAACGAGAGTTTGGATCGACAACATCATTTGCATAAGTTCAAATCATCATATTTTTCAAAGTACTCGCCCAAATAGAAAATCCTGACAATATGTACATCTCCATGATGTGATCTAACACTCCTAAAGTTTCATGAGAATCATGCAAGTTTATGTAGGAGGAGTTCCTCACAACACATGGAAAGACGTTTGTTAAAAAATCCCTATGTCTAAACAGCCATATATTTGACATTTCTCGTCCAAACAGAAATTTAGGATATTATCCACATCTCCATAGAGTCATCTAACACTCCAAAAAGTTTCATGAGAACCCTGCAAGAAATGTAGGAGGAGATGTGGACGTTATTTCAGACGGACGGACTTACAGACAAACTGAAACCTATATACCCCCAACTTTGTTTGCGGGGTTGGGAAGTATAACTATAGGCACACCTAAGCCTGTATCGTTCACCTGGTTTTTAGACGGCCATTATAAAATGTAAGCTTTTTTTATGTATCCAAAAAGCTTTTAAAGAAATACAAAATGCCAAAGTAACCTTGATATTTGAGCTTTGACGTAAGCTATAAAAGGTGAGATACTTGCCAACTATGGTTACAATCTGCCAATCAGTTCCTGAGAAAATGACATAACAGTCCTTTCTCATAAGGTGTCAATGGCAACTTTGAACGCCACAGCCGTTGGTTGAGCAGATGAATCTCAACCAAAAGTGTATCATTTGTAGTCATCAATCCTGCAGTTTCAGAGAAGATTTTTGAAAATTGGCCAATAAAAATCAGTGATTGTCTGTGGCAGCCATGTTGTACATCCATCCGAAACCAAAGATGGAAATTCAAAATAGCGGTCCTTCCATGCATCATTCCTGCCAACTTTGGTTACAATTGGTCCATTTGTTCCAGAGCAATTGAAAACAAGTTTTTTCAAAAATGATTTCAAAGGAAATTGGGCGATCAATCTCACCCAAAAGTGGATTGTTTGTAGAGGATATATTTGTTATGAATCATGCAACATTTCATACTGTTGTTTCAGAGGAGGAGATTTTTGAAAATTGGCCAATAAAAATCAAATATGGCCTCTGGCAGCCATTCAACCGGAACCAAAGGTCAAAAGGTCAAAAGTTGGAAGAGGTCCTTCCATACATCGTTCCTTTCAACTTTTGTTACAATTTGCCCAGTAGTTCCCGAGAAAATGACATAAAAGTCCTTTTTCATATGGTTTCAATGGAAACTTTGAGCAGCTGCAGCCGTCGGTTGAGCAGATGAATCTCAACCAAAAGTAGATAGTTTGTAGGGGGTATACTTGTCATCAATCCTGCAAAGTTTCAAAACATTTCATAATGTAGTTTCCGGAGGAAATGTTTGAAAATTGGCCAATAAAAATCCAAGATGCCCTCTGACGGCCATGTTGTTGATTTATGAAACCAAAGGTGGAACTTTAATAGAGGTCCTTCCATACATCATTTCTACCATCTTTGGTTACAATCTGGTCATTAGTTCCTGACCAATTTATAAAAAGGTCTTTTCCTATATGGTTTCAATGAAAACTTTGAACAGCCACAGCCATCGGTTGAGCTAATGAATCTCAACCAAAGTGGATCGTTTGTAGAGGGCATTATTGTTATCAATCCCACAAAGTTTCAAAACATTTCATACTGTAGTGTCAGAGATTTTTTTTTAAATTGGCCAAATTTCTAAAAAAGAACCATCTAAGGATCATTTCTGCTAAATCTTGTTCCAACTGGCTAAGTGGTTTCAGACAAGAACATTTTTTAATGAATTTTCCTATTGGGTCGTATATTTAACCAAGTATGGCCTGTGCGGCCATCTTGGTTGACAAGTTATCCAAAATATCTGAAAGAGGACTATCTAAGGACCATTGCTACCAAGTCTAGTTCTAATCGCCTTAGTTGTTTCAGACAAGATTTTTAAATGAATTTTCCTATAGCGTCCTATGTTAAACTAAGTTCGGCTGTGGCGCCCATATTGGTTAACAGTGCGGGTCATCGGGCATATTTCTAAAAGAGAACCTCCTAAGGACCATTACTGCCAAGATTGGATCCAACTGACTCTGTAGTTTCATAGAAGATTATTAAAATTTATTCCCCCTTTTTTTCTATTTTTAGTAACAGCAGCCATGGAGGTTGGAAGTCGGGGATGCTGGACATAATTTTGGAAGTTTAGTCCAAATGGCCAAATTAACAATTCAGGGGCAATAACCCAACAGTGGGTTGACCGATTCGTCTGAAAATTTTATAGCAGGTACATCTGGACCCGATGAACAACTTTAGCTTGTCAGTTTTACCCTAAATGCTTTAGTTTTTGAGATTTTTACGACAGACAACGATGGACACCAAGTGATGGAATAAGCTCACATGGCCCTTTGGACCAGGTGAGCTAACAAGATTTTTAAATGTATTTCCCATTGGGTCCTATGTTGAACCTATGTTTAGCTGTGGCAGCCATCTCAGTTGGTCATCCAGATCAGTGGACACAATTCTGAAAGAGGACCATTGCTGTTTGGTTCCAATTCGCTCTGTAGTTTCAGACAAGATTTCTAAATGAATTTCCCATAGGGTCCCATGTTAAACTAAGTTCGGCTGTGGCGGCTATCATGGTTGATCGGACACATTTCTGGAAGAGGACCAACTAAAGACCAATGTTGCCAAGCTTGGATCCAATTGGCCATGTAGTTAAATGGAAGATTTTTGAAATTCATCCCCCTTTTTTCTACAGTCAAATCTGCTTTAAAGGGCACCTTTATACAGGTATAGAAAATCACTGTCTATAAAGCTAACATTAAAAAGGTGTCATCCATGAACAAAACATGTAAAATAAAACTTTGTATAAAGGACACTTTTTCTGATCCCTTTTTTGTCCTTTATATAATTATAGACAGGTTTGAATGTATTTTTAGACATGCAAGTTGCAAGTGGGGATGCTGGACACAATTTTGGAAGGGAGCTACCCAAGGACCATTTGGCCAGTGGTTCCAGAGCAGAAGATTTTTAAAGGAAAAGTTTACGCTGGACGACGACAGAATGGAACCTGGGCGCCAAGTGGTGGCAAAAGCCTGTATCGCTCACCTGGACAATGTCTGATAGAGGACCACCTAAGAACCGTTGCTGCCTAGTTTTGTTCCAGTTAGCCATGTGCTTTCAGACAAGAGGTTGTTTTACTAAATTTCCCATAGGGTCCTTTGTTAAACTACGTTCGACTCTGGCGGCCATCTTGGATGACGGGTGCAGTCATCGGATATAATTCTGAAAGAGAACCATCTAAGGACCAATGCTGCCATGTTTTGTTCCAATTCGCCAAGTGGATTCAGACAAGAAGTTCTTTTAGTAAATTTTTTTGTTAAACTAAGTTCGGCTCTGGCGGCCATCTTGGATGACCGGCAGAGTCATCGGATATAATTCCGAAATAGGACCACCTAAGGAGCATTGCTGCCAAGTTTTGTTCCAATTGACCAATTTTTTTCAGACAAGAAGATCGTTAAGTAAATTTCCAAGAGGGTCCTATGTTAAACTAAGTTCTGCTCTTGTGGCTATCTTGGATGACCGGCAGAGTCATCGGATATACTTCTGAAAGAGAACTACCCAGGGACCATTCCAACCAAGTTTGATCTCAAACGGCCCAGCGGTTCCAGAGCAGAAGATTAAAATGTGATTGTGGATGGACGGAGATGGACTCCAAGTGATGACAAAAGCTCACATGGCCTTTTAGGCCAGGTAAGCTAAAAATGGGTTGAGAGCCTCTCAAGCCTAAAATTGTGGTCAAGGTTAATGTCAGACTGACACCTACTTGCCAAGAAGTATATACAGTGGAATATGTATTATATCTACAGACAAATGGACTTAATCATGAAAATGGAACTCAATTGCTGAAAAACAAAACAAGTCACTCAAGCATGAAATAGAGGTCAAAGGTAAGGTGTCAGATGTTAAAGTGGTATATATCAACTAAGATCTTCCATCAAACAAATACTGTGGGTCTATTTAGTAGTTTCTGAGAAATAGACTAAATCATGAAAATGTATATTAAATCAATCAAGCATGAACTTGAGGCCTGAGTTTAGCTGATAGGTGTTAGACTGGTATGTATCTGCTAAGAACTATCTACAGACCAAATGTGATGGGCCTAGGAATTACAATTCCTAAGGAATAGACTTTATCACAAAAACGTGACACAGGTCACTCAACCATAAAATTGAAGTCAAGGTCCGGAGAATGTTGTCACAATGGCATGTATCCACTAAGAACTATCTATAGACCAAATACGGTGGGTCTAGGTATTACAGTTGCTGAAAAATGGACTTAGTCACAAAACTTGAATGCAGATAACCTTACCACGAAATTGAGGTCGAGCTCCAAAGTGTCAGATTGGCATGCACCCACCATTAACTATCAACAGACTTAATACAGTGTATAACAGTTTCTAAGAAATGACCTAATCACGAAAATGTAATGCAAGTCACTCAAACTGAGGTCAAGGTCCATGTGCCTACTAGGAACTATCTATGGACTAGATATGGTGGGCCTAGATATTAGAGTTGCTAAGAAATGGACTTAATCACACAAATCTGACAAAGGTCACTCAACCATGAAAATAAGGTCAAGGTCAAAAGGCAGGTGTCAGACTGACATGTACCCTATTAGAGGTATCCATTGACCAAATATGGTGTGTTAGGTATTGTGGATGCAGAGAAATGGACTTAACCAGGAAAATGCGAGGAAGTCACTCAAGCGTGAAATTGAGATAAAGGTAACAAGCCAGGTGTCAGACTGGTATATACCCACTAAGAACTATGTTTAGACCAAATATGGTTGGCCTAGGTATTACAGTTGTTGAGAATTTGATTTAACCACGAACTTTTTACGCATATTTTACATTTATGTTTATGAAGTCAGTGAACCATGAAAACGAGTCAGGGTCACAAGACAAGTATATTTCGGCAAACTTTATTTATCTTAATTGTGGGTATTATGTGTGCAAAGTTATTACATTTTTTCAAGATTTACGCCGCTGCCACCGGAAAGTAATACCTGTATCTCACCTTCGTGACTTTTCGTCGCAGAGAAGACAAAAACTAAAACAATAGAGGCTCCCATTGTCTACATCTGTCTATATTACTTGGCAATTAATCTGAGTCATGGATACCATTCTGAAAGAGAACCACCTAAGGATCATTTCTGCCAACTTATTGCTTTCAGTGGAGAAGATTTTATGTTTGAGTTGACCTACAATGTATGGGAACCATCGTGGATGGCGGACAAGGTCATTTGACACAATTCTGATAGAGGTCCAATTGGTTCAACCTGTTTTAGACAGGAAGATTTTTAAGTGAAATTTTCCCATAGGGTCCTTAAATAAGTTAAACTAGCCGAATCAGCCCCGCTGCATATCCCCGCGCTACTCTTGTGTTTTTGAAATCTAGGGGCGCTATTCAAATTCTACATTGACAGGGTAATTCATGAGCCAACTTTTAGTTCCGTTTTCCAAATAACCTGAGAGAAGTTGCGTGACAAAGGAATAATATACCCTTAGGCTCCCTTTGTAGCCTAGCCCCAAGGGACGCTATTCAAATTCGGAAACCTTGGCACAATCCCCACATATAGTGCAATCGATGACCCAAGTTTCATCGTTTTACATCCAGTGGTTACCCAGATTATCCGGGACATTACTGATGTATGTACATATGCAGAACAGCAAAACATAATTCTCGCACCTTGCTGAAGCATAGGGATAACTACACATAAAATAAACATAGAGCATGCAATAGGTTCATGTATACAAAGGTGAAAGGCAACCGAGCTTTATGGAAAATTTAAATGAGGAAACACAACTCAGTTGACTGAATAAACCGATTACTAAATTGATTATAAATTGGTTCGTTTCAACCAATTGTTAAATATGATTTGTCCCAAATTACAATCAATTGAACAACACTATTGTAATATATTCCATAATTAAAGGAAGCTCATAATCAATTGGAAATGATTCAATTCCAAAAACTGATCCATGCATCAATCAACCAACTGTTTATCTCAACAGTAGCTGTAGTCCCTAATCTAAAAGGACAGTATTTTGTAATATCTTTTTTTCTAATTTTATATTTTATTAACAATAATCATATTTATTATTTTGGGGCTTCGGTGGCCAAGTTGTCTAGGTAGTTCACCATGACTACTACTGATCACTAGCCTGTCAACACATAGATTGTGAATTCGAATCTCACCTGTGGTGGGGTGTTTGACTATGATCTTAATTGATAAGGATTACCAATTTTCCTACCGAAGGTCGTGGTTCTCCCCGGCTTCCTCCACCAATACAAACTTACAGGCCGCCACGAAATACTGTAAATTCAGAAATTATTGCGTGCATTTATTATTGCGATTTTGTCATTTAAGATCAAAATGCGATTTTAATTTTTGCGATATTTAGAAAAATTCGGCTTCATTCATATAGAAAATTCAAAAATGCGAATTTAAATTATTGCGATTACAACCCTGTCGAATTTTTCGCAATAATAAAAACATCGCAATAATTTCCGAATTTACAGTAGTCAAATGTGCTGAAAACGGCGTAAACCCCTACATAACAAACAAACAGTATTTATTATTTTAATAAGGATGATGATATCGGTCCACTTTGGGGAATGTTGGAATAAAGTTTGAATACAATTAATTTCAAGGAACAACCTACCTTGCAGTTTTTGAAATAAATTTTCTGAAAGGTTTCATTATTTGTTGCATTTACCATCCAAGGTAAGTATTACCACTTATTTGTAAGTACCTGAGACAGATCAGCCCACATTATATTAAATTTAAAACCTTTGAACAGGAAGTCTGTATTATGTGCCATTTTATTTCGATACTGGCGAATTCTCTCAATCAGTCAGGGGATCTACATATTTAAGTCAGAATGTTTCTTACTCTTAACAGTCAGAAAAAAAATCCGGGAAGGGTTATCTCTCTTTAGTTAATGGTATATTATTCTGACTTGTACAAGTAAGTTTGTTCAAGTTAAGATTTTTCTTCTTGATCCAAATCAAGACATTTTTTGACTAAGAGTAACTTCCCTTCTCGTTGTTCTTAGCTTACCTGTTACAGTCAGAAAATGATGTGCGCATAAACTTGCTAAATAAAAAAACTAAAGGAGCCGCGTAATAATAAAATACATCCTTTCTTCTTTGGAAAGTTTCGATTTTTTTTAATTTCTTATTGTTCATTTTCGAAAACTGCCTTTAGCCTTTTCCGAAAATTGTAATTATATACAATTTCAGGAATAAAATTTTAAAATAAAGGTCAAAAAGTGTAATTTATTATTTAAAGATCTCGTGTTATGTATATATTCGCTGATCCATTTGGGAGTTCATTGAAACAATTCGGTCACCTTTTAACAAATTAAACAGAGGAAATCTTACCATAAATGATGATAACAGATTTACCATAAAAATGAATGTTTTGTTATATTCTGCTGTGAATATTAATATAATTTTAAAGGATTGTGTGATAAAAATAACATTCTCTAACAACAAAACCCTTCTCAAAATCCTACTTTCATACCCCAACGTTAACTGACAAGGAACAGCAGGTATATGAATTGGTCACGGAGGAGATACATTTTGCGAAAAGGGTAAGATGAAAAATTTCTGCAGAAGGACCACAGTAATCTTCACAAAAGGGATGCTCCGAACAGTATTTAAATACGATAGCTTCATATTGACAGCTGAGCACTATTATGCTTGGCTCAATAAAGCATAGTAATATATAATATTTAGACCGTTTAATCTACAGAACAATAGGTTATATAAATTATGTTAAAATTCTACTCAATTAAAAGATGAAAAATATTTCATGACTTCTTTTTTACCACTGTAGTCATGACAAAAACTGTGAAAGATAGGGGTAATTAGCTGACATAAAAAAAAACACTCAACTCAAGTTCATTTATAAGAAATAAAATCCCTATATAAAACTGATTAGCAATATCTGGACAGAGTCGACAAATTTCCCAGTTTTGTATATAGAGTGATCTCTGACGCTTGTCAATTGAGAAACAGGGTCATCTGACGTCAGAGGAATCTCTGACTAGTATATTTTATGAAGGATAACTTTACATGATAATGTGAGAAAGTAACAAACTGACATCGCTGCAAAATTGAGAGACTATCCCCGGTTTCTTGGTGGGATCCATGTTGCTCATATGTTTTTAGGTTTTAAGTGTAGTGTTTGTATTGTTTTGGTCTTGTCTTCGGTGTTCTTCGGAGTTTGTCTGTTGTTTTCGATTTTCCCCTCCTTCGAATATCCATTTGGTATTTCTTGACTTTACTTTCAATCTGATTTAAACGAAAATAAATGAAACCGAATTGAAAAACTCAGTGCGCACAATTTAAATGAGACCGAACAAACTGACTTAATCCATTAAGAATTTACAAGTGTATGACTTTCAGCTGGGTATTTTCGAATCTGATTTAAATAGATAAGAAATGAAACTGACTTGAGATGAGTAACTGGACATGGGACCCAACAAACTGACTTCATGAAATAAGGATCTTCATTTGTTTTACTGCGAGACGGATATATATTCGAATCTGACTAATACAAATCAGAAATGCAACTGACTTGATAAAATAAGAATCTACATGAGTATGAATGTGAGCTGAATAGTTCCGAATTTGACTTCAACAAATAAAAAATGAAACTAACCTGAGAAAATCAGTGGCCTCAATTTAACTGAAACAGTAACAAACTTACTTCATTAAATCAGAATGTCTTCCTGTCTGATTTCAACAAAAAAAGAGGTAAAACAATACAATACTGACATCAGAAACCGGGAAAGATATTTTTTCCAAACTGAGTAGACAAAGTTTTTTGAGAAACTAAGATCAAACTATATGAAGATTATATGCAATCTGAGTTTAAAAAAAAAGAAACGAAACTGATAGGGTGTGCACCGGTGCCAAATTGACGAAATCAAATCAAAATCATGAAAATACATGTAGTTTTAAACTTAATACATTATGTAGATAGTCCGAGATTCCTCTGAAGTCAAACCACGCTTTTTTTAATGACTGGGGCTCTCATACGTCATATTCCAGTCCATTAAGCTATGAGATTTCGGAATGAATTTGCAGATATTAATTGAGGGTTTCAAATTAATTTTCTGTCGCAAAAGCGTTTTGCTTTGGTCACCTTTGAATAATAGTTTTAAAAATGTTGCTTGTCATTTCTGGTCAGGCAAGATAAAAATAGACATCATAAAGATTTGTTAACTGTTAGTTTTTTATTAGAGGGCATTTCATCAAAATATAAACTGTTTCGAAAATATAGAATTAAACTAAATAAGAATTTCTTGGTTCATGATATATGTACATGTAAGAGTCGATTTCGAACAGAATATGCAAATTTCCACGTGTTTTTATAGATTTAGCTCTGGTAACCCAGCCAAATGTATTAACGGCCATTTTTGCACTTTTTATAACTTAACTTTTCAATTTAATTACATGTATACATTATATAAAACTATGAAAATTTGAGAAAGATCACTCAGTGGCGGATTTATTGAGCACAGGGGGCACGTGTCCCCCTCTCCTAAGTTAAGGTCACCACAAAATGTTATATGAAAAATAAAAAAAAACACAAATCGACTTCCTTGATTATGTTTATAATTATCACATCTTACGAAAGTGATCATTACAAATAATCTCTTGTAGTACATGTAATTGATAATAAATGACAAATAGTTGTGAAAACTAACACGCGTGCAATTTTTTACAACGGGATAATACAGATAAGAAGAATGCGATGGAAAGGAATGAAAGTAAAATTAATTTTCTATCATCGTGCATTGAAGATTTTCATTTAATTACTTTACAGACGATGGATTCAACTTTAAAAGGTTTCATTTTTATTTAAATATTTGAATCAGTATATGTGAAATTCATAAAGGTACAATGTATAAATTAAACATACAAGTATAACTAGGTTGTTTTTTTTTATTTTTAGGGTAGTGTTAGTGCAAAAGGGCATTTAAAATATTTTAAACTAAATTTTAACTTTCATTCCTTTTTCATTTAATATTTCTTTATTTTTGTTTAATCTGTTCCGAATTATGGGACGCACAGACGGACGCACGGGCGGACGCAGATCATTACTAAATTCATCTGTCGCGTTGCAGCGAGGGGAAATAATTATTCGAATGTGGCGTGGATGCCACCCCTCCCCAAATTCTAGATTCGCCCTTGTCAGATCAAAATGTGAGACTACAAAATAAGAAATAAAACTTACATTAAAAAGTGAGTATTAGACGTTTAACTACGAAGTTACCAAGTGAAACCTTTGAATATGACATGTATGAGCTGGATATGAATCTATAAATTAATCCTTATCGGAGGCCCGAATTTTAGATCGTAAAATATTGTCAAAAATATTTTACGATCTAAAATTCGGGCCTCCGATAAGGCAACTCCAAGTTAATATTTTCTGTTGGTCAGATTAAGGCATTCAAACACCTGTGGGTGAAAAAAAAATCTAAAACTGCATCCGTATTATAATCGTTCCCATATCGGAATTACAAACCGTAACATACGTACGTGTACGTAGTATGCATTAATAAAGTCCATTTCCGTTCTTACGCTTTTATTTCATTTAAAAATGATCATGATGATAACGATAATATTCTTTGATACCAATTTCGATCCACAAGAACGACTTTTTACGCATACAATGTCATTTTCCTTTTCTATATATATATATATCAAAGCCAAAGTTTGATTCATTATGTTTGGCTTTCTTCAACTAAAGAGTAATCAGAATTTCTTACTATGTAAGCATCGGCTTAAATTTCCCGGTAAGGAAAGTGTTGGGGAAAGAGGGGAGGGTTCTTGCAGCAGTTTTGATTGTAGAGAATACCACAATACAGATTCCTATTTCCAAGATCTTTGTTGTCAAGAAGTACATATCTTGTCTATTCGTAAACTTTTCCTCATTCGTGGACGATCGAGGCATATTTTTTTTTTTTTTATAATTTTATATTTTCTTTATTTAATTGTTGACATGATGGTGAGAGAAATGAAGAAAAAGGTCCTAAAATTAAAATCAAAACGCAAAAAAAGAACAATAAGTCCCGTGTTAATTACCTTATGACATGTTTATTGTGTTTAATCATCCAGAACAAATTCTGAACTGACAATCAGGCATAAACGGGCAGGATAGCTAGTTAGGATGATATCAAGATTTTATGTATTTTATCTAAAAACATGTAGTACTGGTAATCTTTATTAAAAAAAAAACAAGACGGATAAAGAATTATATATTTTTTTAAATATGAATTAAAATGTAGTAAATGTAAATTTTATTTGTAACTCCGTTATTATGTAATTTTCGTTTATCTCTATTTCATTACATTTCCTTTATTCATTTGTTTTTTTTTGTTGTTGTTTTTATTTTTGTTTTCATTTTCATTTTATTTTATTTTTTATGGGAAACGGGGTGGGTGAAAATTCGACCGAGATAAATTGGTTTAAATGTCCAAAATCTTTTGTGAAATAACAGTTTCACTTTTCCACAGAAAAGAATATGTCGTGTCTGCAAAAAATACATACTACTTTTCTGCAATTTACCCGGTCATCAAAAGTAAGAAAAAAATTAGTAAAATAATACGGGTGCGCTACTTCCCAATTTTATTCCTATCACCAAAGTATCTTTGCTCTAATGAGTATTTTACAAAAAAAAATTAAACGAAAACATTATCCGATTTGCCAAAGTTTCACCGTTTCACAAACTTAACAAACAGATTATATTTTAAAGTTGTTCGGATTTACATTTCAAGCTGCATAAGAAGCTTTGTTGAATGTTCTTCAAGCACCTTTTGAATAATTTAAAGAATCTGGACTTTGTGGATTGTTTTATTGTGGAGTATCCGAAAATGCTTTATTTCCACTATCCAATATATGATTCATGTTAAACTTTTAACTGTATGTTTGAGGAAAAACGGACATGGAGTGTCGTTATAAATCACAAGTATATATTCAAACAAAGCACAAATGGTCTCCACACCATGCCCTGACTGATGGTCCCAGATTAATTCATGAGTAGTTATGTCCAGCGGTACAATATTGTAACAAAAAAATTGCTTTTCTATTTATTTTGTTCAATATTAGTAAAATATCAAATTCAGTTCTCACAAGTCAGGTAATACTTGTACTTAATAATTGACCTTGTAAATGTCCACTCAAATTGGTTGTCATGATATGAGTGACCACTTCAAGTATAAATATAAATAACTGATATGTAAAGATCACGCCTGGTAAACAAATTATGGTATGGGTGACCGTAATTTGAACTATTTTGATGTCATTTGTTTTCATTAAACATACTGACCCTTGGTCATTTTATGAAAATATCGTGATTAATTAGTTTACATTTAGGCAAATCTGCTGACCAACGGAAAATTTACATAAACAAGTCCAAGGTCGTGTCCTAATTATTCTAAACAAAGGGGCAAATTTGGTATAAAAGGGGGAAATCAAGAGTGTTCGTCAATTCGAACCTCTTGATCATTTTAGGTACGTACTATTATTTACTTAAGATTTTTCTTAAATATTTTACATGTTAATTAAATATTTTTCTCTTGTCTATTGGTATTTATAATTGTTGTAATTAATAAAAAATATCTGTAATTTTGTTTATGATATGCAATTTTATGATTGGGTAATTGTTTATCATTGACTTAATTTTTCTTTTATTTCAGAAAAAAATGACATTTTAAAAGTAATAGAAAAATTGTATTTCAAACTTTTATCTGTATGTTTAATATTATATTTGGCATTGTTTATTTTATTATTTTATTTGATATTAAACAAATTCGAACCTCTTGATCATTTTAGAGTTCTGCGGCCCTATTTTCCCTGACCCGACCCGGACCTTGATCTACCAGAGCTTTCTATTGATTGCAGTAGGCTAACTGTAGATATTCCCCATCACTGATATTAAATCAGAAGAAAAGTGTTACAAAAGATGGTGCAGAATGTATAAAGGTCAGGGAAAAACGCCAGTAAGCTACAGCAGGGCAGCAGAACACAAAAAAATTGGATGATTTGTTAGCAGAGCTTGAGGTGATTCAAATCGACGACGAGTACAATTTAACTTTCTGCCAAATCGAACAGTACCGGATCTATTCAGCCAACAACAGACGATCCCTCTAGCTCCATTTAATTCGCCTCCGCTGTATAGAAGGTCACCGTCAACGCCTCCAGGACACCTGTCGAGGACAGTTTTTTCACCCATTGAAGAGGTGCAGCTACCGCAACAAACATTTCAGCCAAAAATCATAGTAAAACAGACGGTGCCATCCCTGGTTTCAAGTACACCTTTAGGACCGGCTCCGCCACCAACTTCAACATCCATACTATCTTCAGCTAAACCAATACCGGCAGTAATTCAACCCGTTCCGGTAACATCATCACATATAGTTCCACAGCATTCTACGACAGTTCCTTCATCATCAACAATACTTCCTACAACATCTTCAGCTACAGTGTCAACAACAATAGTGCCTACAACAACTTCAACTATAGTTTCTCCTAATATTTCAAACTCAGGTAGGACAACTATGAACATTTTTAATATGTCATCATCCTTGAAAATTGAAAAATTCAAAGGGGATTCCCAAAATGCTGAAACTTGGTTATCAAATTTTAACCAATATTGTAGTTTTTATGATTTATCTAAGAAAAAAAGTGCAGAGTCGTTCCCTTTTCATCTTGAGGGACATGCAAAAATTTGGTATGATACCATACCAGATACAAAAAAATCAAATTTTGATGAGTTAATAACGACATTTAAAGACCGATTTAAAGACAAACAACATTTGTTAGATTTGACAATTTTACAAACACATCAAGGGCGGAACGAGTCTGTACTTGACTCTTTAAGTATGTTATTGCAATGAATGGGTTAAGGGCTGATTTTAAAACCATAGTCATGACTAAAGAGCCCAAAAATATCGAGGAATTAAGGCATTGCGCAATTCTGGCAGAAAAAGCCATCAATTCAAGTGGGGGTTCTGTCAATTCCCTCAATCAAACTGTTTTGGAGGAAATTCAGGCCCTAAAAGAACAAATTAAGGGTGTAAATGAGATTCAGGAAACCCCTATAACAATGGCATCTGACAGTCCTAATCAACAAATGGCGTATTATCAACAACCATATTCACCGCCTGTCTTTGCACAGCAACCCACATTTTATTCAACAAGACCCCACTTTTCTTACACAAACCCCAGTTTCAATAAACCAAGACCAATGAACACTAATTTCAGACCAAGAAATTCTCAGAGGCAAGTTAGAAACTTTCGGCAACCATTCCGTCCCGATTTTACACAGCAACGTTTACCCCGTTCATGCTATTATTGTAATGGATTTTGCCAAAGTCGCTCACAATGTCCCGCCCGCGGTGTTATTTGTCACCTATGTAACAAAGTGGGTCATTTTTCACGGGCCTGTCTATCGTCTCGCAGATTGCCACAACAATAGCAATTTGCGCCCGCTTGAGTTTTTCCCTCGAACGGGCATAAAAAGGTAAAGAAATCAAAACAAAATGTTTCAGATATCGATCCGAAAGAAATAAAAAAGAATGTTTTTACTACACGAATGCATCAATGCCTGATTCCTGTTTCTATAGGAAACATTAAATTGAGATCACTTTTGGATACAGGGTCGTCTATCTCGGCAATTAGCGAAAAGATATTTTTAAAATCAAAATACGGGAATCAATCCTTAAAAAACCCCGACATTTCTCAAATAGTGGGTGCAGGAGGAGGAACATACCCTGTAAAAGGAACAATTGAAATTGATTTTGAACTAGGTGGGATTTATCTAAAACAAAAAATTTACATTATTCCTGCATTACGTCATTCAATGATTTTAGGGACTGATTTTTGTAAAAACAATCATGCTTGCTTAAACTGGAACAATAATACTTTATCATTGATAAGAAATTCTGTAAAAGTAAATATCATACGAGTTTCAAATGGCTATGCTCGAATTCCAAAACAAACATCCATACCTTCAAATTCAATCGCGAATGTTCGTGTAAGATTATCTAAAGCTGTTCCTTTTAAAACTTTCTTACTAGAACCAATAGAAGATAAAAGACATAAATTTTTAACAGCGAAATGTTTGGTTAAAAATAATAACAATAATAATTGTTATATACAGGTTTTAAATCCAACAAATGACCCAATTCACCTTCATGCTGGTTTGATTTTAGCCGCTATTAGTGAAATTGATCCGAAAAATGTATTTAATCTAGATCGAAAACAAACAGATAAAGATCAAGATGTTTGTTCTGTTAAGGTCACTGACAATAAATCTACTAAAATTGATTTTAATTTATCCAATTCAGATTTGAATGACACTGAAAAAGAACAATTGGTTCAATTTTTAGACAACAATATGGATATTTTTGCAACTTGTCTAAAAGAATTAGGGAAAACAGATATTTATGAACATAAAATAGATACAGGAGATGCCAAACCTGTTCAATCTAGGCCATACAGAACTACATCCGCTGCTAAACGGGAAATTCAAAAACAGGTAGATGAAATGTTGAAATATGACATAATTGAACCTTCAAAAAGTGAATACAGTTCTCCTGTTTTATTAGTCCGGAAACCTTCTGGTGAAATGCGTTTTGGCATTGATTTTAGGCGGTTGAATAAAATTACAAAATTTCAGGTTTATCCTCTGCCGCGTTTAGATGATGTTTTTGATGCAATAGGTCAGGCAAATGCAACCATTTATTCTAAATTAGATTTAACTTCTGCATATTTTCAAATGGGGGTGGAAAAGAGTTCTAGAGAAAAGACAGCTTTTATTACCCATGAAGGTTTATATCAATTTAAAAGAATGCCCTATGGATTAAATAATGCTTGTCAAAGTTTTCAATCTTTAATGACACATGTTTTAAAAGGTCTCACTTGGAAACATTGTTTGGTTTATGTAGATGATGTAATTATTTGGTCCGAAGATTTTAAATCACATTTAAATCATCTCGACTTGGTATTTAAACGTCCTAGGGACGCAAATTTGAAATTAAGACCAAATAAATGTGAATTTGCTAAACCGGAAATTTTGTACCTGGGACATATAATTTCAAAAGAAGGAATTAAAGTTGATACATCAAAAATAAAAGCCGTAGAAACATTTCCACTTCCAAATAATCAACATGATGTACGTAGTTTTCTTGGTCTTTGTAACTATTACCGGAAATTTGTGAGAGGCTATGCAAAAATAGCAAGTCCTTTAAATAGACTTATAACTAAAGATTCTTTATTTAAATGGACATCAGATTGTCAAAAAGCATTTGACACGTTAAAAAGAGCTTTAACCACTGCTCCTGTTTTAGGATATCCAAATTTTAACAAGCCATTTATACTTGCTTGCGATGCTTCAGGTCAAGCAATAGGTTACGTACTTTCACAAATTGGCAGTGATGATAAAGAACATGTAATTGGATATGGCGGTAGAGCATTATCACCTGCAGAGAAAAATTATTCTGTCACAGAACAAGAATTATTAGCCCTTGTTTCAGCAATATCTTATTTTCATGTTTATTTGGCAAATAACAAATTTGTAGTTTATTCAGATCATTCAGCTTTATGTTGGTTACGTAATATAAAACATACAAATACCAGATTAATTAGGTGGTCTTTAAAATTACAGGAGTACAATTTTGAAGTTCTTCATAGGCCAGGGAAACGTAATCAACATTGCGATGCTTTATCAAGAAGGGATTATGATAACAAAGATCTTAAAAACAAGACTAAGAAAAATAATCACTATACTGAAATAACATTTCTTTATCCAGGTGAAACGTTACAACAAATTCAAAATCAAAATGATTCGATTACAATTTCAGCTTTAGATGATTTATCTAACTTACAAAAACAATGTCCTTATTTTGGACCAATCATTGAATATTTAGAAAATGGAAACTTGCCAACTGATAAAAAGAGAGCAAAAGCAATTCCTTATGAAAGTAATCAGTATGAAATTTTAAATGGTACTTTGTATCATTTCTTTCAACCAAGATCAAAAACTAAAACTTCAAAATATCAATTAATTAAACAAATAGCAGTTCCAAAACCCCTTAGAAATGATATTCTATTAAGCTATCATGATCAAAAAGCAGGTGGTTCACATCTTGGAGTACAAAGAACATATGAGGCAATTAAAAAGAAATATTTTTGGCCGAAAATGTATCAAAATGTATATGATTATGTCACCTCATGTTTAATATGTCAAACTGTTAAACGCGATACAACAGCAAAAGACGCACCGTTGAATCCATTGCCTATTCACGATGTATTTTCTCGTTCGCATATGGATGTCCTTAGTGGAATTCCAGAATCAAAAGGATACAAATATATTCTTTTAGTTACAGATTCGTTATATAAATGGTGTGAATCATTTCCAATGAAAACTCAAGAAGCCGAAGAAATAGCCGACATTTTATATTCACAAATTTTCACTCGTTATGGTGCATGTAGGTACTTGGTTTCAGATCGTCATCAATCTAATATGTCAAAAATTGTTAATATTTTATGTAAAATGTTTAATGTTACACAGCATTTTACCAGCTCTTATCATCAGCAAACTAATGCTAATTGTGAAAGATATAATTCTATATTAGCTGAATCATTAAGAGCTTATTGTTCAAAAGAGCAAACAAATTGGCCAAATATCTTACCCAGCATTATGATGGCGTTCCATATGAGTCCATGTACTCAATCGGCCGGATTTTCTCCATATTATATGTTGTTTGGAACAGAAATGCCTTTGCCTATAGATACTTCCTTGATCCCGGAGGAATTAATAACTACAGTCCCAGAAAAATACATAGATAAATTGATTAATAGAATAAAAATTATTCACGAATTAGCTAAACAAAATGTTCAAAACGTTAGGGACAAAAGTAAGGAATACTTTAATAAATCCTCAAAACAGCCTACTTATAAAGCAGGAGACCGTGTCTTGTTAAAAGTACAAAAAGTTCAAGAAGGCAAGAAAAAGAAATTAGAACCTAAATGGGAAGGTCCTTATTCCATTATAGAGAACAGACATAATTTAATATACAAATTATTAAATTTACAAACTCTTAGACCAATAAAACCCTTTGTTCATGCAAATAGGCTACGAGAATTTAAAGATCCCCGGGACTTTATACCTCCTCCGCGTATTAATCGAAATAATAATAATAACGGAGATAATGGTCAAAGAATTCAAAATGGCAATTTAAATCAAAATAATCAACGGGTTCAAACTCGAAATGGACATAATGTTACGAAAAATAATGACAATAAAGTTCAAAATGGAACAAATGAATGGTACGAAGTAACTAAGTTATTAAAGACAAGATGGGTGTCAGGAAAAAAACAATATTTAGTAAAATGGAAAGATAATTCAACCCCAAGTTGGGAACCACAAGAAAACATAACAGAAGCTTTGAAAACGGCATTCCATGCTGAAAAAGCCAGAATACGTGCACGTAAAAGACGTCGTCGAAGATATTGACTTAGTTCTTAAGCTATAGACACAGGTTAATCAGTAAACACAGTCCACCTGCATATCTTTTCAAAAATTGTCTTCCTAATTTTTCGGCCGCATGCAACAAATTTAACCCCTTCTTTTATATTTTAGGTATGTCAAGATTTGAATTTGTGTTTCTACAGATTTTCCTAGTCTCCCTGATTTTGCAAAGTTCAATTGCCGACGAACAAAGAATAAATTATGGAGTAATATTTGAAAACCAATTAATACAATGCCCATCACAAGTGAAAAATAATTGTAGAGAATATAAGAAAGTTATAATGCAAATGAATAATATGAGAACATATATGAATTCACAAATAGAAGATACAAAATTGTTAATACAGGCAATGGTACCTCAGCTAAATATGTCCTTAATTCAAGGCAGGTTACCCCTTTCTTTATTAGATGACCCCACAATATCTTATGATAAATTCAAGCGTGCTTATAGAAAAGCAAAGTGCTTGTATGAATATCAAGTTAAGGTTCTTGCTGGATGCCATTGTTATAAATGTATATTGTTTAGACATAAGAAAAAATGGTACGACCCAGAGGCCCCTTTTAATGAGGAATCTTATATTCCATGTTTTAAATTTAGGGGAAAATTCATGAATATAGTTTTAAATCAAGCTTGTTAAAAAGAAATTTTACTTTTCAGAAGTTGACTAATGTCATAACGAAAATTGTTTGATAAACGATGTCACTTTTCAAAAGTTTAATTTCGTTTTTATGTTTTTCTTTTCTTCCTCAATGATCGATCTTGTATATATTGTAAATAGTTGCCTTTTATTGTCTTTGTGAATTTACTTATTATAATATTTTATGAGGCTTATATGTGTTTTAATGTTAAAGCTACATTTTCAATATATGTACAATTAAAATATATTATAATATATATATATATATATATATATATATATATATATATATATATATATATATATATATATATATATATAAAACACAAACAATTGTCAGTTGTTTCTCATTAATGTTACTTATTCACGTATAATAATTTTAAAGATTGGTGGAACAATCTCCTTTTTCCAAGGGGGAGCAATTATTGTAACAAAAAAATTGCTTTTCTATTTATTTTGTTCAATATTAGTAAAATTTAAAATTTAGTTCTCACAAGTCAGGTAATACTTGTATTTAATAATTGACCTTGTAAATGTCCACTCAAATTGGTTGTCATGATATGAGTGACCACTTCAAGTATAAATATAAATAACTGATATGTAAAGATCACGCCTGGTAAACAAATTATGGTATGGATGACCGTAATTTGAACTATTTTGATGTCATTTGTTTTCATTAAACATACTGACCCTTGGTCATTTTATGAAAATATCGTGATTAATTAGTTTACATTTAGGCAAATCTGCTGACCAACGGAAAATTTACATAAACAAGTCCAAGGTCGTGTCCTAATTATTCTAAACAAAGGGGCAAATTTGGTATAAAAGGGGGAAATCAAGAGTGTTCGTCAATTCGAACCTCTTGATCATTTTAGGTACGTACTATTATTTACTTAAGATTTTTCTTAAATATTTTACATGTTAATTAAATATTTTTCTCTTGTCTATTGGTATTTATAATTGTTGTAATTAATAAAAAATATCTGTAATTTTGTTTATGATATGCAATTTTATGATTGGGTAATTGTTTATCATTGACTTAATTTTTCTTTTATTTCAGAAAAAAATGACATTTTAAAAGTAATAGAAAAATTGTATTTCAAACTTTTATCTGTATGTTTAATATTATATTTGGCATTGTTTATTTTATTATTTTATTTGATATTAAACAAATTCGAACCTCTTGATCATTTTAGAGTTCTGCGGCCCTATTTTCCCTGACCCGACCCGGACCTTGATCTACCAGAACTTTCTATTGATTGCAGTAGGCTAACTGTAGATATTCCCCATCACTGATATTAAATCAGAAGAAAAGTGTTACAAAAACAGTATCATGTCAGAATATCAACAAATAAATAAACAGAAAGGTAACTGAGATTCCCAACTTGGGACACGAGCATAAAATGGTTAAGCAGTTAAATCGAAGAGCCCCCCTCCCCGCCCACTTTTTTGTAAATATGGTCGAGGAAACTAAAAGAAAAGTATCATAACACACTATAAAAGTCGATCCGACATGCTTAAAACTCCAAAGGTGACACCAAATTATGAACGTATTTATTAAACCATTTTTATTGTAGGATATCGATAGTGAAAATTTTTTCAAACCTGAATGTAAAGCTTTATTATAATTTTAATTTAATGCACGAAGAATATTTCACGTATGTCTATGATGTGTACAATGTATAATACGTGCAAGGAAAATCAAATGGGTATAAATCCGGGATTTAAAAAATACATGGAATAAAACTTAAAATTACTAATTATTAAAATTAATATTTTGTTTATATTACCTATGTTTTATAGACAATCAACCCCCCCTTTAAATGTAAATCACCAAGTTTTTTACCCCACATTTCCCGGAATATGTATCTTTCTTAAAGTCTCCACTTTTCTTCATACGCTTTTCTTTGAATAAGCAGTGAATTTATTGACTGGGTAGCCCAACATGGCTAATCTCTTGGGATATTCAGTGAAAGGTTTTAACAAAACTTTGCTATGAAGCCATCATTCTAGAATAATGTACCAAATGTTTAAAAACCTGGCTTGTTCTTTTGGAAACCTCCAAAACAGAAACAGACTTAACCACCATAGAATTAAAATCCAAATACAACACAATAAGGCATGTTAGCTTAGGGGCGGGTCAATATTTATAGGTGGCGGGGGGGCGGGGCTTGAGAATTATTGGGGGTCAAAATGTTTGAAATAAAATGGGGGGGGGGGTCAAAATTTTTTGAGACGATAAAATATTCCGAGAAGTACAGTCACTTTATCTGTCTGTACTGATGGTATTACTTCCCACATATCAAGGGTAATTGACACGTTTTGCTTGTGACATTCAACACAGCTGGTCATAAGTAGTGGTCTTTCAAAAATCTTATCTCCATCTGTATATGGTACAAACTTTATTATCTTTTACAGTGCTTATCATTGTACCACATTGTTTATACACATTTATACACATTGTTTCTGAAAACATGGATAAAAACATTGATTTTTTAAAAGTAAAACAATTGCAGTATTTTTTAAAAGCTAGAAGGATCATACAATAATCAAACTGGGGAAATTAAAAATTTGACCAATGACGAAAAATCTAAAAAACATTATTACCTTCTGTTTCAATGTTTTAATAAAACTGATCCGAGAACAAATGTGTAATATTAATAGATAACTTACTGATGAAAATAATGATTACATACTTTCAATCAGCTTAATTTTTGACTAATTGGCTTTGCTAGTTACATAAAATACAACTTTTTTTCAGGATCTGATTCAGAAAATGTCCCAGGTCTATAGAAATAATTTCAATTTTAAATACTTTCATCCTCTTGATAGAATGTTTGACATTTTTCTGGATCTTCTGATTATATCTTTTACTAAAGCTAAATGCTGGAATATTGATAGGAATTATAAGATGGTAACTATTAATTCCTCTATATGCCATTATATGTCATCCCCCCCCCCTCTCTCTCTCTCTCTCTCTCTCTCTCTCTCGTGTCTACAAATTTGATATGCCTTGTCTAAAGTTTTGGAATAGCCCAAATTGCCATTATATCTTTTACTAAAATTAAATTCTGGAAAATTGATAGGAATTATGTTATATCAAAATGTTGATTTATCAATACAAACTTGTTATAGTAAACATTATAAGATGGCAACTATTAATTCCTCTATCTGCCATGATATGCCTCCACTAATTGTTTTTATTTTATACAATAGTAATTAATCAACATCTAAATAATCATACATTGTACCACAGCCTTATCAGGACCTCGTATTTAGCAAGAGATGATAACAAGTAATAGCCTTTCTCCCTTTCTTGGCGCATTTGCAAATAAATAAATAAAGTATAATACACACCACCCTCTTTCGGGTATAAAATTATTACTTTTTGGAGTCAACTTAACATTTTCATGACATAATATCCTGCAAAGTGATTTTAATCAGTAAATTTCAGTATAAATTCTCGCTTGTTATAGTCACTGTAACAGTTGTTATAAATTACAAAATTAATTGGTCATCGTAAGGTTTAAAATTTACCAATTTTTTTTATGGCACGCACTTAATTGACCATCTTTTTAATTAACAAAATTTCCAGTAATATGTTAAAATGTGTGAATCATCGGTAAAAATTGAGACCTGCTGGAGTGATAATAAATTGTGTAAGAGAAAGAAATTGAATAAATTCATCTGACATTTCTCCTTTTGAATCATCTGATCGACAGACAGATTGACTTTTTTCTTTTAAAGTTCTGTCGTATAGGAACTGGCTTTTTCATCTCGGTTTCAAACATTTTCCAATGCACAAATCAGTTTCCATGGATCAGGATATTTTGCTATTTTAATACTTGGTGGAGAGAAGGAATAGTTATATATATTATATCTGCGATTACAAGTTTGAAGGTGAATAACATCAATTCGGCTTTATGGAGAAAACAGATAAGTAGGGCCACTTTCCCCAGTATTTGTTTCACTCTTAAACATTGATTTTTAATCTGAAATATTTTTCTACTTTTTATCTTAATCGGTTGTAAGCAATGCACCTTATAAGAAACAATTTTTACCCGCAAAGGTCGTGTGTATATATGGGCGATTTGGTAAATTTGTACCATTTTTTGAATATTGCCAAGAAGGAATTTCAGACCCAAAATCATTTTATTGTCATATAAAAAGAGATTCATAAACTCATTTACACCAAAAACAAAAGTTTTTGTTCTGAGTGTCCTTCACGTGGAAAAATTGTATTTAAGAAGTTAATTTGGCAAATTTGTGTTAAAAATGTCTCCCATGTTTAGGTAAGAAGAATTTTTTTTAGTAACTTATATGTTAGTTATTACATGTATTAGCTTATCTTAAGGGAACACATATAGGCCTCAGACGGCTTATTGAAAATGGCCCTAGAAGTGAAATGAATATGGCGAAAAAGGCCCTACTACTTTTAAACGTAATCAGCAATATGAGATTTCATTAAACTGATGACGCGCGTAATATCGTTTAACCACCAACGGTTTAATAAATTTTTAGCATGATATTAATAATAATAAACTCACCTAAATTTTGACAGCATATGAAATATTTAACTAATATATAAAATGTTTAGTTTAGTATGATTTGAGCTATTTATTTTAAAATGTAAAATTTTTTGATACATTTTGTAGACTCTGGACTAAATAAGTCACCGGTACATGCTAAAGATTAAATTTTCAAATATTAATATTCCCAAATATACTTCAAAACATCTTTTATCTCTTTTAAAATGCCTCACAATTTTTTACCCCCAAAAGATACGTTGTGCGTCTGGAGTTTTATCCGAAATATCTCCAAAATTAGTAAATTTGTAAGCCCTCCAAAAAAGAAGTAAAGTATGCCCTAAGGACTGGTATACCTTGAGAGTATTTCACCCCCATACAGAAATAGACCTAGTCTACGTACTGGCAAATCTTCATTGTAATCCCGCTGGTATTCCATATATTTCTTTTGTCGTCACAGTTGATGTCGTTCAGATTACGATAAATATATAAAACCAAATTTTGTAAGGGCAGATTTATGGTTGCTGAAAAAGTGGTTAGAAAAACCTGCAACATTGGCGGATTTATAGGATGACACTCCTCCCCCTTCTCCAGTTGAGGTAACAAAAAAATGTGTGCTAAAATTACTAGAAACACAGCTTCACATTAGTCAGAGATCCCACTTGTACAAGTAAATCGATTTTTACTCATATGGGTAAAAGAAAATTTACGCGATCGCGTAAGTGGCTGATCGGAGAGTTTTCCCGAGATCGACAATTTTTTTGAAATTGCCGCTTATTGACGTATCAGAGCACTCCCGAAATGCATTGGGGAGAATCAGAACATCACAGCCATCGAAAATATCACGTGGAGTTTTGAAAGGTAAATATGAAAGTGTTTTTATTGAAAGATTTTAATCGTAATTTGTGTTTTTTGGGCTAGTTTTCAAGAGATTGGTTTGTTGAAGAAAACTTTTATCTAGAAATACGGAGAGTTTTCTGATAAAACAGAATGGTTAAGCAGTCTATTTTATTATATAACGAAGAAGCGCACTGTGGTTATGGGTTGACGCACGTCATTTTAAGTTGACCACTGTTCCTTAATATTTACGCATGCAAGTAAAAAAATATTTCTTTTCATTTTAAAGACATTTTGGGGAGACAACTCATGCGTCCTTGTAGCTTGTTTCGTGAAGCTACCGTTATCGACATTTATTGGGGACAACAATCAGGATGGGAACATGTCTCCGAACTGTCGGGACAGGGGCTCCAATCATGAGTTTTGCATGTTTATGGATAAAAAAAATGGTTTCATACCTAAAGCATCTAAAGTGTTCATATTAAAAGTAATCAAAAAATGGGAAGGGGGAGAGGGGGGACATGGGTTTGTACTTAGGATGGGGACTTTTTGGGGTAAAAAAGCTGGTTAGGTAAGAAAAAAAAATCAGTATGAAGTCTAGAATTTTTTGCACCAAACCATTTCTCAAAGATGCCTGAAACACATACATTGACATACATATAAAGGTATGGAACGTTTATCTTTCAGCCAATTCTTGATTATCAAATTATTCTAACACTGGTTGAGAGATGTGAAAAATGCACGTAAAATTAGAGAAATAAAAAAATAATGCCTAACGTTTCGGTACCCAAATCGCCCATGGTTAAATATCAGCCCCATTGACAAAACTCAGGAAAAACAATTACATTTTGTTAAAGAAGGTTATTTTTAATAAATTTCTGTAAAATGAGTTCATACATTTTATGCTGCGTTAAAAAATAAAGTACCACGAGTGATTTGGGTACCTGTGGTCGATTTGGATACCCCGACGTTATACCTTACAACTCTGACTTATTTAGGCATTTCAGCAGAAACACAAGTATTTTTTATTTGGCTGAGAAGTAAATTTATTTGAGATTCTACAATTGTCAAAATTGTGCAAGGATTTCATGAACTGTCAAACAATCATTTGTATAAAGAGTGAAAAATAAAACTTATACAAGTGAATTTCACCAGGCAATATTCTATTTAGTATTTCAATTAATTTTTTAGTCAAATTACTTTATTATTCCTTAAACATAGTTTGTGACAACAACAAAAAACAGATTAACAAATACACAATATTGAACATTTTAAACACAAAGAACAAGAAAAAAGTGACTAGTCCCCTAAAGATTGACTTTAAGGAGTAAAAAAATGAAACTTGTATAAGTAAATTTCATTTGACGTGTAAGATTTCATATGACGTGTAAGACAAATTATGTTTTGCACAATAAAAAATTACTTCAGGGAGTAAAAAAAATAAACTTTAGTTAGTAAATTTAATTAAGGCCTAATAAAAAAATTACCTGCGTTTCCGCTAACATGCCAAAAAGGGTAGATAGGTAGGCATTACATTTTATTTGTTTTATATATGTTACCTTAAGTTGTACTATGAAAACATTCGATATTAAATAGTGCTTGTTTAGGCGTCGGTGTAAAGGAAAACTTGATATTTGAACTTGCATTAATAATTTATCATTATTTCTATTTTGACATTGCGATCATATTTTTCGCGCGAAAGACACAATTGAAAGTTACTTCCCTTGTTGTTAACGTTAATCTATATTGTTAACGTCACTCTATTATTAACATTGTTTATAACATGTATGGCATCTACCTGAAGATCTGTGTAAAGCAGTGAAAGCTTGTAGTAATAAATGTCGTAAAAGTGAAACTGATTCATTCTTCGTCATAATGTTTTTTGTATATAGTACCAGTATACATATCAGAATGCTTTATTTTCCTAGCTTGTACACTATCTAAAATATTTTTTTTATACATGTACATTTCAGGACAATTTTTTGAAGTTATAAGGGCTATACACTATATGTATATGATCACTGATAGATCTAATATGCATTATTGAATATTCCCAATGGCCATATTTTATACATATTTACAATAAAGAAATTCACGGGCATCCCTTATTCTTTCAAAATCAATATAATGTCAAGTGTGTTCAGATCTAATTTTATTTGCATTGGTCAATCCTTCCACACCTGCAATAAGCTGTAGTCAACACTATTGTTTTTACATTTTACCATTGAACTTTTTAGCATTAGGACAAGAGTCTGATAAACTTTCATATGTAACAACTTACTTCAGTAAGGCCTAAAAAATATATATCTGTGTTTCTGCTAATCCAAGCAACCTTAGTTTTTTGGGCCTATCTTGACATATTTTTATTTTTTACTTATTTAGGCTGTTCAGCAAAAACACAAGTATTTTTTATTAGGTGGAGAAGTAATTTAATTTGAAATTTTACTGTCCCAAATTGAACAAGCATTACATGAACTCCTGTTAAAAAAATATCTGTATAATTATAAAGTGTAGAAAAACAAGACTTCTTCAAGTAAATTTCACGAGGCAAAGTTATGTTTAATATTTCATTTAATAAAAGATTTACTTTTAATAAGGAGTAAAAAAATAAAACTATACCTGTACAAATAAATTTCACAAGACAAAATTATAATGTTTTGTATGATAAAATTTTACTTCGAGGAGTAAAAAAACAAAACTTAAGTTAACAGATTTTATAAGACAAAAAAAATATATATTTAAATTATGAAAATTTCATGGATGGCAAAGTTCAAATATACTTTTCACTTACTCTGTGGAGTAAAAACATTAAATCTTGTAGAATTAAATTTCCGAATTAAGACAAAGTTCAAATGTTTTGTATAATAAAAGATTTACTTCAGCGAGTAAAAAAAATCAGACTTATATAAGTAAATTTTAGAAAAAATTGAGTATCCAGTGTATATATCGGAATGCTTTACTTTGCAAGCTTGAACACCAATGTACCCTGTACACTATATAATATACTATTTAGATGTAGGACAGTTTTATTTGAAGTTGTAAGAGCACTATTGGAACAGTAAAGGATTTAATATGCATTATTGAATATTCCCAATTTCCCTATCTTGCAATATGGAGTATGAACAACAAAGAAATTCACAAGCATCCTTTATACTTTCAAATACAATGTAATGTAAAGTGTGTCTAATTTAATTTATTAACTTTGGTCAATCCTTTCACAACTGCATTTAGTTGTGGTCAGCACTGTTGCTTTTACATTTGACCATTAACCTTGTAAACATTTTAAGAACAAGAGCCACAATAGCACCATATACTTCAATCAGGAAAAAAGTTACTTATGCAAGTAATCTCTTAAAGTGAGGTTTTAATAATTTATATCACATATGTATTTCATATAGAAATATACTTCATTGAGTAAAAATTTGTTTACTTGTATAAGAAATTTATACCTTTATAGACAACATATGATTTGATGTAGATTTGTATGCAGTTGGTCTTTTTTTATTATTAAATATACCTTGACGTTCGGTTAAGTAGCAAAGAAATAGGTAATATGCTCAAAACATTACGGCCTAACCCAACCAACCTTAATTGTTTGAGCCTACAATGACATATTTTTATTTTTTACTTATTAAGGCATTTCAGCAAAAACACAAATATTTTTTATTAGGCGGAGAAGTAATTTTATTTGAAATTGTACTGTCCCAAATTGAACAAGCATTACATGAACTCCTGTTGAAAAAAATTTCTGTATAATTATAAAGTGTAGAAAAACAAGACTTCTTCAAGTAAATTTCACAAGGCAAAGTTATGTTTAATATTTCATGTAATAAAAGATTTACTTTAAGGAGTAAAAAAATAAAACTATACTTGTACAAGTAAATTTCACAAGACAAAATTATAATGTTTTGTATGATAAAATTTTACTTCGAGGAGTAAAAAAACAAAACTTAATAAGAGAAAAAAAAATATTTAAATTATGAAAATTTCATTGATGGCAAAGTTTATATATTATAAAAATTAAATTTCCCAATTAAGACAAAGTTCAAATATTTTGTATCATAAAATATTTACTTCAGCGAGTAAAACAAATCAGACTTATAAAAGTAAATTCAGAAAAATTGTGTATTCAGTGTATATATCGGAATGCTTTACTTTGCAAGCTTCTATACAAATGTACCCTGTACACTATATAATATACTATTTAGATGTAGGACAGTTTTATTTGAAGTTGTAAGAGCACTATTGGAACAACGAAGGATTTAATATGCATTATTGAATATTCCCAATTTCCCTATCTTGCAATATGGGGTATGAACAACACAGAAATTCACAAGCATCCTTTATACTTTCAAATACAATGTAATGTAAAGTGTGTCTAATTTAATTTATTAACTTTGGTCAATCCTTTCACAACTGGAATTAGTTGTGGTCAGCACTGTTGCTTTTACATATGACCATTAACCTTGTAAACATACTCATATACTTCAATCAGGAAAAAAGTTTACTTATGCAAGTAATCTCTTAAGGTGAGGTTTTAATAATTTATATCACATATGTATTTCATATAGAAATATACTTCATTGAGTAAAAAATTGTATAAGAAATTTATACCTTATTTCTAATAATTTAAGACAACATATGATTTGATGTTTATACGCAGTTGGTGTTTTTTTATTATTAAATATACCTTGACGTTCAGTTAAGTAGCAAAGAAATAGGTAATATGCTCAAAACATTACGGCCTAACCCAACCAACCTTAATTTTTTGGGCCTACCATGACATATTTTTATCTTTTACTTATTAAGGCATTTCAGCAAAAACACAAATATTTTTTATTAGGCGGAGAAGTAATTTTATTTGAAATTGTACTGTCCCAAATTGAACAAGCATTACATGAACTCCTGTTAAAAAAAAATATCTGTATAATTATAAAGTGTAGAAAAACAAGACTTCTTCAAATAAATTTCACAAGGCAAACTTATGTTTAATATTTCATTTAAAAAAAGATTTACCTCAAGGAGTAAAAAAATAAAACTATACCTGTACAAATAAATTTCACAAGACAAAATTATAATGTTTTGTATGATAAAATTTTACTTCGAGGAGTAAAAAAACAAAACTTAAGTTAACAGATTTTATAAGAAAAAAAAATATATATTTAAATTATGAAAATTTCATGGATGGCAAAGTTCAAATATACTTTTCACTTACTCTGTGGAGTAAAAACATTAAATCTTGTAGAATTAAATTTCCCAATTAAGACAAAGTTCAAATATTTTGTATAATAAAAGATTTACTTCAGGGAGTAAAACAAATCAGACTTATAAAAGTAAATTAAGAAAAATTGTGTATTCAGTGTATATATCGGAATGCTTTACTTTGCAAGCTTGTACACAAATGTACCCTGTACACTATATAATATACTATTTAGATGTAGGACAGTTTTATTTTAAGTTTTATTTAAAGTTGTAAGAGCACTACTGGAACAGTGAAGGATTTAATATGCACTATTGAATATTCCCAATTGCCCCATCTTGCAATATGGGGTATTAACAACAAAGAAATTCACAAGCATATCATAGGTTGTGCTGTATATATATTAATTAGAAACAATGCGTTTTTAATAATATTTTTTTTCATGTTTTTTTTCTTTCTTTTACAGAATATTTTATTGCTCAGTGTTTTAAACAGTGTCTCTCATGATGTATGGTACACTGCCTCAGGAATGTCATAAAATGTGTCCATGTGTTACATGATATTGATAATCTTTATATTTTTAGTGTCATTACATGTATCACTTGTATTAGGCATGTAAAAGAAATTCAAATGGTGGAAATTCCATTATCTCATTATGCTGCCATGACGGTTGTAAATATAATGTTATATTTTTAGTTTGTTAGTTATGTCATTGTGTATGTTAAAAATAATTATTAAAAGAATATACTGTCATTACTGTGGGTATTTTTTGATAACTAATAGAAATAAATTGGCCATGTTTCTATTCAATATGAAAAAAAGTATGCATCAACGGGACACTATCTGAAAAAAAATGCTATCATCTAAGGGTCGTTCAAATGTTCAAGCTGGTTAGAATAGATAGGAAAAGCCACTTTTTTGTCATTAATCCATCTTACGATTCAACAAAATGGGAGGGGGGTGTTCAACCGCTTGGCAGTGCCCTTTTCTCATTCAGACTTGACAAAATGATACTTCTAAGTCTAAATATCCCATTACTGTTCCCAGATAATACATTTCAGGCACCTATCAAGCTGATTATTGATTAGCATGTATCTGTCCATGAACAGACTGCGTCTGGACCACAAGTATGGATCAATCAATTGGACATTGCTCTTTTGGACATACAAACAATTACTTCAACTGAACAAATCCCATTCATATCCAGTGGTTAACACCATACAGCCTATCTATCATTATGAATTGCGTTTTACTTGTACAAGTAATAACTAAGGGAAACAACTCTGATATGAAATATGACTTGAAAGCATCTTGTGATGTTTAGATGGTATCTAAAAAAATTACTTGTATAAGTAAATTAATATCACAGTACTAAAAGGGAGGCAATCCAATTTGCAATTTTTCAGTTACCTATTCAAGTAAATTTTAATTGACCGGATTGTTGAAAATCTTAATATTTATCCAACGAAAATTTTAAGAAAGTGACCATAACATATGCAATGATCTTTTGTAATGGTTGATTGAAAAATAGATGTGAAAATTAACATGTATGTAACTTTTTACAAATCTGGTAATAAAAAGGAAGAAGAGTTAATTGGATGGAGATGTATCGCATCGAAGAAAGTAAAATTTAATTTTTCCATCAGTGCCGGTTGAAGATTTGCAAGTACATGAATTTAATAACTCGCACACCCTTCATATACAATGGCTTACACATTGATTCATATATAAACACAATATTATTTAAAATTGTCTGTCTTTTTAAAAAAAATTATTTGAAATTCATTGGTAATTAAACATATCTGGGTAATTAAACTAGATAAGATGTTGTACCTTGAATGAAAGTCTTTAAATCTTCATTAACTAGGAACACATGAGAAGATTAAATTGGAAATTGTGCTCACGGTAACTTACTTTTTTTATAATTCTATAGAGAATTCGTATTTATTTCAGTAAGTATTAAGGCAAGCCATTCAGTCGGATGATTAAAATTTCAAATATTATTAGAAGTTTCTAGGACAGAATCTTCATATTTTAGTCTACCATAATGACGATACGCACGGTTCTGACAACTTTAATTCAATGGACCATAACGGCATTATAATTATCAACGTAATAGATCTACTGGGATTTAACAGTCCATTCTCGATTGATCTGTTCAGTAATAAATGGATTGTGTCCGTTGTTTGATAAAAAAGACATCTATCTCTAAAACCGTTTAAATTGCAAATTGTACCAAATTATACCACAGATGAAATCATTTCACAATCCCAAAGTGTCCCGAGTGCACTAATAAGTCCTGACTTTGACACTAACTATTTGCTAATTAACATGTGTTTTTTTTAATTCGACTGTCATGACTGTAAGAAAATTTGGAACTGAGAAAACCTATTCTAAAATATTTTTACCAAAAATCCCATTCTTTACTACATGGAAACAGAGGAAAGATTTAAACTAATTTTAAACCCATCAACACCCAATGATAAAGAATTTTTATTTATTTTGTATTTCAGTCATTAGAACTGAGGAAGGGAGGATGTAAAGCTATGTTCATATCATGTATTTGTTCGTTTAATTTGTCATGAGATGAATTTATATTGATATAACCCGCTTAGTTTTATATGTTTGCAAAAAGTTTTAGCTGAATTGAATTGAGTTTAAATCAAAATAAATTACACCATACTTATTGTAATAAAAAACTCTTTATAATATTCTAAAAATAATGGCAGATCAAGGAAGTGTACTATTTTAAAATCTTTTATTTTTTAGTATAAAAACAAACAATAAAACATTATGAAATATGAAAATAGGTGTTAATTTGAAGAAGAAAAATAACTAAAAAAATATAAACATGATGTACAGTACGTCACTTTTTATCCTGAAAGGCAAATAGGCATGTCAATTCTTTTATGTTTGGTGGCAAACATTTAATACATTTACTGTACGCAAGTTAATTGTAAGTCACGTGTCACATGGGTCGTAAATTACGGTACCGAGTTTTTAGTTGGACCTTCAAGATGTGTGGACAGAGTAGATCTAAAAGGACATTGTTAACTTACAATATCCAATGGATGTTGTAATAAAAATTCAATCCTTATAATATTTTGCTAGATTATTCAACTAAAGATTAATCCAATACTTCATGCTGCATAAAATCAATAAAAACAACTCTCTTCCCTGAAAAAACCACTTTGCTAGAAGTGTGAAAAAAAATAAATTGATATTATCCAGACCTACAAAAGAAATATAATATCAAGCACAAAAATCCCAGCCCCTCCCCCCCCCCAAAAAAAAACACAAAAAACTTACAAACCTACTGAGAAATCTTTAAAACAAAATATCAATACGTGTTCTCTTGTTACATGTGTTACGTATTTTATATTCTTGAAAAAAAAAATATTTACATCCAAGTTTTCCCTTATTTTGAATAATCTTATGCAATTATCAATTGTACACCTTCTCATCGATCTTTCAAGGGATGAGTTCCCCCGCCAAATTAACTGGGGCATCTTGAAGGTAACAAACGTTTTAAATATTTTTAAAATTGGTAGTAATGTCGACTAATGTCACCAAAGGTTGCAGTATAAAGACAATATCAGTGCACCGACTTGACATAATATTCGATATACGAATTGTATGAACACAATCGTGTAAAATTTGTATTTCTGTCAAATTTGAATATTTTGACGTCCTCAAATGGTGATCCATGTATCTATGGGATTTGTGTGATCTCTAAAATTCTGTTCCCTTCTAATGGATCATACGGTAACAATAAAGGTAGACACTGATCAGTAACAATTATTATTCATTAAATGCATTAATTTCACGCGTGTCGTAGTAAATATTTGGTAAATCTATATATAGACAGAGGAGATAAATTTACGATAGCCTATTGTTACAAATTTATCTTATTTTATAAGTTGTAAACTTTACCACATATTAAATTTGCCTATACGCCTAAACCTAAAGTATGAATAAGCCAAGATACAAAGTTTGTTCAAAATGCATGCCCCTTTTGTCATGTTTGTATGAATGAAGTTTTATTATTTAATTGGTTTTGAAACGACTGAAGTCACCCGTTATTTATTTTAGAGTTACCCGCTATTTATTTTAGAGTTAAGTCAAATCTTAAGCATTTTTTTAACCTAAGTTTTTTTTATGCATGACTTAAATGGAACGGGCAGGGTTTCAATAAAGTAAGATTTTGCTAAGCAAATTCTTAACTTAACTCGTTTTATGCATATCAATCAGGTAATGTTGGCGGAGTTTACTTAACTAAGTGATTTCTTAGCAAAACCACACCCTTTACTTATATTTTGCCATACTCATACTACCAAGTAATAATAGAGAGAGGACACCCCCCTTTCCATCCGGGGCCAATTTCGCACTCGATATATTATGCGAGACGTTAACTTACTGCATTACTGCATCCGGGAATAAAATCTTTAAATAAAAGCAAATTTTGACATGCAATAAGGAAGTTATCTAGATCTTTATTTTTTCAAGTAGCAGTCATTATTTACCAGGTGAAATATTTTGTAAATAAATGAGAAGGAGCAAAACTAGGCCTTCATCCTAACATGCCTACGGAACTACTTTTTACGCTGATCCCTGCATTAAGATATTTTTACCCCCTCCAATGCTTATCTGCAAAGAAACTCTGAGGAAATATTACTTCATTTACCATAAAACAGTATTTAAAGCATACATTTACATGTATATAAAACTTCCAAATGCAACAAAATAAAAACAAACATATATTTGTATAAAACTCGTAAATGATATCTGTGTGTTACCTGTTCATAAAAGTACACATATATCTGATTAATAGCTTGTTTTTTTTGTTTAGTTGGGATATTACGCCGTTTTCAACACATTTAGCTATTTTGCGGCGGCCAGTATTTATTGGTGGAGGAAGCCTGAGTACCCGGGGAGAACCATCGACCTCTTGTTGAAAAATTGGCAATTCATGTCAATTGAGATCGGAATAGAACACACCCCGCCACATGTGAGATTCGATGTTGACAGGCTAGGCTAATATGATGAACTACCTAGACTACTCGGCCACCGAAGCTACCGAGGTCTGCGAGCCCTCCCCCACCTACTTGATTAATTGAGAATCTTAAATAAAATAAGTCGATCGAAAAATTTTAAAAAAGCAGAATGGAGTACAAAATGTTATATGAATTGAACTTTTAAATTATAGAATGTATGATAGTTTACGCTTTAATATGTACACCAAGATGCCCACAATTGCTTTTACCCTTTCCTTACAGGATCGATTTCCTGCCCCTGAAAATGTGACCTTCATGCGGATTGTAGTTTTTAAAAATGACAAAAAAAAAGATAAATAATAAGATGAAAACCAGTTTGTCTGGAAATTTTTAAAGTGAAAACAAAAATGTATTGTGTCATTACTAAATTAAACAAAATGATGATATAACATATAATGAAAAATATTTGAGCATTTAAGAAAATAATAATAAAATCGTACAAACAATATAAAAATAAGGATATTGTGAAATGGATAGAAAACATTTTTTTTTATCTTTTTCTAAGAATTTATAATTTTTATAATCTTCGAAAATATTCTAGATTTAAGCTTATGTAACTAAAAATAAAATATAACAAAGGAGCTTTTAAAAATTTTTTTGTACAAAGAAATACAACCTTCATAGATATTTTTGCTCAATTTTCAGAAAAAAATTATGTTTCAGTAATTGTTTTGGAATTTTTTGGTTGGTAAAACCAAATAAATTTCCAGGCTTTGTCGAGGTCGACGAAGAACTTACGGTCTTCAGTAGAAAAAATGTATAAGGCAGACGGAGTTATCTTCCTTCTTTCCGATTTTCCTGTCAAGCTACTTGCACACGTCAGAATGCAATTAAATGTACACGACAGTTACCATCTTCAGATGCCGTGAACCCTCTCTTATAGGTCGTGAATCTACACCAAAATTTTCTGATTAACGCAAAAATGTGTAAAGATTGCGTAAAAATTATGAGAGAGGTTGAAAAAACCGATTTAAGACAGTGCAAAGAATTAAAGTCACACTAAAAAATGTTGATTTTTCGTCAAAAACATGGAATAAAATCTATAAACCACTCACTCATTGTGCAAGTCCAAGATTTTGTAATAGCGCATGTGACCTCCGAAGTCTTGACTATCAATATTTCTTATTGGAGGCAATAGTAACGCGACAATTTTGAAATATCTTTACATCGGCGAAAATCGACGAAATTGTTTCTGACGTATATACGTAGGTGAGTTCTGATTTTTTTGCATCAGAACAATTCTGATTCAAACAAGTCGATGCCCTGACTGTCAATATCATCTTCTTCTGTAATGTTCCCAGATTGTTGTTGATTGCCCCATCCTTGTGTTGGAGGTGGTATAATTGTTGCCATTGTGTGTCTGATTAAGCTATATAACAAGGTGAAATCAAAATCTGACAAAACTGGTGGGCCCTGGAATAGCAAATGAGGAGATCATTCTTGCGTTTTTTATTTGAAATATATTGTTCACCATTTAGATGCAGCCTTTTATTATTTACTGGTAATAACAAGGGGAAGGAAAATTACTTTAAAAAGGTTTGTTAACAACAACAGTTGAATACCGTTTCATAAAAACTGGCTTGAAGCAACAGGTTTTTAAACTAGAGGCTCAGAGTATAGCTCACCTGACATGAAAGCCGTTTTTATTGATGTACCTCAAGAGAGAAGTCACTTCTCCCTATCATTATGAAGTGTGGTTAGCCTTGTAGAAAACACATTTTTCTTCATCAAGGTCCTTCTACTTACAGGTCAGCATATTCTAAACTTTGGCGGTTCTCCAGAAGATTTTTGCATGTATTTTCCATAGGGTTTTATGTTAACCTAAGTCCTCTGTTGGTGGCCATCTTGAATGAGGGATTGGCAACACTTGGTCAGCACCTTATGAGAAACATTCAGGTCATGGTTGGTTTCAAGAAATACTGCAGTTCTGTAGATTTTTGTTATTTGCCATGACACTTTCTGTCAAGTTTGGCTCTATTTGGCCAAACAGTTTCAGAGAATTTTTTTTTCAAACCAACCAATCAGAAACGAGAATTGTCAATGGCAGCCATTTCTGTCGCCTGATCTGGACAAAATGAAGATATGTTGTAAAGAACCTCCCACAGATGCTTACTGTCAAGTTCCATTCCATTTTTCATATCACTCAATCAGAAACAAGAACTGCCAATGGAGGCCATGTTTGTTGCCCAATCGAAACGAATTGAGAAAACTTGGTAAAGAACCCCCCCAGAGATGCTTCCTGTCAGGTTTCGTTCCATTTGGCCCTACAGTTCCAGAGAAAAAAAATTTAACCAACCAATAAGAAACAAGAATTTCCCATGGCGGCCACGTTTGTTGTCCAATTGGGACGAAATGATGAAACTTTGTAAAGAACCTTCGGTAGACGCTTCCTGTCAAGTTTCGTTCCATTTGGCCAAGCGATTTCAGAGGAGAATATTTGTTTTATATCAGCCAATCAGAAACAAGAACTGCCAATTTCGGCCATATTTGTAGTCCGATCGAAAAAAAATGAGGAAAGTCTATAAAGGACCCCCATGCTTCCTGTCAAGTTTTGTTCCATTTGGCCAATCAGTTTCAGAGGAGAAGATGTTTGAAAACTCATTCAATCAGAAACAACAATCACCCATGGCGACCATGTTTGTTGTCCGATCAGGATGAAATGAGCAAACGTAATAAAGGACCTTACATAGATGCTTCCTACCAAGTTTAATTCCATTTGGCCCAGTGGTTTCAGAGAAGATTAAAATGTGAAAAGTTAACAGACGGACGACAAACGCCAGGTGATGACAAAAGCTCAGATGGCCTCTGGCCAGGTGAGCTAAAAAGCAAGCTCAATAATTCTACAAAGAGACATGTTACCTTATAATAGAACACAATCTAAAGAATAAATGAACAGTGATTTTGTTTGCTATGTTTTAAAGCAAAATTTCCCAAACCAGTATAAGAAGATTTCTGAAATAAGACATTTACTATTGTGAGAATTATAAGGCCAAGTACTCCTCACAGTCAGTCATGTTCACTTTTTCTTTGAATTTAAGGTCTATTTTCTATCATAAATCCATAAAAACCTTTGTGTTTGCAGAGTACTTAATTGGTAAAGTTTAAAACAATTTTTTCTGGGCAAATAAACAGACCTGAACTAGGAAATTTCATACAGACGCTTGCAAAATGTGTCAAATAAAGACCATTTTGCTAAGCGGTGTCCTATGAAATGTTCTTTCAAATTTTGACTGTACCCTGAAACAACATTTCCACTGTTACATATCTAACAAACCAAGTCAGAGAAGTTGTATGGACAAGGTGCATACTGTACATGATGAAAGGGTTTCTATGTTTTTCCAGATAAAATGTAGTTTTGGTTGGGAAATTAAAATTTAAAGAGTAGACATTTAGAAAGTCTGAATAATATTACTTTCTGTTGTAATTATGTATGTTTTGCTCTTGTTTTGTAAGTTTTTGTCACAGGGTATGTTGATTGCAGGTTTACTTGACTGTAATGTCATTGTTGAATGTTCTTGTGTATATATGTTAAATACAATGTATGATGCTGTTAACATACCACTATCCTTCTCTACTGGCAACAAGGTTTTTGTCTCAGGGTCTCTAGAAGAAACGTTGTCATCTTCAATACATGCAATATATTCTAAGTTCAAATGTTTGACAGGTTTTGCCTCCCCTATAATGATCATTAATAATTATTAATACAGTTAAACCGTAAACTAATTCATGAATATTAGTTCAAATTTATTTACAGTGGATTGGAAAACAAGTGATAGCAACTTATGCTACAAATATTTCTGCCTGCTCTTTTTTCTGCATATACAAGTAAGTCATTAATGTGCTACCCTTTACACAAGACGGCTGTTATTTTTTCAATTCCAAAAGATTATCATACTTTGGGTCAATCTTCTTGTCTCGGGGTCACTAGAGGAAATGTCGTCCAGCTCACTACGGGCCATGTTCAAACGTTTGATAAGTTTTGCCTCTCCTGTAATGATCATCAATAATTACTAACAGTAGGAATCAGGTCACGGTTTCAACTCAATTTTAGTGACAACAATCGAGTCACAATTGGACAAAAAAGGACGCATTTTCGACCTACGCTAATTTTCTATTTAATGTGTACCAATGGTTAGTATATAGCTTTTGCTTATAAAATATCCTAAAAGAAAATCTCCCTATTACATTTGTACTTCTGGTCAGCTGACCGGCCCGTGGAAGATTGTTAACTTTTTCCTTTTAAGTAAAAAAGAACCGTTAATGATTGATAAATTTATCACCAAATAGTTAATTGATGTACAAAGAATAAAAAAATTAAAGAAATATCAATAAAACCTTGGAATTCTCTTCAAAATTGTCATATCTTTCTTTTTAAACATAAACAAGAGGCTCTCAAGAGCCTGAATCGCTCACCTGTTATCTTTTGTGTACCAGTAGATTTTGCACCAATGATTATTTTTGCTATTTAATGTATACCGTCACAATTTTCTCCTTAATATTGACCTGTACAGCTAAAATAAAGAATCCTGAACCCAAATAGATATAGTTGCTACTGACTTTTTAATTGTTGCTATTGACGTTTTCAATGGCATTGACTTGACCTTTCTTCTTGACTTGTACAGGTAAATTATAAAGTCCTTAACCTAAATATATATGGTTGCTAGGGACTTTTTCGTTAGTTGCTATGGACTTTTTTAATGGCATTGACTCTTGACCTTCCATTTTGACTTGAAGAGGTAAATTGTAGGGTCCTTAATCCAAATATATATGGTTGCTAGGGACTTTTTCATCTGTTGCTATGGAATTTTACAATGACCTTAACGCTCCATTTTACTTGTACTGCTACCATTTAATTTATTTCACGTAACGCCCTAAACATCTGTGACAATGTCAGACCATTGTTTTATGTTTATATGTAAATAATCTTTCAAGGTCAAAAACTCCTATAAGGGGTCAATTGATGATGTTGGTCATGTTGATTTATTTGTAGATCTTACCTTGCTGAACATTTTTGTTGTTTACAGTTTGTCTTTATCTATTATTATATTCAAGATAACAACCTAAAACTGCAAAATTTCCTTAAAAGTAACAATTCAGGGGCAATTACCCAACAAATAATTGTCCGTATCATCTGAAAATCTCATGGCTGGTAGATCTTGACCTCTTGAACATTTTTACCCCATGTCAGTTTTGCTCTATATGCTTTTTTGTTTACGACAGACGACGGATGCCAAGTGATGGCAAAACCTCACGTCTTTTTAGCACAAGTAATCTAAAAAAGTGACAGCAAAAATAGGCAAATAAGTAGATAAACTGTAGTTTTGGTTGGAAAATTAAAATTTAAAGAGTAGACATTTAGAAAGTCCTACTAATATTACTTTCTGTTGTAATTATGTATGTTTTGCTCTTTTTTTGTAAGTTTTTGTCACAGGGTAAGTTGATTGCAGGTTTACTTGTCATTGGTGAATGTTCTTGTGTTTACATGTTAAAGTGGAACTAAAACGCTTATAGAAAGTTATTTTCATTTTATAGTACTAAAAAAACGTATAAAAACGCAAAAAACCCGATGAAATTCGGTAACTTAGTTTTCGAGATATTAGCAAAATACTGGCCGATCATCATTTGCACACCTGAACGATTTGTTAAAAAACTCGAATATTACTAGTCGCCGGAAGTGACGTACTGTGCGGTTCTGATCTTGTACATAAATAGGTACAGGTCATTTGTAAAGTGAAAGCAGATTCAGTTGATTGGTGACAACTATCGATTGACAGTGCTTCTTATATATTCACCGACACTTGTTTGATGAAACATTGTACTTAATTTAAATCTACAATTCAACAATGGGAAGGAATTGTGCAGTTGCGGGATGCAGCAACTCTGCAAAAACGGGACATACTCAACACGCTTTTCCAAAAGATGACCGACAACGTAACTTGTGGATTCGTTTTGTAAAACTAACCCGTGTGGATTTTACTGTGCCAGCTAAACACTCAGCCATATGTTCAGAACACTTCTCAGAAGAATGATATGAGGTTGACAGGTTGAGATTCAAGGAGTTATTTGGTTTATCTGCTCATAACGGCAAGAGACTATTGCCAGGTTCAGTGCCAAGCATTTATCCCAACCAGCATGACCAGTATACGTGGTATAGTGACGGTCTGCACCAAAATACTTTTGAAAAAATAATTCTAACATGTCTGATCTTATTTGTTTTTATATACCATGCATATGTCTTTATATATACATCAAATTTATGTGTATATATGCACATGTTTGAAAATGAATGCATTATCATAATGTCATTGTGAGAATAAGCCTACATTAAGCCTATGCAGCCTCTCCTGTTGAATCAAAATTTTTTATGTATAACTATATTGTACCTTTACATCATACATAGGGTATATTTAAGGGTATTTTTAGAGTTATTGTGCTTGATTTACACCCCTTCTTTTCAAACCACCACAGTTACCAACATCCTGAACATAGGGCTATTTAAAAATATTATTAATGGAGTAAGTAGAAGGTACATGTAAGGCCGCTTATATCAAATGCAGAGCCTTGACAGGCATGACTTTGAAAAGATGTAGCCAACAAGCTAACATAAGTTGTAGTACAATAAGAGGCTATTATAGCGAAATGTGTAGCTCCATAAAAAGTTATTCTGGTCCCATGTCCCTCTGAATTTTTGTCTCTTTCTATTAGCATAAAAGTTATACATTTGTAACCATAATAATTTCAAATATTAAGAGTCTGCTGACTATGGTAAATAATACAATATAGAACAATACATGTAGTTCCATGATATAACTACCTCTCTATTTATATAACATGTTCATGATCATAATCCTGATAATGCAGAAAATAATTTGGGTAAAAATGTAGCTTTTTTTTTAAAGACAATCTATTTCATTAGCAATGTAAAGCTAAAGCAAAGTTTGAATGTCTAATTATTTATTAAAAGAATATGTATTTATTTATTCATTATTTATAAAAAAAATATATATATGACACTTCCAATTGTGCAAGAAATTTTAATTTCCCCCTAAATAGTATTAAACACCTGTGAAAATTAAAACTAGTTCATGATATAAAACAAATTAGTAAACATGTGGATGGATATTTATCACCTTTAATCCTGGTAATTAAAACAGTTAAAATTTTAGCACCTATTAATTAACATCCTGTTATCTAGTAATAAAGATCAAACAAAAGTTTTAATCCCTCCAATCAGGTAAATAACAACTTGGCCATGCACCTACCACCTGTGGAGTAAATCAATATACCGGTAACAAAGTCATTAGAAAGGTGTTATGAAAACCAGTTTTGACTGGTATTATAATTCAAATTACACAAAGAGCATAAAGTCCCATAACCAAAATTAACCAGATTATAACTCTACAAATGTAGGAATTATTTTATAAGTTGAATAATTTTTTTTTATTAAAATCCATCAAAATCTTTTATTAAAGTTTTAGGTGTACAGTGCAGTTTCTCCAATGATTCTCTACATATTTTTATTATTACAACGAGGATTGTAAGAAATTACTTATCCCTCTCTACATATATGTCTCTGATTAAACTAAGAAATTTATTATATTTTTATAAGAAAATTCTGAAATTTTATGAATCTGTCAATTCAATAAAAAAAAAACACATTACAATTCTACATCAAAATCTATATTACTATTCAGTAACTTATATCACTATTTGTAAAACATCTGTTTTAAAACTATCAATTAATATTGTGTCTTATATTTGCTTGTTTAAAAAATTAGTGTTTGTTTTTTATTCCTATAAGATGGTCTTCCATTTGTATTTATGTTATACACACCTTTCAAAATATCTTTCACTTTCATTCTTTTTATATATATGTATATGGGGGCATTTATTGAAATTTATTGGCTATACTATTATAAATCACTAGCATTGCTGTCTTCATCCATAATATATTCCTTCTGGTCAATGTAAACAAGTTCAAGAGTAGCCCGCACTGTACGTCATTTCCGGTCAATCGGGGTCACTCAGCGAGGAAACCCTGTTTCCGGAAATAGCGCTGATTGGATTTCCCACAGGTAAAAATAATCCAACTTCACTCGCTATTTTCTCCGTTATTACTTGACCAAATTTCATCGGGTTTTTTGCGTTTTTATACGTTTATTTAGTACTATAAAATGAAAATAACTTTCTATAAGCGTTTTAGTTCCACTTTAAGTACAATGTATGATGCTGTTAACATACCACTATCCTTCTTTACTGCAACAAGGTTTTTGTCTCAGGGTCTCTAGAGGAAACTTTGTCATGCTCCATATATGCAATGTCGTCTTAATTCAAATGTATGACAGGTTTTGCCTCTGCTGTAATGATCATTAATAATTATTAATACAGTTAAACCGTAAACTAATTCATGAATATTAGTTCAAATTTATTTACAGTTGATTGGAAACAAGTTATAGCAACTTATGCTACAAATATTTCTGCCTACTCGTTTTTCTGCATATACAAGTAAGTCATTAATGTGCTACTCTTTACACAAGACAGCTGTTATTTTTTCAATTTCAAAAGATTATCATACTTTGGGTCAATCTTCTTGTCTCGGGGTCACTAGAGGAAATGTCGTCAAGCTCAATACGGGCCATGTTCAAACGTTTGGCAAGTTTTGCCTCTCCTGTAATGATCATCAATAATAATTAACAGTAGGAAATCAGGTCATGGTTTCAACTCAATTTTAGTGACAACAATCGAGTCACAATTGGACACAAATGGACGGATTTTCGACCTACGCTAATTTTCTATTTAATGTGTACCAATAGTTAGTATATAGCTTTTGCTTATAAAATATCCTAAAAAAAATCTCCCTATTACATTTGTACTTCTGGTCAGCTGACCAGCCCGTGGAAGATTGTTAACGTTTTCCTTTTAAGTAAAAAAGAACCATTCATGATTGATAAATTTATCACCAAATGGTAAAGTATTAATGATCATTCTGATATTTTCATCATACACTTGGTTGAACGTGTAAATCACCAAAAACATCGTGTAACGTGCAAAACGTGTGCGTGTAACGTATGGATCGTGTGCGTGTAACGTATGGATCGTGTGCGTGTAACGTGTGAATCGTGTGCGTGCAACGTGCGAATCGTGTGCGTGTGCTTTGCGTGTGGTAATAAACTTGCGATTTGAATCGTGTAACGTGTTTGAGATTTCATTGGTCGAAACAGTGATCAAAACGTGTGAATTTAAATCGTAGCATAGTTCGAACTCGAATTAAAATATTGTTGGAACGAACCTTCATCAGTATCAAATATTTGAAAATACTGATATTAATAATCCTGCAACAGATTCTATGTTTTTTTTTATTACTAATTTAAATTATTCAACTTATTTGGATTGAAAGGAATAAATTAAATAAAATGTACCCTAAACTAAACGATGATACAACTTTGCAACATTTGCAAATTATATATAAATTTGAAATTTAACTTGTCTGTAAAAAAATATTTTAAATTACTCTTACAATATGTCGAAGTTTTTAATCCTTCAATATCATTTATCAATTTATATTTTCAGAATACATCTTTACATAAGTAATTGTTTGATCGGGCTAAAACAACACCTATTTAGACAAGGGATTAAGAAGTCCTCTGAGGATAAAATGTCTATTTACCTGTTAATTTACCTAAGAAATCTGACGGTTAATATGCAATAGCTAATCAGGTATTCACAACATGAAAATGTTTATTGATTTTTAATAAATTAAAAATATTATTTCATAGTTCTGTTATAAAATTTGATAAATTTCCCATTAAAAAAATGCATATTTTTTATTTATGAAAAAAGTTAAATGTGGAACGTTTAAAACAGGCTTCCTTTAATCATACTTATTTATTTAAAATCAAATGCATTTTCAATATTTCACTGCTATTCATATCTGGCATGAATTTAATAATAATGATTCGTTTCGTTATATTCCGTTCGTATCTTACAAACACAATTTTTAGAAATCGCACGATCGGAAATCGTGTTTCGTTTAACGTGCATCGTATGGTTTGCGTGTAATGTGCGAATCGTGTGCGTGTATCGTACGAATCGTGTGCGTGTAACGTGCGAATCGTGTGCGTGTAACGTGTGAATCGTGTGAGTGTGGTTTGGTGCATTACACGCTCAACCATCTGTAATATACTTAATTGATGTACAAAGTATTCCTATGACTTGAAGAGGTAAATTGTAGGGTCCTTAATCCAAATATACATGGTTCCTAGGGACTTTTTCATCTGTTGCTAGGGACTTTTTCAGCGGTTGCTATGGAATTTGTCAATGACCTCGACGCTCCATTTTACTTGTACTGCTACCATTTAATTTATTTCAAGTAACGCCCTAAACATCTGTGACAATGTTAGACCATTGTTTTGTGTTTACATGTAAATAATCTTTCAAGGTCAAATACTCCTATAAGGGGTCAATTGATGATGTTGGTCATGTTGACTTATTTGTAGATATTACTTTGCTTAAGATTTTGTTTTTTACAGTTTGTCTTTAGCTATTATTATATTCAAGATAACAACCTAAAACTGCAAAATTTCCTTAAAATTAACAATTCAGGGGCAATAATCCAACAAATAATTGTTCGTATCATCTGACAATTTCATTGCTGGTAGAGCTTGAACTCTTGAACATTTTTACCCCATGTCAGTTTTGCTCTAATTGCTTTTTAGTTTACGACGGACGACGGATGCCAGGTGATGGCAAAAGCTCACGTCTTTTTAGGACAGGTGATCTAAAAAAAAAAGTGATAGCCAAAACAGGCAAATAAGTAGATAAAATGTAGTTTTGATTGGGAAATTAAAATTTAAAGAGTAGACATTTAGAAAGTCTGAATAATATTACTTTCTGTTGTAATTATGTATGTTTTGCTCTTTTTTTGTAAGTTTTTGTCACAGGGTAAGTTGATTGCAGGTTTACTTGACTGTAATGTCATTGGTTAATGTTCTTGTGTTTACATGTTAAGTACAATGTATGATGCTGTTAACATACCACTATCTTTCTCTACTGGCAACAAGGTTTTTGTCTCAGGGTCTCTAGAAGAAACTTTGTCATGTTCGATACATGCAATGTATTCTAAGTTCAAATGTTTGACAGGTTTTGCCTCCCTTATAATGATCATTAATAATTATTAATACAGTTAAACCGTAAATTAATTCATGAATATTAGTTCAAATTTATTTACAGTGGATTGGAAAACAAGTGATAGCAACTTATGCTACAAATATTTCTGCCTACTCTTTTTTCTGCATATACAAGTAAGTCATTAATGTGCTACCCTTTACACAAGACGGCTGTTATTTTTTCAATTCCATAAGATTATCATACTTTGGGTCAATCTTCTTGTCTCGGGGTCACTAGAGGAAATGTCGTCCAGCTCACTACGGGCCATGTTCAAACGTTTGATAAGTTTTGCCTCTCCTGTAATGATCATCAATAATTACTAACAGTAGGAAATCAGGTCACGGTTTCAACTCAATTTTAGTGACAACAATCGAGTCACAATTGGATAAAAAAGGACGGATTTTCGACGGCATTCCAATGGGAACCAACTGTGCTTCTCTCCTCGCCGATCTGTTTCTGTACTCATATGAAGCGGACTTCATTCAAGGGTTACTACGTGAAAACAAAAAGAAACTAGCCCAATCCTTTAATTTCACTTTTCGTTATATAGATGATGTGTTGCCGTTAAATAACGACAAATTCCAAGACTTTCTACATCTTATCTACCCCAGTGAGCTTGAAATTAAGGATACTACAGATACACCAAAGTCCACTTCATATTTGGATTTGTTTCTTGAAATAGACTATGAGGGACGTTTGAAGACAAAACCTTATGACAAACGTGATGACTTCTACTTTCCTATTGTTAATTTTCCCTTCTTAAGTAGCAATATACCAGCATCGCCTGCATATGGCGTATACGTTTCTCAGCTTATCCGATTTTCAAGGGCATGCGTGAGTTACCCTGACTTTCGACAAAGAGGATTACTGCTGTCACAAAAGCTTCTTAACCAGGGTTTTATCAGGGATAAGTTGATTTAATCACTTAAGAAATTTTACGGTCGTCATCATGAATAGATTGACCATTACAGTGTTCCAATATCTAAGATGATGTTGGACCTGTTCCCACTGTCGTAACCTTTCATGTGCCTCCTACGATTGGTGACTTCCACCGGATTGACTTTGTTGAACTTCACGACGGGTGCCGTATACGCAGCAGGAACTGCTTACCCTTCCGGAGCACCTGGGTTCACTCCTGGTTTTTATAGGAGTTCGTGTTGTTCATTGTTTTTAGTTTTCTGTGTTTATTTGTTGTGCTTGTGGTTGTTCGTTTGTCTTCCCGGGTTTGTCTGTCCAATGGATTATTTTTTTTTTGATTGCTCCTTAGGTATATTTGTCCTTTTTCTATTTAATGTGTACCAATGGTTAGTATATAGCTTTTGCTTATAAAATATCCTAAAAGAAAATCTCCCTATTACATTTGTACTTCTGGTCAGCTGACCGGCCCGTGGAAGATTGTTAACTTTTTCCTTTTAAGTAAAAAAGAACCGTTAATGATTGATAAATTTATCACCAAATAGTTGGTAAAATATTAATGATCATTCTGATATTTTCATCATAATATACTTAATTGATGCACAAAGAATAAAAAAATTAAAGAAATATCAATAAAACTTTGGAATTCTCTTCAAAATTGTCATATCTTTCTTTTTAAACATAAACAAGAGGCTCCCAAGAGCCTGAATCGCTCACCTGTTATCTTTTGTGTACCAGTAGATCTTGCATCAATGATTATGTTTGCTATTTAATGTATACCGTCACAATTTTCTCCTTAATATTGACCTGTACAGCTAAAATAAACAATCCTGAACCCAAATAGATATAGTTGCTACAGACTTTTTCAATGGTTGCTATGGACTTTTTCAATGGCATTGACTCGACCTTTCTTTTTGACTTGTACAGGTAAATTATAAAGTCCTTTACCTAAATATATCTGGTTGCTAGGGATTTTTTCGTTAGTTGCTATGGACTTTTTCAATGGCATTGACTCTTGACCTTCCATTTTGACTTGAAGAGGTAAATTGTACGGTCCTTAATCCAAATATATATGGTTGTTAGGGACTTTTTCATCTGTTGCTAGGGACTTTTTCATCGGTTGCTATAGAATTTTTCAATTACCTTGACGCTCCATTTTACTTGTACTGCTACCATTTAATTTATTTCAAGTAACGCCCTAAACATCTAGGACAATGTCAGACCATTGTTTTGTGTTTACATGTAAATAATCTTTCAAGGTCAAATACTCCTATAAGGGGTCAATTGATGATGTTGGTCATGTTGTCTTATTTGTAGATATTACTTTGCTGAAGATTTTGTTTTTTACTGTTTGTCTTTAGCTATTATTATATTCAAGATAACAACCTAAAACTGCAAAATTTCCTTAAAAGTAACAATTCAGGGGCAATAATCCAACAAATAATTGTTCGTATCAACTGACAATTTCATGGCTGGTAGATCTTGACCTCTTGAACATTTTTACCCCATGTCAGTTTGGTCTAATTGCTTTTTAGTTTACGACGGACGACGGATGCCAGGTGATGGCAAAAGCTCACGTCTTTTTAGGACAGGTGATCTAAAAAAGTGATAGCCAAAATAGCCAAAGAAGGAGATAAAATGTAGTTTTGGTTGGGAAATTAAAATTTAAAGAGTAGACATTTAGAAAGTCTGACTAATATTACTTTCTGTTGTAATTATGTATGTTTTGCTCTTTTTTTGTAAGTTTTTGTCACAGGGTATGTTGATTGCAGGTGTTATTTGACTGTAATGTCATTGTTGAATGTTCCTGTGTATACATGTTAAGTACAATGTATGATGCTGTTAACATACCACTATCCTTCTCTACTGGCAACAAGGTTTTTGTCTCAGGGTCTCTAGAAGAAACGTTGTCATCTTTGATACATGCAATGTATTTTAAGTTCAAATGTTTGACAGGTTTTGCCTCTCCTGTAATGATCATTAATAATTATTAATACAGTTAAACCGTAAACTAATTCATGAATATTAGTTCAAATTTATTTACAATGAATTGGAAAACAAGTTATAGCAACTTATGCTACAAATATTTCTGCCTACTCTTTTTTCTGCATATACAAGTAAGTCATTAATGTGCTACCCTTTACACAAGACGGCTGTTATTTTTTCAATTCCAAAAGATTATCATACTTTGGGTCAATCTTCTTGTCTCGGGGTCACTAGAGGAAATGTCCAGCTCACTACGGGCTATGTTCAAACGTTTGATACGTTTTGCCTCTCCTGTAATGATTATCAATAATTACTAACAGTAGGAAATCAGGTCACGGTTTCAACTCAATTTTAGTGACAACAATCGAGTCACAATTGGACAAAAAAGGACGCATTTTCGACCTACGCTAATTTTCTATTTAATGTGTACCAATGGTTAGTATATAGCTTTTGCTTATAAAATATCCTAAAAGAAAATCTCCTTATTACATTTGTACTTCTCGTCAGCTGACCGGCCCGTGGAAGATTGTTAACTTTTTCCTTTTAAGTAAAAAAGAACCGTTAATGATTGATAAATTTATCACCAAATAGTTAGTAAAATATTAATGATCATTCTGATATTTTCATCATAATATACTTAATTGATGCACAAAGAATAAAAAAATTAAAGAAATATCAATAAAACCTTGGAATTCTCTTCAAAATTTCATATCTTTCTTTTTAAACATAAACAAAAGGCTCCCAAGAGCCTGAATCGCTCACCTGTTATCTTTTGTGTACCAGTAGATCTTGCACCAATGATTATTTTTGCTATTTAATGTATACCGTCACAATTTTCTCCTTAATATTGACCGTTACTGCTAAAATAAAGAATCCTGAACCCAAATAGATATAGTTGCTACGGACTTTTTCAATGGTTGCTATGGACTTTTTCAATGGCATTGACTCGACCTTTCTTTTTGACTTGTACAGGTAAATTATAGAGTCCTTAACCTAAATATATATGGTTGCTAGGGACTTTTTCATTAGTTTCTATGGACTTTTTCAATGGCATTGACTCTTGACCTTCCATTTTGACTTGAAGAGGTAAATTGTAGGGTCCTTAATCCAAATATATATGGTTGTTAGGGACTTTTTCATCTGTTGCTAGGGACTTGTTCATCAGTTGCTATAGAATTTTTCAATTACCTTGACGCTCCATTTTACTTGTACTGCTACCATTTAATTTATTTCAAGTAACGCCCTAAACATCTGTGACAATGTCAGACCATTGTTTTGTTTACATGTAAATAATCTTTCAAGGTCAAATACTCCTATAAGGGGTCAATTTATGATGTTGGTCATGTTGACTTATTTGTAGATATTACTTTGCTGAAGATTCTGTTTTTACAGTTTGTCTTTAGCTATTATTATATTCAAGATAACAACCTAAAACTGCAAAATTTCCTTAAAATTAACAATTCAGGGGCAATAATCCAACAAATAATTGTTCGTATCATCTGACAATTTCATGGCTGGTAGATCTTGACCTCTTGAACATTTTTACCCCATGTCAGTTTTGCTCTAATTGCTTTTTAGTTTACGACGGACGACGGATGCCAGGTGATGGCAAAAGCTCACGTCTTTTTAGGACAGGTGATCTAAAAAAAGTGATAGCCAAAATAGGCAAATAATTAGATAAAATGTAGTTTTAGTTGGGGAATTAAAATTTAAAGAGTAGACATTTAGAAAGTCTGAATAATATTACTTTCTGTTGTAATTATGTATGTTTTGCTCTTTTTTTGTAAGTTTTTGTCACAGGGTAAGTTGATTGCAGATTTACTTGACTGTAATGTCATTGTTGAATGTTCTTGTGTATACATGTTAAGTACAATGTATGATGCTGTTAACATACCACTATCCTTCTCTACTGGCAACAAGGTTTTTGTCTCAGGGTCTCTAGAAGAAACGTTGTCATCTTCGATACATGCAATGTGTTCTAAGTTCAAATGTTTGACAGGTTTTCCCTCTCCTGTAATGATCATTAATAATTATTAATACAGTTAAACCGTAAACTAATTCATGAATATTAGTTCAAATTTATTTACAATGGATTGGAAAACAAGTTATAGCAACTTATGCTACAAATATTTCTGCCTATTCTTTTTTCTGCATATACAAGTAAGTCATTAACGTGCTACCCTTTACACAAGACGGCTGTTATTTTTTCAATTCCAAAAGATTATTATACTTTGGGTCAATCTTCTTGTCTCGGGGTCACTAGAGGAAATGTCGTCAAGCTCACTACGGGCCATGTTCAAACGTTTGATAAGTTTTGTCTCTCCTGTAATGATCATCAATAATTACTAACAGTAGGAAATCAGGTCACGGTTTCAACTCAATTTTAGTGACAACAATCGAGTCACAATTGGACAAAAAAGGACGCATTTTCGACCTACGCTAATTTTCTATTGAATGTGTACCAATGGTTAGTATATAGCTTTTGCTTATAAAATATCCTAAAAGAAACTCTCCCTATTACATTTGTACTTCTCGTCAGCTGACCAGCCCGTGGAAGATTGTTAACTCTTTCCTTTTAAGTAAAAAAGAACCGTTAATGATTGATAAATTTATCACCAAATAGTTGGTAAAATATTAATGATCATTCTGATATTTTCATCATAATATACTTAATTGATGCACAAAGAATAAAAAAATTAAAGAAATATCAATAAAACCTTGGAATTCTCTTCAAAATTTCATATCTTTCTTTTTAAACATAAACAAGAGGCTCCCAAGAGCCTGAATCGCTCACCTGTTATCTTTTGTGTACCAGTAGATCTTGCACCAATGATTATTTTTGCTATTTAATGTATACCGTCACAATTTTCTCCTTAATATTGACCGTTACAGCTAAAATAAAGAATCCTGAACCCAAATAGATATAGTTGCTACGGACTTTTTCAATGGTTGCTATGGACTTTTTCAATGGCATTGACTCGACCTTTCTTTTTGACTTGTACAGGTAAATTATAGAGTCCTTAACCTAAATATATATGGTTGCTAGGGACTTTTTCATTAGTTTCTATGGACTTTTTCAATGGCATTGACTCTTGACCTTCCATTTTGACTTGAAGAGGTAAATTGTAGGGTCCTTAATCCAAATATATATGGTTGTTAGGGACTTTTTCATCTGTTGCTAGGGACTTGTTCATCAGTTGCTATAGAATTTTTCAATTACCTTGACGCTCCATTTTACTTGTACTGCTACCATTTAATTTATTTCAAGTAACGCCCTAAACATCTGTGACAATGTCAGACCATTGTTTTGTTTACATGTAAATAATCTTTCAAGGTCAAATACTCCTATAAGGGGTCAATTTATGATGTTGGTCATGTTGACTTATTTGTAGATATTACTTTGCTGAAGATTCTGTTTTTTACAGTTTGTCTTTAGCTATTATTATATTCAAGATAACAACCTAAAACTGCAAAATTTCCTTAAAATTAACAATTCAGGGGCAATAATCCAACAAATAATTGTTCGTATCATCTGAAAATTTCATGGCTGGTAGATCTTGACCTCTTGAACATTTTTACCCCATGTCAGTTTGGTCTCATTGCTTTTTAGTTTACGACGGACGACGGATGCCAGGTGATGGCAAAAGCTCACGTCTTTTTAGGTCAGGTGATCTAAAAAAGTGATAGCCAAAATAGGCAAAGAAGGAGATAAAATGTAGTTTTGGTTGGGAAATTAAAATTTAAAGAGTAGACATTTAGAAAGTCTGAATAATATTACTTTCTGTTGTAATTATGTATGTTTTGCTCTTTTTTGTAAGTTTTTGTCATAGGGTAAGTTGATTGCAGGTTTACTTGACTGTAATGTCATTGTTGAATGTTCTTGTGTATACATGTTAAGTACACTGTATGATGCTGTTAACATACCACTATCCTTCTCTACTGGCAACAAGGTTTTTGTCTCAGGGTCTCTAGAAGAAACGTTGTCATCTTCGATACATGCAATGTGTTCTAAGTTCAAATGTTTGACAGGTTTTGCCTCTCCTGTAATGATCATTAATAATTATTAATACAGTTAAACCGTAAACTAATTCATGAATATTAGATCAAATTTATTTACAATGGATTGGAAAACAAGTTATAGCAACTTATGCTACAAATATTTCTGCCTACTCTTTTTTCTGCATATACAAGTAAGTCATTAACGTGCTACCCTTTACACAAGACGGCTGTTATTTTTTCAATTCCAAAAGATTATTATACTTTGGGTCAATCTTCTTGTCTCGGGGTCACTAGAGGAAATGTCGTCAAGCTCACTACGGGCCATGTTGAAACGTTTGATAAGTTTTGTCTCTCCTGTAATGATCATCAATAATTACTAACAGTAGGAAATCAGGTCACGGTTTCAACTCAATTTTAGTGACAACAATCGAGTCACAATTGGACAAAAAAGGACGCATTTTTGACCTACGCTAATTTTCTATTGAATGTGTACCAATGGTTAGTATATAGCTTTTGCTTATAAAATATCCTAAAAGAAACTCTCCCTATTACATTTGTACTTCTCGTCAGCTGACCAGCCCGTGGAAGATTGTTAACTTTTTCCTTTTAAGTAAAAAAGAACCGTTAATGATTGATAAATTTATCACCAAATAGTTGGTAAAATATTAATGATCATTCTGATATTTTCATCATAATATACTTAATTGATGCACAAAGAATACAAAAATTAAAGAAATATCAATAAAACCTTGGAATTCTCTTCAAAATTTCATATCTTTCTTTTTAAACATAAACAAAAGGCTCCCAAGAGCCTGAATCGCTCACCTGTTATCTTTTGTGTACCAGTAGATCTTGCACCAATGATTATTTTTGCTATTTAATGTATACCGTCACAATTTTCTCCTTAATATTGACCGTTACAGCTAAAATAAAGAATCCTGAACCCAAATAGATATAGTTGCTACGGACTTTTTCAATGGTTGCTATGGACTTTTTCAATGGCATTGACTCGACCTTTCTTTTTGACTTGTACAGGTAAATTATAGAGTCCTTAACCTAAATATATATGGTTGCTAGGGACTTTTTCATTAGTTTCTATGGACTTTTTCAATGGCATTGACTCTTGACCTTCCATTTTGACTTGAAGAGGTAAATTGTAGGGTCCTTAATCCAAATATATATGGTTGTTAGGGACTTTTTCATTTGTTGCTAGGGACTTGTTCATCAGTTGCTATAGAATTTTTCAATTACGTTGACGCTTCATTTTACTTGTACTGCTACCATTTAATTTATTTCAAGTAACGCCCTAAACATCTGTGACAATGTCAGACCATTGTTTTGTTTACATGTAAATAATCTTTCAAGGTCAAATACTCCTATAAGGGGTCAATTTATGATGTTGGTCATGTTGACTTATTTGTAGATATTACTTTGCTGAAGATTCTGTTTTTACAGTTTGTCTTTAGCTATTATTATATTCAAGATAACAACCTAAAACTGCAAAATTTCCTTAAAATTAACAATTCAGGGGCAATAATCCAACAAATAATTGTTCGTATCATCTGACAATTTCATGGCTGGTAGATCTTGACCTCTTGAACATTTTTACCCCATGTCAGTTTTGCTCTAATTGCTGTTTAGTTTACGACGGACGACGGATGCCAGGTGATGGCAAAAGCTCACGTCTTTTTAGGACAGGTGATCTAAAAAAGTGATAGCCAAAATAGGCAAATAAGTAGATAAAATGTAGTTTTGGTTGGGAAATTAAAATTTAAAGAGTAGACATTTAGAAAGTCTGAATAATATTACTTTCTGTTGTAATTATGTATGTTTTGCTCTTTTTTGTAAGTTTTTGTCATAGGGTAAGTTGATTGCAGGTTTACTTGACTGTAATGTCATTGTTGAATGTTCTTGTGTATACATGTTAAGTACAATGTATGATGCTGTTAACATACCACTATCCTTCTCTACTGGCAACAAGGTTTTTGTCTCAGGGTCTCTAGAAGAAACGTTGTCATCTTCGATACATGCAATGTGTTCTAAGTTCAAATGTTTGACAGGTTTTGCCTCTCCTGTAATGATCATTAATAATTATTAATACAGTTAAACCGTAAACTAATTCATGAATATTAGTTCAAATTTATTTACAATGGATTGGAAAACAAGTTATAGCAACTTATGCTACAAATATTTCTGCCTATTCTTTTTTCTGCATATACAAGTAAGTCATTAACGTGCTACCCTTTACACAAGACGGCTGTTATTTTTTCAATTCCAAAAGATTATTATACTTTGGGTCAATCTTCTTGTCTCGGGATCACTAGAGGAAATGTCGTCAAGCTCACTACGGGCCATGTTCAAACGTTTGATAAGTTTTGTCTCTCCTGTAATGATCATCAATAATTACTAACAGTAGGAAATCAGGTCACGGTTTCAACTCAATTTTAGTGACAACAATCGAGTCACAATTGGACAAAAAAGGACGCATTTTCGACCTACGCTAATTTTCTATTGAATGTGTACCAATGGTTAGTATATAGCTTTTGCTTATAAAATATCCTAAAAGAAACTCTCCCTATTACATTTGTACTTCTCGTCAGCTGACCAGCCCGTGGAAGATTGTTAACTTTTTCCTTTTAAGTAAAAAAGAACCGTTAATGATTGATAAATTTATCACCAAATAGTTGGTAAAATATTAATGATCATTCTGATATTTTCATCATAATATACTTAATTGATGCACAAAGAATAAAAAAATTAAAGAAATATCAATAAAACCTTGGAATTCTCTTCAAAATTTCATATCTTTCTTTTTAAACATAAACAAGAGGCTCCCAAGAGCCTGAATCGCTCACCTGTTATCTTTTGTGTACCAGTAGATCTTGCACCAATGATTATTTTTGCTATTTAATGTATACCGTCACAATTTTCTCCTTAATATTGACCGTTACAGCTAAAATAAAGAATCCTGAACCCAAATAGATATAGTTGCTACGGACTTTTTCAATGGTTGCTATGGACTTTTTCAATGGCATTGACTCGACCTTTCTTTTTGACTTGTACAGGTAAATTATAGAGTCCTTAACCTAAATATATATGGTTGCTAGGGACTTTTTCATTAGTTTCTATGGACTTTTTCAATGGCATTGACTCTTGACCTTCCATTTTGACTTGAAGAGGTAAATTGTAGGGTCCTTAATCCAAATATATATGGTTGTTAGGGACTTTTTCATCTGTTGCTAGGGACTTGTTCATCAGTTGCTATAGAATTTTTCAATTACCTTGACGCTCCATTTTACTTGTACTGCTACCATTTAATTTATTTCAAGTAACGCCCTAAACATCTGTGACAATGTCAGACCATTGTTTTGTTTACATGTAAATAATCTTTCAAGGTCAAATACTCCTATAAGGGGTCAATTTATGATGTTGGTCATGTTGACTTATTTGTAGATATTACTTTGCTGAAGATTCTGTTTTTTACAGTTTGTCTTTAGCTATTATTATATTCAAGATAACAACCTAAAACTGCAAAATTTCCTTAAAATTAACAATTCAGGGGCAATAATCCAACAAATAATTGTTCGTATCATCTGAAAATTTCATGGCTGGTAGATCTTGACCTCTTGAACATTTTTACCCCATGTCAGTTTGGTCTCATTGCTTTTTAGTTTACGACGGACGACGGATGCCAGGTGATGGCAAAAGCTCACGTCTTTTTAGGTCAGGTGATCTAAAAAAGTGATAGCCAAAATAGGCAAAGAAGGAGATAAAATGTAGTTTTGGTTAGGAAATTAAAATTTAAAGAGTAGACATTTAGAAAGTCTGAATAATATTACTTTCTGTTGTAATTATGTATGTTTTGCTCTTTTTTGTAAGTTTTTGTCATAGGGTAAGTTGATTGCAGGTTTACTTGACTGTAATGTCATTGTTGAATGTTCTTGTGTATACATGTTAAGTACACTGTATGATGCTGTTAACATACCACTATCCTTCTCTACTGGCAACAAGGTTTTTGTCTCAGGGTCTCTAGAAGAAACGTTGTCATCTTCGATACATGCAATGTGTTCTAAGTTCAAATGTTTGACAGGTTTTGCCTCTCCTGTAATGATCATTAATAATTATTAATACAGTTAAACCGTAAACTAATTCATGAATATTAGATCAAATTTATTTACAATGGATTGGAAAACAAGTTATAGCAACTTATGCTACAAATATTTCTGCCTACTCTTTTTTCTGCATATACAAGTAAGTCATTAACGTGCTACCCTTTACACAAGACGGCTGTTATTTTTTCAATTCCAAAAGATTATTATACTTTGGGTCAATCTTCTTGTCTCGGGGTCACTAGAGGAAATGTCGTCAAGCTCACTACGGGCCATGTTCAAACGTTTGATAAGTTTTGTCTCTCCTGTAATGATCATCAATAATTACTAACAGTAGGAAATCAGGTCACGGTTTCAACTCAATTTTAGTGACAACAATCGAGTCACAATTGGACAAAAAAGGACGCATTTTTGACCTACGCTAATTTTGTATTGAATGTGTACCAATGGTTAGTATATAGCTTTTGCTTATAAAATATCCTAAAAGAAACTCTCCCTATTACATTTGTACTTCTCGTCAGCTGACCAGCCCGTGGAAGATTGTTAACTTTTTCCTTTTAAGTAAAAAAGAACCGTTAATGATTGATAAATTTATCACCAAATAGTTGGTAAAATATTAATGATCATTCTGATATTTTCATCATAATATACTTAATTGATGCACAAAGAATACAAAAATTAAAGAAATATCAATAAAACCTTGGAATTCTCTTCAAAATTTCATATCTTTCTTTTTAAACATAAACAAAAGGCTCCCAAGAGCCTGAATCGCTCACCTGTTATCTTTTGTGTACCAGTAGATCATGCACCAATGATTATTTTTGCTATTTAATGTATACCGTCACAATTTTCTCCTTAATATTGACCGTTACAGCTAAAATAAAGAATCCTGAACCCAAATAGATATAGTTGCTACGGACTTTTTCAATGGTTGCTATGGACTTTTTCAATGGCATTGACTCGACCTTTCTTTTTGACTTGTACAGGTAAATTATAGAGTCCTTAACCTAAATATATATGGTTGCTAGGGACTTTTTCATTAGTTTCTATGGACTTTTTCAATGGCATTGACTCTTGACCTTCCATTTTGACTTGAAGAGGTAAATTGTAGGGTCCTTAATCCAAATATATATGGTTGTTAGGGACTTTTTCATCTGTTGCTAGGGACTTGTTCATCAGTTGCTATAGAATTTTTCAATTACCTTGACGCTCCATTTTACTTGTACTGCTACCATTTAATTTATTTCAAGTAACGCCCTAAACATCTGTGACAATGTCAGACCATTGTTTTGTTTACATGTAAATAATCTTTCAAGGTCAAATACTCCTATAAGGGGTCAATTTATGATGTTGGTCATGTTGACTTATTTGTAGATATTACTTTGCTGAAGATTCTGTTTTTTACAGTTTGTCTTTAGCTATTATTATATTCAAGATAACAACCTAAAACTGCAAAATTTCCTTAAAATTAACAATTCAGGGGCAATAATCCAACAAATAATTGTTCGTATCATCTGAAAATTTCATGGCTGGTAGATCTTGACCTCTTGAACATTTTTACCCCATGTCAGTTTGGTCTCATTGCTTTTTAGTTTACGACGGACGACGGATGCCAGGTGATGGCAAAAGCTCACGTCTTTTTAGGTCAGGTGATCTAAAAAAGTGATAGCCAAAATAGGCAAAGAAGGAGATAAAATGTAGTTTTGGTTGGGAAATTAAAATTTAAAGAGTAGACATTTAGAAAGTCTGAATAATATTACTTTCTGTTGTAATTATGTATGTTTTGCTCTTTTTTGTAAGTTTTTGTCATAGGGTAAGTTGATTGCAGGTTTACTTGACTGTAATGTCATTGTTGAATGTTCTTGTGTATACATGTTAAGTACACTGTATGATGCTGTTAACATACCACTATCCTTCTCTACTGGCAACAAGGTTTTTGTCTCAGGGTCTCTAGAAGAAACGTTGTCATCTTCGATACATGCAATGTGTTCTAAGTTCAAATGTTTGACAGGTTTTGCCTCTCCTGTAATGATCATTAATAATTATTAATACAGTTAAACCGTAAACTAATTCATGAATATTAGATCAAATTTATTTACAATGGATTGGAAAACAAGTTATAGCAACTTATGCTACAAATATTTCTGCCTACTCTTTTTTCTGCATATACAAGTAAGTCATTAACGTGCTACCCTTTACACAAGACGGCTGTTATTTTTTCAATTCCAAAAGATTATTATACTTTGGGTCAATCTTCTTGTCTCGGGGTCACTAGAGGAAATGTCGTCAAGCTCACTACGGGCCATGTTCAAACGTTTGATAAGTTTTGTCTCTCCTGTAATGATCATCAATAATTACTAACAGTAGGAAATCAGGTCACGGTTTCAACTCAATTTTAGTGACAACAATCGAGTCACAATTGGACAAAAAAGGACGCATTTTTGACCTACGCTAATTTTGTATTGAATGTGTACCAATGGTTAGTATATAGCTTTTGCTTATAAAATATCCTAAAAGAAACTCTCCCTATTACATTTGTACTTCTCGTCAGCTGACCAGCCCGTGGAAGATTGTTAACTTTTTCCTTTTAAGTAAAAAAGAACCGTTAATGATTGATAAATTTATCACCAAATAGTTGGTAAAATATTAATGATCATTCTGATATTTTCATCATAATATACTTAATTGATGCACAAAGAATACAAAAATTAAAGAAATATCAATAAAACCTTGGAATTCTCTTCAAAATTTCATATCTTTCTTTTTAAACATAAACAAAAGGCTCCCAAGAGCCTGAATCGCTCACCTGTTATCTTTTGTGTACCAGTAGATCATGCACCAATGATTATTTTTGCTATTTAATGTATACCGTCACAATTTTCTCCTTAATATTGACCGTTACAGCTAAAATAAAGAATCCTGAACCCAAATAGATATAGTTGCTACGGACTTTTTCAATGGTTGCTATGGACTTTTTCAATGGCATTGACTCGACCTTTCTTTTTGACTTGTACAGGTAAATTATAGAGTCCTTAACCTAAATATATATGGTTGCTAGGGACTTTTTCATTAGTTTCTATGGACTTTTTCAATGGCATTGACTCTTGACCTTCCATTTTGACTTGAAGAGGTAAATTGTAGGGTCCTTAATCCAAATATATATGGTTGTTAGGGACTTTTTCATCTGTTGCTAGGGACTTGTTCATCAGTTGCTATAGAATTTTTCAATTACCTTGACGCTCCATTTTACTTGTACTGCTACCATTTAATTTATTTCAAGTAACGCCCTAAACATCTGTGACAATGTCAGACCATTGTTTTGTTTACATGTAAATAATCTTTCAAGGTCAAATACTCCTATAAGGGGTCAATTTATGATGTTGGTCATGTTGACTTATTTGTAGATATTACTTTGCTGAAGATTCTGTTTTTACAGTTTGTCTTTAGCTATTATTATATTCAAGATAACAACCTAAAACTGCAAAATTTCCTTAAAATTAACAATTCAGGGGCAATAATCCAACAAATAATTGTTCGTATCATCTGACAATTTCATGGCTGGTAGATCTTGACCTCTTGAACATTTTTACCCCATGTCAGTTTTGCTCTAATTGCTGTTTAGTTTACGACGGACGACGGATGCCAGGTGATGGCAAAAGCTCACGTCTTTTTAGGACAGGTGATCTAAAAAAGTGATAGCCAAAATAGGCAAATAAGTAGATAAAATGTAGTTTTGGTTGGGAAATTAAAATTTAAAGAGTAGACATTTAGAAAGTCTGAATAATATTACTTTCTGTTGTAATTATGTATGTTTTGCTCTTTTTTGTAAGTTTTTGTCATAGGGTAAGTTGATTGCAGGTTTACTTGACTGTAATGTCATTGTTGAATGTTCTTGTGTATACATGTTAAGTACACTGTATGATGCTGTTAACATACCACTATCCTTCTCTACTGGCAACAAGGTTTTTGTCTCAGGGTCTCTAGAAGAAACGTTGTCATCTTCGATACATGCAATGTGTTCTAAGTTCAAATGTTTGACAGGTTTTGCCTCTCCTGTAATGATCATTAATAATTATTAATACAGTTAAACCGTAAACTAATTCATGAATATTAGTTCAAATTTATTTACAATGGATTGGAAAACAAGTTATAGCAACTTATGCTACAAATATTTCTGCCTACTCTTTTTTCTGCATATAGAAGTAAGTCATTAACGTGCTACCCTTTACACAAGACGGCTGTTATTTTTTCAATTCCAAAAGATTATTATACTTTGGGTCAATCTTCTTGTCTCGGGGTCACTAGAGGAAATGTCGTCAAGCTCACTACGGGCCATGTTCAAACGTTTGATAAGTTTTGTCTCTCCTGTAATGATCATCAATAATTACTAACAGTAGGAAATCAGGTCACGGTTTCAACTCAATTTTAGTGACAACAATCGAGTCACACTTGGACAAAAAAGGACGCATTTTCGACCTACGCTAATTTTCTATTGAATGTGTACCAATGGTTAGTATATAGCTTTTGCTTATAAAATATCCTAAAAGAAACTCTCCCTATTACATTTGTACTTCTCGTCAGCTGACCAGCCCGTGGAAGATTGTTAACTTTTTCCTTTTAAGTAAAAAAGAACCGTTAATGATTGATAAATTTATCACCAAATAGTTGGTAAAATATTAATGATCATTCTGATATTTTCATCATAATATACTTAATTGATGCACAAAGAATAAAAAAATTAAAGAAATATCAATAAAACCTTGGAATTCTCTTCAAAATTGTCATATCTTTCTTTTTAAACATAATCAAGAGGCTCCCAAGAGCCTGAATCGCTCACCTGTTATCTTTTGTGTACCAGTAGATCTTGCACCAATGATTATTTTTGCTATTTAATGTATACCGTCACAATTTTCTCCTTAATATTGACCGTTACAGCTAAAATAAAGAATCCTGAACCCAAATAGATATAGTTGCTACGGACTTTTTCAATGGTTGCTATGGACTTTTTCAATGGCATTGACTCGACCTTTCTTTTTGACTTGTACAGGTAAATTATAGAGTCCTTAACCTAAATATATATGGTTGCTAGGGACTTTTTCATTAGTTTCTATGGACTTTTTCAATGGCATTGACTCTTGACCTTCCATTTTGACTTGAAGAGGTAAATTGTAGGGTCCTTAATCCAAATATATATGGTTGTTAGGGACTTTTTCATCTGTTGCTAGGGACTTGTTCATCAGTTGCTATAGAATTTTTCAATTACCTTGACGCTCCATTTTACTTGTACTGCTACCATTTAATTTATTTCAAGTAACGCCCTAAACATCTGTGACAATGTCAGACCATTGTTTTGTTTACATGTAAATAATCTTTCAAGGTCAAATACTCCTATAAGGGGTCAATTTATGATGTTGGTCATGTTGACTTATTTGTAGATATTACTTTGCTGAAGATTCTGTTTTTTACAGTTTGTCTTTAGCTATTATTATATTCAAGATAACAACCTAAAACTGCAAAATTTCCTTAAAATTAACAATTCAGGGGCAATAATCCAACAAATAATTGTTCGTATCATCTGAAAATTTCATGGCTGGTAGATCTTGACCTCTTGAACATTTTTACCCCATGTCAGTTTGGTCTCATTGCTTTTTAGTTTACGACGGACGACGGATGCCAGGTGATGGCAAAAGCTCACGTCTTTTTAGGTCAGGTGATCTAAAAAAGTGATAGCCAAAATAGGCAAAGAAGGAGATAAAATGTAGTTTTGGTTGGGAAATTAAAATTTAAAGAGTAGACATTTAGAAAGTCTGAATAATATTACTTTCTGTTGTAATTATGTATGTTTTGCTCTTTTTTGTAAGTTTTTGTCATAGGGTAAGTTGATTGCAGGTTTACTTGACTGTAATGTCATTGTTGAATGTTCTTGTGTATACATGTTAAGTACAATGTATGATGCTGTTAACATACCACTATCCTTCTCTACTGGCAACAAGGTTTTTGTCTCAGGGTCTCTAGAAGAAACGTTGTCATCTTCGATACATGCAATGTGTTCTAAGTTCAAATGTTTGACAGGTTTTGCCTCTCCTGTAATGATCATTAATAATTATTAATACAGTTAAACCGTAAACTAATTCATGAATATTAGTTCAAATTTATTTACAATGGATTGGAAAACAAGTTATAGCAACTTATGCTACAAATATTTCTGCCTACTCTTTTTTCTGCATATACAAGTAAGTCATTAACGTGCTACCCTTTACACAAGACGGCTGTTATTTTTTCAATTCCAAAAGATTATTATACTTTGGGTCAATCTTCTTGTCTCGGGGTCACTAGAGGAAATGTCGTCAAGCTCACTACGGGCCATGTTCAAACGTTTGATAAGTTTTGTCTCTCCTGTAATGATCATCAATAATTACTAACAGTAGGAAATCAGGTCACGGTTTCAACTCAATTTTAGTGACAACAATCGAGTCACAATTGGACAAAAAAGGACGCATTTTCGACCTACGCTAATTTTCTATTGAATGTGTACCAATGGTTAGTATATAGCTTTTGCTTATAAAATATCCTAAAAGAAACTCTCCCTATTACATTTGTACTTCTCGTCAGCTGACCAGCCCGTGGAAGATTGTTAACTTTTTCCTTTTAAGTAAAAAAGAACCGTTAATGATTGATAAATTTATCACCAAATAGTTGGTAAAATATTAATGATCATTCTGATATTTTCATCATAATATACTTAATTGATGCACAAAAATAAAAAAATTAAAGAAATATCAATAAAACCTTGGAATTCTCTTCAAAATTTCATATCTTTCTTTTTAAACATAAACAAAAGGCTCCCAAGAGCCTGAATCGCTCACCTGTTATCTTTTGTGTACCAGTAGATCTTGCACCAATGATTATTTTTGCTATTTAATGTATACCGTCACAATTTTCTCCTTAATATTGACCGTTACAGCTAAAATAAAGAATCCTGAACCCAAATAGATATAGTTGCTACGGACTTTTTCAATGGTTGCTATGGACTTTTTCAATAGCATTGACTCGACCTTTCTTTTTGACTTGTACAGGTAAATTATAGAGTCCTTAACCTAAATATATATGGTTGCTAGGGACTTTTTCATTAGTTTCTATGGACTTTTTCAATGGCATTGACTCTTGACCTTCCATTTTGACTTGAAGAGGTAAATTGTAGGGTCCTTAATCCAAATATATATGGTTGTTAGGGACTTTTTCATCTGTTGCTAGGGACTTGTTCATCAGTTGCTATAGAATTTTTCAATTACCTTGACGCTCCATTTTACTTGTACTGCTACCATTTAATTTATTTCAAGTAACGCCCTAAACATCTGTGACAATGTCAGACCATTGTTTTGTTTACATGTAAATAATCTTTCAAGGTCAAATACTCCTATAAGGGGTCAATTTATGATGTTGGTCATGTTGACTTATTTGTAGATATTACTTTGCTGAAGATTCTGTTTTTACAGTTTGTCTTTAGCTATTATTATATTCAAGATAACAACCTAAAACTGCAAAATTTCCTTAAAATTAACAATTCAGGGGCAATAATCCAACAAATAATTGTTCGTATCATCTGACAATTTCATGGCTGGTAGATCTTGACCTCTTGAACATTTTTACCCCATGTCAGTTTTGCTCTAATTGCTGTTTAGTTTACGACGGACGACGGATGCCAGGTGATGGCAAAAGCTCACGTCTTTTTAGGACAGGTGATCTAAAAAAGTGATAGCCAAAATAGGCAAATAAGTAGATAAAATGTAGTTTTGGTTGGGAAATTAAAATTTAAAGAGTAGACATTTAGAAAGTCTGAATAATATTACTTTCTGTTGTAATTATGTATGTTTTGCTCTTTTTTGTAAGTTTTTGTCATAGGGTAAGTTGATTGCAGGTTTACTTGACTGTAATGTCATTGTTGAATGTTCTTGTGTATACATGTTAAGTACAATGTATGATGCTGTTAACATACCACTATCCTTCTCTACTGGCAACAAGGTTTTTGTCTCAGGGTCTCTAGAAGAAACGTTGTCATCTTCGATACATGCAATGTGTTCTAAGTTCAAATGTTTGACAGGTTTTGCCTCTCCTGTAATGATCATTAATAATTATTAATACAGTTAAACCGTAAACTAATTCATGAATATTAGTTCAAATTTATTTACAATGGATTGGAAAACAAGTTATAGCAACTTATGCTACAAATATTTCTGCCTACTCTTTTTTCTGCATATACAAGTAAGTCATTAACGTGCTACCCTTTACACAAGACGGCTGTTATTTTTTCAATTCCAAAAGATTATTATACTTTGGGTCAATCTTCTTGTCTCGGGGTCACTAGAGGAAATGTCGTCAAGCTCACTACGGGCCATGTTCAAACGTTTGATAAGTTTTGTCTCTCCTGTAATGATCATCAATAATTACTAACAGTAGGAAATCAGGTCACGGTTTCAACTCAATTTTAGTGACAACAATCGAGTCACACTTGGACAAAAAAGGACGCATTTTCGACCTACGCTAATTTTCTATTGAATGTGTACCAATGGTTAGTATATAGCTTTTGCTTATAAAATATCCTAAAAGAAACTCTCCCTATTACATTTGTACTTCTCGTCAGCTGACCAGCCCGTGGAAGATTGTTAACTTTTTCCTTTTAAGTAAAAAAGAACCGTTAATGATTGCTAAATTTATCACCAAATAGTTGGTAAAATATTAATGATCATTCTGATATTTTCATCATAATATACTTAATTGATGCACAAAGAATAAAAAAATTAAAGAAATATCAATAAAACCTTGGAATTCTCTTCAAAATTGTCATATCTTTCTTTTTAAACATAATCAAGAGGCTCCCAAGAGCCTGAATCGCTCACCTGTTATCTTTTGTGTACCAGTAGATCTTGCACTAATGATTATTTTTGCTATTTAATGTATACCGTCACAATTTTCTCCTTAATATTGACCGTTACAGCTAAAATAAAGAATCCTGAACCCAAATAGATATAGTTGCTACGGACTTTTTCAATGGTTGCTATGGACTTTTTCAATGGCATTGACTCGACCTTTCTTTTTGACTTGTACAGGTAAATTATAGAGTCCTTAACCTAAATATATATGGTTGCTAGGGACTTTTTCATTAGTTTCTATGGACTTTTTCAATGGCATTGACTCTTGACCTTCCATTTTGACTTGAAGAGGTAAATTGTAGGGTCCTTAATCCAAATATATATGGTTGTTAGGGACTTTTTCATCTGTTGCTAGGGACTTGTTCATCAGTTGCTATAGAATTTTTCAATTACGTTGACGCTTCATTTTACTTGTACTGCTACCATTTAATTTATTTCAAGTAACGCCCTAATCATCTGTGACAATGTCAGACCATTGTTTTGTTTACATGTAAATAATCTTTCAAGGTCAAATACTCCTATAAGGGGTCAATTTATGATGTTGGTCATGTTGACTTATTTGTAGATATTACTTTGCTGAAGATTCTGTTTTTTACAGTTTGTCTTTAGCTATTATTATATTCAAGATAACAACCTAAAACTGCAAAATTTCCTTAAAATTAACAATTCAGGGGCAATAATCCAACAAATAATTGTTCGTATCATCTGAAAATTTCATGGCTGGTAGATCTTGACCTCTTGAACATTTTTACCCCATGTCAGTTTGGTCTCATTGCTTTTTAGTTTACGACGGACGACGGATGCCAGGTGATGGCAAAAGCTCACGTCTTTTTAGGTCAGGTGATCTAAAAAAGTGATAGCCAAAATAGGCAAAGAAGGAGATAAAATGTAGTTTTGGTTGGGAAATTAAAATTTAAAGAGTAGACATTTAGAAAGTCTGAATAATATTACTTTCTGTTGTAATTATGTATGTTTTGCTCTTTTTTGTAAGTTTTTGTCATAGGATAAGTTGATTGCAGGTTTACTTGACTGTAATGTCATTGTTGAATGTTCTTGTGTATACATGTTAAGTACAATGTATGATGCTGTTAACATACCACTATCCTTCTCTACTGGCAACAAGGTTTTTGTCTCAGGGTCTCTAGAAGAAACGTTGTCATCTTCGATACATGCAATGTGTTCTAAGTTCAAATGTTTGACAGGTTTTGCCTCTCCTGTAATGATCATTAATAATTATTAATACAGTTAAACCGTAAACTAATTCATGAATATTAGTTCAAATTTATTTACAATGGATTGGAAAACAAGTTATAGCAACTTATGCTACAAATATTTCTGCCTACTCTTTTTTCTGCATATACAAGTAAGTCATTAACGTGCTACCCTTTACACAAGACGGCTGTTATTTTTTCAATTCCAAAAGATTATTATACTTTGGGTCAATCTTCTTGTCTCGGGGTCACTAGAGGAAATGTCGTCAAGCTCACTACGGGCCATGTTCAAACGTTTGATAAGTTTTGTCTCTCCTGTAATGATCATCAATAATTACTAACAGTAGGAAATCAGGTCACGGTTTCAACTCAATTTTAGTGACAACAATCGAGTCACAATTGGACAAAAAAGGACGCATTTTCGACCTACGCTAATTTTCTATTGAATGTGTACCAATGGTTAGTATATAGCTTTTGCTTATAAAATATCCTAAAAGAAACTCTCCCTATTACATTTGTACTTCTCGTCAGCTGACCAGCCCGTGGAAGATTGTTAACTTTTTCCTTTTAAGTAAAAAAGAACCGTTAATGATTGATAAATTTATCACCAAATAGTTGGTAAAATATTAATGATCATTCTGATATTTTCATCATAATATACTTAATTGATGCACAAAGAATAAAAAAATTAAAGAAATATCAATAAAACCTTGGAATTCTCTTCAAAATTTCATATCTTTCTTTTTAAACATAAACAAAAGGCTCCCAAGAGCCTGAATCGCTCACCTGTTATCTTTTGTGTACCAGTAGATCTTGCACCAATGATTATTTTTGCTATTTAATGTATACCGTCACAATTTTCTCCTTAATATTGACCGTTACAGCTAAAATAAAGAATCCTGAACCCAAATAGATATAGTTGCTACGGACTTTTTCAATGGTTGCTATGGACTTTTTCAATGGCATTGACTCGACCTTTCTTTTTGACTTGTACAGGTAAATTATAGAGTCCTTAACCTAAATATATATGGTTGCTAGGGACTTTTTCATTAGTTTCTATGGACTTTTTCAATGGCATTGACTCTTGACCTTCCATTTTGACTTGAAGAGGTAAATTGTAGGGTCCTTAATCCAAATATATATGGTTGTTAGGGACTTTTTCATCTGTTGCTAGGGACTTGTTCATCAGTTGCTATAGAATTTTTCAATTACCTTGACGCTCCATTTTACTTGTACTGCTACCATTTAATTTATTTCAAGTAACGCCCTAAACATCTGTGACAATGTCAGACCATTGTTTTGTTTACATGTAAATAATCTTTCAAGGTCAAATACTCCTATAAGGGGTCAATTTATGATGTTGGTCATGTTGACTTATTTGTAGATATTACTTTGCTGAAGATTCTGTTTTTACAGTTTGTCTTTAGCTATTATTATATTCAAGATAACAACCTAAAACTGCAAAATTTCCTTAAAATTAACAATTCAGGGGCAATAATCCAACAAATAATTGTTCGTATCATCTGACAATTTCATGGCTGGTAGATCTTGACCTCTTGAACATTTTTACCCCATGTCAGTTTTGCTCTAATTGCTGTTTAGTTTACGACGGACGACGGATGCCAGGTGATGGCAAAAGCTCACGTCTTTTTAGGACAGGTGATCTAAAAAAGTGATAGCCAAAATAGGCAAATAAGTAGATAAAATGTAGTTTTGGTTGGGAAATTAAAATTTAAAGAGTAGACATTTAGAAAGTCTGAATAATATTACTTTCTGTTGTAATTATGTATGTTTTGCTCTTTTTTGTAAGTTTTTGTCATAGGGTAAGTTGATTGCAGGTTTACTTGACTGTAATGTCATTGTTGAATGTTCTTGTGTATACATGTTAAGTACAATGTATGATGCTGTTAACATACCACTATCCTTCTCTACTGGCAACAAGGTTTTTGTCTCAGGGTCTCTAGAAGAAACGTTGTCATCTTCGATACATGCAATGTGTTCTAAGTTCAAATGTTTGACAGGTTTTGCCTCTCCTGTAATGATCATTAATAATTATTAATACAGTTAAACCGTAAACTAATTCATGAATATTAGTTCAAATTTATTTACAATGGATTGGAAAACAAGTTATAGCAACTTATGCTACAAATATTTCTGCCTATTCTTTTTTCTGCATATACAAGTAAGTCATTAACGTGCTACCCTTTACACAAGACGGCTGTTATTTTTTCAATTCCAAAAGATTATTATACTTTGGGTCAATCTTCTTGTCTCGGGGTCACTAGAGGAAATGTCGTCAAGCTCACTACGGGCCATGTTCAAACGTTTGATAAGTTTTGTCTCTCCTGTAATGATCATCAATAATTACTAACAGTAGGAAATCAGGTCACGGTTTCAACTCAATTTTAGTGACAACAATCGAGTCACACTTGGACAAAAAAGGACGCATTTTCGACCTACGCTAATTTTCTATTGAATGTGTACCAATGGTTAGTATATAGCTTTTGCTTATAAAATATCCTAAAAGAAACTCTCCCTATTACATTTGTACTTCTCGTCAGCTGACCAGCCCGTGGAAGATTGTTAACTTTTTCCTTTTAAGTAAAAAAGAACCGTTAATGATTGATAAATTTATCACCAAATAGTTGGTAAAATATTAATGATCATTCTGATATTTTCATCATAATATACTTAATTGATGCACAAAGAATAAAAAAATTAAAGAAATATCAATAAAACCTTGGAATTCTCTTCAAAATTGTCATATCTTTCTTTTTAAACATAATCAAGAGGCTCCCAAGAGCCTGAATCGCTCACCTGTTATCTTTTGTGTACCAGTAGATCTTGCACTAATGATTATTTTTGCTATTTAATGTATACCGTCACAATTTTCTCCTTAATATTGACCGTTACAGCTAAAATAAAGAATCCTGAACCCAAATAGATATAGTTGCTACGGACTTTTTCAATGGTTGCTATGGACTTTTTCAATGGCATTGACTCGACCTTTCTTTTTGACTTGTACAGGTAAATTATAGAGTCCTTAACCTAAATATATATGGTTGCTAGGGACTTTTTCATTAGTTTCTATGGACTTTTTCAATGGCATTGACTCTTGACCTTCCATTTTGACTTGAAGAGGTAAATTGTAGGGTCCTTAATCCAAATATATATGGTTGTTAGGGACTTTTTCATCTGTTGCTAGGGACTTGTTCATCAGTTGCTATAGAATTTTTCAATTACGTTGACGCTTCATTTTACTTGTACTGCTACCATTTAATTTATTTCAAGTAACGCCCTAATCATCTGTGACAATGTCAGACCATTGTTTTGTTTACATGTAAATAATCTTTCAAGGTCAAATACTCCTATAAGGGGTCAATTTATGATGTTGGTCATGTTGACTTATTTGTAGATATTACTTTGCTGAAGATTCTGTTTTTTACAGTTTGTCTTTAGCTATTATTATATTCAAGATAACAACCTAAAACTGCAAAATTTCCTTAAAATTAACAATTCAGGGGCAATAATCCAACAAATAATTGTTCGTATCATCTGAAAATTTCATGGCTGGTAGATCTTGACCTCTTGAACATTTTTACCCCATGTCAGTTTGGTCTCATTGCTTTTTAGTTTACGACGGACGACGGATGCCAGGTGATGGCAAAAGCTCACGTCTTTTTAGGTCAGGTGATCTAAAAAAGTGATAGCCAAAATAGGCAAAGAAGGAGATAAAATGTAGTTTTGGTTGGGAAATTAAAATTTAAAGAGTAGACATTTAGAAAGTCTGAATAATATTACTTTCTGTTGTAATTATGTATGTTTTGCTCTTTTTTGTAAGTTTTTGTCATAGGATAAGTTGATTGCAGGTTTACTTGACTGTAATGTCATTGTTGAATGTTCTTGTGTATACATGTTAAGTACAATGTATGATGCTGTTAACATACCACTATCCTTCTCTACTGGCAACAAGGTTTTTGTCTCAGGGTCTCTAGAAGAAACGTTGTCATCTTCGATACATGCAATGTGTTCTAAGTTCAAATGTTTGACAGGTTTTGCCTCTCCTGTAATGATCATTAATAATTATTAATACAGTTAAACCGTAAACTAATTCATGAATATTAGTTCAAATTTATTTACAATGGATTGGAAAACAAGTTATAGCAACTTATGCTACAAATATTTCTGCCTACTCTTTTTTCTGCATATACAAGTAAGTCATTAACGTGCTACCCTTTACACAAGACGGCTGTTATTTTTTCAATTCCAAAAGATTATTATACTTTGGGTCAATCTTCTTGTCTCGGGGTCACTAGAGGAAATGTCGTCAAGCTCACTACGGGCCATGTTCAAACGTTTGATAAGTTTTGTCTCTCCTGTAATGATCATCAATAATTACTAACAGTAGGAAATCAGGTCACGGTTTCAACTCAATTTTAGTGACAACAATCGAGTCACAATTGGACAAAAAAGGACGCATTTTCGACCTACGCTAATTTTCTATTGAATGTGTACCAATGGTTAGTATATAGCTTTTGCTTATAAAATATCCTAAAAGAAACTCTCCCTATTACATTTGTACTTCTCGTCAGCTGACCAGCCCGTGGAAGATTGTTAACTTTTTCCTTTTAAGTAAAAAAGAACCGTTAATGATTGATAAATTTATCACCAAATAGTTGGTAAAATATTAATGATCATTCTGATATTTTCATCATAATATACTTAATTGATGCACAAAGAATAAAAAAATTAAAGAAATATCAATAAAACCTTGGAATTCTCTTCAAAATTTCATATCTTTCTTTTTAAACATAAACAAAAGGCTCCCAAGAGCCTGAATCGCTCACCTGTTATCTTTTGTGTACCAGTAGATCTTGCACCAATGATTATTTTTGCTATTTAATGTATACCGTCACAATTTTCTCCTTAATATTGACCGTTACAGCTAAAATAAAGAATCCTGAACCCAAATAGATATAGTTGCTACGGACTTTTTCAATGGTTGCTATGGACTTTTTCAATGGCATTGACTCGACCTTTCTTTTTGACTTGTACAGGTAAATTATAGAGTCCTTAACCTAAATATATATGGTTGCTAGGGACTTTTTCATTAGTTTCTATGGACTTTTTCAATGGCATTGACTCTTGACCTTCCATTTTGACTTGAAGAGGTAAATTGTAGGGTCCTTAATCCAAATATATATGGTTGTTAGGGACTTTTTCATCTGTTGCTAGGGACTTGTTCATCAGTTGCTATAGAATTTTTCAATTACCTTGACGCTCCATTTTACTTGTACTGCTACCATTTAATTTATTTCAAGTAACGCCCTAAACATCTGTGACAATGTCAGACCATTGTTTTGTTTACATGTAAATAATCTTTCAAGGTCAAATACTCCTATAAGGGGTCAATTTATGATGTTGGTCATGTTGACTTATTTGTAGATATTACTTTGCTGAAGATTCTGTTTTTACAGTTTGTCTTTAGCTATTATTATATTCAAGATAACAACCTAAAACTGCAAAATTTCCTTAAAATTAACAATTCAGGGGCAATAATCCAACAAATAATTGTTCGTATCATCTGACAATTTCATGGCTGGTAGATCTTGACCTCTTGAACATTTTTACCCCATGTCAGTTTTGCTCTAATTGCTGTTTAGTTTACGACGGACGACGGATGCCAGGTGATGGCAAAAGCTCACGTCTTTTTAGGACAGGTGATCTAAAAAAGTGATAGCCAAAATAGGCAAATAAGTAGATAAAATGTAGTTTTGGTTGGGAAATTAAAATTTAAAGAGTAGACATTTAGAAAGTCTGAATAATATTACTTTCTGTTGTAATTATGTATGTTTTGCTCTTTTTTGTAAGTTTTTGTCATAGGGTAAGTTGATTGCAGGTTTACTTGACTGTAATGTCATTGTTGAATGTTCTTGTGTATACATGTTAAGTACAATGTATGATGCTGTTAACATACCACTATCCTTCTCTACTGGCAACAAGGTTTTTGTCTCAGGGTCTCTAGAAGAAACGTTGTCATCTTCGATACATGCAATGTGTTCTAAGTTCAAATGTTTGACAGGTTTTGCCTCTCCTGTAATGATCATTAATAATTATTAATACAGTTAAACCGTAAACTAATTCATGAATATTAGTTCAAATTTATTTACAATGGATTGGAAAACAAGTTATAGCAACTTATGCTACAAATATTTCTGCCTACTCTTTTTTCTGCATATACAAGTAAGTCATTAACGTGCTACCCTTTACACAAGACGGCTGTTATTTTTTCAATTCCAAAAGATTATTATACTTTGGGTCAATCTTCTTGTCTCGGGGTCACTAGAGGAAATGTCGTCAAGCTCACTACGGGCCATGTTCAAACGTTTGATAAGTTTTGTCTCTCCTGTAATGATCATCAATAATTACTAACAGTAGGAAATCAGGTCACGGTTTCAACTCAATTTTAGTGACAACAATCGAGTCACACTTGGACAAAAAAGGACGCATTTTCGACCTACGCTAATTTTCTATTGAATGTGTACCAATGGTTAGTATATAGCTTTTGCTTATAAAATATCCTAAAAGAAACTCTCCCTATTACATTTGTACTTCTCGTCAGCTGACCAGCCCGTGGAAGATTGTTAACTTTTTCCTTTTAAGTAAAAAAGAACCGTTAATGATTGATAAATTTATCACCAAATAGTTGGTAAAATATTAATGATCATTCTGATATTTTCATCATAATATACTTAATTGATGCACAAAGAATAAAAAAATTAAAGAAATATCAATAAAACCTTGGAATTCTCTTCAAAATTGTCATATCTTTCTTTTTAAACATAATCAAGAGGCTCCCAAGAGCCTGAATCGCTCACCTGTTATCTTTTGTGTACCAGTAGATCTTGCACCAATGATTATTTTTGCTATTTAATGTATACCGTCACAATTTTCTCCTTAATATTGACCGTTACAGCTAAAATAAAGAATCCTGAACCCAAATAGATATAGTTGCTACGGACTTTTTCAATGGTTGCTATGGACTTTTTCAATGGCATTGACTCGACCTTTCTTTTTGACTTGTACAGGTAAATTATAGAGTCCTTAACCTAAATATATATGGTTGCTAGGGACTTTTTCATTAGTTTCTATCGACTTTTTCAATGGCATTGACTCTTGACCTTCCATTTTGACTTGAAGAGGTAAATTGTAGGGTCCTTAATCCAAATATATATGGTTGTTAGGGACTTTTTCATCTGTTGCTAGGGACTTGTTCATCAGTTGCTATAGAATTTTTCAATTACGTTGACGCTCCATTTTACTTGTACTGCTACCATTTAATTTATTTCAAGTAACGCCCTAAACATCTGTGACAATGTCAGACCATTGTTTTGTTTACATGTAAATAATCTTTCAAGGTCAAATACTCCTATAAGGGGTCAATTTATGATGTTGGTCATGTTGACTTATTTGTAGATATTACTTTGCTGAAGATTCTGTTTTTTACAGTTTGTCTTTAGCTATTATTATATTCAAGATAACAACCTAAAACTGCAAAATTTCCTTAAAATTAACAATTCAGGGGCAATAATCCAACAAATAATTGTTCGTATCATCTGAAAATTTCATGGCTGGTAGATCTTGACCTCTTGAACATTTTTACCCCATGTCAGTTTGGTCTCATTGCTTTTTAGTTTACGACGGACGACGGATGCCAGGTGATGGCAAAAGCTCACGTCTTTTTAGGTCAGGTGATCTAAAAAAGTGATAGCCAAAATAGGCAAAGAAGGAGATAAAATGTAGTTTTGGTTGGGAAATTAAAATTTAAAGAGTAGACATTTAGAAAGTCTGAATAATATTACTTTCTGTTGTAATTATGTATGTTTTGCTCTTTTTTGTAAGTTTTTGTCATAGGGTAAGTTGATTGCAGGTTTACTTGACTGTAATGTCATTGTTGAATGTTCTTGTGTATACATGTTAAGTACAATGTATGATGCTGTTAACATACCACTATCCTTCTCTACTGGCAACAAGGTTTTTGTCTCAGGGTCTCTAGAAGAAACGTTGTCATCTTCGATACATGCAATGTGTTCTAAGTTCAAATGTTTGACAGGTTTTGCCTCTCCTGTAATGATCATTAATAATTATTAATACAGTTAAACCGTAAACTAATTCATGAATATTAGTTCAAATTTATTTACAATGGATTGGAAAACAAGTTATAGCAACTTATGCTACAAATATTTCTGCCTACTCTTTTTTCTGCATATACAAGTAAGTCATTAACGTGCTACCCTTTACACAAGACGGCTGTTATTTTTTCAATTCCAAAAGATTATTATACTTTGGGTCAATCTTCTTGTCTCGGGGTCACTAGAGGAAATGTCGTCAAGCTCACTACGGGCCATGTTCAAACGTTTGATAAGTTTTGTCTCTCCTGTAATGATCATCAATAATTACTAACAGTAGGAAATCAGGTCACGGTTTCAACTCAATTTTAGTGACAACAATCGAGTCACAATTGGACAAAAAAGGACGCATTTTCGACCTACGCTAATTTTCTATTGAATGTGTACCAATGGTTAGTATATAGCTTTTGCTTATAAAATATCCTAAAAGAAACTCTCCCTATTACATTTGTACTTCTCGTCAGCTGACCAGCCCGTGGAAGATTGTTAACTTTTTCCTTTTAAGTAAAAAAGAACCGTTAATGATTGATAAATTTATCACCAAATAGTTGGTAAAATATTAATGATCATTCTGATATTTTCATCATAATATACTTAATTGATGCACAAAGAATAAAAAAATTAAAGAAATATCAATAAAACCTTGGAATTCTCTTCAAAATTTCATATCTTTCTTTTTAAACATAAACAAAAGGCTCCCAAGAGCCTGAATCGCTCACCTGTTATCTTTTGTGTACCAGTAGATCTTGCACCAATGATTATTTTTGCTATTTAATGTATACCGTCACAATTTTCTCCTTAATATTGACCGTTACAGCTAAAATAAAGAATCCTGAACCCAAATAGATATAGTTGCTACGGACTTTTTCAATGGTTGCTATGGACTTTTTCAATGGCATTGACTCGACCTTTCTTTTTGACTTGTACAGGTAAATTATAGAGTCCTTAACCTAAATATATATGGTTGCTAGGGACTTTTTCATTAGTTTCTATGGACTTTTTCAATGGCATTGACTCTTGACCTTCCATTTTGACTTGAAGAGGTAAATTGTAGGGTCCTTAATCCAAATATATATGGTTGTTAGGGACTTTTTCATCTGTTGCTAGGGACTTGTTCATCAGTTGCTATAGAATTTTTCAATTACCTTGACGCTCCATTTTACTTGTACTGCTACCATTTAATTTATTTCAAGTAACGCCCTAAACATCTGTGACAATGTCAGACCATTGTTTTGTTTACATGTAAATAATCTTTCAAGGTCAAATACTCCTATAAGGGGTCAATTTATGATGTTGGTCATGTTGACTTATTTGTAGATATTACTTTGCTGAAGATTCTGTTTTTACAGTTTGTCTTTAGCTATTATTATATTCAAGATAACAACCTAAAACTGCAAAATTTCCTTAAAATTAACAATTCAGGGGCAATAATCCAACAAATAATTGTTCGTATCATCTGACAATTTCATGGCTGGTAGATCTTGACCTCTTGAACATTTTTACCCCATGTCAGTTTTGCTCTAATTGCTGTTTAGTTTACGACGGACGACGGATGCCAGGTGATGGCAAAAGCTCACGTCTTTTTAGGACAGGTGATCTAAAAAAGTGATAGCCAAAATAGGCAAATAAGTAGATAAAATGTAGTTTTGGTTGGGAAATTAAAATTTAAAGAGTAGACATTTAGAAAGTCTGAATAATATTACTTTCTGTTGTAATTATGTATGTTTTGCTCTTTTTTGTAAGTTTTTGTCATAGGGTAAGTTGATTGCAGGTTTACTTGACTGTAATGTCATTGTTGAATGTTCTTGTGTATACATGTTAAGTACAATGTATGATGCTGTTAACATACCACTATCCTTCTCTACTGGCAACAAGGTTTTTGTCTCAGGGTCTCTAGAAGAAACGTTGTCATCTTCGATACATGCAATGTGTTCTAAGTTCAAATGTTTGACAGGTTTTGCCTCTCCTGTAATGATCATTAATAATTATTAATACAGTTAAACCGTAAACTAATTCATGAATATTAGTTCAAATTTATTTACAATGGATTGGAAAACAAGTTATAGCAACTTATGCTACAAATATTTCTGCCTACTCTTTTTTCTGCATATACAAGTAAGTCATTAACGTGCTACCCTTTACACAAGACGGCTGTTATTTTTTCAATTCCAAAAGATTATTATACTTTGGGTCAATCTTCTTGTCTCGGGGTCACTAGAGGAAATGTCGTCAAGCTCACTACGGGCCATGTTCAAACGTTTGATAAGTTTTGTCTCTCCTGTAATGATCATCAATAATTACTAACAGTAGGAAATCAGGTCACGGTTTCAACTCAATTTTAGTGACAACAATCGAGTCACACTTGGACAAAAAAGGACGCATTTTCGACCTACGCTAATTTTCTATTGAATGTGTACCAATGGTTAGTATATAGCTTTTGCTTATAAAATATCCTAAAAGAAACTCTCCCTATTACATTTGTACTTCTCGTCAGCTGACCAGCCCGTGGAAGATTGTTAACTTTTTCCTTTTAAGTAAAAAAGAACCGTTAATGATTGATAAATTTATCACCAAATAGTTGGTAAAATATTAATGATCATTCTGATATTTTCATCATAATATACTTAATTGATGCACAAAGAATAAAAAAATTAAAGAAATATCAATAAAACCTTGGAATTCTCTTCAAAATTGTCATATCTTTCTTTTTAAACATAATCAAGAGGCTCCCAAGAGCCTGAATCGCTCACCTGTTATCTTTTGTGTACCAGTAGATCTTGCACCAATGATTATTTTTGCTATTTAATGTATACCGTCACAATTTTCTCCTTAATATTGACCGTTACAGCTAAAATAAAGAATCCTGAACCCAAATAGATATAGTTGCTACGGACTTTTTCAATGGTTGCTATGGACTTTTTCAATGGCATTGACTCGACCTTTCTTTTTGACTTGTACAGGTAAATTATAGAGTCCTTAACCTAAATATATATGGTTGCTAGGGACTTTTTCATTAGTTTCTATGGACTTTTTCAATGGCATTGACTCTTGACCTTCCATTTTGACTTGAAGAGGTAAATTGTAGGGTCCTTAATCCAAATATATATGGTTGTTAGGGACTTTTTCATCTGTTGCTAGGGACTTGTTCATCAGTTGCTATAGAATTTTTCAATTACGTTGACGCTCCATTTTACTTGTACTGCTACCATTTAATTTATTTCAAGTAACGCCCTAAACATCTGTGACAATGTCAGACCATTGTTTTGTTTATATGTAAATAATCTTTCAAGGTCAAATACTCCTATAAGGGGTCAATTTATGATGTTGGTCATGTTGACTTATTTGTAGATATTACTTTGCTGAAGATTCTGTTTTTTACAGTTTGTCTTTAGCTATTATTATATTCAAGATAACAACCTAAAACTGCAAAATTTCCTTAAAATTAACAATTCAGGGGCAATAATCCAACAAATAATTGTTCGTATCATCTGAAAATTTCATGGCTGGTAGATCTTGACCTCTTGAACATTTTTACCCCATGTCAGTTTGGTCTCATTGCTTTTTAGTTTACGACGGACGACGGATGCCAGGTGATGGCAAAAGCTCACGTCTTTTTAGGTCAGGTGATCTAAAAAAGTGATAGCCAAAATAGGCAAAGAAGGAGATAAAATGTAGTTTTGGTTGGGAAATTAAAATTTAAAGAGTAGACATTTAGAAAGTCTGAATAATATTACTTTCTGTTGTAATTATGTATGTTTTGCTCTTTTTTGTAAGTTTTTGTCATAGGGTAAGTTGATTGCAGGTTTACTTGACTGTAATGTCATTGTTGAATGTTCTTGTGTATACATGTTAAGTACAATGTATGATGCTGTTAACATACCACTATCCTTCTCTACTGGCAACAAGGTTTTTGTCTCAGGGTCTCTAGAAGAAACGTTGTCATCTTCGATACATGCAATGTGTTCTAAGTTCAAATGTTTGACAGGTTTTGCCTCTCCTGTAATGATCATTAATAATTATTAATACAGTTAAACCGTAAACTAATTCATGAATATTAGTTCAAATTTATTTACAATGGATTGGAAAACAAGTTATAGCAACTTATGCTACAAATATTTCTGCCTACTCTTTTTTCTGCATATACAAGTAAGTCATTAACGTGCTACCCTTTACACAAGACGGCTGTTATTTTTTCAATTCCAAAAGATTATTATACTTTGGGTCAATCTTCTTGTCTCGGGGTCACTAGAGGAAATGTCGTCAAGCTCACTACGGGCCATGTTCAAACGTTTGATAAGTTTTGTCTCTCCTGTAATGATCATCAATAATTACTAACAGTAGGAAATCAGGTCACGGTTTCAACTCAATTTTAGTGACAACAATCGAGTCACAATTGGACAAAAAAGGACGCATTTTCGACCTACGCTAATTTTCTATTGAATGTGTACCAATGGTTAGTATATAGCTTTTGCTTATAAAATATCCTAAAAGAAACTCTCCCTATTACATTTGTACTTCTCGTCAGCTGACCAGCCCGTGGAAGATTGTTAACTTTTTCCTTTTAAGTAAAAAAGAACCGTTAATGATTGATAAATTTATCACCAAATAGTTGGTAAAATATTAATGATCATTCTGATATTTTCATCATAATATACTTAATTGATGCACAAAGAATAAAAAAATTAAAGAAATATCAATAAAACCTTGGAATTCTCTTCAAAATTTCATATCTTTCTTTTTAAACATAAACAAAAGGCTCCCAAGAGCCTGAATCGCTCACCTGTTATCTTTTGTGTACCAGTAGATCTTGCACCAATGATTATTTTTGCTATTTAATGTATACCGTCACAATTTTCTCCTTAATATTGACCGTTACAGCTAAAATAAAGAATCCTGAACCCAAATAGATATAGTTGCTACGGACTTTTTCAATGGTTGCTATGGACTTTTTCAATGGCATTGACTCGACCTTTCTTTTTGACTTGTACAGGTAAATTATAGAGTCCTTAACCTAAATATATATGGTTGCTAGGGACTTTTTCATTAGTTTCTATGGACTTTTTCAATGGCATTGACTCTTGACCTTCCATTTTGACTTGAAGAGGTAAATTGTAGGGTCCTTAATCCAAATATATATGGTTGTTAGGGACTTTTTCATCTGTTGCTAGGGACTTGTTCATCAGTTGCTATAGAATTTTTCAATTACCTTGACGCTCCATTTTACTTGTACTGCTACCATTTAATTTATTTCAAGTAACGCCCTAAACATCTGTGACAATGTCAGACCATTGTTTTGTTTACATGTAAATAATCTTTCAAGGTCAAATACTCCTATAAGGGGTCAATTTATGATGTTGGTCATGTTGACTTATTTGTAGATATTACTTTGCTGAAGATTCTGTTTTTACAGTTTGTCTTTAGCTATTATTATATTCAAGATAAGAACCTAAAACTGCAAAATTTCCTTAAAATTAACAATTCAGGGGCAATAATCCAACAAATAATTGTTCGTATCATCTGACAATTTCATGGCTGGTAGATCTTGACCTCTTGAACATTTTTACCCCATGTCAGTTTTGCTCTAATTGCTGTTTAGTTTACGACGGACGACGGATGCCAGGTGATGGCAAAAGCTCACGTCTTTTTAGGACAGGTGATCTAAAAAAGTGATAGCCAAAATAGGCAAATAAGTAGATAAAATGTAGTTTTGGTTGGGAAATTAAAATTTAAAGAGTAGACATTTAGAAAGTCTGAATAATATTACTTTCTGTTGTAATTATGTATGTTTTGCTCTTTTTTGTAAGTTTTTGTCATAGGGTAAGTTGATTGCAGGTTTACTTGACTGTAATGTCATTGTTGAATGTTCTTGTGTATACATGTTAAGTACAATGTATGATGCTGTTAACATACCACTATCCTTCTCTACTGGCAACAAGGTTTTTGTCTCAGGGTCTCTAGAAGAAACGTTGTCATCTTCGATACATGCAATGTGTTCTAAGTTCAAATGTTTGACAGGTTTTGCCTCTCCTGTAATGATCATTAATAATTATTAATACAGTTAAACCGTAAACTAATTCATGAATATTAGTTCAAATTTATTTACAATGGATTGGAAAACAAGTTATAGCAACTTATGCTACAAATATTTCTGCCTACTCTTTTTTCTGCATATACAAGTAAGTCATTAACGTGCTACCCTTTACACAAGACGGCTGTTATTTTTTCAATTCCAAAAGATTATTATACTTTGGGTCAATCTTCTTGTCTCGGGGTCACTAGAGGAAATGTCGTCAAGCTCACTACGGGCCATGTTCAAACGTTTGATAAGTTTTGTCTCTCCTGTAATGATCATCAATAATTACTAACAGTAGGAAATCAGGTCACGGTTTCAACTCAATTTTAGTGACAACAATCGAGTCACACTTGGACAAAAAAGGACGCATTTTCGACCTACGCTAATTTTCTATTGAATGTGTACCAATGGTTAGTATATAGCTTTTGCTTATAAAATATCCTAAAAGAAACTCTCCCTATTACATTTGTACTTCTCGTCAGCTGACCAGCCCGTGGAAGATTGTTAACTTTTTCCTTTTAAGTAAAAAAGAACCGTTAATGATTGATAAATTTATCACCAAATAGTTGGTAAAATATTAATGATCATTCTGATATTTTCATCATAATATACTTAATTGATGCACAAAGAATAAAAAAATTAAAGAAATATCAATAAAACCTTGGAATTCTCTTCAAAATTGTCATATCTTTCTTTTTAAACATAATCAAGAGGCTCCCAAGAGCCTGAATCGCTCACCTGTTATCTTTTGTGTACCAGTAGATCTTGCACCAATGATTATTTTTGCTATTTAATGTATACCGTCACAATTTTCTCCTTAATATTGACCTGTACAGCTAAAATAAAGAATCCTGAACCCAAATAGATATAGTTGCTACGGACTTTTTCAATGGTTGCTATGGACTTTTTCAATGGCATTGACTCGGCCTTTCTTTTTGACTTGTACAGGTAAATTATAAAGTCCTTAACCTAAATATATATGGTTGCTAGGGACTTTTTCATTAGTTGCTATGGACTTTTTCAATGGCATTGACTCTTGACCTTCCATTTTCACTTGAAGAGGTAAATTGTAGGGTCCTTAATCCAAATATATATGGTTGTTAGGGACTTTTTCATCTGTTGCTAGGGACTTTTTCATCGGTTGCTATAGAATTTTTCAATTACCTTGACGCTCCATTTTACTTGTACTGCTACCATTTAATTTATTTCAAGTAACGCCCTAAACATCTGTGACAATGTCAGACCATTGTTTTGTTTACATGTAAATAATCTTTCAAGGTCAAATATTCCTATAAGGGGTCAATTGATGATGTTGGTCATGTTGACTTATTTGTAGATATTACTTTGCTGAAGATTTTGTTTTTACAGTTTGTCTTTAGCTATTATTATATTCAAGATAACAACCTAAAACTGCAAAATTTCCTTAAAATTAACAATTCAGGGGCAATAATCCAACAAATAATTGTTCGTATCATCTGACAATTTCATGGCTGGTAGATCATGACCTCTTGAACATTTTTACCCCATGTCAGTTTTGCTCTAATTGCTTTTTAGTTTACGACGGACGACGGATGCCAGGTGATGGCAAAAGCTCACGTCTTTTTAGGACAGGTGATCTAAAAAAGTGATAACCAAAATAGGCAAATAAGTAGATAAAATGTAGTTTTGGTTGGGAAATTAAAATTTAAAGAGTAGACATTTAGAAAGTCTGAATAATATTACTTTCTGTTGTAATTATGTATGTTTTGCTCTTTTTTTGTAAGTTTTTGTCACAGGGTAAGTTGATTGCAGGTTTACTTGACTGTAATGTCATTGTTGAATGTTCTTGTGTATACATGTTAAGTACAATGTATGATGCTGTTAACATACCACTATCCTTCTCTACTGGCAACAAGGTTTTTGTCTCAGGGTCTCTAGAAGAAACGTTGTCATCTTCGATAAATGCAATGTGTTCTAAGTTCAAATGTTTGACAGGTTTTGCCTCTCCTGTAATGATCATTAATAATTATTAGTACAGTTAAACCGTAAACTAATTCATGAATATTAGTTCAAATTTATTTACAATGGATTGGAAAACAAGTTATAGCAACTTATGCTACAAATATTTCTGCCTACTCTTTTTTCTGCATATACAAGTAAGTCATTAACGTGCTACCCTTTACACAAGACGGCTGTTATTTTTTCAATTCCAAAAGATTATTATACTTTGGGTCAATCTTCTTGTCTCGGGGTCACTAGAGGAAATGTCGTCAAGCTCACTACGGGCCATGTTCAAACGTTTGATAAGTTTTGTCTCTCCTGTAATGATCACCAATAATTACTAGCAGTAGGAAATCAGGTCACGGTTTCAACTCAATTTTAGTGACAACAATCGAGTCACAATGGGACAAAAAAGGACGCATTTTCGACCTACGCTAATTTTCTATTGAATGTGTACCAATGGTTAGTATATAGCTTTTGCTTATAAAATATCCTAAAAGAAAATCTCCCTATTACATTTGTACTTCTGGTCAGCTGACCGGCCCGTGGAAGATTGTTAACTTTTTCCTTTTAAGTAAAAAAGAACCGTTAATGATTGATAAATTTATCACCAAATAGTTGGTAAAATATTAATGATCATTCTGATATTTTCATCATAATATACTTAATTGATGCACAAAGAATAAAAAAATTAAAGAAATATCAATAAAACCTTGGAATTCTCTTCAAAATTGTCATATCTTTCTTTATAAACATAAACAAGAGGCTCCCAAGAGCCTGAATCGCTCACCTGTTATCTTTTGTGTACCAGTAGATCTTGCACCAATGATTATTTTTGCTATTTAATGTATACCGTCACAATTTTCTCCTTAATATTGACCTGTACAGCTAAAATTAAGAATCCTGAACCCAAATAGATATAGTTGCTACGGACTTTTTCAATGGTTGCTATGGACTTTTTCAATGGCATTGAATCGACCTTTCATTTTGACTTGCACAGGTAAATTATAAAGTCCTTAACCTAAATATATATGGTTGCTAGGGACTTTTTCATTGGTTGCTATGGACTTTTTCAATGGCATTGACTCTTGACCTTCCATTTTGACTTGAAGAGGTAAATTGTAGGGTCCTTAATCCAAATATATATGGTTGCTAGGGACTTTTTCATCGGTTGCTATAGAGTTTTTCAATTACCTTGACGCTCCATTTTACTTGTACTGCTACCATTTAATTTATTTCAAGTAACGCCCTAAACATCTGTGACAATGTCAGACCATTGTTTTGTTTACATGTAAATAATCTTTCAAGGTCAAATATTCCTATAAGGGGTCAATTGATGATGTTGGTCATGTTGACTTATTTGTAGATATTACTTTGCTGAAGATTTTGTTTTTTACAGTTTGTCTTTAGCTATTATTATATTCAAGATAACAACCTAAAACTGCAAAATTTCCTTAAAATTAACAATTCAGGGGCAATAATCCAACAAATAATTGTTCGTATCATCTGACAATTTCATGGCTGGTAGATCTTGACCTCTTGAACATTTTTACCCCCTGTCAGTTTTGCTCTAATTGCTTTTTAGTTTACGACGGACGACGGATGCCAGGTGATGGCAAAAGCTCACGTCTTTTTAGGACAGGTGATCTAAAAAAGTGATAGCCAAAATAGGCAAATAAGTAGATAAAATGTAGTTTTGGTTGGGAAATTAAAATTTAAAGAGTAGACATTTAGAAAGTCTGAATAATATTACTTTCTGTTGTAATTATATATGTTTTGCTCTTTTTTTGTAAGTTTTTGTCACAGGGTAAGTTGATTGCAGGTTTACTTGACTGTAATGTCATTGTTGAATGTCCTTGTGTATACATGTTAAGTACAATGTATGATGCTGTTAACATACCACTATCCTTCTCTACTGGCAACAAGGTTTTTATCTCAGGGTCTCCAGAAGAAACGTTGTCATCTTCGATACATGCAATGTATTCTAAGTTCAAATGTTTGACACGTTTTTCCTCTCCTGTAATGATCAGTCAAACCGTAAACTAATTCATGAATATTAGTTCAAAGTTATTTACAATGGATTGGAAAACAAGTTATAGCAACTTATGCTACAAATATTTCTGCCTACTCTTTTTTTCTGCATATACAAGTAAGTCATTAATGTGCTACACTTTACACAAGACGGCTGTTATTTTTTCAATTCTAAAAGATTATCATACTTTGGGTCAATCTTCTTGTCTCGGGGTCACTAGAGGAAATGTCGTCCATCTCAATACGGGCCATGTTCAAACGTTTCATAAGTTTTGCCTCTCCTGTAATGATCATCAATAATTACTAACAGTAGGAAATCAGGTCACGGTTTCAACTCAATTTTCGTGACAACAATCGAGTCACAATTGGACACAAATGGACGGATTTTCGACCTACGCTAATTTTCTATTTAATGTGTACCAATGGTTAGTATATAGCTTTTGCTTATAAAATATCCTAAAAGAAAATCTCCCTATTACATTTGTACTTCTGGTCAGCTGACCGGCCCGTGGAAGATTGCTAACTTTTTCCTTTTAAGTAAAAAAGAACCGTTAATGATCATTCTGATATTTTCATCATAATATACTTAATTGATGCACAAAGAATAAAAAAATTAAAGAAATATCAATAAAACCTTGGAATTCTCTTCAAAATTGTCATATCTTTCTTTTTAAACATAAACAAGAGGCTCCCAAGAGCCTGAATCGCTCACCTGTTATCTTTTTTGTACCAGTAGATCTTGCACCAATGATTATTTTTGCTATTTAATGTATACCGTCACAATTTTCTCCTTAATATTGACCTGTACAGCTAAAATTAAGAATCCTGAACCCAAATAGATATAGTTGCAACGGACTTTTTCAATGGTTGCTATGGACTTTTTCAATGGCATTGAATCGACCTTTCATTTTGACTTGCACAGGTAAATTATAAAGTCCTTAACCTAAATATATATGGTTGCTAGGGACTTTTTCATTGGTTGCTATGGACTTTTTCAATGGCATTGACTCTTGACCTTCCATTTTGACTTGAAGAGGTAAATTGTAGGGTCCTTAATCCAAATATATATGGTTGCTAGGGACTTTTTCATCTGTTGCTAGGGACTTTTTCATCGGTTGCTATAGAATTTTTCAATTACCTTGACGCTCCATTTTACTTGTACTGCTACCATTTAATTTATTTCAAGTAACGCCCTAAACATCTGTGACAATGTCAGACCATTGTTTTGTTTACATGTAAATAATCTTTCAAGGTCAAATATTCCTATAAGGGGTCAATTGATGATGTTGGTCATGTTGACTTATTTGTAGATATTACTTTGCTGAAGATTTTGTTTTTTACAGTTTGTCTTTAGCTATTATTATATTCAAGATAACAACCTAAAACTGCAAAATTTCTTTAAAATTAACAATTCAGGGGCAATAATCCAACAAATAATTGTTCGTATCATCTGACAATTTCGTGGCTGGTAGATCTTGACCTCTTGAACATTTTTACCCCCTGTCAGTTTTGCTCTAATTGCTTTTTAGTTTACGACGGACGACGAATGCCAGGTGATGGCAAAAGCTCACGTCTTTTTAGGACAGGTGATCTAAAAAAGTGATAGCCAAAATAGGCAAATAAGTAGATAAAATGTAGTTTTGGTTGGGAAATTAAAATTTAAAGAGTAGACGTTTAGAAAGTCTGAATAATATTACTTTCTGTTGTAATTATGTATGTTTTGCTCTTTTTTTGTAAGTTTTTGTCACAGGGTAAGTTGATTGCAGGTTTACTTGACTGTAATGTCATTGTTGAATGTCCTTGTGTATACATGTTAAGTACAATGTATGATGCTGTTAACATACCACTATCCTTCTCTACTGGCAACAAGGTTTTTATCTCAGGGTCTCCAGAAGAAACGTTGTCATCTTCGATACATGCAATGTATTCTAAGTTCAAATGTTTGACACGTTTTTCCTCTCCTGTAATGATCAGTCAAACCGTAAACTAATTCATGAATATTAGTTCAAAGTTATTTACAATGGATTGGAAAACAAGTTATAGCAACTTATGCTACAAATATTTCTGCCTACTCTTTTTTTCTGCATATACAAGTAAGTCATTAATGTGCTACCCTTTACACAAGACGGCTGTTATTTTTTCAATTCTAAAAGATTATCATACTTTGGGTCAATCTTCTTGTCTCGGGGTCACTAGAGGAAATGTCGTCCATCTCAATACGGGCCATGTTCAAACGTTTGATAAGTTTTGCCTCTCCTGTAATGATCATCAATAATTACTAACAGTAGGAAATCAGGTCACGGTTTCAACTCAATTTTCGTGACAACAATCGAGTCACAATTGGACACAAATGGACGGATTTTCGACCTACGCTAATTTTCTATTTAATGTGTACCAATGGTTAGTATTTAGCTTTTGCTTATAAAATATCCTGAAAGAAAATCTCCCTATTACATTTGTACTTCTGGTCAGCTGACCGGCCCGTGGAAGATTGTTAACTTTTTCCTTTTAAGTAAAAAAGAACCGTTAATGATTGAGAAATTTATCACCAAATAGTTGGTAAAATATTAATGATCATTCTGATATTTTCATCATAATATACTTAATTGATGCACAAAGAATAAAAAAATTAAAGAAATATCAATAAAACCTTGGAATTCTCTTCAAAATTTTCATATCTTTCTTTTTAAACATAAACAAGAGGCTCCCAAGAGCCTGAATCGCTCACCTGTTATCTTTTTTGTACCAGTAGATTTTGCCCAATGATTATTTTTGCTATTTAATGTATACCGTCACAATTTTCTCCTTAATATTGACCTGTACAGCTAAAATAAAGAATCCTGAACCCAAATAGATATAGTTGCTAAGGACTTTTTCATTGGTTGCTATGGACTTTTTCAATGGCATTGACTCTTGACCTTCCATTTTGACTTGAAGAGGTAAATTGTAGGGTCCTTAATTCAAATATATATGGTTGCTAGGGACCTTTTCATCTGTTGCTAGGGACTTTTTCATCGGTTCCTATAGAATTTTTCAATTACCTTGACGCTCCATTTTACTTGTACTGCTAACATTTAATTTATTTCAAGTAACGCACTAAACATCTGTGACAATGTCAGACCATTGTTTTATGTTTAGATGTAAATAATCTTTCGAGGTCAAAAACTCCTATAAGGGGTCAATTGATGATGTTGGTCATGTTGATTTATTTGTAGATCTTACTTTGCTGAACATTTTTGTTGTTAAAAGTTTGTCTTTATCTTTTATTATATTAAAGATAACAACCTAAAACTGCAAAATTTCCTTAAAATTAACAATTCAGGGGCAATAACCAAACAAATAATTGTCCGTATCATCTGCAAATTTCATGGCTGGTAGATCTTGACCTCTTGAACATTTTTACCCATGTCAGTTTTGCTCTAAATGCTTTGGATTTCAAGTGAACTATATCCCCAACTGAACCCGAAAATATCTTCTGCACCTTTTCTTAAAAAATTTGGGCAAGGGTTCCTCGTGTCTAACCTATCCCTGCTGAGTCTAGGGGTATACACCCATTTCTAAATTGCTGAAAACAAAGCATTTGTTACATTTTGAAGTGAATTGTATCTCCTCTTTGGCCCCAAAATTAATTCTGCACCCCTTTTTGGACCCCTATTTTAAATAAAAGTGATGGAAATCACCATTGGAAAGATTGCAACTGTAGTGTATAATTTGAAATGAAACTAGGTGGGACTGTTTTGTAAACCAAAACATATGTCTCCCCTTCACTTTATTCTAGATCAATCTTTACCTCTAGGATAAAACTAAATAATAGTAACTAGTCAGGATTTAGAATAAATAAGAAACCCCAATAAAGTCTTTTTGTAACACTATAAATAAAAATACCACACCGAAATAAAGCTGTTCTATTAAGCATTCGTGGACCAGGAATACTCTGATTCGTGACCAGACCTGTTCTAAAAAGCAATTTTGGACCAGGACTGCTCTAATTTTTGACCAAAGCTGTTCTACTTCCTGACCAGAATTGTTCTTGACCAGAGCAATTTTTCTTCCTGATTGCTCTAAGTTAAGTTGCATTTGTATAACAAGAGTTGACACACTGAAATGTCTCACCTTTTTTAGCGTTCATAATTGAATTTATGTCGAAAGTAAAAAAAATAAGTTTATATAAGCTTTACATTAAAGTTACATTTTAATGATAAATGAATGTGACGTTAAGGTGAGATAAACCCTATCATACAAACATGTAGGCCGTACAATCATTTTTGATTTACGGTTCATCAGAAGGGATTGATAAATATGGCCATTGTTTTAAAAATTACTCTTGAGTACAGACAAACCTGTGCACAAGGAAAAGTGTTAAGGCATTGCAGGAAGCAGGAACTGGATAATATTTGTCAAACGAACCACCCCCCCCCCCAAAAAAAAAAAATTATTTCCAATCTTTGATTCAAAATATTGTAAAAAGACATATTTTCATATTATCTAATTATGTTGCTATGCTAAAATGTTGTTTTCTTATTTCAATACATGTATTGGTTCATATATATAAAAAAAATCATTAAATGTGATTGTGCTGTGCAAACAAAATTTAAAAAGTTCTTCAATCTGTACATATTTGGCCAATTAATCTTTATGAAGGGACTGGAGTGAACTGTACTCTGTTAAACATTCATGCATGAGTGACCTTATTTTAACATTTTCACGCCTTCAAATGTTTTTGTTAATCACTGTAATGATCTCTTAAAAGTTTTTATTATTTGTTATCATTATTAATGTTATTTAAAGATTTTTATAAAATAATGAGACTATTTCAATAAAAGTAATCAGCAGTTAAATAATAAAATACATTTCATACAACAAATATAGTTGACCTTTTACTTATAGCATCTGAGAAGAGGACCAAACAACAGAAACTTAACATTGACCAATGAAGCATGAAAATGAGGTCAAGGTCAGATGAAACCTGTCAGACAGACAAGCACACCTTACATAGGCTTTTTATTTGACGTTTGTCATTTAGTGAAGGGTAAACTTCATTAAATTAAAACACAAAATAGGAGTTGAAGCTATATGTTTAGCATTGATTAGCAGTTGACCATTAAAAGATACTTATCTTAACAAAGTATGTTTCAAATTTTAACAAGATATATTGAGCACATCGAAGTCTACACGTTTTTTAATTTACCCAAAAATTGTTAATTTTGTTATTTTCCGTGCACATTTGATTTTTTTACGGACAAGGCGACATAACTCCAGAACAACATCTGACTTTAATACGGTAACAGTATAGACATGATAGAGGAGCCTAAGGAAATTTCAGTCTAGTGAGTCTTTTTAGCAACTTCAAACTTTGATCACAGATACAAAGAACTTGGCAATATTTTGTAACCATTTTTCACCATTTTAGTAAGGATGATTTAAGTTTTTTAGAATAATTATGAATATTTACCCTGGAAACAATAAGAAAAATGTGTTCATGTACTTATTAATAAAGTTTCATTTTTTTAAGTAGAAAGGCTACCTTACAATCATTCCATACACCCCATATAGTTGACCTATAACTTATAGTATCTGAGAAGAGGACCAAACAAGAGAAACTTAACATTGACCAATGAACCATGAAATGAGGTCAAGGTCAAATGAAACCTGCCAGACAGACATGCACACCTTACAATCATTCCATACACCACATATGGTTGACCTATAACTTATAGTATCTAAGAAGAGGACCAAAACAAGAGAAACTTAACATTGACCAATGACCATGAACATGAGGTCAAGGTCAGATGAAACTTGCCAGACTGATATGAACCTCTTACAATCATTCCATACACCACAATTAGTTGACCTACTGCTTATAGTATCTAGGAAACGGACCTAATCACGTTACTTTAACATTGATCACTGATCCATAAAATGAGGTCGAGGTCAGGTGAATTCTGTCTGACGGACATTTTAACGAACCAAATATAGTTATCATATTACTCATAATAAGTGAGAAATTCACATGACAAAAAACTATACATTTTTTTCAAGCAGTAGCTGAACCATGAAAATGAGGTCAAGGACAATGGACATATGACAGACGGAAAGTTCATAACATAAGGTATCTGCCTACAAGGTATTAAACATCCAGGTCTTCTACCTTCTGAAATATAAATGCTTTATACAAATATTTTACAAATAGTTTACGGCGCCGCCGCCACCACAGGATAGAAATACCTATGTCTCACATATTGTGTCACTAATAATTAATTCCTGATAATTTTAGATATACTTTTCTACATAAACCTTCGACACAGGACTCAACTTTTAGACTTGTTGTCACATGTTCCAAACTTTCGATAATGTTGGTAGTTTCTCATTTGCTAGTATGCTAATTACTAGGGAAATTAAAAAAATACTATCGCATAAAAATACTTTGAAACCTAATTTAATCGAAAATGCCATTATTTTTTTCACTCAAAAACAGTAAACATTGGTACACTTAGTAATGAGTTTCTAAAAGCATTGCAATGATTGGCAGATATGTGGCATATAAAGGATTTAATACGCAAACATAAATTTCTGTAAGTTTCCCAATGATGCGGGATCTCAGAATATGGCGGAATTCTTGATCTAACTTTGAATTCATTTTTCATTATTTTGATATACTTGTCCTCACATTTAATGATAGTTTTTAGTTTGCTGGTTCACATTTTCTGTGAAACTATGTTTTCCATAAATTACACGATAAAACACCTTTCGTCAAATTCGTTAGAACTATTCCAATTTTCATTCCTTTTCTCAAAAAATGACAACAATTTAATGGTTCACAATAAAAACAGATTATATGTATATTATATGTACATTGTCCAATATAACCAGTTTATTAAAAAAAATGTTCTTGCTGCGAAACTGGTGAGGAGTGCTTGGTAAACCTCAGGCTGTATATTGCGTTTGGCTTGCCTAAAACTCTCATAAAATTAATTAAAATTATGCATTTCGAGATATCTATTTTATTTACTTCTACAAGTAATTTTTATTCTGTACGAACTCTGATGATCAATTTCAGAATTGTTCCTCTATTGTGTAAAAAGTTACCCATAGGGTGACTATGTTAAATATTTTGGGTATGAATATATTTGTCCAGTGGGAGTAAGTACGCGTATTGGCACCTACTACTTATTTCTAGACTATGGTAAAGTGCTCTCGTCTAATACAATTGCAAGATTTTGCATGTCTTAACTGTGAAGACCTAAGTACATCATGGTCTTAGTAGGTGATTATTCTATTGTTCAACAGCAATTTTACACATTGGGAATAAATTGATTCGTAAACTGACAATTTAACAGCTATAACAAAAAATTTGTAATAATACATGAAGTATCAAAATATTTAGTTAAATCTCCATTGAAAAGCGCTTTGCATTTTACAATATACATTGGAGCAATCTTATTTACACTTTCCGACACAGTACTGGTTAGCATGTGTTCATCATTGTCCATGTCCACTGGTATTATTTAGCAGATGCCCCCCCACCCCCCCCCCCCCCTTACAAACTGTGCGAGGCTGGGTAGGGAGAATCGATACCATTTCTTTTTTGAAGATACGGTTCCCAAAAGGTTTTTCGTTACATTTCTGGGAGAAACTATTTGATTTTTATGGGGGGGGGAGGGCATGGAAGTAATCTTAAGTCCTGCCTTTTTTCAGCAATATTTCGAGACTGCCTTTTTTTTTATTACTGGCGTTGTCCTTCCTTTTTTCTTCTGGGTATCATGCCTTTTTTCCCCACTACATTTTTCATCCTGCCTTTTTTTCTGAGGATTTTTGGTCCTGCCTTTTTATTTCACAAATTTTGCATTTCTGCCTTTTTTTTAAAATTCCTTCCATGCACCCCCCTTCCCATAAAGTCAAATGGTTGCTCCATTAGAGATTGTTAAAGGAAAAAAAGTATTATTAGCAGTTGATGCCAGAAAGTATTCAGACATATATACTAGATGGAAAGGTGAGTAAAAGGGACAAAAACATACTAGGCCAATAGAAAAGTTTTTTCTCAACAATCAAGGCGGACAGAGGGTTTTGTTTTTATCTTTACTGACTATTTTTAGATAAAATTCTGCTGAATTATTTAGAAAAAACTATGTTTAAAAATTTTGGAAGAAAAATCGGTCAAAATTGATTAGATAAAGTAAATTTATTTATTTTAAAAAGAATAATAAAGTTTGAGTCAGCAAGAAATTGTTGAACGGGCGGCGACAAGAAACTAATTTATTTTTTAACAGGCCATATATGTGTTTTTCAGGAGTATTACTGGGTAGAATAATACACTTTCTGCCCATTTGTTGTTTTTTCTTGTCTTTACAGGAACTGAGTCCATCTTTTTTTCTCTGTAAAACCTCATCTGATAATGGGTCAGAAAAACGACGCAGTGTAGATCACTTGTCCTGACTCATGTGAAATAATTCCTGTTTAGGGAGATTTATTAAATCTGTCTCTGAAATTTCTTCGAGTTTGAAAATTCCAAGGTCAAATGAAGCAGTCATGTTCCACATTTATGTTTCCATTTGTTGTTTTTTTCTAACGTTCGTACTTAATCATGAAGACAGAGATGATCATAGTCCTACATGTATGCTGACAAAAACAAAGATTTGCCTTTAACTGTGTCATGAAATTAACAAATTCAGATATCAACAGAATAATTAAGTTGTATGAATAAATAAAATAAATATCTTGAAGTGCAGAATTTCAATTAATTTTTATGCTTGTTTAGTCAGATCAAACGCAATATACCAATAAGTGAATATTTTCCGCACATTTACAAACAATGTGGTATTATTACATTTCAGAATACGTTGTACAGTATACATGGAACATACGTAATTAAAGATATACACAATCATCATATAACAATAAAACTCAATACAAATATATATTACAATATATGACACTACATTCTGGGATATTTTTGTTGTTTTCCCACATATTTGGTCTTGGGCAATACTTATGAGACATAAATATTCACTGCCTGACGTCACGGCATCAGGCATATCTAAGTTTTGGCTTATCTTCCTGTTCTATGCTGTTTCTCTTGCAAACAATTTGAAGGAATTTGAAGCAAAAGAACGTTAAAGACCAGTTGTCAGTCAGCTTGAGACGTAGTCAGAAATTGTGGATACACAAAGTTTGTGACGTGGTAGCCAATATATATGCCAATTTTCGCACGCTTTTGTCAAAGGTTGTTACTCGACGATTACAAAGCAAATCAAATATATTTCATACGTTATATTTGTTTTCGTTCATTTTTGTTATAAACATAAAGTATCTATTGAGATAAATCTACTATTCTGAACTTCTGGAAACGCAGCCTTCATTTTGATTGACAATCTAACACACGTGTTCAAAATCTTAAATTAAAATGTTATATGTTTACGTACTTCATGTATTGATGTATTCAATGATGAGCATATTCATGATTAAACACATTAATTGGGAATTTGCATCAAAAGTAAATTTTAAACATGTTAAAAACCATAAATTTAATTAATAATGATGAAATACATGTATAAACAATTAGGTGTGTTTTATTATGGGAACAGCTTAATGCAACTTTAATAGTTATGGTCACTTTTATTGTTATGTGTAAGGATGCTACCATTTCATTTAGAAGGGGGCGGGTGTGTTGAAGAGTTATATGAATACTTGATTTCCGACTTAGTCCAGAATTACCGCTTCCGGGGCAGAAATTCTTATTCCAATCACGTGACTTTAGTGTTTTGTTAGGCAGGTTACGAGATCTCAAAAAAGTCGTATTCCAACTGTCGCAGTAAATTTTTAGTAGAGCATTTAGCCTCATACATATACATGTATTATACTACATATTTATTAAATGCTTAGTCAGGCAAGCTTTTTGATCAGCTATTACTTGTTGCATTAATAGCGTTATCATGAAAAGAATATTCTACCGATTTATATATATATATAAACACATATATTTCAACTACCACCAAGAAAATCTAATTATGAATATATATTTGTTCAGAAGTGAGAGGTCAGATTTAAATATAGATTACATACTTTTGAATATCAGGGTTGGGGTAATCATTTTTTGTTTTATCAGTCTCATTTAGAATACCTTAAAATTTATAAAAAGGATTCATTGCAAATTTAGGTTTAAGTATTACCCTCATTAGAAGTGTCAGACTGGAAAAAACAGAGGTTTATTGCCTGTTTACAAATCGTATATGACAACTTTACAAAACGGTCCACTCAAATAGACTTATTTCTGATGTCGAAAACAAGTATAGAAAGAAAAATGAAATTGTAGTGTTTAACCTTAACTGTTATTTCTGAATATGTTACTACCTCTAGTTTGTCGTTTAATAGCCCCCAGCATATGAACATCAATAACATCTTAAGGTAAATATTGGCAATTGCATATTATTTTAAGGAGAGAATAATTAGTTTTTATATGGAATGCATGACGTATGCAGTTTTGTTAAAAACATTGGATTTACATGGAATTTTTTTTGTACAGATACGTTGACGTATCGGATGCTGATGCGATATTTCTATAAATGACTGACTTCTAATTGGACCCAATCCATTTTTAAGAAAGTTGAAATTATGTCAGAAGAAATCGGACTAGGACTTCCCAACATCATCCAGGTTACATGTACTATTCCTCAACGAATAAGGTAGTAAACACGAACGAAGATAATTAGGTCAGTATGTAAAATTCTTGTGTATATCTCTTTCTATTAATTCGGATCAAGAGGTACATGTAAGCAACTTACCTTTACGTTTTTGCTTATACCGCCAAACACATATGACAATTCCAATAATAACTATTAGCAACAGGGGACAAACAAGACTAAAATAAACAAAGGAAAAAAATAATTCATAAAAAAAAACAAATAGAAGAAACATTTACAGTGCTGACCTTTAGCCACTAATACATGTAACTAATATCGATCTTAAAAGGTAATTTTAATACTGCTTATTCTTTCTTTTGCATTTCATATCCGTTCAGCACAGGTAAACTTTAAACAAAACGTTCACACAAACGGGTCACTGCAAATCAACGTACTGTTACACTAAATTAATTTCACCCGATAAAGCGAGACAGACTTTTAAAAATTTATTAACTGAAATTTTCAACACAATCACCAGAACATGATGTCAAAGCCAGTACATCAATAAATATCACTATGTTCGAAAAAAAAATTGACATCGATATTGACATTCAATATAGAAACTTTATGTATACAAATGTATATATATTTCAAAATTTTTTTTTTGAATATTAATCAAAGCTTAAACTTTTACATATAGCATTATGAAAACGATGATTTAGGACAAGAAGATTTTCCAATAAATTTTCACATAGGGCCCTATATTAAACTAAGTTCGGCTGTGGCAGACATCTTGGTTAACAGTCTGGGTCATTGGACATGTTTCTGAAAGAGAACCTTCTAAGAACCATGACTGCCAACTTTGGTTCCAACTGGCCTGGTAGTTTCATATAAGACATTTTTTTAAATTCACCCCCTCCCTTTTTTCTATTTTTAGTAACAGCAGCCATGTCGGTTGGAAGTCAGGGATGCCGGACATAGTTTTGGAAGGGTGCCACCAAAGTTTGGTCTCAATTGGCCCAGTGGTTTAAGAGGAAAATATCTTTAAAGGAAAAGTTACGCTGGGTGCCGTCTTTAAAAAGCAAAAACTTCATAAGGGGTCAACCAATGATTTTGATCATGTTGACTTATTTGTAGATCTTACTTTGTTGAACATTTTTGCTAGTTACAATTTGTCTTTATCTATAATAATATTCAAGATAATAACCTAAAACCGCAAATTTTCCTTAAAACTAACAATTCAGGAGCAATAACCCAACAAAGGGTTGACCGATTCGTTTGAAAATTTTATTGCAGGTGGATCTTGACCTGATTAAAATTTTTACTCCGTCAGTTTTGCTCTAATTGATTAAGTTTTTGAGATATAAGACAAAAACTGCAGTTTACACCTATGTCCTATTTTTAGCTATGTCGGCCATGTTGGAGGAATAAAAATGAAGAAAATTCCTGTTGGTCACAAAATGAGTATCTACATGTATACAAAACTAGAAATACTGTGTTCAAGGCTTTAGTGGTTTATGAGAAACCCCAAATATTGGTGAGACAAAATCTAAAATAGGAGGTGCACTACAGCATTATGTAATAAAGATCATCTGAAAGTTTCATCAAATTCCATTCAGTGGTCTAGGAGGAGTTGCGGATGGTAACATGGTACACCTATCACAATAAATGTCAAAGTCCATGTTTTGGTATGTGTAACCCCAAATATTCATCAGATCAAAATCTAAAGTAGGAGGTGCACTACGGCATCATCTAATAAAGATCCTCTGAAAGTGTCATCAAATTTCATTCAGTGGTTTAGGAGGAGTTGCGGATGACATCATGGTACCCCCTATCACATTGAAAGTCAAAGTCCATGTTTTTCTATGGAAAACCCCAAATGATGGTCGGATCAAAATCTTAAAAAGGAGGTGCACTATGGCATTGTGTAATAAAGATCCTCTGAAAGTTTCATCAAATTCCATTAAGTGGTTTAGGAGCAGTTACGGATGGCACCATCGTACCCCTATCACAATGAATGTCAAAGTCCATGTCATCACTTAAGAAATTTTACGGTCGTCATCACGAATTGATTGACCATTACAGTGTTCCAATATCTAAGATGATGTTGGACCTGTTCCCACTGTCGTAACCTTTCATGTGCCTCCACCGATTTGTGACTTCCCCCGGATTGACTTTGTTGAACTTCACGACGGGTGCATTATACGGAGCAAAAATTGCTTACCCTCCCGGAGCACCTGGGTTCACTCCTTGTTTTTATAGGAGTTTGTGTTGTTCATTGTTTTTTAGTTTTCTGTGTATATTTGTTGTGCTTGTTGTTGTTCATTTGTCTTCCCGCGTTTGTCTGTCCAATGGATTACGTTTTTGTGATTGCTCCTTAGGTATATATGTCCTTTTTTTCTATGGGAAATCCCAAATGTTGGTCGGATCAAAATCTAAAATGTGAGGTGCACTAGAGCATCATGTAATAAAGATCCTCTGAAAGTTTCATCAAATTCCATACAGTGGTTTAGGAGGAGATACGGATGGCATCATGGAACCCCTATCACATTGAAAGTCAAAGTCCATGTTTTTCTATGGGAAACCCCAAATTATGGTCGGATCAAAATCTAAAATAGGAGGTGCACTATGGCTCCATGTTTTTCGATGGGTAACCCAAAATATTCATCGGATCAAAATCTAAAATAAAAGATGCACTATGGCATCATGTAGTACAGATCCTCTGAAAGTTTCGTCAAATTCCATAAAGTGATTTAGGAGGAGATGCGGGTGGCATCATGGTACCTTCTATCACATGGAAAGTTAAAGTCCATGTTTTTCTATGGGAAACCCCAAATGTTGGTCAGATCAAAATCCGAAAAAAGAGGTGCACTATGGCATCATGTAATAAAGATCCTATGAAATTTTCATCAAATTCCATACAGTGGTTTAGGAGGAGTTGTGGATGGCATCTTGATACCCCTATCACAATGAATGTCAAAGACCATGTTTTGGTATGGGTAATCACAAATATTCATCAGAACAAATCTAAAATAGGAGGTGCACTATGACATAATGTAATAAAGATCCTCTGAAGTTTCATTAAATTCCATTCAGTGTTTTAGGAGGAGCTGCGGATTGCATACCGGAACCCCCAATCACAATGAATGGCAAAGTCAATGTGTTAGTATGTGAAACCCAAAATGTTGGTCAGATCAAAATCTCAAATAAGAGTTGCACTTAAGTATCATGTAATAAATATTCTCTGAAAGTTTCATTTAATTCCATTCAGGGGTTTAGGAGGAGTTGCGGATTGCATACTGGAACCTCCTATCACAATGAATGGCAAAGTCCATGTGTTGGTATGGGAAACCCCAAATGTTGGTCAGATCAAAATCTAAAATAGGAGGTGCACTATGGCATCATGTTATAAAAATCCTCTAAAAGTTTCAACAAATTCCATTCAGTGGTTTAGGATGAGTTGCGGATGGCATCATGGTTCCCCTTATCACATTGAAAGTCAAAGTCTATGTTTTTCTATGGGAAACCCCATATGTTGTTTGGATCAAAATCTAAAATAGGAGATGCACTATGGCATCATGTAATAAAGATCCTCTGAAAGTTTCATCAAATTCCATACAGTGGTTTAGGAGAATTGCGGATGGCATCATGGTATCCCTATCACAATGAATGTCAAAGTCCATGTTTTGGTATGGGTAGCCCCAAATATTCATCAGATCAAAATCTAAGATAGGAGGTGCACTATGGTATCATTTAATAAAGAGCCTCTGAAAATTTCACAAATTCCATACTGTGGTTTAGGAGGAGTTGCGGATGGCATCATGGCACCCCCTATCACATTGAAAATCAAAGTCCTTGTTTTTCCATGGGAAGCCCCAAATGTTGGTCGGATCAAAATCTAAAATAGGAGGTGCACTATGGCATCATGTAATAAAGATCCTCTGAAAGTTTCATCAAATTCGATTCAGTAGTTTAGGAGGAGTTGCCGATGGAATACTGGAACCCCCAATCACAATGAATGGCAAAGTCCAATTGTTGGTATGGGAAACCCCAAATATTAGTCAGATCAAAATCTAAAATGGAGGTGCACTATGGCATCATGTAATAAAGATCGTCTAAAATTTTCATCATATTCCATTCAATAGTTTAGGAGGAGTTGCGAATGGCATCATGGTACCCCTATCACAATGAATGTCAAAGTCCATCTTTTGGTATGGGTAATCCCAAATATTCATCAGATCAAAATCTAAATAGAAGGTGCACTATGGCATCATGTAATAAAGATCCTCTGAAAGTTTCATCAAATCCATCATGCAGTGGTTTAGGAGGAGTTGCGGATGGCATCATAGTACCCACTATCACATTGAAAGTGAAAGTCCATGTTTTTCTATTGGAAACCCAAAAGATTGGTCAGATCAAATTCTAAAATAGGAGGTGCACAATGCCATCACGGAAAGATTCTCTTAAAGTTTCATCAAATTCCATTCCGTAGTTTAGGAGAAGTTTCGGATACAAAGGTTGGACGGACAGACGGACGGACACAACGAATACTATATACCCCGCTTTTTTCTTCAAAAGCGGGGGTATAATAAGCACTTGGAATTATTCTACTATCTTCATAGAGCAAAAAACATAAAAAAGAATATAAAAGGAGATGGTATGATTTCAGCCGTTATTTGGCCCCATCTGACATGAAAAATTAATATTAATATTAATATTCAAATTCAAATTTTTATCATTCTGATCGAATAATAATCCAACTTTTATAATCTATCAACAATTGTAAAAAAAATTCCTTCCCATGATGAAACAGTGACATTATGAACGTCTGCTTAAGCAAGGATTTGAAGAAAATTGAGTGTTTTCAAAGTAGATTTTGGTCAAAACAACTATGAGCAACAGTCTGGCCCAAAAAGGTTTTAATATAATGCTTGTCTTCAGTCAAATATCTGTTTTTGCAAGGCTGTTGCTCAAATCAAAACGGTCCACAAATGAGCGAAATTTGGTGTTTTTCATTGATGTCTTCAAAATTAGCCATTTTTGACAGCATATTGCAGGGATTACAAAAATGTTTTGTTAAAAACAAACACGTTCCTTAAAATGTAACAGTTTAGCATGGACGTACTTCAGCCCGGTGTACTTAATGATAGCTGAGAGTATGTTTCTCATTATTTTTTTATTTTGGAATTCAATGGGACCAAATATCAGGTAAAATCATACCTTGTCCTTTTCTGACAAAAGTGAGATGACATGACAGGTCCACTGAATAACAAGGTAGGACCATTTGGGAAGTATATTGCAAATATGATTTATGATAATTTTGAGATGTAGTTTCGGAGATGAAGATCTTAATTTCAACCTGAAACTGTCTTTTAGAAGAACAATTTTAAATAAGCACAATATAACAGTTATAATGGATTATTCTGTCCTCAAAAGTGATTACATAAATGTAATTACCATTATCACTTGTGCATTTTTTCTTTTAAGTTTGAAATTGTATAAAGTGAAAAGCATCTTGATATTCCATACCTCGTGACAAAAAAAAAACAAATTTTATATTATATTTTATCTATTTTATTATAGACTAAATTAATCATAATGACTTACATTAATACAAAATTTCCTCCGCTGTTTGATTCGCCGTCTGCATCAACTTCGAAAAGAAAGATATAGTTGTAAATTATTTGAAAACTTTGATAAAGCATTATTAAAATTACAAAAAGGCAAGACACATCTCTGTGTTAGCAGTTTATTTATATAGCCACTTTATACAATTCAACATGTGAAATTATTCAGCAATTATAACTGTTTGGTAATATCAGCTATTTATATAATACTAAGATTTACCTGTTTATTATTGAGTAGTCAATGATGTTTATCAATTGGTCACATATATAAACAATCATTGAGTATTGTGTTAAGTGGTTTTTAGGTTAAGAACTCCAAGGGTGACTGGGAAATAGAAACATGGTCACTCTTGGTCTTCTTTCGACATGCAGCACCACCCTTTGAAAGTGTGGTGTCTTTTTATTCATACAAATAACTGTTTGGAACTGTTCAGCATTTGTTATTGTTGTTTGTCCATACCAATAACCATGAAGAATTGTTTAGCATTTATTACTGTTGATGTCTGTGAGTCAGTATATGACTGTATGTCCAGTTTCTCATATAGCCACTTGTTTGTTTATACATGTACCAATGACCATGAGGAATTTTTCAGCATTGATTACTGTTGATGTCTGCGAGTCAGTATATGACCTTATGTCCAGTTTCTCATATAGCCACTTGTTTGTTTATACCAATAACCATGAGGAATTTTTCAGCATTGATTACTGTTGATGTCTGCAAGTCAGTATATGACCTTATGTCCAGTTTCTCATATAGCCACTTGTTTGTTTATACATGTACCAATAACCATGAGGAATTTTTCAGCATTGATTACTGTTGATGTCTGCGAGTCAGTATATGACCTTATGTCCAGTTTCTCATATAGCCACTTGTTTGTTTATACCAATAACCATGAGGAATTTTTCAGCATTGATTACTGTTGATGTCTGCGAGTCAGTATATGACCTTATGTCCAGTTTCTCATATAGCCACTTGTTTGTTTATACCAATAACCATGAGGAATTTTTCAGCATTGATTACTGTTGATGTCTGCAAGTCAGTATATGACCTTATGTCCAGTTTCTCATATAGCCACTTGTTTGTTTATACCAATAATCATGAGGAATTTTTCAGCATTGATTACTATTGATGTCTGCGAGTCAGTATATGACCTTATGTCCAGTTTCTCATATAGCCACTTGTTTGTTTATACCAATAACCATGAGGAATTTTTCAGCATTGATTACTGTTGATGTCTGCGAGTCAGTATATGACCTTATGTCCAGTTTCTCATATAGCCACTTGTTTGTTTATACCAATAATCATGAGGAATTTTTCAGCATTGATTACTGTTGATGTCTGCGAGTCAGTATATGACCTTATGTCCAGTTTCTCATATAGCCACTTGTTTGTTTATACCAATAACCATGAGGAATTTTTCAGAATTGATAACTGTTGATGTCTGCGAGTCAGTATATGACCTTATGTCCAGTTTCTCATATAGCCACTTGTTTGTTTATACCAATAACCATGAGGAATTTTTCAGCATTGATTACTGTTGATGTCTGCGAGTCAGTATATGACCTTATGTCCAGTTTCTCATATAGCCACTTGTTTGTTTATACCAATAACCATGAGGAATTTTTCAGCATTGATTACTGTTGAAGTCTGCGAGTCAGTATATGACCTTATGTCCAGTTTCTCATATAGCCACTTGTTTGTTTATACCAATAACCATGAGGAATTTTTCAGCATTGATTACTGTTGATGTCTGTGAGTCAGTATATGACCTTATGTCCAGTTTCTCATATAGCCACTTGTTTCTTTATACATGTACCAATAACCATGAGGAATTTTTCAGCATTGATTACTGTTGATGTCTGTGAGTCAGTATATGAAAGTATGTCCAGTTTCTCATATAACCACTTGTTTGTTTATACCAATAACCATGAGGAATTGTTCCGCATTTATTACTGTTGATGTTTGTGAGTCACTATATGACCTTATGTCCAGTTTCTCATATACATGTAGCCACTTGTTGGTTTATACCAATAACCATGAGGAATTGTTCAGCATTTATGACTGTTGATGTCTGTGAGTTAGTGTATGACCTGATGTCCAGTTTCTCATATAGCCACTTGTTTGTTCATACCAATAACCATGAGGAATTCTCAGCATTTATTACTGTTGATGTCTGTGAGTCAGTGTATGACTGTATGTCCAGTTTCTCATATAATCACTTGTTTGTTTATACCAATAATCATGAGAAATTGTTGGTTGTGCTGTAAGTAGTCTGGTCGGAATGAGGACCTTAAATGTAATGCCTCATTTAGAGAGAGTGCCATGCTCTCTGCACCTGAAAGAACCCACAACTTTATAAGTGGTCCGTAGGTGGCTTTTTGGAAGGCCAAATTTCTGTCCCTATCCAATTTACCCTCCAGTGGTAGTCCAAATTTCCCACCCTTCATCCCTGTCGAGCCCTATTACAGGACCTACCTCTTGTCTGTATTGTTAATTTGTTCTTGTCCTGAAAATGCATGAAATATTTGCCACTGGACATTAAGCGACCAACAATCAATTAGTCTTAAGGTTAAGAGCCATTATGCCGTCATCAATGATACAATACCTGTATCTGTATGCTAAAATTTTATCTTTCTTTGTAATATTACGTTTTGTCAAGTATGCTAAAATTTTATCTTTTTATGTTTGCTAAATTTTTATCAATTTTCTGCAAAGCTAAAATTTTATCTTTTTGGAAGCTAAAATTTTAGCTTTTGGTCTGAAAGGGAACCAGCTAAAATTTTAGCTCTCCTTTTAGTTACTTATTGATTCAAGCTAAAATTTTATCCTTTGATTCTTTTTATTATTTCAGGATTGATGAAGATTTTACAGCGGAATGAAAATGATTGCTCATTTGGGATTATCTCTTGTCCTTGATATATTAAAACAAGTGCAGAGATATTTTTGTGTGAGCTTTTGTTCTTTTGCATCAATGTTCAGAAAGAAGAAATTTAAAAGAATAAAGAAAATCTTGGTAAGTTTTTAATTATTGATAAAATTTTATCGTTTTGGGCTAAAAATTTAGCTTTTTGCAAATTTCTTGAAAAAAACTACTAATGAGAAAATCAGACAGTCTCAAAATATAAAATTCACCCTTGTATGTTGTTAATTAAATGCAAACTCATTTCTGTCGGTTATCATTTCTGAGAGAAAGATAGGACATGCAGGCATTTCCATCAACATTGTCATAAAATAATTATTATCTCTGAGTTTACACTGAGATCAATCTAACTTTTTGAAAAGTCAAATGTTTCTTTATCCAGTTTCTCATTTATTTTAGTTTACTCGATGCTAAATTCTGTAGTTGTGTGCTTTCTCTACTAAAGCTATGTTTTGTACACCTTTTTTCGTAAATATGTATTTTTCTTTTTTTTTCAATGTTGAAAATTAATAAACTGTGATCGCATAAGTAACTACACGCCTTTTAAAACTTACTTTTAAATGCATCATCTTCTGCGAGAATTTTAGGGTTTCCAAGCCTTTTCCCATATTTACATGCATAACTTATATTAAGATCTTCTTTTGCCAAATGCCTAATGGTCAAACTGAATCCATTCTGATTGTTTCCAACAACATACTTTGCTTTTGAGGATGGCAAACCACTCCCATTCTTGTATATTTCTACTTGTTTGGTCTTATACACTTGCCATGTTGATAGTTCGGTACAACAGTTTGTAATTGGACAAAGAAGTGTCAAGTGTTCTCCAAATTTTAAGATTTGTCTCAAAACTATCCAATCTGGACCTAGAAAAATTAAAAAAATTACCTTACAATTTAAGAACGTAACGGCCATGCGATTTGAAGATCCAAAGGCTGAAATGCTACATAAATTAACTGTATAATCTATGAATGTTACAAATCACTTCACAAGAAATAAAGAATTGCAGAGGTCATGCATAACTCTAAAAGACATAGAATATGTGTTCGTATAAGACAGATACCCCCACCACCGGATATCAATACTAATGATAATAAATTAGCTCTAGATTAAAAAAATATGCAACAAAAATGGCAGAAGTGAACATTTTCGAATTCAATTTCTGGTATGTGTCCCGAAACTTCCAAACTTTAAATGGTATGGTGGAACGTACTAAAGTTATTGAATAAAACCTCAAATTTGACTTTTATGCACAAATTATAATCACCAAAAGGGAAATACTTCAAATAGAAACTCGATCTGTGTTTTGCGGTCCTTACCATTATTTTACAATTACACGTGTATATCTATATATTAGGTTGATACTACATTATAAGTCCGATTTAGATATAAGTCGGTTGGTCGTTGTAAATGTAAACTGTTCTTATCTTGATCTACAGTACAGAACGAAGAGAATACAAATGTACATGGACTCATACCCATGTACTTAGAAAAGAGAATTGAAACAGAGAATGTGTCAGAGAGAACAACCCGACCAAAGAGCAAAAAACAGCCCAAGGCCACGCAGCGAGAAAACCCCGCACCCGGAGGCGGGCTTGTAGTTTTTCCAATAATCATCACCAACAAAATGGATAGCAGGAAACGTCAAAAATGACATACCAATCAATCAAAGAAACCAACTGACAGAACGCCGGGAAAATAACATACAAGAGAATAAAACACAAAGATGAACAGTGAGTCAGGAGGACATTATGGGTGCAAGTTGATTTAACTATCTGTTTTTATATATCTTGTATGTAAGTTTTAGTTTGGCTAACATACATGTATCAGTAGTATAGAAGCACAGGAAAATGATTATTTGAGGTGGATCACTCGGAAGTGACGTGAACCGGAAATGACGTCACAGGAAGTGATTGCAACGTTAGTGGAAGCCACGGGACAGGAACTGGAAGTGGCCGGAAGTGGTTGGTTTTCACGCCCTTTTCCATGTTTTGTTTACGGAAATGACGCCAGTACACTTACTCTAACTGATTATAACCCCATTGGCCGTGGTCCACTCAAGCAAGCGTGACAATTATGAGACGAAGAGTCACGCTTGCTTTAGTGGATCACTGACGATGGGGTTATGATCGGTTAGAGTGTTTAAAGTGTACGAAGTAGATCAACGGTAAGGGTAAGAGTCGGCGGCAGGACAAGGGTTATGATTCTTGTTAGGACTACTGTTAGGGTTATGACTAGGTTTAGTGTTAACACTGAAATCCGTAAACGATTTATTCCGTTTGGAAAGACTAAAATTTCCGTTTCATAACGGCACTCTCTTTCAGATGACCGCAGCCATCTTTGGTGTCGATGGAATATCAACGAAACCAAGAGATGATTTATAACGATTTATAACGAAACAGTAACTGCCTGTGACGTCATTTCCGGCTGGCGTCCCTTTTGGGTGATCCACCTCTTGATCAAGTTCAAATAATTTGAAATTAAACTTGCATGTGCCCATATACTGCCCATATACTACTTGTATCTATCTATTTTAATCTATAATATATAACTATCTATTTGTGATTTTTCAATGCCATCTTTACTTTTGTGCCGTTTGAAATGTGCAATATTTAGTTTTTAACTAAAAAATATAAATATAATTTGTTTTTGTGTAACCCTTGAAAATACGAATTGAAATGTGATTTCAGATTTAAAAATTTCAGGTTAATAACAGTTGAAAAAATACCCAAGTTAATGAACGGAAAACTAGGAAACGACTGAATTCTCCTCTTCTGTTCATTTTTGCATTTTTGAATTTGGTCTTCATATTTTTGGGGTTTTCAACATTTTAGGGCTTGAGCACTACTGATGAGTCGTGAATAGACGAAATGTGCACATCTTCTGCAGCAATATTGGTATCAAAGAATCTTATTTTTACCACTGGGTCGATGCCACTGTGGGTGAATTCAGGTCCCCGAGAGTATCCCCAGCTCAATTGCTAGAATTTCAATACTAGCTCGAAATTGATACTTAAAAATTATTGGATTTGCTATTTGTTGTTTCGATTTTTAACATTTTGACCTTGAGCACAACTAATGAGTCGTAAGTAGACCAAATTTGCACATCTTGTGCATCAAAATTGGTATCAAAGAATGGTATTTACTTGAAAATAAAACGTATCACAAAATATAGAAATAAATTTGATGCACTGTATGGCCATTTCGTTGACTGACAACTCATCAGCAGTGCTCGAGATCAAAGTTTTGGAAAACCAGTTAAAGATATAATGATGAATTAATAAGCACAACCATTAAAATTCAAAACAATTAAAACAAACCGGAATCCAAACTCAGCTAAGGGTTACCTCTGCATTATGTTGTAATAGTCAGATATAACTTTTCAAAACATTTATGAAACAGCAGGGGGGATTTAAAGACGTTAGTCAAAAAAAGGACAAATATACCTAAGGAGCAATCAAAAAAACGTAATCCATTGGACAGACAAACCCGGGAAGACAAACGAACAACCACAAGCACAACAAATAAACACAGAAAACTAAAAACAATGAACAACACGAACTCCTATAAAAACCAGGAGTGAACCCAGGTGCTCCGGAAGGGTAAGCAGTTCCTGCTCCGTATACGGCACCCGTCGTGAAGTTCAACAAGGTCAATCCGGTGGAAGTCACAAATCGTAGGGGTCACATGAAAGGTTACGACAGTGGGAACAGGTCCAACATCATCTTAGATATTGGAACACTGTAATGGTCAATCAATTCATGATGACGACCGTAAAATTTCTTAAGTGATGACATCAACTTATCCCTGATAAAACCCTGGTTAAGAAGCTTTTGTGACAGCAGTAATCCTCTTTGTCGAAAGTCAGGGTAACTCACGCATGCCCTTGAAAATCGGATAAGCTGAGAAACGTAGACGCCATATGCAGGCGATGCTGGTATATTGCTACTCAAGAAGGGAAAATTAACAATAGGAAAGTTGAAGTCATCACGTTTGTCATAAAGTTTTGTCTTCAAACGTCCCTCATAGTCTATTTCAAGAAATAAATCCAAATATGAAGCGGACTTTGGTGTATCTGTAGTATCCTTAATTTCAAGCTCACTGGGGTAGATAAGATGTAGAAAGTCTTGGAATTTGTCGTTATTTAACGACAACACATCATCTATATAACGAAAAGTGAAATTAAAGGATTGGGCTAGTTTCTTTTTGTTTTCATGTAGTAACCCTTGAATGAAGTCCGCTTCATATGAGTACAGAAACAGATCGGCGAGGAGAGGAGCACAGTTGGTTCCCATTGGAATGCCGATTGTTTGTTGAAAAATTAGACCGCCAAATTCAACGAATATGTTGTCTATGAGAAAATCTAACATGTTTGTAATTTCATCTTCAGAATACTTTTTGTCAGAATCAGAGTGGTTCTTCACGAAATAAGACTTTTCTCTACCTAGAACAAGGAATTTATACCTGTGTGTCCCATTTTTCTTAGGAAATATATTGTTCGAAAATGGATGAACTTCATTTCAATCTCTAATTTTTAGCCACTGTCTCTCGACTAGTGTTGGAAGAAGACCAATTACATGTCTGTACTTGCGTCATCGTCATATATTTGTCAGGCTAAGTTCAACATGCAATAATTCATAGTAACAATTTGTCCATTTACCCAAAATAGGAGGTGCAAATCGTCAATATGTATATAGACACTAAGAAAAGTTTGAAAAATATTTGTTCAATACAGTTGGAGTTACATTAACACAAATTATGCACCATTCATAGCATGTATTGCTGAAAAGTGGTTAGGTTCAACATGCAAAAATTCATAGTAAACATTTGTCAAATTTGCCCCATATAGGAGGGGCACATCTTCAATATGTATATAAATACTATGCAAAGTTTGAAAAATATTGGTTCAATATAGTCTGAATTACAAATTACACAAAGTATGCACCGTTCATAGCATGTATTGCTGAAAATTTTAACATGCAAAATTTCATAGTAAAAATTTGTCAAAACAGGACTTTCACATGTTAAATATGTATATAAACACTATGCAGAGTTTTAAAAATATTGGTTCATATAAAGTCCGAGTTTCAGATTACACAAAATAGGTACCCCTTAGCTTGACGGACGGTAGTCGAGCGGTTACAAGACCTACTTTCACCGTTGGTGATGCAGGTAAAAATTGAGTGAGGTTTTGATTCTCGGAATATGATTGGTCTTAAAAACAATTCCTCAATTGTAAAACTTGTAAGATTCTTATAACGGAACGTATTGTACAAGCAACGTAACGGGAAAATCTTACAACACTAGAAGTCATGATCATCTGACTAGATCTGGGTAGAATGTAATCTCTGTGGCTTGGTTTATGTGAGTCAAACAAAAGGTAGGTTAAATACAAGAATGAACGGACATGAATCAGGTATTAACAACAACGCCAATCCGAATGTTTATCAACATTTCAACCTTCCTGATCATTCCATCCTATCAATGAAAGTCCGTATATTAGAAAAGATATATCACCCTTCTAATAATTCAAACCTCAGCACACCCCTTTGCAGACAAACAGAAGAATTTTGGATTAAGGAATTGTGTACCGCTATGCCATATGGTTGCAATGATAAAATTGACAGCATTGGGAATCTTTCAAGCCCAAAATTCAGCGAAATCAATGTGATGAATATTTTCATTATCACTCCACGCTGTAAACGCAGTCATGGTCATCGACATTACACTTCGCCTATTGACCATGACATCTCCTTGAATGCGTTATTGCCGTACATACAAAAACCTTTAGGACTACATCACATTCGAACTAATCTGTATTCCATTCCTTTGTGTAAGCTTAGCTCACTCCACAAAAAAGCAATGGAGCAAGAAATCAAGAATTTTAATTTAGCTGAATACAGAATCGCTGCTGTGGTATCGGATATTACATCTCACAGACTATTCAAACCAGTTCGCATCCATAACGACGAATCTCACCAAAGTCCGTTCTTAAAAGTTAACTTTGTTAATAAAGGCTTGGATGCAATAAATCTCAGCAATATCCTTCACCACAAAAAGAATAAAATCTAAAATTCCCCCATATTTCAAAGACCAAACTGTTCCATTTATTTTTCATTCTTATACAAACCCATTGCAACCAAGATTTTCAATTACAAACGGGTATTGCGAGACCTTAATTCCGATGATCTCAAGTCTAAACACCCTGACTGTTCCTGTTCGACATCTTCATTCAATTATAATCCTGTGGGTCATGTTATCACTGGGGATGTCCATCTAGTTGATAATCAAAAACTTAAAAATATGCTAGCTAAAGGCCTCAAATACCGAGAACCTCACCCAATTAATTGGAAATATAATTTCAAATTAGTAATGGATTCTGTTTTAGGACTATGCCAGAAAATAGACTTCAAAAGAACAGGAACCTGCTGACACACTTGCATATTGGGTGAAGGCTATTAGGTAAATGATACAAATCCGAATTAAAAGCCTCCAATGGTCTATGAGCACTAAAGCTAAATCCATCTTTTAATACCTTAAGGTAGTTGAAAACTTGACTCGCCTCCATCACAAATATGTAGTTGTCCCAGCTGACAAAGCCCCCAATAACATCGTTTTTGTCTGCAAGAACTATTATTTTGAGTGTCTTAGAAAGGAATTGGGAATAGATAACACTGCGGGTAACCCAGCTTATACCACACTCACTAAGCTGGAAATCCTTGATAACCACAAGACCACTCTTCATTCCTTTAACATTTCTACAAAGGGTGAAGAAATGGACCTTCCTGCTCTGTATTGGATTCCTAAACTACATACATTTAAACAAAGGTACATGGGTACATTGTCAGCTAATTGCTCTACAAAACCTCTTTCAAAGATTTTAACATTCATATTGACATGTATTAAAGAGGGCCTTCAGAATTACTGTGAAACATCAGTGGCGTCAATCAGATTTGGATTCTTAAAAACTCCAAAAATTTACTTCAATATCTAAAATCAAAATCTTTGGCTACATGCAACAGCATAAAAATATTCGACTTTTCTACACTCTGCACTACCATACCACATTCTCAATTGAAAGATGCTTAAAGCAACTAGTTCATCAATGTTTTTCCAAGAAAAATGGGACACGCAAGTATAAATTTCTTGTTCTAGGTAGAGAAAAGGCTTATTTCGTGAAGAACCACTCTGATTTTCACAAAAAGTATTCTGAAGACGAAATTACAAACATGTTAGATTTTCTCATAGACAACATATTCGTTGAATTTGGCGGTCTAAATTTTCAACAAACAATCGGCATTCCAATGGGAACCAACTGTGCTCCTCTCCTCACCGATCTGTTTCTGTACTCATACAAGAGGACTTCATTCAAGGGTTACTACGTGAAAACAAAAAGAAACTAGCCCAATCCTTTAATTTCACTTTTCGTTATATAGATGACATCTTATTAACCCCAGTGAGCTTGAAATTAAGGATACTACCGATACACCAAAGTCCGCTCCATATTTGGAATTTTGTCTTGAAATAGACTATGAGGGACATTTGAAGACAAAACTTTATGACAAACTTGTTGACTTCAACTTTCCTATTGTTAATTTTCCCTTCTTGGGTAGAAATATACGAGCATCGTCTGCATATGGCGTCTACGTTTCTCAGTTTATTTTCAAGGGAATGCGTGTGTTACCCTGACTTTAGACAAAGAGGATTACTGCTTTCGCAAAAGCTTCTTAACCAGGGTTTTATCAGGGATAAGTTGATGTCATCACTTAAGATATTTTACGGTCGTCACCACGAATTGATTGACCATTACAGTGTTCAAATATCTAAGATGATGTTGGACCTGTTCTCACTGTCGTAACCTTTCATGTGCCTCCACCGATTTGTGACTTCCCCCGGATTGACTTTTGTTGAACTTCACGATGGGTGCCGAATAGGGAGCAGGAACTGCTTACCCTTCCGGAGCACCTGGGTTCACTCCTGGTTTTTATAGGAATTCGTGTTGTTCATTGTTTTTTTAGGTTTCTGTGTTTATTTGTTGTGTTTGTGGTTGTTCATTTGTCTTTCCGGGTATGTCTGTCCAACGGATTACGTTTTTTTGATTGCTCCTTAGGTATATTTGTCCTTTTTACATATAAACAAACGCGATACCGCCATCTCCTTCGTAATAGAAGATTTCCTTAAACGAGGATTTGAAATCCGACAAAAAATCCAGTCGAGAGATAAATAGGATTCATTATTAAGGGTCATATTTGAAGATACCATGTTCTTCTCTTTTTTCCTTTCCGTCCGCCATTGTGAAAGCTGTTGTGTAATACAACTTCCGCTAGAAAAATCGTTCCGGTTTAAATGACAACTGACATATGGAAATTATCTAAAGTGTTAATAATTACGTTCTTGTTAAATTATATTTAATTGAATTTTATGTTTATTATGATTGCTAAATACTTGTAAAGTGTCGGATATCTTTCAATACAAGAATCGCATGAATACATACTGTTGACTATAATGATGGGAAGACGCTGGGAGAATATGATGACATCGGTCAGTTTTTAAAGCGTTTTAAACATTAGAGAAACGGCCTCTTATTGTGACTCGTGGATTATCGGATTTGCAATCATGATACTTACTTAGATTATGGAATTTCAAGCACTCGACAAGGCGCGCTTAAAATCCCGAAATCTAAATATCTCGATTGGAGAAATGCTATAATACACTTGTCACAATTTAAGAAGCTATGAATAATGATTAATAATGATTAAGATTCTTTCTTGTATAATGACAAGGTAATCAATGATAAAACATTTGTCAAGCTTAGTGAACATTTGTTATGGAAATAAAGTTGCGGAAGCATTTTTAGACATTTTTAACCCAATGAACATAAATGGTTGATATTTGAGAGCGAGTGGTGCCCACCCCACTGTGATCAACTTGGGTCTGACTATTCAGAAAAATACAGGAGGTTGCACTGTATTAATTATTTTTAGGTAGGTTGGCTAGTGATGATGTATTTGCATTGGCACCTATCATGCTTGTTATGATTAAATCCAGCTATATTAGAATTGATTTTAAAGTATCATTTTAAAAAGTTATGAAGTTCCTGAGAAATTGAAAAAGTAGATCAATTAAATGTGATAAAAGGCGTTTAGTATTAAGAAGATGCCTTTCTCCGATATTTTATTATCCGCAACATGATGGTAAAAACAGATAAATGTTTTCTTCATATCATCAATTGATATACGCCTTGCTTTTTGTGTTGCTGAAAACATACAAATGATTCATTCTGTCAGTGAAAATATGTTTTAGTACACTGTGTTACGGTTATACAGTACGGATCATTTAAAACATCACCCTCAGGCAGATATTACGACCGTTCGAAGTTAACATAAACCAGAGATTATGACTGGTCCGTTTGGTCATAATCTCTGCATTAAGTTAACTTGAGGAGAGAAATGGTCCTAATGACTGTTCTTAGGACCACGACTAGGACCGCGTCTGGTTTCGTCCTTAGGACCGAGCATGCGCACTAAGTTTGTTCTGGCGACGGTTTTCGTCCTTATGACCAAATCGTCTCTGCTTTAGGACGGCGAATGCGTAGTATACCAAATGTACTTGAATTCTGGAACTGGTCATCAGGAAGGCGCATGCGTAGTTTAATACTTTAAATCGAAACACATAATTTGCTTCCTAGACGTACAGCTGATTTTGGTAAAATGTTTTAATTAAGAAATAATTCATTGGTGCCATGCTCTATGGTTATTTAAACATGGTTAGGCCTTATATTTGTTTATATTTTACATCGAGCGTTAGTGTACGCATGGGTCAATAATAATTGTTCTAAATAGAACACGGTTGTGTTTCTTTAGCGAAAGCGGCACGTCATATTAGAATGTAATTTAAAGTACGCAGACTTCCAAAATTATTCCTATTTTATTTTATATAATTTTAAGTAACTTCTTTCTTTAACTATATATGTTTTAATTGTCAAACTTTTTATTTATCATACCTTATATCCTACTTAGGGAATACAAATTTGCATTTAAAAAATGGATTTATTTATTTGGTTTTTTTTATTATCATTTCATTTTTGTTTCTTTCTATCATATTGTAACTATAGGTTTGATCTTCTTTGATATTTTGTTCCTATCAGATTATGTGATATCAGATAAATGTGACTTTTTATATTGATATGTTTTTCTGAAGTAAAAAACAAGACTTATTAAACCTGACATATGCTTATCTTATGTTTTTAAGAAGTTTTGACATGAATTCAGTTCATACTTTTCTTACGGTATCTTAAGAGGCGTTTCTGTGACTTACCTTAATACAGTTTAGATGAAAAAATTTAAATTTTCACAGTGAAAAAAACACAAAATTTAGCTTTTCAAACAATATAATGTTCATACATAGTCAAAGAAAGCCAACAATTATAACAAATTTATGAAATAAATTTCTATAAGACAGATAGAAAGCGAAAATGCAGTTTGCCATTTTTCTCGCCTTGTGTTGTTTTTGACCTGGACATTCCCTGCAAACGGACATCGAGAACAACATTTATACATGCAAACCAATATATTTTGGAAAACATGGTGTAACCATTCAGATCATTATCTTTGATTACTATTGAATTAACCATAAATGTTGATATCGCCTTTGTAACATACTGAAATCCAAGATGATGTTTCCATGAGTTCGAATTCATCTGATCAAATCAACGCTTTTGATCAGTAAAGTTTAATACAATTACGTTAAACAGAATCAATTATGTATTTGTAGGTAATGTGTGTAGTTTATCTGTATATTCACATTCATAACAAGATCATACTTTCTATTGCGAGTTGTGTTTACATTTTATGTTTGTTGCATGGAAGATCAGTACGCGAAATAATAATTAGTTCAATTACGCAAGCCAGGAATTAAAATTACTTCATGTATTAGATAAAAAAAGTGAATAAACATGTATTATATTTCAATATTCTGTATATTCTGTATATAATTTAAAGGTAGCGTTGGCGATAAACCAGGTCTTTCACATGTTTAGTATTAAGACAAATTGATCTAATATTAGCAATACTGACATGTGTTTTGGGGAAAATAATGATGATTTGATCACTAGTTATGTATAGAATACGTGTTTGGAAAAACAAAAAGTACTCGGTCTAAGACATTTTAAATGTTGAACTTCATATAGATAGATACCCTGTTGGTGGTGTCCATAGCAAAATTATGTCTTGTTCACATTGGAATAACAACAGAACAGTCAAGTGCAAAGAGGCTTCCCAAATGCTATTGTCAGGTAATTAAGAAACATGATAACACACTCATTGCGACATCCTGCAAAGATGTTCTAAAAATAACTGTTTGAATTTTGAAAAGTAATTCTTTTTTGTTGTTGAGTAGAGAGAATGGTTAATAGTTTATTCTAAGGATTTACTTCATTGCACTTTATAAATGTGTTAATATAAATATAATTTCTTTTTTATTTGGACTACTAATGGCTTAAGGGATTAAATAAATCTGAGCCAAAATTTCTTTCTATAACAAAATAAAATCATACTCACTTATCCGTTAGGGAAATATCTAATTTGGATCAAACGGTGATAGTGTATGCTTAGAAATGACCAAGATGTTTAGTATTTCCTCTGGACAATGTGATTGAATATATTTGTTTGTGTTTTAAATTCTGGAATCGTGTTTTCAATGAAATTCACGAAAATATGTACAAATAATAAGCGTGTCATGGAACACACTACTACTTATCTATTAAATATGCAGTGTTGTGTCTTTTAAATATCATGTAAGACACAGAATTACAAAATACAAAAGTTTTACAATATATAACTAGTGCATATAAGATAAAAAAGTACATCCAATCCCTACAATAAACTCCTCAGATTGTAGAGATACTAACAGATTACCAGTCAGGAATAAATTACCAACAGTAAATTACATATTACAATCAAATAGAGCTAAAATAAAAAAAAGATGCGTCTGCAACATGTAAAATTGTAGCAAGGAGGACGACACTACACGAAACTATACCACACTTCGTGTCCTGAAAGGGTAAATCTATTGATCTCAATTCGACAACAGTGCTTTAGAATGTTAGAACTATTTAACATTAACTTTGAAGCAAACACAATAATCTGGTGAAATACTGTGCAATAGTCAGGCAAGTGACTTATGTTGCTTTATTGACTCTTATGTAGAACCTGCCTGTAGGACACTAATATATAAGCTGCATCTGAACAGATACAAGCTTTTAAACATAGAACAGAAAACCAATTTAATTACATGTATGTAGTACACTTGGTTGAACGTGTAAATCACCAAAAACATCGTGTAACGTGCAAAACGTGTGCGTGTAACGTATGGATCGTGTGCGTGTAACGTGTGAATCGTATGCGTGCAACGTGCGAATCGTGTGCGTGTGCTTTGCGTGTGGTAATAAACTTGCGATTTGAATCGTGTAACGTGTTTGAGATTTCATTGGTCGAAACAGTTATCAAAACGTGTGAATTTAAATCGTAGCATAGTTCGAACTCGAATTAAAATATTGTTGGAACGAATCTTCATCAGTATCAAATATTTGGAAATACTGATATTAATAATCCCGCAACAGATTCTATGTGTTTTTTTTATTACTAATTTAAATTATTCAACCTATTTGGTTTGAAAGGAATAAATTAAATAAAATGTACCCTAAACTAAACGATGATACAACTTTGCAACACTTGCAAATTATATATAAATTTGAAATTTAACTTGTCTGTAAAAAAATATTTTAAATTACTCTTACAATATGTCGAAGTTTTTAATCCTTCAATATCATTTATCAATTTATATTTTCAGAGTACATCTTTACATAAGTAATTGTTTGATCGGGCTAAAACAACACATATTTAGACAAGGGATTAAGAAGTCCTCTGAGGATAAAATGTCTATTTACCTGTTAATTTACCTAAGAAATCTGACGGTTAATATGCAATAGCTAATCAGGTATTCACAACATGAAAATGTTTATTGATTTTTAATAAATTAAAAATATTATTTCATAGTTCTGTTATAAAATTTGATAAATTTCCCATTAAAAAAATGCATATTTTTTATTTATGAAAAAAGTTAAATGTGGAACGTTTAAAACCGGCTTCCTTTAATCATACTTATTTATTTAAAATCAAATGCATTTTCAATATTTCACTGCTATTCATATCTGGCATGAATTTAATTATAATGATTCGTTTCGTTATATTCCGTTCGTATCTTACAAACACAATCTTTAGAAATCGCACGATCGGAAATCGTGTTTCGTGTAACGTGCATCGTATGGTTTGCGTGTAATGTGCGAATCGTGTGCGTGTATCGTGCGAATCGTGTGCGTGTAACGTGCAAATCGTGTGCGTGTAACGAGTGAATCGTGTGAGTGTGGTTTGGTGCATTACACGCTCAACCATCTGTAGTTTTGTGTGAACTGATGAACTGTTTGTATTTAAGGACTATTTTAGATTGTATAACTTTGTGTGATATTGGTGAAGAGATATACAAACGTATTGACATTTTTCGGATAGTGTACCGATAAAGTGTATATTGTTCAATTAATGATTGGATATTTAAACTCCTGACTGAAGGTGAGCCTATATTGGATGAATTTATACAGATACAGAAACAAAGATAGGTTAAAAACAGTATGTAAACAATATGTCCAACAACCCTAAGTACCCAAATATTTGCCTAATAACTGTTAATTACTTTGTGTATATCCTAGAAAGTTGAGATCCTGACATCTCTTGAATGGCTTATGTCGCACAATGTTATTACAGTGTCAATAACATGACATTAACGTATGGACATTTTTTAAACATTTACCAGTTCACAACTCTGTACATATCCGACCATCAAAAATAAACTGACAAAGAACAAAGAAAAACCGGTTCGGGTGTTAAGAATAACCAGATTGGCTTGAAATTGAAACCTGAAGAAAAATATTAAAAAGGTAGAAGATCACATACATTTTCGTACATGAAAGAAAAATTCTTTCTCAAGACGAAACCGGTTTCAAATAAAAAAAGACAACTCTTTTGGCGTTTCAAGTAAAATTCTAATTATCTAATCAAACAAGGTTAAAAATTACTTATTCATAAATTTATTGAAGTATTTTGTGATACATTTTATTACAACAATTGAACATATTTACGCAATTGAAAAAATCGCCCTGCTTTCTACGAACATCAATATTTTTATCAAATCCACCCAATTGCATTTGTCATAATTGACAAACTTATGTAAAAAAAACCCTAAAAAATGCAAAAGAATTACCTTTAAAAGCTAAGGTTTCTGTTAATATTTTAGGCTCCCCTTCATCTAGTCCATATGTACATCCATACCCAATACCCAAATCTTCTTTCGTTACATTTCGTATAGTCATACCAAATCCTTCCTTGTTGGTAAAAGGAACATATTTGGCATATGGATCAACGTCAACAACTCTAATATCTATCCATAAAGTTCGTCTTTCAGGATCAAATATATCGAATCCTGAATTTTTATCGCAGCAGTTGTTGATTGTGCAAAATAATGTGATATTGTGTCCATAATCAGCTGCTTTGTTGATAACGTTCCAGTCCTGGCCTACAATTATAACAGGATTTTATTTGCAGTTCTAAGGAACTGAACAAGATCATTAACAGGATTTACTGATTTGTTAAGTATGAACTACAAATGTGCTTAGTTCTAACCTCTCTTTAGAACTGTGCTAAACGGTCACAGGATCTGTTCTAGAATGGTTCTACATTTATCATAAATTGTTGTAGGATAGAAACGTCACGAATGGTTCTAGAATTGTCATACATGGTTTATGGTAGAACCGTACAGAATGGTTTTAGAACTGTCATAAATGGTTGTAGGGCAGAACCGTCAAGAATGCATCTAGAACTGCCATGAATGTTTCTAGGGTAGAACCGTCCAGAATTATTCTAAGTCAGAATTACCTATAGGATTTACAATTTATTTCATAAATGGTTTTATGATAGAACTGTCATAATTGGTTCTACAGTAGAAACATCACGAATGGTTCTATTGTAGAACTGTCATAAATGGTTCTAGGGAAGAACCGTCGCCTTTTCCCAAAGTTTCAAAACTTTTCTTTAAATATGTAGTAGCTTTCACATCGATTATAATTTCAATATATTAAGAAATTATGACAATTATTAATAATATTAAATTCATGACCAATTTATACAAAACAGCAAAAGTACATACAAGTAATAAAAAGCTATGGTGCAAGTTTTTTTTTTCATTTTTTTAACCCACAAGAAAAACGAATTATTGTTTTTGTTAAAATTGTGTGATTTTTATCTGAAGTAAGTTTACAGGTAAAGAGATTTGTTTCGTTGTGTGTTTCGTGTAATCATAACTAATTAACGTTATATATTGTGCTATGACTGTCCAGATGTTTATGAATCCAACCTTTAAGGTACAGATACATGTGGATGTATACAGGTAAACCGTTTTGCTGACAAAATCAGCGGGATTGCAATTTTTTATAACGCTAAATTTTACAATAATTAATGCAGGATTTAAATAAAGAGGTGGTCCCAAATTTCAATGCAGAGATTTCAAATGTGTCAGATAAGTAACCTTTTAATTTATTTTAATTTATTTATTTATCTTTTTTATCATTTTTATATGGTAAACATTTGATATATTATATAATTAATTCTCTTTGATCGTATGAACGATATTTATTTCATTATGACAAGGTAGACAATGACTGGGATGAGTACCGCCAATTTAAAAGAAGAGGTGCATTTCCCCAATTTATCGAAAAATTACATAGACATAACGTACATATATGGACATTTTACACAATAATTTCAATTGAAAAGGGACGGACTAAATCTTGATTTAAAGTTTTTCTTGTCGAAACATAGAGGAATGTTTTATGCACTAGCAAATAACACCGACTAGTTTTTTCAATCATTTAGTTTTAGTAAAAACTTTATTCTGTGTAATTTTTTTTTTAATTTATTTTTTTACTTTATAATACATTTCGGTATGATAAAAGTTGATTTTTAAATTATGACAACGAATTTATTATCTTATTTCTTATAATTTTGATATTCAAAATTCATAAATGGTTCTATGTAAGAACCATTCAGTATGGTTCTAGAGAAGAACCGTTCAGAATGGTTCTAGGGTAGAACCGTCCAGAATGGTTCTAGGGTAGAACCGCACAGAATGGTTCTAGGATAGAACCGTCCAGAATGGTTCTAGGCTAAAGGTGTCATAATGGTTGTAGGTCAGGACACACCCTGTCATAAACGATATTCTAAAGGTGTCAGGATGACAGTTTAAGACACTTCTAAAGAGAGGTTAAACTGAGCTCAACTGTAGGTTGGTTTCCGATTACTTATTGATAGTAAAAAGATTTTCCAAAATCTTAACTTACAATTCTGCTGACTGTAATTCATTTATGCTACTTTGAACAAGTTCCAAGCTCGTAATTATTTTCCTGATAATAAAAGAACGTCTGAATGAAGAACACTTATCAGATCAATTCTTTAAAAGCTTAAAACAGCTTTTTCTTCTTATTAAAGATAAAGGAGTTATTCGCCATTGTAATGTCAAATAATTAATATATTCTTGATAAATATACTTACTATGTTCTTCTTCAATGAAGTAAAATAACAGCAGAAATATCTGGAAATACCACATCATGAGATGGGATGTATAACGGACTAGTCTTGATGATATAACTGAAATCAGAAAATCATGTATCATGCAATACATTTTTCTTGGGTGATTGTTTTTTTTTCTGGTTGCTTCGGTATTAATTTGTCAGTATTTAGACAAGGAGCATTAATTATAGATCTGGAATGGCAAAAAAAGAGAAAGAACTAAATATTTGCCAATGACAGGGCTCTTTTGGAGAGATTTTTGCTAATGCTATAACCGAAAATGGCGGACAGAAACATGTACAAATGTTATTAGTCTTTCAGCAATATAAATTTATTTCGATATTTTTATTTAAAGTTAAAGTAACGATTTTATTGTACTTCTATACTATTGCAAATTGAGAATCCACTATGAACTAAAAAGCTTGTAACCTTACAACCAGGATTACCAGCCCTGCATACCAAGTGGATTTTTTGTAATGACAAAAATTTAGGAGGATGTAATTGCCAAGGAAACTGAGTTACAAAACTGAATTGTAAATAGTTTTTTGAACACTTACAAAATTCTTTGATACCAGTTTGATGCACACGATGTGTGTATTTTGTCGATTCACGACTCTTAGTTGTCCTCAAGTCCTAATATATTGAACCCCCCCCCCCCCCCCAAAAAAAATAAAATCAAAAAATGATCATAATGGGTAGAGCCAAAACAATCTAAGGACAGAGCTATGAACGAGGGAGATACTCCTTAGTTTTCCCCAATTTTACAATTTTGTAATAGTAAATTGTTGAATAAAAAGGACAAATATACCTACGGAGCAATCAAAAAACGTAATCCATTGGACAGACAAACCCGGGAAGACAAATGAACAACTACAAGCACAGCAAATAAACACAGAAAACTAAAATACAATGAACAACACGAACTCCTATAAAAATTAGGAGTGAACCAAGGTGCTCCGGAAGGGTAAGCAGTTCCTGCTCCATATACGGCACCTGTCGTGAAGTTCAACAAAATCAATCCTGGGGAAGTCACAAATCTGATAAGCTGAGAAACGTAGACGCCTTATGCAGGAGATGCTAGTATATTGCTACTCAAGAAGGGAAAATTAACAATAGGAAAGTTGAAGTCATCACGTTTGACATAAAGTTTTGTCTTCAAATGTCGCTCATAGTCTAAATAATCATAATTATAAAACACTGCATCAATATTCACACAATTTCACAGTGTATCACTAATGCATGTAATACATTTTTTATCTAACTGGCAATCTGGTCTTGCTTAATCTTACTTTTTTATATCAAGGATGTCATTCAGTCATTTAAGATCGGCAAATACAAGTTAAGATCACTCCAGAAAGTGTAAAGTTATACACTCTTGGTTGAATGCAATGTAAGATATATCTAGTTTTGATCTTGTTATCTTGAATTTTTATGTAATCTCAGATATTGTAAAAAGCAAGAAAATAAAAATAAAATATAACAGAAAGGGCCGAAAGATGAAAAGTGTATTTCTTTACAAGCAAACCTAAAGAGTAAAGTAAAAATGATGCATTTACTTTTATATAATACCGTGCCTTCTTTATATTAAAAAATATCTCGAATACAGGTATAAAACTCACTTTTACGTGGTTTCGTGTTATAAAATAAAACTGAGATCTTATCGTTTTTAAATACCATTTACGTATTGTATCTTGACAAAAAAGATTTATTATTCACATGCAGGTGCAGTTAATATCCATCCTTAAATTTTGTAATCAGAGAAGACTTAAAATTTTATTTTATATTATATTGTGTTATAACTAAGAATAAAAATATAGACATAGGGAAATGGAGTTCCTATCCAGACGTGATAGTCTACGATAGATTATTACAAACTAGACTCAAGTACTTGTACACAATTTCCGCATTTAATCCATATCTCGTTTGTTTTTATCAGTATATGAAAATAATTTGCACAACAATACGCATTGTTCTTCTACATTCAAATGCTGGAGTATACCTTAGCTGGGTCAAACTTATTACAAGATATCCTGTCAGTCATTTCTGAATTTGAATCTCTTCATAATATTGATGTTGATGTTTTCATAAACAACAAAATTGATAACAGGAAAGGTCAACAATGACATACCAATCACTCAAAGCAACCCATCTGACAGAACACCGGACAAAGCACACAAAAAGAGTACAAAACACAAACATGAACATATACAATTCTCTGTACGGACCAGAATAATTGGGAAATGCATATTCTAAGATTTTCTTTACAATTTGTGCATACACAAAACATCATCAGGGCATGCTAAAAATAAAAAACAATATTATAAAAACTCTTCTGTTGCCGTGGAAACCGAATTCTTTTTTGTCAAAACTCAATTTTCCCAAATTTGAGTGAAAATAAGCATTTTTTTCTGCTTGCTATGTGATGAAACCCCTGACCACTTTGCAACTATCTTAGGTTTTATGTTTTCAGCTTATGTCATATTTTGATAAAATATATATATTTTTTTATGGTTTTACAGAACAGAATCGGCAATTTTCCACATTTGGCCAAACCATCTATTTATTCTTAAGGATGTCAGAAATTTTTGGGCATGATATTATTGAAATCCATAAACACATTTTTAAAATTATTGGTGCTAGATGAGTTAATTTAAGGAAAATCTAAGTGGGTAATAAACATTCTGCTCTTGGCATCCTGCCAAAGATACCTGAGCAATGCTAATTTTAATTTTCTACAATTATAGTACAATTCATGTCCGCTAAAGACATTCATGTTTTAACTTTTTCTCTATGTTATGTGTTGGAGGAAGCCGGTGTACCCAGAGAGAACCACCGACCTTCGGTAGTAAAATTAGTAATCCTTGTCAATTAAGATCGGAGTAGAACACACCCCGCAACAGGTCAGATTCGAACTCACAACCTAAGCGTTTCCAGGCTACTGATTATTAGTAGTCTTGACGAACTACCTAGACCACTCGGCCACGGAGGCTCCTGCAGAAATTGTGAATTCCATTGTCAAATACCATTTCTACTATAAAATAGTAGCAGAGTAAACATTTATCCTGAATTCGTGTTTAGTTCATTTTCATTTTTTCATGAATAGACCATTTAAATGTCTATTGTAAACGTTCACTTAAATGGAAAAATGTTGTCTCTAAGTGATTTTGGGGTAAGGTCAAAAATGTATAATTTTTCCATTTTTAAACGTCTACCAACTAAACATTTAATGTCACATTACAATAAATATGGGCTTATTTGAAAGACACTAGAACAAATTTTGAAACCATATTGATATTTTACATATAAGATCAACACGTATTTATTTTTGTTTGGCTAAAGTGGCCCATTTTTTTCATTTTATACGAATCGAAAAAAGAAATACAATTTGATTCATCCTGTATTTTCAGGGTTCTTCGACAGATGATATAGCTTGCATGATTAATGTATAGTTATAAAATAATGACATTAATACTAAGCAGGAAGAAAACAATTAAATTGAAGGACCCTGGAGGTGAATAAAACATTCTAAAATTTGTCGAAATGTAAAATCACCAATTTGAGGTATCATTGGCAGCCTGCTAGATAAAGGATTTTGATAACCCCACTATCATTCTAAGACAGTGATTCCTACTTGCAATTATATATATAACAATAGCTTCAATCTGATTATAAAGCAGGGGTGGGAAAAATAGGGAAAATGTCAAATTTAGACATTTTAATGCAACTGTGAGTTAAATTCTGATGATAGTCTATAAATTTTCTATCAAAGCCATGAAAAGATAATATTAACTTAAGACATAGATGTTAAAAGAATGGCGCAGTAGTTGATAGATTGACCAAATTGGCTATAAAGCATACTTTCTCATTGCAGAATATGCAAAACATGCAAATTTAGTGTTGAAAATGAATTTTCGTTACCATGGCAAATAATTGAAATTTCCCACTTTTATCATGCTTTTTGTTTTAATAGGTAGTTCATACGTCAATTTTCAATAAAAATGAATTTCTTGACCCAAATGATAAAAGTCTGGTCCTTAAAGAGAACATTATTTTGACCTTTTCACAACACTAACTGACAGCATGCAATATTTCTTACAGGTAAAAATCAAATTATGGTATTTTTATTTAAAACTATATACTTTACAATATAAAAACCTTTTAATGCGTCGTATACAGCATAGTATAAATTTACTATATCTAATAATAGTATCTTTGGATTGTTATTTTAATAATTCAACTGTTAAATTGTACAGTACATATTTGACTGTGTAAATGTGGATAAATAGACATTCGATTGTACCATTTAAAAGGACAAATAGTTCCTTATAGTATTAATATTAGAGTTTATAAATAACTAGTAACTATCATTTTCACGGACCCCTTTTTATTAGAAGTTAGTGATACACTATTTATGAAGTTCAACGTGTTTGTGTTTCTTTCCGTGAATTGGGTGTTTTGAAGCCCAACAAACAACAAAATGTATAACAGGGAAAATCAACAATGACATACCAATCAACCTAACTGACAGAACTCCGAACAGAAAATAAAACAAGAGGCTTTCAAGAGCCTGTATCGATCATCTGGATTTAACTTGTCGACCTTGAGCCCGACTAAATATTTTAGTGTGGCAGTCATCTTGGTAGGTAGACTGGTAGATGGTATAAAGTGTTACTCTTTTACATTGTTGCCAGTTTTACTTCATTGACTGTATTTTGCTCATCTATATTAAACTAAGGTAAGCTATTGAGGTCATATTGCTTGGCAGACATAGTTAATCAGTTGTTGTTGCAACCATTTATGCCAAATTTCCTTCAAATAGGCCTACTCTTATAGGTTTTTCTTTGGCATGTTTGAACTCTTGCTACAATGCATACAAATCAAACTGTGTAACTCAATAAACAGTAGCAGTATGTCTTAGCTGCTCAAGAAAGCCATATTTTATTGTATACAGTAGTTAATATCCTGTCAGGGGTCGAGCTGGCACTTAAAACTTTGTCGCCAAAAAAAAATTCAAAGCATTTTTGTCGCCAGTTTCAAAATTTGTTCGTCAAGTCACCCTATCCCTGGCTTTTGGGAGCAAACACGATTGTACTTTTATTCATTACTTTTTGAAATAACATGACCTGAAAAGTATTTTTGATGAAATAGTTTGAATGACAGTTAACGTTCATCTGAAATGACCTTTATTTTGATGGCAAGCCTAATAAAACATGGATTGTTCCACGTGTGATTGTTGATGTTAAACCGGAAGTGACATCACAATCTTTGTAGACTGGAAATTTTATAATATAATGCTGCTAAACATCTTTTAAAGGTGTTAGAAAGCATGCATATTTAATTTCATGAACTTATCAAATTTTGGATAATATAAAAATTACCTTAGTGTATACATGATATAGGGTGGTCAATCAATTGAGCAGTCAAGTGTAAACGATCTAACACGTGCGAGTTATTGATTATGTGATTGTTTCCTGTTGAAACACCTGTTGTGTTTATTAACCTGACAACTTACAAATGATGTTTCTTATTTAGACATTTTAAAATGTTTTCACATAAGTGCCAGATTTAAAAAAAAAAAGGATTGAAAAATTCTGTCGCCAGATTGAATAAAAAATCTCATTTTGCGGCATTTTCCATGCCCAGCGCAGTCCATGCCTGTTCAAATGACATGACAAACTTTTGCAAAGAAAATATATTGGCAATAGACCTTTAATTATATGTATGGGCCAAATAAACTCCATGGAAATAAATGAGTTTGGAAAATCAAGGAACTATAAATGTGACAAGTCAATGATGACTGACAGAATGGAATCACTAACCATCAGGGAAAAAACATTTTATACCCATTATCAAAACTTTCTTTTGTGGGATATATAGAGAATAATACATGGTAAAATCTGTATCACATGCTGTATCAACCCGAGAAACCAATATCAGCCAGAGGGCCTTGGCCCGAGGGGTGATATTGGTCGAGGTTGATATAGCATGTGATACATATTTTAATATGTATTATACACTTTATGATATATTTAAACAGAGGACTTCAAATTTTCCAAATTAAAGTCTACTGCCACAAATGAAATTGATTGGAAAAACTATTTTGTGAAAACAAAAACATAATAAGGAGGGGGATTTGAAAAAAAAGTCAATTAATTGGGGAAAAAATTGAACATTTCTTTTTTGAAATTTGACCCCCATCAAAAATTTGCCCCCCCCCCCCCCAAAAAAAAAAATACCAAAAAAAATAATACTGAAAAAAAATGAAAAAAACTGTGTGATAAAGGGTAAGCCATGCGATAAAGGGTAATTTTCAGTTGGTTTTCTATATATTTTAAAATCAAGTATCTTTTCTTTGTGGAATCTATTTCGTCTGAATAGGGTAGTGTCCAGAATTTGCAGTTCACTACTAGATATTTCAGAAGTTGGTGAATGTTATTCGCTATATTGAAGAATTGTTTCAAATGTTCCTCATTTTCTTCAATGATAATAAATCCATCATTTCTGTATATGGACAGGTGTAGAATTTTGTGATTGTGTGGAAATAATTCAATTATTTATGAAATAATTTCAAACATTCTAATGTCCGTAAGAGAGGGACTACTAGGCAAACCCATGGGAACTGGAAGTAGAGAGTGCTAGGGACTTTTTCATCGGTTGCTCTGGACTTAGACAGTGCTACTAAATTCAAAATGTCGCTTTAATAGGCAATGGGATATCAAATGTACAGGCCTAAATTCTAACAAAATATCTAAAGCAGAGATAGTAAAATATGTTGATACAAGAAATATTCTCCTAAGTAGAAAAATATTATTTACAATAAATAAAACACCATCCAATCGTTAAAACAGAGAATTTAATAAACCAGAAGAATCACTATGGGTAAATAAATAAACATTTTAAAAGCAAACACAAAATAAACAAGAGCTCCTAAGGGCCTGAATCGCTCAGCTGTTATCTTGTATGTACCAGTAAATCTTGTATCAATGATTATATTTGCTATTTAATGTATACCCTCGCAATTTTCTCCTTAATATTGACTTGCAAGCTAAAATATACAATCCTGAACCCAAATAGATATGGTTGCTAGGGACTTTTTCATCGGTTGCTGTGGACTTGATCTTGACCCTTGACCTTCCATTTCAGTTGTTCAGCTACCATTTTATTTATTTATTAAGTTATGCTATAAACGTCTGGGATAATGTGTCAGATCATTATTTTTAATGATAATTACTGTTTACCTGTAAATATTTTTTCAAGGGCAAAGACTCCTACAAGGGGTCAATTGACGGTGTTGGTCTTGTTGACTTATTTGTAGATCTTACTTTGCTGAACATTTGTGATATTTACAGTTTGTCTTTATCCATAATAATATTCAAGGTAACAACCGAAAACTTCAAAATATCCTTAAAATTAACAATTCAGGGGCAATAACCCGGAAATGGGCTGGTCGATTCGTCTGACAATAAAATTAAACAAAAACTGTATTCTAGATACCCTAAGGATCCTTCGGACTAAGTACGGATTTTCACCTATTTTTAGCCAGGGCAGTCATATTTCTCGATGGACAAGAAAATAAAACACAAACTTTATACTAGATGCCCAAAAGATCTTTCAGTCTGTTTTGCTGAAATTGATTTTGTAGTTTCAAAGGAGATTTTTGAAAGTTTACAAAGATAACGAAAATAATGTGACAAATTGTCTTTAAAGGGCAAAAACTCCTATAAGGGGTCAATTGACGATTATTGTTATGTTGACTTATTTGTAGATCTTACTTTGCTGAACATTTGTGCTGTTTACAGTTTGTCTTTTTCTATAATATTTTTCAAGATAATAACCTAGAACTGCGAAATTAGATTTAACAATTCAAGGGTAATAACCCAACAACTATTTTTAGCCATGGCGGCAATGTTTCTAGACGGACAATAAAATAAAACACAAACTTTATTCTAGATACCCTGAGAATCCTTCAGACTAATGGCTGTAATTGGTTCAGTGGTGTCAGAGGAGAAGATCTTTGAAAAAGTTTACAACTTACGACGGACGACGGACACCAAGTGATGGCAAAAGCTCACATTTCCTTTAAGACAGGTGAGCTAAAAAGCTGAAATCAAGAAAGCAGATCATTGGATGAAAATGATATCCTGGTGCTTTCTAAAAGACTGAAGTTTATTCCAAACTCTAGCATAAAAAATGTAAAACAAGAATTATTAAGGGAATGTGATAAACTATCCAGAAAAATGAGGTGTAATCATCACTTTAATAAAAAAAAATTTTAAATGATTCTTTTATACACCGCCCTTTCTCACAAAATTCTGGTTATAATCCTGAGCCAGGAAACTTACTTATTTCATACAAAAGCTGACCTAGAAAGATGACCGATTGTTAAACAGAGCAAAAACACGAATATGGGTCAAGAACAAGCATTGTACTCTCTGCATCATAATAGTAACATCGTGATTAAACTAGAGGCTCCCAGGAGCCTATATCACCTGGACTATGTCCATCTTGACTGGCAGCCTGTCAAATTCCAACTGGCTCACTAGTGTCAAACAAGAAGATCTTTCAGTGACTTTTCCATTTAGGTTCTATGTTAAACACTGTTCGGCTTTAGCGGCCATCTTGGGTGACTGGTGGGGTCATAGGATATAGTTCTGAAAGAGGACCAACTCAGGACCACCTCTGGCGGCCATTTTAGATGGTGGGCGGGGTCATTGGATATAATTCTGAAAGAGGCCACCAAAGGACTATTGCTGTTTTATTCCAATTGGCCAAGTGGTTTCAGATAAGAATATCTTTAAGAAAATTTCCCATAAGGTCCTATGTTAAACTATGTTCGGTCTTGGCGGCCATCTTGGAAGACAGACGGATTCATCGGATACAATTCTGAAAGAGGACAACCTAAGGACCATTCCAGCCAAGTGGTTTCAGACAAGATCTTAAATTAAATTCCCCATAGGGTCTTATGTTATACTATGTTCGGCTCTGACAGCCATTCTGGATGGCGGGCGGCGCCATCAGATATAATTCTGAAAGAGAACCACTTAAGGGCCATTGCTGCTAAATTTTGTTCCCTTTGGGCCAGTTGAGCTAAAAACAGATAAGAACTCCTCAACTATTATTATGGACACTTCACTGTAAATGAAACAAGGACTTACGCATTGTTAAAAAAATCACATTACAAACAGATCAAGGAATATAACGCAAATAAAGTACACAAAAATAAGACAGGTAATTACTGACCTGCACAAAATTAGTAGGACCGACAAAATTACATATAAATATCTCACTGAGAAAAGAGAAACTAGATTAGGGCGAATGTACATGCTTCCCAAAATTCATAAATTTAATGAGGAAAAAATAAAATTATTTGAGACTGATAATGAATATTTAAAAAATACAAATATGCCTATCATATCACTACGTGGAATCCCACAGAAGTATTAGCTAATACATTGACTACTTCTTTGCGTCCAGCATGTCCAATGGTTACTTAACAATGGACATATATACACAGGACACCACAGCCTTTATTAATAATATAGAAGCACTGATCCTCCCTCCGAGCTTTGTAATGGCTAGTTTTGATACTAACTGTATGTATGAAAATATGGAACATATTGAGATTTATCATGCAATAAACAGAGATTGGCCTAAAATTCAAGCCTGTACATTTGATATCCCATTGCCTCCTAAAAGAAATTTTTTAAAATTACTTGAGATTTTTATAAAAAAAAAAATAATGAAATTGAATTCTGTAGCACTCTCGATCTCCAGTGAACAGGGGTTCCCACAGGTTCTCCGAATAGTCCCTCTCTTATGGACATTGAAATGTTTAAAAAATTATTTCAGAAAGGTGAGTGAGAGTAGAAAATGTTACTATTATCGGCAATGCGTATATTTACTTCATTTTAACCTATATCAAAATTTCAAAAAAAAAATTTGCAAGTTCCTTTCTGAATTATTTCTTTTTTTATATTAACCTTTTTGTTGATAATTCTGGAAAGTAAACATAATGGAAGAATTTTGGCAGAAGAAAAAGATGAAACTTCTGTATAAATCTGATTTTTCACATGAGAATGGTTGTATAATGTGGACCGGTGCAACAGGTTATGGATACACTGATGTAAAATGGCCTTCTGGTGAAAAAGCAGAGAAAAGATCTACAGATTTGCCTATGTGGTTCATTCCAAAATATAAGGGACCCGACGAATTGGAATGTAGCCATTTGTGTGGAAATAGATGTTGTATAATTGTAGATCATCTCGTATTTGGAAAAACATGATATAAACCAAGAGCGGATTCATTGTCAGGATTAAGGCATAAACCGATTTGCTTTTTGTGAATATGAATTTTATTTATTTTAACTTTTTCCTCTTTGTCGGCTTACAATATGGATGGTCGTTAAATCTGGACTTGGAATTTGTCAACGGCAAAAGCATATTTTTTCGGTAAGCTATCTCCTCTTGATTTCTTTCGTGCAAGTCGAACAATATTGCTCGCCTTTCAGCTCTTGATACACATGCTACAATCATGTCAATTGTTTTTTTTTTTATATTCTTTTAACATATTTGTTGTTTTATGTAGCTGTTTGAGACCTTTGTCTACTTTGCTGTCTACATTAATTTCACATCCAAGTTCATCACACAGAGAAAAGATGAAGTTAGCTGTCCATAAATTTACTGAATGTGCTGCAGTATGAGCCCGACCAGAAGCATTTCTTGAGAATGTGACATTTTTAGGCACAGAGATTCTTATGGTACGGTTAAATGCCTCGACTTTTTGAGTGTTAGAGTTAAATTTTGTTTTTTTCCATCATTGCAGGGAACATTCTGTGATTTACGCAGTTGCGAAGTATTTCTGATGTATTTTAGTGTGTTTTATGCCAAATTTTTTGCCTAGCACTGCACTTTCCTATCCAGTTGTCCTTTCAAAGGACTTTGCATAGGAAGGAATGCTTAGCACATTTGTAGCGTCAGTCCTGATAGCAGTAAAAAATTGCGTCGGCAGAAGAAGTGTCTATGTTGTCTCCATACTTTTTAAAAGCTTTACAAATTTCAGCGTGACATCTCTCAGCTAAATCATTGGCTAGTTTGTATTGCATCTGAATTCTAATTTTAGCTGTTTTTCCCATTAGAATGACTCCTACTTCTTTATTTTTCTTAATGAAGAGGCGATGATTTTCAGTCTGACATTATAAAAAAAAGACTTTTGTAGAGCTAGTACCTATCATTTTGTCAATGTGTATCTGGAGAAAACATTTCTCGAACAAGAAAATATTACTCAGGACAGATAACAACGCCCTGGTATCTGTCATAGACAAACAACTTCAAAAAGCAAAAATGTTATGGTTTTACGAGCGTTAGTATTGAATCCATGTCTTATAGTTTTCAGTACAAATCTTTTCATATTTTTGGATATTTGAATAATATCGCTGATTCTATTTCTCGAAAGCAATGAAGAAAGTTCAGACGTTTGGCACCACAAGCAGACACGTTACCGGCAGTTGTTCCACACGAGTTTCACTCGCTGCTTTCAGGGGTAAAACTAGCAGATTGTAAAAATTCTACAGTTTATACAAATACTAGAGGAACATATAATACAGGGCTAGAACTTGTCAACTTTATCAGCTAGTACAACAATAACATATTTGGCGGCAGTGGGATTTAAACTTCTAATTCTATGGTTCAAAAAATGCTAGAAGGGATGAAAAGATTAAAAACGCCAAAGGATACTAGACTTCCTATTACAATTGACATACTAAAAAATATTATTAAATCCTTGCCAGCTATCTGCACTTCACATTATGAGACACTGTTGTTTATAACCGCCCTTTGTTTGGCATTCTTTGGATTGTTTTCATGCAAATCATATAAATACAGCGGTAAACAAACAGCATATTAAACTTGCCATCCCCTTTTCAAAAACGGATCAGTTAGGCATTGGTAAAAAAATAATTATACCAGAAACAGGTTGTCAAGTGTGCCCCTTACTTAATGTACGCAAATATCGAGGTCTATTTTCTGTCATTTTGGGGGTAAACCACCAACAAGATACCAATTTACGGCAGTTTTGTCTAAGGTGTTGACATTTTTAGAAGTCAATACTACGTTATACAAATCGCATTCATTTCGCATAGGGACAGCAAGTTTTTACCATCTTAAAAGGGGAATCCGAGGTACAGTTAAAAATTATGGGCAGATGGAAATCTCGGGCTTTTCAGAACTAGATATGAATTCCTAAACATACACTGGTATAAACCTTAAATTACTTAACAAATCCTATAGTAAGTTTTAATTATTTTAAGTACCCTTTTTGTATATGGATTATTTGTTCCTCCATCATAAAAAGAGCTTTTATTGCTGCACGCTCCAGACCTGAAGGTATCCATTTGGGTTTAAAAAAAAGTATCAATGCGGACATATTTTGGCAAGGGAAAGGTGGCATGAGGTGGCACGAGATGGTTAGAAAAGTGAAGCATTTGATGTGTATTGCTGATCTACCAGATATCCTTTTGATTCATTGTGGTAGAAACGATTTGGAATCCATTTCACCAAAGACATTACGGGAAAAAATAACACAGGATTTAAGTGCTATCAATAAATAAACTGCCTTCTACAAAAATCGTATGTTCTCAGATTTTGTCTCTTCCATTGTGGAAAATTAACAAACGCATGGACATAAACAGATCTAGGGCAAGAGTTAATAGTTATGTTGCTAAGGTAGTAGTCAACAATTTAAATGGTAGATACATCAAATATCCAGATACTTCAATTAATAGAGCAGAAGAGTTTCTGAGTGACAATGTACATCTTTCAGAATTTGGCACTAATATCTTCTTGAACATTATAAGTGGGGGAATTGAATCCATTACTCGAGTATATCCAGACATGTATTTTTAATTTTTTTTCAAATGTTTTAGTTTTGGCCACGGCTTTGTTGTAAGCGCTTATTTGGCTACCCCACTTTTTGCGGTGAACAGTTAACAGGGTTTATGTTACCTGTTCATTTGGCAAACAGGGTTTCTGTTACCTGTTCATTTGGCAAAGGTAGCCTTACTTGCACCAAGTTGACATTTTGTATGTTCCATCGCTGCTTACAGGGTGGAATGAAATAATAAATTTCGAACAGTTTAATTTCATTTAGTGGACATTTTCAGTTATAATTCATTCCACCGCTGCTCAGAGGGTGGATTGAATGAAACTTTCCCATTGGACATTTTGATTATAATTCAGTCCACTGCTGATCTCAGGGTGGTTTGATAAACAGCTTTTACATTAAACAGTTTAATTTTCAATTCAATCCACCGCTGCTCTCAGGGTGGCTTGAATTGGATTATTGTTAATTGATTTTGTTATATCATTTTTATTGTACATTTGCCGTGGCCAAAATAAATGCCAACTTAAATAGATATAATATATATATTAATATAGTTCGTATTTGTTCGGTTTATATTAGTATGCAACAACTGTATTTATTTTATGAATGTAAAATAAATCGCATTATTGCAGCGCGGGAGGTGTGGTTATTTTCTGCATTTTGATTGACTTGTGAAGCACATGTAAATTATAACTGTATTTTTGTCGGCCAGCAGCAGCATTGCTGACCATTGCGGTAAATTGTTGGGCCGGGATAAGTTCGCTTTTCATGTAAGTCTTTTAATTTTACTTTTTGCTAATTATTGAATAACTCTTGAATTTGTTGAAGTTTGTTAATTGATATTTTTTATAAAAAAACAACAACAAAAAAAACACAATATTCTAAGTGATCAGTTCATTTTGTTTTTTGTTTTTTACTTCATCTTGATTTATATGCATATATTTTATTCCCTTTTATTATCTTTATTTTCCTTCTCATTTGTTTTTTTTAAATTTAATTTTTTAATTTATTTACCAATTTATTTTTATCATTCTTATTAACCATATATCAATTTTCAAATGTATTTTCTTATTTCGTATTACCAACAGGTAAGAAACCTTTGAGTGGCCCAATATAATTGTTGAAGCAACATTATACAATTACGGCACTCATTTGAGGTAGACATTCAGATAGCGGTTGTTTTCCCCGAGGATTGTTTTATCATTTTTTCCACAGGAGCAAGACATAATTTGACTCCCTTGGCTTTAAATGCAGACTCATAAAGCAGTTGTCTCCCTTCCGGGGTAACATTGGGATGTTAAGATGTGAAAAATAAGGTGGTTTCCCGCGATGTTCAATTTTTGTAAAAATATTCAATTTATGTTTTAATTACTTGACAGTGTTTATTAGATGAAAGTATTTTAAAATATTTAAAAACTAATAATGTATAATGATGTTGTTATAAAAATGCTGGCGTTCAGGGGGACACACCAATTGAATTATATTTCCGTGTTCATTTTTCAAAAACATAATTCAATTTAAAAACGATTCATTGCCTTATTACATTTTATTGTTTTATTTCAACCGTGTTTTTTTTAGGATTTGATGAATTTACAAGAAGGTCTGCATATACATTTTTGTGAAAAATCTTTAAAAACATTCTACTATCAATATTCTGAAATAACAGGTTCATGCTATAATATATACTTTTATTTTAAACAGTTTCTTTTTTTAATTTTTTCGTATAGTTTATTTATTTACGAATAGGCAATTGGCAGCTTTATACTTGGTCCATATCCAAAGCTTCAAGTGCAACAATTGGCCGTTCATATCTCTTCAATGATTTCCAGAATACTGAATTCAAAATGTAACAATCTATGTGAAAGTGAACCTGATATATTGGAGATTTTAAATAATGACCATATCAAAACGACAAACCAATCAAGTTGAGAGGTTCTGTTGGGATTGCACAAAATATTAATGAAAAAAATATTTTATATATGATGATTTATTATGAGATATATTATTCATCTGTAGAGGTATAAACATGGAAAATCAAAGCGTACACTATTATGAAAAGTTGGGGTACAAGAAATGTTTGACAAAATTTTAGAAATTGACACTTTTTATCTGCATAAAAAGGGGAATACTATATATGAATGTTCGTTCTCCTGTACATGCAACAATTATTGTGCTTTATTTTTAATTAATCGTATTTTGATTCCTGTTTTTAGAATTTGTATTGAGAATACGTAATAGACACCAAGGAGACACTACGCATTATTATTATGTGCCTTTCATGGGTTTTGGGTCTGGTAATTAGTGATTCATTTATTATCGTTCCACTTGTCTCTCGATATTTCTAGCCTTGATATGGCCGAAATAATGCAAAAACTGGTGAATCAATCAATGTCGCTATAGCTGCATCCCCGATATATAAATTGTACACTTTAACATTTGTATGTTTAACATATTACTTGTTATACATTTACTTCTTATTGTTTTTTAATTTAAAATTTTGATGATCAGGATGACTTTGGTTTTATGTTCCAGGTATTTTGTTTAATTGTATATTTTATATAAGTTTAAACATTGTCTTGGAGACTGCCTGTAGCCGGTACTAAAGTACAAAATTTTGTATATGGACTTTATCATGAAAACTTAACCTTGTTCACTGATCCATTAAATGATGTCAAGGTCAATTGAAATATGTCTGACAGACATGTGAACCATGCAAGGTACGCACATACCAAATAAAGTTATCATTTTACTCATAATAAGTGAGAAAATCACATTACAAAAATGAGGTCAAGGTCAGATGAAACTTGTCAGACAGACATGCACACCTTACAATCATTCCATACACCACATATAGTTGACCTATAACTTACAGTATCTGAGAAGAGGACCAAACAATAGAAACTTAACATTGACCAATGAACCATGAAAATGAGGTCAAGGACAAATGATACCAGCCAGACAGCATGTACACCTTACAATCATTCCATACGCCAAAGATGGTTGACTCATTGCATATGGTATTTGAAAACCAGACCAAAACACAAAACTTAACATTGACCAATGAACCATGAACATGAGGTCAATGTTAGATATAACCTGCCAGACTGACATGTATCCCTTACAATCATTCCATATATATATACCTACTGCTTATAGTATCTGAGAAACGGACCTAATCACGTAATTTTAACCTTCATCACTGATCCTGAAATGAGGTTGAGGTCAGGTGAACCCTGTCTAACGGACATTTAAACGTTGCAAGGAACCTATATACTAAATATAATTATCCTATTACTCATAATAAGTGAGAAATTCACATGACAAAAAAACTATACATTTTTTCAATCAGTCGATGAACCATGAAAATGAGGTCAAGGACAATGGACAAATGACAGACGGAAATTTCATAACATAAGGTATCTGCATACAAGGTATGAAGCATCCAGGTCTTCTACCTTCTGAAATATAAAGCTTTATACAAATAGTTTATGCCGCCGCCGCCACCGGATTATAATACATATGTCTCCTCGACTTTCATCGCAGGCGAGACAAAAACGGAAGAATAATATGAAGCATTGGTAAACGATTTATATACGAATTCAGATACTCATATTTATCAATTTCTACTACGCTTTACTAAATATAAAGGAGGATAGCAACACAAATGTGTCAGGTTCCAGCTTCATTCCCATGTGAAATTTAAAAACTTCCAGTGAAAATAAGGACATTAACAACGTCGATCGTTTCCTAAATGACAATTCTAATTTTACACACGTGTTTGATTCATTATGAATATTACCAAGAATTAAATATAGATAAAGTCCAATTTTCTGTCCACCGCGAGTCCATTCAAAGACGAACAATTTCCGAATCTATTCTTGAATAAACTTTATTCATCTTGCAATAAAAGATCAAGTTCAATTTTTGGTATGTAATTCGAAAATCTTACAACAAAATAATGAAGAATCCTACTTTATTTTCATTATAGGAACATATTAAAATATCCCTGCTTAAGCCCTGATCTACTCTCTGTAAATTTGATGGAGAAAAAAAAAATAAAAACAAGAGAAAAACACCAAAATATACAGCTAGAGAAATCCAGTAATTGTTTATATATTAGCTTATAAATTTTGAAATATATATTGTATCTTGTTTACTTACTTACACAAGTATATATACACTTTGTAACAAAAATAGTCATTTTTACGATTGTTTTACCAGAGATGTCCTCACAGTTTAGAAATATTCTCCTGACTACAGCTTTTGCATTGATATCGTGTGTTTTAGTTGGATGTGGCATTTTTTACTTGTAAGTACAAGTCTGTCAGATGATGTTAAATTTGAATGAAGAATCAAACGATGGAAACATATGAAGCATACATGTACAAGGATGGTGAAGTAGAAACTTTTGATAGACCAAAAATAGTAAATAATCGACCGAACTATATGTCTGCAACAGTCGAGAAATCAACGGCAGGAACCTAGATGTTAATGATGATGGAAAATACTCTAAACTATCTTAGGCGAAAATTCACCATGGAAGCAGGATGAGTACGAATATTATTCATGCAGCTATAAGATTCTGTCAAATACATTCTAATAAGGAAACCTTACAAATTCAAAAATGTTGTAAATCTTGAGTAGCAACATATTAGCATCGCCTGCATAGTGCGTTTACGTTTCTCAGCTTATCCGATATTCAAGGGCAAAGATGATTAATGCTGTCACAAAATCTTCTTAACGAGGGTTTTATCAAGGATAAGTTGGTATCGTCACTTAAGACATTTTACGGTCATCATCACAAATTCATTGACTGTTACAGTGTTCCAATATCTAAGATGATGTTGGTACTGTTCCTACTGTCCCGTGTACCTCCACCGATTTGTGACTACCACCGAACTGACTTTGTTGAACTTCACGATGAGGGTATATTTGTTCTCTTCATGAAATATTTCTAATTTTCATGCAACACATGATGAATATTTTTCAAACTTAACTAAAATGGAATACAATGTACCTTCACTGGATATTCTGTGTATTGTTAATTGTTTTTCATCTCCGTTATTCTGCAACTATGATACATACAGTTGCGATAATTTCTAACCTCTCAACTTTCAGAACAGTTCAAGGGCAAACCAACCGTGTCATAAATGGTTCTTAGGTAGAACCGTCATAAATGGTTTTAAGGTAGAATCGTCATAAATGGTTTTAAGGTAGAACCGTCCAGAATGATTCTCGAGTAGTCTTGTCATAAATGGTTTTAGGACAGAACCGTGGTTCTAGAGTAGAACTGTCGTAAAATATCTACAATTGTCATGGTGAGAGTTCTAGGACTGTACTAGTTCTTCGTACAGTTTAGGGCACTTCTATAAAGACGTTAGAACTGAGCCCAGTTGTATATGAGCAACCAAAATACATTGATTGCGAGCACTTATATTAAATTTTATATTTTCCGAAAATGACTTGATATTGTCTTTGTCCTGTAATCATAGAATTTCCCATTTAGATGCGTAAAATACCTTAAAATTACGTTTACAGTAGAACTCCGGCTGCCGTGATAACGCAGGAAATATTATGAAGTAAACTGGTACATTTATTACGCTAACCGTGCTCTTCATGTAAACAAGTAGCAGTAGACTTTATTAGGTCATTGACATAATATGATTCAAATTTATTCTACCCCTCTTATTGTACAGGAAATGGCTTGATTCCAGGATATATCGACAATACCAGTGCATTGGCTTGACATAAAATCGATACACGGAGAAGACTTAGAATCGGGTGAAAATGCGATGGTTTCCCGAGCATTTGGTAGCATGCCACAAATGACACCATGACGTTCAGAGCATACTTTTAAAAACAAAACATACATGCTCACAATAAACTGGCTTTGGGCATCTTCATTTTTCAAACCTACATGTATATATGTATGCAATTCTCACTTTCTACAGATTTCATTTCACAAAGATTAATTATAAAACAATTTTGACATAAAGTTTTACCAATGGCAGCAGATTGCACAATTTTCTTCGAAATAACTGTAAAAATGTACTTTACAAACAAACGTTTGACTTCTAAATGACTCATTTCTAAAATGTCAATCCCGTAATCTTATATATTCCCAGAAAGTTCCCAATCTCTCCTTTCAATTAAGAGGAAACAAAGTTGGTCCATTTCACCTTGTTTTTTTCAGCAAACTACTTCATATTTTTCACATGTAAACATACCTTTTGTAAAACGTTCAAACAGATTGGGATATACACTCTGAGACAATGCAGGGCAAATAATTATTTTAGTACTGATGGTTGGGTGTACGTTAAATAAATTATTAATGAAACTCTTCTTTGAACTATTCCCTATCTTTTGAACCTAATTCACTGATATATTAACCTTTATTCTTAATTAACGGCAACTTAAACTTCAATATAGAATATTATTTCGTTTATACTGGGAGGACAAAGTTTGAAACTTCCAAAAAAAAAACCTATATTTATACTGCACCGCATCGTCGCAAACTCCCGCCGGTCGCGCTTACTCTTTGCTTCCCAAACCGTGGGCCAATTCATTCATTTTTTCTGTATTCATGAATATTTATGAATCAAATTGACAATTGAAATTACTGCTAACAATAATGGAATTCTCCACCTTGGAGATTTTAACAATACTGACGTTCTCCGCTTTGGAGATAAAAAGGGTCTTTAGAAAGTAAAAAAGTGCCCACATGCGTCTTGCAGTTGATGAATTTTTGCTGTGTAGTGATTTTGTACGTGGTCAGTAATGCATTTTCTTTGAAAGTATGAAAACTTGTTTACTTTGTTTGAAAACTATATCGAAAATACACTGGAATTGCGTACCGGCGATGACGTATATATTGACCCAAAGCTCGTCTTTTAACTGTCACTTGATTGGCTGTATTCCCATTACAGAATCGTAAGGAAAGCAATCAAACTAGTTCATTTTCGGGAGACGGATTTATATAAGCATCCAGTTGCTTGTTTCTGAATCCCATCCATCTTTAATATTGTGTGTATTATACTGTGATGTGTGCTTGATGTTTGAATTTATACTAAACTGGTTCATGAATATATTCATATTATTTATTTATACCACCCTTTGTCATATTGTCTCGGTATGCTGTTGTAAATAATTAATACCCAAATAGAACTCCCGCCGGTCGCGCTTACGCTTTGCTTCCCAAACCGTGAGCCAATTCATTCATTTTTTCTGTATTCATGAATATTTATGAATCAAATTGACAATTGAAATTACTGCTAACAATAATGGAATTCTCCACCTTGGAGATTTTAACAATACTGACGTTCTCCGCTTTGGAGATAAAAAGGGTCTTTAGAAAGTAAAAAAGTGCCCACATGCGTCTTGCAGTTGATGAATTTTTGCTGTGTAGTGATTTTGTACGTGGTCAGTAATGCATTTTCTTTGAAAGTATGAAAACTTGTTTACTTTGTTTGAAAACTATATCGAAAATACACTGGAATTGCGTACCGGCGATGACGTATATATTGACCCAAAGCTCGTCTTTTAACTGTCACTTGATTGGCTGTATTCCCATTACAGAATCGTAAGGAAAGCAATCAAACTAGTTCATTTTCGGGAGACGGATTTATATAAGCATCCAGTTGCTTGTTTCCGAATCCCATCCATCTTTAATATTGTGTGTATTATACTGTGATGTGTGCTTGATGTTTGAATTTATACTAAACTGGTTCATGAATATATTCATATTATTTATTTATACCACCCTTTGTCATATTGTCTCGGTATGCTGTTGTAAATAATTAATACCCAAATAGACTTAACACTGGGAAAAATTGTGTAAAATTCATTTAAAAGATAAATGCAGAACGCCCCTCCAAAGAAAAGAAATATGATTATTTTGAAATGTCAACATCTAAAAAAGCATTGACATGGATATACATGTATATGAATTTAAATGACTGTGCCAGAAAATTCAGGAGTAATAATCCAACTTACAAACAATTTGTTCAAATATATAAATGATCTAAGCTGCAGAAAGTTGTATTCCTTGTTTAATGTGCATCTCATGCGAAACATGTTTATTTAAAAAATGATAAACATGGAAAGGCTTTGCGATCCTTACATACATTGACATAAATTTGAAAATCTTAAAATGAGAATGTGCATCAATTTTTCGGTGTTATAATATGAAGGACGGATTTTGTGAATAAATTATTGACACATTATTTGACACCTCTGGGCCTCAGTTCTTTTAAATTTCACATTTATTTTAATACATTAGCCATGTTATATTGATTTTAACAAAATAGATAAGCAACGATGCATAGAAAAACATTTGTTGATTGTGTTGTCTGCTCTTTTTGTTGTTTTCGTCTGGAAGTTTGTAGACTGGGTGTTAATTCATATGCCATTGACTACATTTCCTATTATCGGTGTTATTAATCATTAATTGCAGTCTGGTATCGGATATGGGCATTCGAGCACTGAACCTAGTTTTTATCTTTTCTGTATTATAAAATTATTTCGGTAATAGAAAAGACAGTGATATCTTTGCTTATATGAACACAATAGGTATTCACAATAGTATGACGTGGTAAACACTAACAAGCTAACAACAAATCATCATACTCGAAGTGAAGGGAAACTTTCTAGAAATTTTTATTTTATGATCAGTAAAGAATATCAATTTAGAAACATATTGTGCATCATTTATACTTGACATAATTCTCTACTCTAGTCTAGAACAGGATGAACATTTTTGTAAGCGAATTTAATATAATTTAATATCGGATGTAACGCGTCGTTTGATTTGTCAACTTTTGGTCGTCTATCATATCATATACTAATTTTTTTTCTCTGCTATGATGTCATGAAATGAAATCCCCCTTTTAGACCTCAAAACAACAGTTTTGAATTAAATTATAAGGATTTACTGTAATTTTGTTTTCGGTCTGTTCGAAATAACCTCAATGACACTTTCAAAATAACCCGCTTATTTAGTGTGCAACACGTGATTGAGGTTATTATTTTCATAGACTGAAAAAATTTTACAGTGAATCTTTGAATAAATTTGGCTTTCCCAACAACTTATACCGACAACTATCTTGTCAGATGAAAAAAAAATGTGCAGGAAAAAACATTGCAAGATATCAAGATCATATATATATAGTTTTCTCCTCAGACAGAGGATTCAGTTAATTTAAAAAAAAAAGCGACGGATTGCTATCAAATCATTGTTATAGACTAAGTTAGCACATGAGCCATAAATGGTTGAATGACATCTAGCTGGAATATGATTTTTATATTAGATTATTTATGGAACTACATATACAGAGCATGGATGTATTCATTCTGAAAAATAACACATATCAGCTAAGTGTAATACTTACAATGATTTTAAAACTACCTGAATTCTTTAATTCCTTGTATCGATTTTTTTTACACAACAAAATATTTAAACTTAACAGCTGTCATCAATGCGAAATTTGACGCGTGTGTGACCTTTGAACATGTTCAGTCAGGTTTGGTTGTGTTATAAAACATGCGTGTTGAAGTCTGGAAAAATCTTTTTTGTCTTTAGAATGAAAAAATTCAAAATTCATTATTTACACTTTTTTATTACACTTTTTTATTTTCTTACACTTGTTATTAAACACGTTTTCTTTCTTTCTTCTCCTAATTTGTACCCCAGATTGCCGTATGGATTTATCTACGACACTACAGTAGTGTTAGATGAGTCATTCAATGTTTCTGTGCAAGATCTACGACATTTAAAACATGTTATTGATCTGTATGGAAATTGTCTGTAAATGTCCATAAAACAAAGGCATTGATTTTTTCAAAACGAAAATCTCGAAGTAATCATGTTTTTAAACTGTATGATGTCAATATTGAAAATGTAGATTTTTACTTGTATCTTGGATTACTGTTTAACTATAACGGTAAATATACTGTCGCAAAGAACAAAACTAGTTGAGCAAGCTCAAAAGGCACTGTATGCTTTGTACAGAAAGATTAGAAATATTTCTATACCCGTGGATCTACAATTTAAATTATTTGACTCATTAATAGAACCTATTCTTCTTTATGGCTCTGAAATCTGGGGTTACGAAAATACAGGTACCTCAGAAAAAGTACATTTATAATTTTTGAAAAGAAAATTGATGGTTAGATCGAGTACACCTAATTATATGGTATATGGCGAAACTGGGAGATTTCCTTTAGATTTGAAGATCAAATTGAGATTGCTCAACTTTTTGACAAAATTACTGACAAATCAAGATAAACTATCTAGTACTATGTATCAACTGTTATACAAATTACATCAGTCTGAATCTTGTCTATCAAAGTGGTTACAAAACATAAAAACAATGTTAGATGATATTTGTCTAAGCTATATATGGAATAGTCAAAGTCTTGTTAAATAAAATTGGTATAAAAGGTTATATTAAACAAATAATGTGTGACCAATTTATCCAGAAATGGCATAGGGACAGGGGGAACTCTTCAAGGGGGTTGTTTTATTCTTCTTTCAAGCCAGAATGTGGATTTGAAAGTTATTTGATTAAATTGAAGCTAAATATGAGAGCTTACATTTGTAAACTTAGATGCTCAAATATAAAGTTTCCTATTGAAACTGGACGCTGGCGTAATATACCACATGAAGAAAGACTATGCCATTTATGTGATAGCAATGAACTTGGTACAGAATATCATTATATATTTGTTTGTACACACTATGAAATTTCGCAAATTAGGTTAAAATTTGTACCGAATTACTATGATAAAATAGTGTTATACAACTGTGTTAAATAACCTATCTATTTTCCTCAAGAAAATTGTCAATTATCTATAAAATGATAACAAAATCACTTACAACATTACTATAGCCCTTCATTCTTACTATTGAACACGTGCTTTTATACCTAGGTCACTCGTACATCTTTTGTATATTATGTAAATATATGTTCGTGACACTCCATTTAGTTCACCATTTGTTTTGTATATGTATAATTTATGTTTGCCTCTTGTTACAGTGTATACTGTCTGAGAGTTTAATAAAGTCTTGTGTGTGCTCACAGAGAAAATTTTTAGTTTTATTTATTCTTTCCCATTATAATATCTATTTTCACAAGAGTAGACACACTAAATGTCTCGCACGAGTGTGCACATGGACACAGATCATAAAAAGTATCTAATACCTGACATTGCAAGTCAAAGGAAAATACATTAAAAGAAACAATATATAATGGCCAGGAAACATTTGTCTGAAAAATCTCATGCATGTCGTTTAAGCCTCTAACTGTGTCCATGGTCAGCTGACAGGTCTCGGACTTGTATGTACCCACCAAAACTATCTATATATCAAAAATGGTGTATCTACATACATTATAACATTTGTTGAGAAATGGACTTATTTGTAAAAATGGGATAAGAGGCACTCAATCCTAAATTTGATATCAATGTTGGGTGTCATACTGACACCTACTATTGCCAAGAAGTATCTACAGACCATGTACATCGGATATAGGTAATTACAGCTACAGAAAAATTGACTTGAGAGGAATTTCCAGAGATAAGTGTCAGACTTGCATTTACCCACCAAGAACAATCAATAGACAAAATAAGGTGGGTCTAGGTATCACAGTTTCTGAGAAATTTACTTTATCACAAACCTTGGAGGCAAGTCACTCAACAATGACTTTAAGGTCAAGGTCCAGAGACGGGTGTCAGACAAGCATTTACCCACTAAGAACTATCTATTGACCAGATATGATGGGCTTAGATATCAAACTTGCTAATTATAAGAAATGAACTAAATTGCGGATATGTGACATAGGTCAGTCAACAATAAAATTCATGTTAAGGTCCAGAGATATGTGTAAGAGTAACGTGTACCCTCTTAGAACTACCTAAAGCCCACATGTGGTGGGTTTAGGTATTACAGTTGCTGAAAAATGAACTTAATCACGAAACTTGGATGCAAGTCACCATGAATCTTGAAATTGAAGTCAAGGTCCAGAGATAAGTTTCAGATTGGCATGTACCCACCAAGAACTCTATCAGTAGACCAAATATGGTTGGTCTAGTTATATTAGTTCCTGAAAAATTGTCGTAATCACAAAATTGTAACATAAATCATTCAAGCATGAAATTATTGTCAAGGTCCAGAGACAGGTGTCAGACTGGCATAAACCTATTAAGAACTATCAAAAGACCAAATATGGTGGGTATTACAGATGCTAAGAAATGGACTTAATCACGAAAATATGACACAGGTCACTCAACCATGAAATTGAGGTCAAGGTCAAAAGGCAGTGTCAGACTGACATGTACCCACCAAGAACTATCTACTGACCAAATATGATGGTTCTAGGTATTACAGTTCCTGAGAAATGGAATTAACCATGAAAATGTGACGAATAAAACAACTGTTTGTATAATAAGCCCACACAGCTTAAAAACATATCCTTGAGAATATATGCAAACTTTTTTTGTCAGAAAATTCAAAACATGACCTTCTAAATATGATTACAACCCTTCTGTCAGAGTAAGCTCGTACGATATTACATTCTACTAGGGGCAATATTTCTCAATATTCGTGCAATAACCCCATAATATAATATAATAATCTTTATTTAGAGTCAGCAGTCAGATTAACATATACAACATAAGCTCTAGTGAGCTTTTAACCGACTATGTATATACAACAGACATGCAAACAAACTTAGGAACAATAAAAACAGTCAGAAGCACAGTTAAAAACGAATATTTCTAATGTTTTTGTTTAGCAACCAATAGTCTAGAAAAATCTAAATGAGAATCCCAGTTATGCCAAACCTTGAAAATATGTCTGCTCAGAAATTTGAAAATAAGCATTCCTAAAATAGATTTACTGCATAATCTCCTTTCTGAAATTGAGCTTTAATTATGTATCTTATGCGCCTATGATATTTGAATACCAGAAACCAATTTATTTGTAAGATGAAATTAATTTTTTTATGATTATTGATATAAACAAGGAATAAACATAATTCTTCAAAGTTTGTCATAAAGTTTTAATTTCAAAGACCAAAAAGACACTTTGCAGCAATCTAGATTAATGGGGCTTCGGCAATTTCAAATTTGTAGCAAAGTTTTTATCAAACTTGTATTTTAATTTTGGAAATAAATGATATTTCTCAGTAAACTGAAATGTATGTTCTTATTATGGCAAGGATTTAATTTTGCTTTCAGCATCTACCATTGAGAATTTTTTTTATAGTTTTAACACTTTATATCTTGAGCACAACTAATGAGTAATTGACAAAGTATGCATATCTTATGCATGAAAAATGTTTTCAATTGTAACCCCTGTTATGTTTCCCTCTCTACTGTTTCTGTATATCTAATCTTCTGTTTTCTTTTCATAATTTTTCCTTTCTTTTAATTTCTAAGCGTTTCATTTCATATTTTTTCCTTTCATTTAATTTCTAACCGTTTCATTTCATAATTTTTCCTTTTTTTTAATTTCTACCTGTTTTATTTTACTTCATGTTTTAACATCAAGGTATCTACACTTTTCAAATTGTCTCTTCTAAATTCTTTTTTATCTAAAATCTATTTACCCAAATGTTTTATCGTTCATTGAAACTTTAAAATTTACCTAAAAATGCAACAGCACTAAATCCTCTGTCTTTAAATTACAAATTCATCAAAATGTGACGTTTCTATAAATATTCGGGCTTGGATATCAATTTGTTTATTTCGTTGGCAAGCTTGATTTTAGAAAAAATACCCCAAAATGATTTTTTTTTCTGAAATTGTATATTTCGTTACAGAATAAAAAATATCCTTTAAAGCATGAGCCGACAAAAGACAAAATGTAATCAAATGTAATCAAATTTACATAATAATAATTTATAAGAAAATTGCATAACTTACCTTAACAAGTCCTTTCTTTTGGAGAACAGAATATACACACAGATTATTCACATACGTCAACAATAAGTCCGACTTACAATCCTGAGATTCGCATGTTACCGGTAAGGAGTCAATTCTATTGACAGTTAAAATTATTCCTAATGTTTCATCATGTATTCTGGCTGGACATTACATGTCCAAAACTAATATTTAGGAAGCATAAATGTCTGTTTCACTGAATGGTCTTGGCGGGATAAATGGCTGCAAATCATAACAGTATATACAGTTTTTGTTATATAGTTAATATAATTTAAAAAACTAATAAGCAAAAATATTAGAGTTACAGAAACATGCCTAAAATAAAACACCACTTTGGGAACCGTGTTTTTACGTACATTTATTTTGGGATACCAGTGTGGACCCCTTTAATAAAATCAAACATCCAGAACCTTTTTGGATAAACTTCCCTTTCAAGCAAGGTAAAAACCACCAATTCTAAAAGGTGGGATTTCGAGAGGTATTTCTTAAAATTAGGGTTCCTGTACCAAAATCAATTTTTAAAAGCCCCTTCTTTGCATGTCAATTAGGTCCATATATTCCATTAAAAACCAGTTGAAAGCCAAATGTAAAAAGTGTTTCATTGATAAGCCTGAAATGAGACTTTCATCGATTTGAGTACACTCTTAAGATGTAAGGCGTATGACTTGCCTAAAACAGAACAAACAGTTAGTTGTATGAATAGATAAAATAAAAATGCTGAATTTTAATTAATTATTTATGCGTTATTAGGCAAGTCAAACACACTATATATAATTTTCTTCAATCTTATGATATATTTTCACGTAACAGGAACCCTTATTCAAAGCTTCATTTTGAACGCGGTAATAATAGAATATAACACCATCCACTCAGAACGTACGTGTAACCTGGTCGTCTCAAATAATTAGTTTTGCGTGTTTAATTTGTATAAAACCTTTATTCGCATATTCGGGTGACTTGTAATTGTATCTTTACCTTAAAATAACATTTACGTATTTTAACCTAATAATACCTGCTTTTGTTGCATTTGTTTCAAATATAGTTATTACTAGTATTCATTATTGAAAAATCGGGTAGAAGTTTTTATTGGCTGAAATACACCAAAAACATATTCCAAGGGCAATTGCACCTATAGTCACATGAACTATTTATGATTTTATTGCTGGCATTTAATTTATTTTACTTGTGTCTGAGCGGCACTGAAATGGAACATTCGCTTGATTGTTTTAGTCAATAGTTTTAAATCCATTTCACATGTTAGTGTGCTTTTATCTTATACACATTTAAATGCAAATGCATGACATAGTGAAATGTAAATACTGTCAATTTTTTCTCCCTTTTAAGATAGGGCTGTTCTTATTTTTACCCGCGTAAGATTTTCTTATCTTACTCATGGGTGAGATAAGAAATTCATGTGCCCTTTACCACCAAACCCTCTACTCAGCCTTTTTACATAATGCGCTTAAAATAAAATTGTACATTCTTTACGAGACGTATTAGTCAAATATAAAGTTTACATTAAAATGTTATTCCAGTTCAAAAGAACCATTAAACTCATTAGAATTGTAATTAAAACAATTCCGCAAACTCGAGCGCATGTTTCATACATTATGACGTCTCAAAAGGGGAAGTAACTCGTTGATGTAAACAACGGCATGCAATTCATTTTTGGCTTGTTGTTTCGAGTGTTTGGGGTGAGAAACAGAATCAAACACCATGGAAAGTACAAGACTGGAAAATATTAGACACCCTTGGGCAAAATTTCAAACGTCTCCAACTCGGCAAGCCTTGTAGGAGGACGGAAAATCTTACCGTCGGGTGTCTACGATTTTCCGGTCTTGTACTTTCCCCTGTGTTAGATTCTTTATATCTCTGATTTGCTACATAACAATTTGCTACAGCTGTAATGATAGGACTATAATGCTGAAGCTGAAACCCTGACAGGTATTACATATGGCAAATTCAAAAGTGGCATGAGAATTTTCTGAAACCCCTTGGAGCATGGCAACAAGAGTGTTAAAAAATCCCAAAATCGATTGTCACAGAACTTCTCTTACACCCTAATCGGTAGAAACATAAAAGTTGTCTGTACCGAAGGTTTCTGAATTTTTAAATTTTCTGGAAGAGTCCCAGACTTATTAATTTTTGAAAATGACCAATTAACCATACTATCAGACACTAGCAGAGTAATAGCTGTTAAATGGAATATTTTGATTTCCAAAAAAAAATAAATAAAATAAAATAATTCTTACTTTGGTAAATTTCCTGAAAGACTCTAAGACCTTCATTTTTTTGGAAATGTATCTAGCAACCATATATATTAATATCCATTAATGTCACAAGAGTTAAGGTAACCATTCAATTTCCAAAAATGAAATTCCAACTTTGGTAAATTTCCTGAAAGACTCTAAGACCTTCATTTTTTTTAGAAATGTATCTAGCAACCATATATATTAATAACCATTAATGTCACAAAAGTTAAGGTAACCATTCAATTTCCAAAAATGAAATTCCAACTTTGGTAAATTTCCTGAAATACTCTAAGACCCTAATTTTTTGAAAATGTATCTAGCAACCATGCATATTAATAACCATTAATATCATTAGAATTAAAGTTACCATTCAATTTCCAAAAATGAAATTCCAACTTTGGTTAATTTCATGAGAGACTCTAAGATCCGAATTGTTTGGAAAAGTACCCAGCAACAATACATACAGCTGTGTAGGGAATGATTAAATTTACAAAGTACATAGAATATTTGGATTTTAAAAAAAAATAATAACTCCAACTTGGGTAAATTTCCTGAAAGACTCTAAGATCTTTATTTTTTTTGGAAATGTATCTAGCAACCATGCATATTAATAACTATTAATGTCACAATACTTAGGCTTACCATTTAATTTCCAAAATTGATATTCCAACTTTAGTAAATTTACACTTAATTAGTAGAACATTTCATCATAAAAACAGTTCACTACATGTATTTACATTATCAATGTATGATATCCTAATCAGTCACACATCATTTAACATGATGACTACTATCTCAACTGTCCAATTCATTACTAAAGTTATTGTCACATCGGAGTATTATTTCTTTGGTCATTTTTGTTTTGCCATTCATAGCACTGGCTGAATTATTTAAAACAGAAGAAATGGTAGTGAAAAAGTGAACAAACGTTATTGTTCTTTTGTGAAATATTCCTTTGATTGAACTCGTAGCATTTAATTTTGTGATTAACACAACAGTTGCGCGGGGATATGCAGCGTGGCTGGGTGTTTCATTTCAATTATTTTATTTATCTATTTTTATTATTTTAATTTTTTGTAAGAATCTACAAAGTATTTTTTTTAGTTTTATTTTTTTTTTAGTACAAGGTTTCAAAATAAACAACTTTTATAATGGTTCATGTTTACTACAGATTTATAATAAAGTTGTAGACAGATATATACGTACAAAAATGTATTATAACAGGCGTCATAACGGTAAAATGTTACTTTCATTATAGTAAGGCGGCATGCGAGTTATGTTTTAGACCTTATTAGGTACAGATGTGTTTTTCCTTTATGACGAAACTGGCAAATGATAGGCCGTGGAAAAGCTTTCAATGTGTGATATTGGCCAAAACGGGTTTAAATTGCATTTTGTTGCCTTTGTGTTAGTTATTATTGAACGTTCGTTAAGCATGTACCGTATTTATAATATCTAAGATAATACCTTATTAAAGATATTTGGTTTTTTTTCAAAGGTGGTATGTTGAGTATATTTTTCATGATGTTTAAATGCGTTAAAGATTAGTGACTACATTGTGTGGTGATGGTGTTCAGTCCAATATTGATATTTTATCTGCTGAAACAGGAACCGCTCTCTTTTGGAAAGATATATGTAAGCGCCAGGTAACCTTATCATCTCTTTTAAACAGTGTTCAACATCGAATAGTGACGCAAAGGGTTAAAAGCAAAATAAAACGTGATTGAAGACATTGTTAATGTTGAAAACGTATTATATCGTCTTACCTGCATGATTTTCCCAAGCCGGATGATTGAAAAATTTAAATGTCTGCAATATCACCTAGTTTTGTCATGTTTGTTATAATAAAAGAGCTGTCGGCGAGATAAACGATTTTTACTGAGGCGTTATTTTTGTAAATATGATATCTAAAAGAAATAAGAGCTTTCCGAAAACCACTAAGAATGACTAATTCGTGGAATTTATTCTTCCTGTAAAAACTTAAAAAGCTTGAGTTCTCGGTAAGATAACCAATTATTCAAGGTCAATAAAGCGGACATTAAAAGAAATAGTAGCTTTCAAAAATCAATTGATTAAAAAAATGAAAGAGGAGTTTAGGTCACAGGCTTAAATTGACATTTTTTCGAAATTCGACAACTATGGCCCCAATTTAAGAAAATAAAAATTCTAAAACCTTATTGCGTATCTGCATATGGTGCATGAGAATACTGTATAGAAATAAAATGCATAAATTGTAAAATAAAAGAGGATTTTAGGTCATAAGCTTAAATTGACAGTTTTTCGAAATTTGACCCACTTGGGCTTTAATTTTACAAAATCAAAATTCTAAAACCTTATTGCGCATCTGCATATGGTGCATGACAATACTGTGTAGAAATAAATGCATAAATTGTAAAATGAAAGAGGAATTTAGGTCACAAGCTTAAATTGACAGTTTTTCGAAATTCGACTCTGTGGGTCCCAATTTTAGAAAATCAAAATTCTAAAACCTTATTTTGCATCTGCATATGGTGCATGATAATACTGTATAGAAATAAAATGCATAAATTGAAAAATGAAAGAGGAGTTTAGGTATTTTCAAAAGTAAACCCATGTGGGCCCCTGCGTTCTGAAAAATCAAAATGCTAAAACTTTATTGCACATTTACATATAGCAATGTGACAATATTGTATAGAAATCAAATGTATAAAATAAAATAGACTGAGGCAGTTGGAAACGATAACTATCCCCGCACTCCCAACATTTTGTATCCGTGTGCACCTTTTTCACAATTATACCTGATTTTCGCAAGCCGGATGATTGAAAAATTTAAATGTCTGCAATACCACCTAGTTTTGTAATAATAATAGAGCTGTCGCAAGCTAAACTATTTTTAAGGTTACTGGGGTGTTACTTTTGTAAATATGATATCTAAAAGAAATAGTAGCTTTCCGAAAACCACTAAGAATGACTAATTCGTGGAATTTATTCTTCCTGTAAAAACTTAAAATTTGACCTGAGTGAGCCCCCGGTTTAAAATTGATATTCTAAATCTTTATTATACATCTAAACATAGCATAGGACAATATAAGTTATGACCCAGTGTTTGCAGTGCCATGGAAATTTAGACGGCGGAAAAACTTGTTGTACGGTGAGGCGTATAGAATGCATAAATTTTAAAAATGAAAGAGGATTTTAGGTCACAGGCTTAAATTGAGTTTTTCGAAATTTGACCCCTTTGGGCTTTAATTTTACAAATTATAATTCTTAAACCTTATTGCGCATCTACATATGGTGCATGACAATACTGTATAGAAATAAAATGCATAAATTGTAAAATGAAAGAGGAGTTTAGGTCAAGCTTAAATTGACAGTTTTTCGAAATTCGACTCTGTGGGTCCCAATTTTAGAAAATCAAAATTCTAAAACCTTATTTCGCATCTGCATATGGTGCATGATAATACTGTATAGAAATAAAATGCATAAATTGAAAAATGAAAGAGGAGTTTAGGTATTTTTAAAAGTAAACCCATGTGGGCCCCTGCGTTCTGAAAAATCAAAATGCTAAAACTTTATTGCACATTTACATATAGCAATGTGACAATATTGTATAGAAATCAAATGTATAAAATAAACTAGACTGAGGCAGTCGGAAACGACAACTATCCCCGCACTCCCAACATTTTGTATCCGTGTGCACCTTTTTCACAATTATACCTGATTTTCGCAAGCCGGATGATTGAAAAATTTAAATGTCTGCAATACCACCTAGTTTTGTAATAATAATAGAGCTGTCGCAAGCTAAACTATTTTTAAGGTTACTGGGGCGTTACTTTTGTAAATATGATATCTAAAAGAAATAGTAGCTTTCCGAAAACCACTAAGAATGACTAATTCGTGGAATTTATTCTTCCTGTAAAAACTTGAAATTTGACGTGAGTGAGCCCCCGGTTTAAAATTGATATTCTAAATCTTTATTATACATCTAAACATAGCATAGGACAATATCAGTTATGACCCAGTGTTTGTAGTGCCATGGAGATTTAGACGGCGGAAAAACTTGTTGTACGGTGAGGCGTATAGAATGCATAAATTTTAAAATGAAAGAGGATTTTAGGTCACAGGCTTAAATTGACAGTTTTTCGAAAGTTGACCCCTTTGGGCTTTAATTTTACAAAATCATAATTCTTAAACCTTATTGCGCATCTACATATGGTGCATGACAATACTGTGTAGAAATAAAATGCATAAATTGTAAAATGAAAGAGGAGTTTAGGTCACAAGCTTAAATTGACAGTTTTTCGAAATTCGACTCTGTGGGTCCCAATTTTAGAAAATCAAAATTCTAAAACCTTATTTTGCATCTGCATATGGTGCATGATAATACTGTTTATCATCCTTCCCTGTGATTCTATCAGCTTGTTGAGCAGCTCCGAAAAATTCGTATCAAGGAGCGCGTGCGCTGAGCAGGAGTTATCAACAGTCAGCAGGACTTATCAACAAATTCTCCCAACGTTTGGCAGCTTAGAACTTATTATATAGCTTTCAAAATTGCAAAATATTAATAAATGTATCAAGATTTGGCGTTCCATTTTTATATTATGGCATTTTATCTAAATGAATGATGAAGAAATTTCTAAAAGTGACATCAACAAAATGTGTCTTTCCTTGATGCTGATAATGTCTGCTGGGACTTCTTTCCGCTCTTTCCATTGCATTTCATTATTTGCGATTAAATCAAATTTTTAAACGTATGATTTATTTTTATATGTCCATATTTTCGCCTGAATTTGTACAAAAAACGACTAAATGTTGTTTAAATATGTCGTTTCCTTGGGAAATTTTAGTGATTATTTTACGTTGCGCATATTTTAGTCAGAAGTTGTTTCGAGAATGGAGACGGACTATGACGTCAACGAGGTTGCAAGTTTGAAAGCGGGTGCTTTAGTTTCCCGGAAAATCACGAACAAAGATTTCCAGACTGATTTTGTTTTTTAAAACATGAAAATACACCTTAATGTCGGATTTTATATCGTTTATAAGATATTTTACATAAATATTTAGGAAATATATACTTATTGGTATGGAAACAACGTAACAGAAAACCTGTCGTTTCCCGCGAAAATTTGTGAGAATTCAGAACGTTTACGAATATTCACGTTTCAGATAAGTAATTAAGATGATAAAAATATTATCTGCATTTTGACAGCTAGATATCGTAAAATATCACCCCGCTCGACGGAATATGAAGATTTGGGACTCGTTAGCTACGCTCACTCGTCCCAAGCTTCATATTCTGGCTCACGGGATGATATTTTACGATATCTAGCTGTCAAAATGCAGATAATATATACATAGAAATAAAATGCATAAATTGAAAAATGAAAGAGGAGTTTAGGTATTTTCAAAAGTAAACCCATGTGGGCCCCTGCGTTCTGAAAATCAAAATGCTAAAACTTTATTGCACATTTACATATAGCAATGTGACAATATTGTTTAGAAATCAAATGTATAAAATAAACTAGACTGAGGCAGTCGGAAACGACAACTATCCCCGCACACCCAACATTTTGTATCCCTGTGCACCTTTTTCATAATTATACCTTTGAATACAGGCATAAATTTAAAATTCTAAAACCTTACTGCATACAGTGTATAATAATACTGTATAGAAATAAAATGTATAAAATGAAAAACGAGAGAAAACTTTCAGTCACCCACTTATAATTCCAATTTTTTTTAAATTCGACCCCTAAAGGCCCACATTTTTGAAAATCAAAATTCTAAAACCTTATTGCATATCTATATACAGTGTGTGACAATACCGTAAAAAAATTAAATACATAAAATGAAAAATGAAAGAGGAGTTTAGGTCACAAGCTTTCACTCCCAATTTTCAAAATTCAACACCTGTGGGCCACGAGTTCTTAAAATCAAAATTTCAAAAACCTTATTGCACATGTACATATAGTATGTGATAATACTGCATAGAAATCAAATGCATAAAAGGAAACCTGATCGAGGAGGTTAGGTCACAAGCCTAAATTGCCAATTTAAGAATCTCGACCACTGTGGGCCTCAAGTTTTGAAAATCAAAATTCTAAAAGCTTAGTGCGCATCTAAATACAATATGTGGCAATCCTTTATATAAATTAAATACATAAAAAGAAAATTGAAAGAGGAGTTATAGTCACAAGTTTTAATTAACAATTTTCCAAATTCGGCCCCTATGGGCTCCAATTTTTGAAAATCAAGATTCTAAAACCTTAATGCGCATCTACACACAGTATTTGACAATACCGTATGTAAATCAAATGCATGAAATCCAAAATGAAAGGGAAGTTTAGGTCGCAAGCTTAGATTCACCTTTTTTCTAAAATCGACTCCTAGGGGTCCCAATTTTTGAAAATCAAAATTCTAAAACCTTAATGCGCATCTACACACAGTATGTGACAATACTGTATATAAATCAAATGCATGAAGTCAAAAATGAAAGAGGAGTTTAGGTCACAAGCTTAAATTCACCTTTTTTTTGAAAACCGATCCCTCTGGACCCCAGTTTTCGAAAATCAAAATTCTAAAACCTTATTGCTCATCTACATACAGTATGTGACAAACTATACAGACATTAAATGCATGAGGTTAAAAATGAACGAGGAGTTTCGGTCACAAGAAAGTGTGATGGACGGACTGTCAGACGGACGGACCGACGGACAGACGGACGGACGGACGGACAGACGGACGGAGGGGGGATAACAATATTCCCGCACTTCTCAACGTCTACTTTAGTGAAGTTTGCCATTTTTGTATATCCAGAAGCATGTGCTTTACGTGTGTACAGATGCAGACCCCAGGATTGTAACAATTTGTTTGGATAAAGATAAAAGGTCAGATAACATTTGTATTAAGGATAGAAAATTGCACCTTGATGTGTTTAATCGGTGGGATAAAAATACATAATATTTTTAACCACTTCCGGTTAATTAAATTTCTGCATGGAAATTCCCGCCGTATTTTCTACTGTTATTGGAACGATAAACTAGAGAAGTTCCGAAATGACGTCTATGTAAACAAACTTCTTAGCAACGAAATTTTCTTGAGGTTTTTGTCGAAAATCATAGGAGAAACAGATTCTCCTTCAAATTACTCGTGAGTTATGGAATTTCGCCACCCTCGATAGCCAAATTTTAGATTTTAACACGCTCGCAAAAGCCCGCGTGTTGAAAATCGAACATGAGACATAATTACAATAAAATCAAAATCAATATTGTTACAATACAGCAATTCAATTTACAAAAAAAAAATTTCATATATATATATATATATATATATATAATTTTCATGTAGTTTTACGTTCATTTGCAAAACTTTTTTATAAATTGAGAAATATTTGTTAATAGTTCTACATGGCAAAGGGAGAGCAGACCTTTCATTTTAGATTGGCTTGGGTTTTCATGAAAATAAGAGGGAACATATAAATCTCGCAATGATTTTATATTTTCATCTTGACATAATTATACAATAGTTGCTTATATAGAGGACATTATCATGATATAGTGACTGCTCAAGGGGCTGATATTGCCTGAAACATTGATAATGCCCGAGCCGCATTATTATTTAATAATAAATACCATGATACCAATTCAGATGTGTATATTGCGTCTATTTAGGACTCGATACATAAAATGTTGAAAGCCAAAACAACCCAAGACCAAAATAACAAAATACCAAAGTGTGGAAAGGGTAAAACTAAAACCCATCTAAGGACATAGCTATGCACGAGACATCTGTGACAAAACGAAAATCAATGTTGAAGGCAATATCTGTCCCGAGGGCAGTCAATTTATCATGACAATGCCCTCTATATAAGAAACTATTGTGTTTATTTCATTGAAGAATATAAATCTGCTGGATGTGGGTTCCTTACATGTACATGTATGTTGAAGACCTCATAATGACCTCTGGATATGTGTTTATGTTTCTGTCATTACTTTTGGTGCTATGCTGGTATATTGTACATTCAGGGAAATTACCCATATACTAGTATATTCTTTTTTCTACTTCAAGTATAACTGACAAGAATTTATTATTCCAAATATGCATACCTACTTAGTACATAAAAAAGGCACCCTGTCATTATATAATATTACAACAATACTATTTGAGCAACTAATGTTTTTTTATTTCATTGAAACCAAAATTTCATCTAGAAATGTCTAGAATTTAATTAATAACTGCTGCATCACGTTTGCGTTTTAAAAGGGGACGTTACTCTAAATTGTAAGCAGGCAATACCGTTAGACTGGTACCCGTCCGTTATTTTACAAGATTGACAATAAATTTGTATATGACGGAGCTCATACTGAATATTACGGCGGGGACCAACCTAGCAATACCGTGTGGTAATGCCCACGGGCATTATCATGATAATGCCTGCTTGGCATTTTAACGCAGATTAATAAATACCACATGACCAAGTTTAACAAAAAAAAACAACTAAATTTTCTCTGATAGGAAATAAAAATAAATAGTGATATTCATCACCAATTCCTTCAAAACACAATTTGCATATTCTGTTTTCTCTCATCACATTTTCCCAGCTTCCAGTTTCTATTGGAATATGGATATTATTTGTTTTAAACTTACTTATCCATATTCTAGAAGAATAATTTAATTAAAGTTCGGCTCCAGTTTGAATTCTGTTTTGAACATTCCGTAAAAGTTGCCTCTAGAACTTTTTTCAATATCTGAATACCAAGATTGGATAAATTGGTCTTGCAAAATTTTTCACTTTTTATGTTGATTAATTCACGACTCAAACCGATTTTATTTGAACTGAATAAATAATTTAAACCAGTGGAATTGCACAAATATATAACGTAATCCAGCCTTTTGAAAGTTAAACCTTTTGAACTTTTCAAATTCGATACAGGAGAGTACATGTAATCTAGGGAAACCCGATGTCATAATCACTGTGAACCAGAACGCAATATAAACATACTACCTTTAGTTCAGGGTGTTGTGGTAGATTACCACATGAAAAAAAAATATCACACTTAGAAAAAATATCACCGGAGACGGAGTCAAGGAAAATTTATCATGTTTATCGGTAAAACTCGGCTTGAAAGGGTGATATTTTTCGAGTTCGGTAATGTTCGGTCGCGGAATGTGATAATTTCGTTGCTATGCAAAATTATCACATGTTGCTAGGGGTAGGCGGAATAAAACAAAAAACAAAACAAAAAATACCACATTCTGAAGAACCAATGAAATAACTGGATTACTTCAGACATATGCATAAAGTATAATAATCGTTGAATGTGAGGACAAAAGTACCCGGAGACTATATTGGGCTACTGACCCGAATATCGAAAAACAATATTTGGCAGCCTATATTGGTCAGTTAAAACCGTAGTTGCAGGATAAATTGCATTATGGATGTACACACTGTAAGATTTTGTATTATATAATACAAATCTTACTTTGTCTACCGAGCTTTAATAAAAAAGTAAATTTTACATTATGTGACAGTTAATTAAAAAACACGTAATTTATTCTATTTAATTACTTCCTTCTGGAATACGGCGGTTTTAATGCTGGATGTTATTTTATATCCTTAATAGGTTAAAGGGACATACAATTTAATTGGAAAAGGGGGAGCGGATAAGTAGTATTCGACGAAATACATTCCTCTAGTTTCACTCTGAATTTAAATGAATATTGCAAACTGTAAATTCTTAATCACTTATCTTCAAATGTTGATTAAGGTGTATTTTGACGGATTGTCTTTTTGCTTTTTGTTGTTGAAATTTTCCGATTTAAGTAGTTAATACCGCATGAAATTTTACCTTTTTTAAATCAAAAGATCGAGTGGCACGTTCGAAACCTACGCCAGAATAACCGTGTGATTATTTGCCCTTTTTGTCAGACCAAAAGACAAAAGGCTCGTTTGAAACCTACGCTAAAATAGTCGCATGGCTATTTTCCGCCCTTCCTTGCGATTTTTAAAATTTTTTTTAACCGAAGTTGATTTATCACCGCTGTATTTACTCCGCCGACAAATAGGGGAATAGTAAATGTGGGTTTACACATATCCTTGAATTTTAAAATTTGGAAATTAGTGCCGTGAGAGTGTAAAATCTCACCGTTGGTTTCAAAAGGTCTTTTTTTGTCATATCTAGTTAAATCATTTACCGGAAGTCCAATCGCTATCGGAGTAACACGAGGAGTAATAGGCTATGTAGACATACCGAATAGACGACCAAGAGAGTAACTATAAGTGTATCTCTCTAAAGGAGATATAGTACTAACTGCAGGACTTGGATATACATGCTGATATTGTTCATCAGGAATTAACGTGGATTTCTTTACTACATAACCCCTATCTCCCCTTATAATAAATATATATATCACATATTTAGCAATATAACCCATTCGGAATTCGACATCTTGAGTCCCGTTAGAGAGAAACTGTGAAATAAAATTCCATTTTGCCGCATTTTCCGGATCCCAGTAACCTAATATCTCACTTCCAAAATCATTCCAAGTATAACACTCCATGAAACACCTTGAACGATTTAAATTAATATCGATACTAGCAGTCAATTTCTTTTTGAAAGAGTCCTATAATATCTCGCCCCTTAAGTAACGTAGTGTCATACTGTACGTTGGTGTTAACGAAAGAAAAACCATTTCTTTTTGAAAAGATTAGTTCGGAAAGGGAGTCCTGGATAAATACTGGATTTCGTTGCCAATACCATGTAAAAAGCGGTCCAAGGAGTTGGTTGGTTTTTCTAATTCTACCACTGCTACCTTGCTCTTTTCAGTTAGATTTATATCGGTAAAAAGTGTTCCCCAATACCCATTATGATCAAAACTCCATTCTTTATTCTTTCCACATGAAATAGTATCATCTCAACTCCATAATGCCTTTTTAGTTTTTTAAAAGATATTATTTTCGAGGCGCCTACCTGATTTATTTCTTAACTGACCTCGAATTCGGTAGGCATAGTACTCCCTTCTCCTTTACGAAATACCAGGTGTATACCCAGTAAATAAAGGGTTTCATCCTTATCAGTCGGTCTCAAAGTCAATGTCCAATTATCATTATCTTCATCATTATTATACACATCGTCCGATAACCACTTGACTTTCGTATTTTCCATGAAATCCAACTCGGGTTTTATCATAACGAGAAATGATACGGCTTGCTTCTTTTCGTACTTTTTTCTCGCAGATTTATCGACGAATTTTCTTAGTCCTCTCTTGTCATCATCATTATTAACGAAGTCCTGAATTTGTGTATCCACCTTCTTGGTATATAAGTCAAACTGCAATTTTGCATCCAATTCACTCTTGGTATACATATTGTTTTCTGGTAGTGCATCAAATTTGGCATCAACCTCACTCTTGGAGTATACATCTGCAGTAGACCCACCAGTAGATCCTCCAGACTGTGGTAGTGCATCAAATTTGGCATCCAATTTCTGCTCAAACTGTGAGAGGTGTATTGATCTCAGATAATAATTATGCATTCTTTCCTCAATCCCGTCTCGCTTGCATTAACAAAAGACTTGCTTACCAAAGCATGCCTTAATTTGGTCTCAGTGTCTGTCAATTCATTCCCCAGTTTTATCTATTTATCACCTAACGCCTTTCTTATCTCCGCGTCTGCAGATAAAAAGCCCCGTTTTTGTATGTCTATCTGCTGTTGCAATGACTTCTTGTTAACCGCAGATGTTAGAACATTTAAATTAGTCTCCAATCCCCTGATGTACTTCTTGTTCATATCCAAATTTTTTTGTGCTCTCGCAGGAAAGAAAGTATCAGCAATCTGTTTGATAGTAGCAAAATAATCTCCACCTGTGCCGGCTGCAACGTTCTTGATTTTGTACCCACTCATGTCCAGATCTTTTCCACTCCGTAAGCACTCTCTACTTATTCTATCAAATTGTGCTTTTCTTGCATATTTACTTAGTACCACATTAAAATTAGTCTTTGTTTGCCCTACTGGAGCTAAAGACCCTACCTGAGATATTTCGTTTAAGATACCCATTTTTATAACTTTTATTTATGAAGAAAAGAAAACAATAATGTTGGGTGAATTGAGAGAGAGGGCAATGAGAAAGTCCAAAGCAGAAAAAACAGTAAACGAGTTTAGATGAAGGAAGGCGCAAGAAAAAAATAGGAAAAAGTGTACAATCAGATAGATATAAATAGATCTTTGAGCCTGTAACAAAAGCAATAGAAAAAAATACCGGAGGTACCTAAACCAGCTGCCAATCAATAAGTACCCATATATCAACCCTTACCAATACAGGAAGAAGCACTACCGCAAATAGAGGGACCTGAGGAGGAAGAGGAAGTGGAAGGAGCAGAAGGGTTTAAAAAAGAAAGCTAAAGACCAATCCCTCTTTGACGAATTGATTAAGAAAAATAAGAGGTACTATAAGAAATTGCAGGGTAAAACTGGGAAAGGTTTATCCTCGAAAGGGTCTTACGAGATCAATACATCTAGTGCCTTTTCTGATTTAGTATTTGATTTAAAGCACCTCCTCGAGTATAATAAGTTGGTCGGACTAGACAAGACAGGAAATCTAGTATTGGATGAAAATGTAGATGATGACTTTATCGAACTAGTGACAAGGAGGTAGAACCCGAAACTCTCGTCACACCCTCTAGTGAGGACAAGCGGTAAATACAAAAATATTTTGTGCAGTAATACTGATAGTCTTTTAAATCGATTAGATTGTGATTTGGAGTATATACTCTGGTAATACTAGTGATGAACTATTGAATAAAAGAATGTTTTATTATAGATACTCTTCTGCAGAATGGGGAGATAACAGGAGAGCAACACGAGTAACTATATAGAAAATATTTTGAGTAATAAAAAAAGTGGAACAGAAAATTATGTCTAGTTATGCTGCAAGACAAACGAGGGGATATAATAACCCCTCTGATTTTGTGACTCAGTTTGAAGAAACGCTCGTGCTAGATAAGAATAAACAATACGTATTTGGTCTATCTCAGATAAATAGTATGACGTACAGTTGGTATGATATACCTGAGTCCTATGAAAAGAGAAATACAGTGTTGACTCTGGGAGTACATTTAAGGAATTAATTTTCGCCAACGGAAGTTATAATTACAAGGACATGTCCACGTATATAGCTGAGTACCTATCGGTAAATGATAAAATCGAAGATAGTCCAATTAAGTTAAACTTTGATTTGACGAGCTTCAAAATGCTAATCACAATAAACGCCAATACTCAACTGGATCTGAGAGATTGAAACCTTGTTGATCTAATCGGTTTGACAAGAAAATAGTGACGGAGACAGAATACGGTAGTAAATTACCTAATATAATTAATATGATTGACTGTGTTTACGTACACTGTGATCAGATTACAAATTCCATTGTAGATGGGAAGTTCGGTGATGCGATCTACGTATTAGGTACTGCAAATCTGAATAGGAGTTACCCATTTGAACGAGAGCCTTTCCATATAGGATATTCGAGAGTAAATAAGACAAGAATCGAGTCTATCCGTGTTTGGGTGACTGATGCAGCTGAAAATATATAGATCTGAATGGTGTTGATACTAGCTTTACTTTTATTCTCATAGATATATAAAGAGTAAATAAAATGAAGAGAGTGTACAATACAGTCAGGGGATCGACTTTTTTGAGTCAGAATTGTTCTGATCCAAAAAAATCAGAACTCACCTACGTATATACGTCAGAAAAAAATTCGTCGATTTTTGCCGATGTAAAGATATTTCAAAATTGTCGCGTTACTATTGCCTCCAATAAGAAATATTGATATTCAAGACTTCGGAGGTCACTTGCGCTATTACAAACTCTTGGACTTACACCATGAGTGAGTGGTTTATAGATTTTATTCCATGTTTTTGACGAAAAATCAACATTTTTTAGTCTGACTTTAATTCTTTGCACTGTCTTAAATCGGTTTTTTTCAATCTCTCTCATAATTTTTACGCAATCTTTACACATTTTTGCGTTAATCAGAAAATTTTGGTGTAGATTCACGACCTATAAGAGAGGGTTCACGGCGTCTGGAGATGGTAACTGTCGTGTACATTTAATTGCATTCTGACGTATGCAAGTAGCTTAACAGGAAAATCGGAAAGAAGGAGGATAACTCCGTCTTCCTTATACATTTTTTCTAATGAAGACGGTAAGTTGATCGTCGACCTCGACAAAGCCTGGAAATTTATTTGGTCTGACAACCCGAAAATTCCAAAACAATTACGGAAACTTGGGCAAAAATATCTTTGAAGGTTGTTTTTCTTTGTACAAAAAAAATTAAAAAGCTCCTTTGTTATATTTTATTTTTAGTTACATAAGCTTAAATCTATTTTCGAAGATTATAAAAATTCTAAATTCTTAGAAAAAGATAAAAAAAAAGAAATTCTATCCATTTCACAATATCCTTATTTTTATATTGCTTGTACGATTTTATTATTATTTTTTTAAATGCTCAAATATTTTTCATTACATGTCAATTCATCATTCTGTTTAATTTAGTAATGACACAATACATTTTTGTTTTCACTTTCAAAATTTCCAAGACAAACTGGTTTTCATCTTATTATTTATCTTTTTTGTCATTTTTAAAAACTACAATCCGCAACAAGGTCACATTTTGAGAGGGAGGATATCGATCCTGTAAGGGAAACGATAAAAGCAATTGTAGGCATTTTGTTCTATATATTAAAGTGTAAACTATCATAAATTCATTAATTTAAAAGTTCAATTCATATAACATTTTGTACTCCATTCTGCTTTTTTAAATTTTTCGATCGAGTTATTTAATCTAAGATTCTCTATTAAGCAAGTGGGGGGGGGGGGGTGGGGCTCGCAGGCCTCGGTAGCCTCGGTGGCCGAGTGGTCTAGGTAGTTCGTCATGACCACTAATAATCATTAGCCTGTCAACACTGAGGTTGTGAGTTCGAATCTCACATGTGTCGGAGTGTGTTCGACTCCGATCTCAATTGACATGGATTGCCAATTTTTCTACCAGAGGTCGGTGGTCCTCTCCAGGTACTCAGGCTTCCTCCACCCATAAATACTGGCCGCCGCGAAATAGCCAAATGTGCTGAAAACGGCGTAAAATCCCAACTAAACGAAAAAACAATAAGCTATTAATCAGATATATGTGTACTTTTATGTACAGGTAATTCACATATCTCATTTACGAGTTTTATACATATATATGGTGGCTTGCTTTTATTTTGTTGCATTTGGAAGTTTTGTATACATGTAAATGTATGCTTTAAATACTGTTTTATGGTAAATGAAGTAATATTTCCTCAGAGTTACTTTCCAGATATGCATTGGAGGGAGTAAAAATATCTTAATGCAGGGATCAGCGTAAAAAGTAGTTCCGTAGGCATGTTAGGATGAAGGCCTAGTTTTGCTCCTTCTCATGGATTTACAAAATATTTCACCTGGTAATAATGACTGCTACTTTAAAAATATACATCTAGAAAACTTCTTTATTGCATGTCAAAATTTGCTTTCATTTAAAGATTTTATTCACGGATGCAGTAATGCAGTAAGTTAACGTCTCGCATAATTTATCGAGTACGTAACTGGCCCCGGGTGGAAAGGGGGTGTCTACTCCCTATTATTACTTGGTAGTATAAGTATGGCAAAATATAAGTAAAGGGTGTGGTTTTGCTAAGAAATCACTTAGTTAAGTAAACTCCGCCAACATTACCTGAGTGGTATGCATAAAACGAGTCAAGTTAAGAATTTTCTTAGCAAAATCTTACTTTATTGAAACCCTGCCCGCTCCATTTAAGTCATGCATAAAAAAAAACTTAAGTTAAAAAATGCTTAAGATTTGACTTAACTCTAAAATAAATAGGGGTAACTCTAAAATAAATAGTGGATGACTTCAATTAAATAATAAAACTTCATTCATACAAAAGGGGCATGCATTTTGAACAAAATATCCAATTACCCTCTTTTATATTCTCTGTGAATATTTGATCTATATTAAAACTTTGTATCTTGGCTTATTCATACTTTAGGTTTAGGCGTATAGGCACATTTAATATGTGGTAGTGTTTAAAACTTATAAAATAAGATAAATTTGTAACAATAGGCTATCGTAAATTTATCTCCTTAGTATATATAGATTTACCCAATATTTACTACGACACTCATGAAATTAATGCATTTAATGAATGATAATTGTTACTCATCAGTGTCTACCTTTATTGTTACCGTATGATTCATTAGAGGGGAACAGATTTTTAGAGATTACACTAATCCCATAGATACATGGATCGATCACCATCTGAACACGTCAAAATATTCAAATTTGACAGAAATCCAAATTTTACACGATTGTGTTCATACAATTCGTATATCGAATTTTATGTCTAGTCAGTGCACTGTTATTATCTTTATACTGCAATCTTTGGTGACATTAGTCGACATTACTACCAATTTTAAAAATATTTAAAACGTTTGTTACCTTCAAGATGCCCCAGTTGATTTGGCCGGGGAACTCACCCTTTGAAAGATCAGATGTACAATTGATAGTTGCATAAGATTATTCAAAATAAAGGAAAATTTGGCTGCAAATATTTTTTTCAACAATATAAAATACGTAAGACATGTAACCATAAATCTGTCTTTACAAAATTTGGTTTTAAATATTTATCGTAATCTGAACGGCATAAACTGTGACGACAAAAGAAATATATGGAATACCAGCGGGATTACAATGGAGATTTGCCAGTACGTAGACTAGGACTATTTCTGTATGGGGGTGAACTAGTCTCAAGGTATACCAGTCCGTAGGGAACACTTTACTTCTTTTTTGGAGGGCTTAAAAATTTACTAATTTTGGAGATCTTTGGGATAAAACCCCAGACGCACAACGTATCTTTTGGGGGTTAAAAAATTATGAGGCATTTTAAAAGGGATAAAAGATGTATTGAAGTATATTTGGGAATATTAATATTTGAAAATTTTCATCTTTAGTGCATGTACCTGTGACTTATTTAGTCCAGAGTCTACAAAATGTATCAAAAAATTTTACATTTTAAAATAAATAGCTCAAATCATACTAAACTAAACATTTTATGTATTTGTTAATATTTCATATGCTGTCAAAATTTAGGTCAGTTTATTATTATTAATATCATGCTAAAAATTTATTAAACCGTTAATGAAATCTCATATTGCTGATTACGTTTAAAAGTATATTTTCAATAAGGCGTCTGAGGCATATAAAAATTTATGTGGGCATAGCCTAGTATGTGTTCCCTTAAGATTTGCTAATACATGTAATAACTAACATATAAGTTACTAAAAAAAATTCTTCTTACCTAAACATGGGAGACATTTTTAACACAAATTTGCCAAATTAACTTCTTGAATACAATTTTTCCACGTGAAGGACACTCAGAACCAAAACTTGTTTTTGGTGTAAAGGAGTTTATGAATCTCTTTTTATATGACAATAGAATGATTTTGCGTCTGAAATTCCTTCTTGGCAATATTCCAAAAATGATACAAATTTACCCAAATCGCCCATATATACACACGACCTTTGCGGGTAGAATTTTTTTCTCATAAGGTGCATTGCTTACAACCGATTAAGATAAAAAGTAGAAAAATTTTTCAGATTAAAAATCAATGTTTAAGAGTGAAACAAATACTGGGGAAAGTGGCCCTACTTCTCTGTTTTCTCCATAAAGCCGAATTGATGTTATTCACCTTGAAACTTGTAATCGCAGATGTAATATATATAACTATTCCTTTTCTCCACCAAGTATTAAAATAGCAAAATATCCTGATCCATGGAAACTGATTTGTGCATTGGAAAATGTTTGAAAACGAGATGAACAAAAGCCAGTTCTATACGACAGAACTTTAAAAGAAAAAGGTCAGTCTGTCTGTCGATCAGATGATTCGAAAAAGAGAAATGTCAGATGAATTTATTCAATTTCTTTCTCTTACACAATTTATTATCAATCCAGCAGGTCTCAATTTTTACGGATGATTCACACATTTTAACATATTATTGGAAATTTTGCAATTAAAAAGATGGTAAATTCAGTGCGTGGCATAAACAAATTGGTAAAATTTTAAACTTTGCGATGACCAATTAATTTAAAACAACTGTTACAGTGACTATAACAATCAAGAATTTATACTGGAATTTACTGATTAAAATCACTTTGCAGGATATTTATGTCATGAAAATATACAAGTTGACTCCAAAAAGTAATAATTTAAACCCGAAAGAGGGTGGTGTGTATAATACTTTTATTTATTTGCAAATGCGCCAAGAAAGGGAGAAAGGCTATTACTTGTTATCATCTCTTTGCTAAATACGAGGTCATGATTTTTCTGATAAGGCTGGTTGGTATGATTATTTAGAAGTGACTGTGTTTGTTTGTTTGTTTAGTTGGAGTTTTTCGCCGTTTTCAGCGCATTTGGCTATTTCGCGGCGGCCAGATTTTATTGGTGGAGGAAGCCGGAATACCCGAGAGAACCACCGACCTTCGGTAGGAAAATTGGCAATCCTTGTCAATTAAGATTGGAGTCGAACACACCCCGCCACAGGTGAGAGAGAGAGAGAGAGAGAGAGTGAGAGAGAGAGAGAGAGGTGTGACATATTATGGCAGATAAAGGAATTAACAGTTGCCATCTTATAATTTGTATCAATATTCCAGCATTTAAAACATTGAAACAGAAGGTAATAAAGCTATTTTATTCGATTTTTCGTCATTGGTCAAATTTTTAATTTCCCCAGTTTGATTATTGTATGACCCTTCTAGCTTTTAGAAAATACTGCAATTGTTTTACTTTTAAAAAAATCAATGTTTTTATCGATTTTTCAGAAACAATGTGTATAAATCCAATGTGGTACAATGATAAGCACAGTAAAAGATAATAAAGTTTGTACCATACACAGATGGAGATAACATTTTTGAAAGACCACTACTTATGACCAGCTGTGTTGAATGTCACAAGCAAAACATGTTAATTACCCTTGATATGTGGGAAATTAATACCATCAGTACAGACAGATAAAGTGACTGTACTTCTCAGAATTTTTTATCCTCCCAAAAAAATTGCCTATAGAAAATTTTATTTCTAAATTTTGACACCCCCCCCCCCCCCCAATTTTATTTCAAACATTTTTACCCTCAATAATTCTCAACCCTCCCCCACCGCCCCTATAAATATTGACCGGCCCCTAAGCTAACATGCCTTATTGTGTTGCATTTGGATTTTAATTCTATGGTGGTTAAGTCTGTTTCTTTTTGGGAGGTTTCCAAAAGAACAAGCCAGGTTTTTAAACATTCGGTACATTATTCTAGAATGGATGGCTTCATAGCAAAGTTTTGTTCAGACCTTTCACTGAAGATCCCAAGAGACTAGCCATGTTGGGCTACCCAGTCAATAAATTCACTGCCTATTCAAAGAAAAGCGTATGAAGAAAAGTGAAGACTTTAAAAAAGATACGTATTCGTGGAAATGTGGGGTAAAAAACTTGGTGATTTACATTTAAAGGGGGGGTTGATTATCTATAAAAACATAGGTAATATAAACAAAATATTCATTTTAATAATTATTAATTTTAAGTTTTATCCCATATATTTTTTAAATCCCGGATTTATTTGATTTTCCTTGCACGTATTTATACATTGTACACATCATAGACATACGTGAAATATTCTTGGTGCATGAAATTAAAATTATAATAAAGCTTTACATTCAGGTTTGAAAATTTTTTCACTATCGATATCCTACAATAAAAATGGTTTAACAAATACTTTCATAATTTGGTGTCACCATTGGAGATTGAAGCATGTCGGATCGACTTTTATAGTGTGTTATGATACTTTTCTTTCAGTTTCCTTGACCATATTTACAAAAAAAAGCGGGGGCGGCTCTTCGATTTAACTGCTTAACCATTTTATGCTCGTGTCCCAAGTTGGGAATCTCAATTACCTTTCTGTTTATTTATTTGTTGGTATTCTGACATGATATTGTACCGCTGGACATAACTACTCATGAATTACTCTGGGGGCATCAGTCAGGGTATGGTGTGGAGACCATTTGTACTTTGTTTGTGTATTATACTTGTGATTTATAACGGCACTCCATGTCCGTTTTTCCTCAAACATACAGTTAAAAGTTTAACATGAATCATATACTGGATAGTGGAAATAAAGCATTTTCGGATACTCCAGAATAAAACAATCCACAAAGTCCAGATTCTTTAAATTATTCAAAAGTTGCTTGATGAACATTCAACAAAGCTTCTTATGCAGCTTGAAATATAAATCCGAATGTCGCCGAACAACTTTAAAATAGTCTGTTTGTTAAGTTTGTGAAACGGTGAAACTTTGGCAAATCGGATTTTGATAATGTTTTCGTTTATTTTTTTTTTGTAAAATACTCATTAGAGCAAAGATATTAGGGTGACAGGAATAAAATTGGGAACTAGCGCACCCATATTATTTTACTAATTTTTTTCTTACTTTTGATGACCGTGTAAATTGCAGAAAAGTAGTATGTATTTTTTGCAGACACGACATATTCTTTTCTACGGAAAACTAAAACTGTTATTTCACAAAAAATTGCGGAAATTTAAACCAATTTATCTCGGAGGAATTTACCCCCCCCCCTTTCCCCTTCCCATAAAAAACTTAAATAAAATAAAGATGAAAACAAAAACAACAAAAAAAAAACAAATGAATAAAGGAAATGTAATGAAATAGAGATAAACGAAAATTACATAATAACGGAGTTACAAATAAAATTTACATTTACTACATTTTAATTCATATTTAAAAATATATATAATTCTTTATCCGTCTTGTTTTCTTCAATAAAGATTACCAGTACTACATAATTTTAGATAAAATACATACAATCTTGATATCATCCTAACTAGCTATCCCGCCCGTTTATGCCAGATTGTCAGTTCAGAATTTGTTCTGGATGATTAAACACAATAAACATGTGATAAGGTAATTAACACGGGACTTATTGATCACTCTGACACGTGTCGATAAAAAAATATTTATGTATGAACCTAATAATAATGAGATTTTAAATTCATGGTTTTTTTTTGCATTTTGATTTTCATTTTATGACATTTTTCTTCAATTCTCTCACCATCATGTCTTCAGATTTTTTTCTTCCAACCAGCGAGATTAAGGTGCTTCGAGGTATTTCTAGAAGCCCTCTTCTTGATGTACGATGTATCTTGGCTGATTGCCGCGAAAAAAAACCTGTTCGCAAAAGACAATAACAAAAAACAACAACAGTTAAATAACGAAAATATAAAATTATAAAAAAAATAAAATATGCCTCGATCGTCCACGAATGAGGAAAAGTTTACGAATAGACATAATATGAACTTCTTGACAAAAAAGATCATGGAAATAGGAATCTGTATTGTGGTATTCTCTACAATCAAAACTGCTGCAAGTTCCCTCCCCTCAACACTTTCCTTACCGGGGAATTTAAGCCGATGCTTACATAGTAAGAAATTCTGATTACTCTTTAGTTGAAGAAAGCCAAACATAGTGAATCAAACTTTGGCTTTGATAGAAAATGACATTGTATGCGTAAAAAGTCGTTCTTGTGCATCGAAATTGGTATCAAAGAATATTATCGTTATCATCATGATCATTTTTAAATGAAATAAAAGCGTAAGAACGGAAATGGACTTTATTAATGCATACTACGTACATGTACGTATGTTACAGTTTGTAATTCCGATATGCGTACGATTAAGATACGGATGCAGTTTTAGATTTTTTTTTCACCCACAGGTGTTTGAATGCCTTAATCTGACCAACAGAAAATATTAACTTGGAGTTGCTTTATCACAGGCCCGGATTTTAGATCGTAAAATATTGTCATAGATTCATATCCAGCTCATACATGTCATATTCAAAGGTCTCACATGGTAACTTCGTAGTTAAACTTATAATATTCACTTTTTAATGTAAGATTCATTTCTTATTTTGCAGTCTCACATTTTGATGTGACAAGGGCGAATCTAAAATTTGGGGAGGGGGTGGCATCCACACCACATTCGAATAATAATTGTCCCTCGCTGCAACGCGACGGATGAATTTAGTAATGATCTGCGTCAGTCCGTGCGCCCGTCTGTGCGTCTCATAATTCGGAACAGATTAAACAAAAATAAAGAAATATTAAATGAAAAAGGAATGAAAGTTAACATTTTTTTAAAAATATTTTAAATGCCCCTTTGCGCTAACACTAACCTAAAAATGAAAAAAACAACCTAGCTATACTTGTATGATTAATTTATACATTGTACCTATATGAATTTCACATATACTGATTCAAATATTTAAATAAAAATGAAACCAGATTTCAAAGTAATTAAATGAAAATCTTCAATGCACGTTGATGGAAAATTAATTTTACTTTCATACCTTTCCATCGCGTTCTTCTTATCTGTATTATCCCCCTGTAAAAAGTTACACGCGTGTTAGTTTTCACAACTGTTTGTCATTTATTATCAATTACATGTACTACAAGAGATCATTTGTAATGATCACTTTCTTAAGATTTGATAATAATAAACATAATCAAGGAAGTCGATTTGTGTTTTTATTGATTTTACATATAACATTTTTTGGTGACTTTAACTTAGGACAGGGGGACACGTGCTCAATGTGCTCCGTAAATCCGCCACTGAGTGATCTTTCTCAACTTTTCATACTTTTATATAATGTATAGATGTAATTAAGTTGAAAAGTTAAGTTATAAAAAGTACAAAAAATGGCCGGTAATACATTTGGCTGGGTTATCAGAGCTCACTCTATAAAAACACGTGGAAATTTGCTATTCTGTTGGAAGGAGGGGAAAATCGAAAACAACTGACAAACTTCGGGGAACACCGAAGACAAGACCAAAACAATACAAACACTACACTTAAAACCTAAAAACATATGAACAACATGGACCCCACCAAAAAACCGGGGGTAGATTCTCAATTTTGCAGCGATGTCAGTTTGTTACTTTTTCATATTCTCATGTAAAGTTATCCTTCATAAAATATACTTGTCAGAGTTTCTTCTGACGTCAGATGACCCTGTTTCTCAATTGACTAGCATCCGAGATCACTCTATATACAAAACTGGGAAATTTGTCGACTCTGTCCAGATATTGTTAATCAGTTTTATATAGGGATTTTATTTCTTGTAAATGAACTTGAGTTGAGTGCTTTTTTCTTGCAAATTACCCCTATCTTTCACAGTTTTTGTCATCACTACAGTGGTAAGAAAGAAGTCATGAAATATTTTTCATCTTTTAATTGAGTAGAATTTTAACATAATTTATATAACCTATTGTTCTGTAGATTAAACGGTCTAGATATTATATATGACTATGCTTTATTGAGCCAAGCATAATAGTGCTCAGCTGTCAATATAAAGCTATCGTATTTAAATACTGTTCGGGGCATTCCTTTTGTGAAGATTACTGTGGTCCTTCTGCAGAAATTTTTCATCTTACCTTTTTCGCAAAATGTATCTCCTCCGTGACCAATTCATATACCTGCTGTTCCTTTCAGTTAACGTTGGGGTATGTAAGTAGGATTTTGAGAAGGATTTTTTGTTAGAGAATGCTATTTTTATCACACAATCCTTTAAAATTATATTAATATTCACAGCAGAATACAACAAAACCATTTTTATACCATTTTTATGGTAAATCTGTTATCATCAATTATGGTAAGATTTCCTTTGTTTAATTTGTTAAAAGGTGACCGAATTGTTTCAATGAACTCCCAAATGGATGAGCGAATGTATACATAACACGGGATCTTTAAATCATAAATTACACTTTTTGACCTGTATTTTACAATATTATTCCTGAAATTGTATATTATTACAATTTTCGGAAAAGGCTAAAGGCAGTTTTCGAAATAGAACAATAAGAAATTAAAAAAAAATCGGAACTTTCCAAAGAAGAAAAGATGTATTTTATTATTACCAGGCTCCTTTAGTTTTTTTTATTTAGCAAGTTTATGCGCACATCATTTTCTGACTGTAACAAATAAGTTAAGAGCAACGACAAGGGAAGTTACTCTTACTAAAAAAATGTCTTGAATTGGATCAAGAAGAAAAATCTTAACTTGAACAAACTTACTTGTACAAGTCAGAATAATATACCATTAACTAAAGGGAGATAACTCTTCCCGGATTTTTTTTCTGAATGTTAAGAGTAAGAAACATTCTGACTTAAATATGTAGATCCCCTGACTGCAATAAGGAGTTGCGAATATTCATCTATGTTTACCCTATAACATGGGAAGTACAGAATGCGCACCAGGGTGTTGGTCTATTCCAAAAATAAGGAGGACAATGTTGTACCAAACAGATGACGAGAAAAGACGCCCTCAAAACGAAGCCTCAAAGAAGGTCTAAGACTCTCACAAATTCTACTGCGACATTTGTAATACAATTTTTTGTGTAACAGCAAAAAAGTATCACGCAGCGGCAACGATGATTGACTCCAATTTTATAATAAAAACTACAACAAAAGGTAAAGATGAACTACGAAGAGCATAACGGGATTAGGTCGTATATGTTGTATACCGTCAGTTATCCTCAAGGTAATCAAGGTGCGTTACGGAGCGATGAGGGGGAGAGAATATCTGGGTTAATAAAACACAGATTTGATCACTCGATTGTGAACGATTTCATTGTTGTCGATACCGCTGACGCTCGCGTGAAATTTGTTTATCGCGGCAGTACGCCGAGCTATAGATACAATATAAGTAAGACTCATTTCTCGTTAGGGATTTTACCGATTTTGTCGACCTTTATCAAAGTTTCACGGACATTCACCTCGCACCAAATATGGGCTACGTAAACAAGATAATAGAGATCAGTATTAAAGTAGTGAGGCCTCTGGACGGCGGATGTTGGCCCTGTAATGAGTCAGAGAAGATAGCAAATGGGGTAAAGAGAAAACATCCAAAAATGACCAATAACTGTTTCAGTCGATGTCTGGAGAAAGTATTACCGGGTTTCAATCCCACAATTAGATTGTGCGATTCATTAAGGCGGGATTATAATCTGGCACCTAGAACACAGATACCGTTCCCAATAGCGTGTGAGATAATAAAACTGTATAATACCACCGTTGGTCTATATTGCACTGAAACAAAAGATCACCAAAACAGTGTGTACCTTACTTATATAGTCCTGGCTCGTGGTTGCTCAAGAAAAAATGAAGTGCGATGAGATTTATTTCCAGGATCAAAGCATACTTGTCCGGTCGTCTGTCCCCATTGTGGAAGGAATATAAGACAGAGAACAACGATAATAGGGGTGGATAGTATCAAGCGGTAATTAAAAAAAGGGCAGACGTCTGATCCGAAGGACGAAGAAGAGCAACCCCAACGTGATTCACTACGACAAATAACGACAAACAGACTTACCATATAACTGTAGACGGTCAGGAAGTCGACACGCCGTACGTTCTGGGATTTGTGGAAAAAAAGGAGGTTTCAAATATTTTGCCCGTGAAAATTGTGACAATGAAGAGGATATCGTCGTTACCGACTATGGAGAGGATCTTATCATTAACGCTTACAACGGAAGTAACTTTGATCACTACCATTTCCTCAAGAGTATGAATAGACTAGGGTTGGCTCCCGAGAAAATTATTATGAATAACGGAAGTGTAATAGGTTTACATGACGGATTACAAAAAGGATTACAAAAGGGATTACAAAAGGATTCCAAAAAGAAGTCAAGTGCTTTGATCTGATAAAGCACCTTGGGTGTTCTTTGTCCCAAGCACTCTCCGATTTCAAATGCGACGTGCAAAAGAGAACTTTCTATCACGACAATAAGGCCTGTAGATGGGAAAATATATAACCCGATACGAGGGAACAGTGTCTCCGATACATCAGGTCTGATGCTCTCGGTTTGCAAGAGTTATGCAATAAACTGAATGATCAGTGTTTCAAGGCCTTCGGTAGGGGCGTTAGTAATTTCATTTCCACCATCGCTGGGATTCGACATATGGCGCGATTATATCCCCTCAGGGGTCCTGGTGGATCTATCTGATTCTACGGAAATAGGAAAAAACATCAGGAAGAGTATATACGGCGGTCGGTACTACAATAGCAAGACCGATTTTGTGTCCACTCAATACGACGGGGTAACGAAGGGGGAAGTGAAGTACGAGGATGTTCACGACTACTTATTAAATGTCGACGTCATGTCCCTCTACCCCACTTCCATGTTGAACGAGTTCCCGGTCGGATGGCGACAGCACACGAAGGACAATAGCATGAAGGATAAAGTGGGGATGTATAAAGTAAAGATTTGGAAGGCTGGTATACTTCAGTTGATATCGAGCAGATGACAAAAATACGGATTCGAAGTCGAAATCATCGAGGGGTACTATTGGGAAGAGACGAGTAAGGTCTTCTATAATTATATATAGAAGTTTTTCGGACTCAAGAAGAATAGCCAGAAGGGAAGCGTCCAGTACGAGTTCAACTGCTGATGAACGGACTGTACGGGAAGATGATTCTAACACCGATATATAATCATAATCAGGTCATCAAGGATAACAACGGGTATTGGAAGTTTAACCACTAGCATGTGGTCACCGATCTAGTGCTGATCTCTAAGACCTGTACGTATCCGGATATCTCAGATCCGAGATCGATTCGGTAAATAAAATCAGTAAACCCTCGCACGTGGGTTTCGTCCTTGCCTACAGTCATAATACCATGTACGACCACATGATGAACTTAAACCCGAAAAAAGGGTAGAAGATGATTTCTATTACATAGACACCGATTGTTCACACGTGCCGGGAGATCAGTCGAGACTTCTACCCATTTACAACGGGAATAACTTGGGTGACTTGGCGAATGATTACAAGAAGGACGCCAAGATAATCAATGCCATGTATATCGCGCCCAAGCTGTACATGACGATTACATTTGATAGCGATAATGCAGTCAGCGTTAAGAAAAAGGGAAAGGGGTTGGGCAACTCCAAGTTAACACAAGAAGACTTTCAAAAGATGTTGGAGGGTGAGCAAGTGAAGAGCACAAGAGTTTCTCTATGAAGAAGGTACATCTGAAGAGATCATCGAAGGATCAAGGGATGATCATTTAAGTATTCTTCATATCAAGAACTTCGAGAGACTCGGAAATAAGAACGAATGCAAGGGAATAATTTTCCTAGATAAGAATAAATCTTTTCCTATCGGTTATACAATGACGTCAGTCAATACCACAATACTTCCTTGGAATAGGGAATAATAATAACTTCAAGACAATAGAAGGAGTCGATAATATGCCAATAGTATTTTCCGTATGCTCATTGTAGGGCCGTCAGGATCTGGTAAGACTAATTTGTTAATGCATCTTCTATTCAAACCGCTGCATGGTGTATTTTGACAAATTCATTCTTTACGTCAAGAATTTGGAACAGCATTACTACCAGAAAATGATCAAACGATTTGATTAAAGTGGACATGGAGGATTTTCTGCAAGTCTCAAATCAAGACGTCGAAGACATTTATAATGTCGATAACACCTAACAGAAAGATTGTAATCTTTGATGATTATATTTATTTGCAGCAAGATCAATCTTCAATATACAAGTACTTCATAGGCAAAGGGCATAAAACATTAAGTGTGATTTATCTTAGTCAATCTTATTTTCGGATATCCAAAGATTGTAGACTAAACTGTTATTGCTACATAGTATATGATTTTAAAGCAAAAAATAACGGATCTTGTTTCATCTGAGCTTCAGGTTAAAAAAGAAAAACTTGCACTGGCTACAAAAGATCCCTATTCCTTTTTCTATGTAAATTTACCTGAGAAAAAAATGTTTAGATCAAGAAATATGAAATAACGCTTGAAGAGCGTAATCCTTTTCTTTTTTGCACCATTTGTATGATTAAAAATCAAACAAAAAAGAAAGATGAGTAACGATTCTGACTACGACTACGAAGATGTCAGGTAAATATTTGATGTCTCTACACTTTGATGAAAAAAGAAAGTATATAAAAATTAAAAACCAATTGTTCAGAGGACAATTGAAGATCTTTCCAGCTCAATTGCACATATGTTGATAAAGAAAAATGAGTTTTAAAATGTAATTGTTGGTTTTAGAGCATAGCTAAGCTTTCAGCGATTGCAAAATTATATGGTTCTCTGTACTACTGATTGAAATAAGGGAGGTATTATGCTACTTCCCATATTACAAATATCACTTCTGGTTTGATATGATAGGTAATTTCACAATTGTTAAAAATATATGGACTGCTAGTTTGAATAACTAAGAAAAATGTTTATTTCTGGTTAACTAAATGTTTGTGATGAATTATATTGTTTTGCAATATAAACATCAAAAATGTCATTAATATGATCTTAGAAATTGACAATTCTAGACGTTTTAATGGGTTGTAACATTGTCACATTAATTAACATTCCAATATATTCAAAACGTCTAAAAACGTCTACAGAATTAACAACGTTCCCATAAATGACGTCATCAAAAGTAGTGCCTGAATTTCACGCTTTCAATAACTTTAACTGCTTTAAAAATCCGAAAAAACTTATAAAGTGTGAAAAAATGCAAAATACGTAATCTAGGTCATGACCTTGATCTTTGACTTTGTGACCAATTTCAAGGTCATTGGTAGCTAAGGTAATTACAGAAGATCCCATGCCATTATTATGTACCATCGTCAAGTTATAAACAAAAAACCTTAAGTTTAAACGTTCCAGGGGCAATTACTCCCAAAAGATGACGTCATAAAACTTTAACTCAAATGTAACAAAGTTGTGCATCAACGCCCTAAACAGTTCCACCATTACATTTCCTTGGGTATCTACAACCATTTCAGAGGAGTAGTGATAACAAGCAAATGTCAAATAATGGAACTTGACCTTGACCTTTGACCTTGATGCAGATTTTAAGGTTATCAATCCTTGATGTCAAAACAAAAGACCCCATGCCTTTATCATGTACTATTGTTGACAAATAAACGAAAAACCGAAAATTTAAACGTTCTAGGGGCAATTACGCCTATACAACTTTTATGCAATTGTAACAAAGCTAGGTCTCATTGTCCTTAATATTTTCTCCATTACATTTTTTCAGCCATCTTTTACAGTTTCAGAGGAGAAGCGATAACAAGCAAAAGTCAAAATTTAGAATATGACCTTAATTTTGACATTGACCTCATTTTACTTATCAGGGGTCATGGACCCTAGATACAAAGTTTCATGTTGATATCTCAACTATAATTAACAATTTGTATGAAAAACCAAAAGCGAAGGTCGTTTAAAGGGAAATAACTCCTATGAAATGTCGTCATATCCCTTCCGACCAAATGGAACAAAGTTGCGCACAGATAACGTGAAGACATTGCAAAAGATTTTAGGTCGATATCTTTTACAATCACAGAGAAATAAAGATAACAAGAAAAGTGTTCGGTCAATGGTGAAATAGTAATCACTGTACGATATCATGGGCCAAAAATCCTTTCGATATGTCAAGTAACAAAAAAACATCTCAGACGGCAGAAGAAAAAACAAATAATCAGAACAAAAGCAAAAGGTCTTTATACGGAAAGTGGAAAGACCTAATTAATAAGTAAAGTCAAGTAATAACAAAGGGATATTCAAAGGTGAGAAAAATCTTAACAACAGACAAACTCCGGAGAACAACGAAGACATGACCAAAACAATACATGCACTACAATTAAAAACTAAAAACATATGAACAACATGGACACCACCAAAAAACCGGGGGTGCTCCGGAAGAGTAAGCAGCCTCTGCTCCCTGCAGGACACCCGCCATGCTGTTCATGTCAAATCCGATATGAGGAAGGGATAATATCAATGGAACAGGTCCATTTTCATTTGGGAAACGGTTTTTTCATACCTGTCAATTAAGTCATGATGACGCCCATAAAACTTTAATAAGGATGACTTCAGCTGAGGAGCAACGTACCACTGTCTGAGAAACTTTTCTGTCAGAAGCCGGGCTCTGTCCAGGAAGTCAATGTATTTGTCACAAGCTCTGGAATAACGTATGAGTTGTGAAATATATACTCCATACTCCGGCGCTTCTGGAATATTGGCGCTCAAAAATGGGAAGTTGGCGATTGGAAAGTCAAAGTCATCCCGTTTGTCGTAAAGTTTTGTATTCAACCTTCCTCTTGTGTCAATTTCGAGGTGAAGGTCAAGATAAGATGCAGACTTGGCAGTGTCTGTGGTATCCTTAATTTAGAACTCATTGAGATAGATGAGATGTAAGAAATTCCCAAAACGTGAATTGTTGAGTGATAAGACATCATCTATGTAGCGGGAGCTGAAATTAAAGGTACGGGCTAACTTCTGTTTTTCCTTAAGAAGCCCGTCAAGGAAGACTGCCTCATATGAGTAAAGGAACAAGTAGTGGCGCACAATAAGTACCCATAGGAATGCTAATTGTCTGTTGGAAAACACGTCCACCAAATTGAACAAATATGTTGTCGATCAAAAATTCAATCATCAAGACAATTTCGTCTTCTGTATATTTTTTGTTAGATTTAGAGTGGATTTTAACAAAGTATGATTTATCTCTACCAATGACAAGGTATGTGTATCTATTGTTGCAAAATTAAATTAAAAGGTCATTTGTGCCTAGCACAAATGATAAGGTCCTTCCTTTTCACGTTTCCAGTTTTGCAATAAAGAGGCCAAGGGGTTTAACTCTTGGGAAATAAATAAAATAGACAAAAAAAGGCCCGTCCTGTCTTCAGTAAAGAGATATTGCTACTTCTATTTTCTCTTGAAATCTTTTAAATTTTTAATGTATTGTTCCAAAAAATAATTGTCAAAAAAAAAAAAAAAAATAAAAACAAAAAATTGAAAACTATAATGAAGTAGCAATATCTCTTTTACTGAAAGCGGGACGGGCCTTTTTTTTCGTTTATTTGTTTATATTTTATTTTATTTGTAGGTAGCAAGTTTTACATGGATTGCTGAATACAAGTAGGGGAGGGGCATTATATTTTTATTTCTCTAGATACACAAGTGACAGTAAAAGTACATTTCTACTATAATGTTTTACTTCTATTTTAGGAACTCTGGATGACGTTGTGTAAATCACGTGACGTCCATTTATATACGCCCGGACTTTGTTTATTTCTTTCTTTTCGAGAGAGGAGGTCGTCGGGTGAACATGGCACAGGATAATGCAATTTGCTGTTTGATGTGGAAATGGTCATAAATAGAAAACTGAGTGTACGTGTACACATTTACTTATGTCAGAATGAAGATTCATGTACATGTAGAAATTTGATCTCACGATTTATTTATTTCGATTTCCGGTGCCATTTTCAGCAGACGACATCTCTGTGAATAAGGTACTGTTAATATGACGCGAAATTTTGACATTCGGATGCAATAAATTGGTAAAATTTGGACGAATCTTGTGATTTCTGGCGGAAAATAGCTTTTTATCACTGCATTGCGCGAACGCTATTTTCAGGAAATTGGTTGGAGTTAGCGTCATGATTTTTTCTCATGACCTTGACCTTTGACCTTGAAACCATTTTGAATGTTACTTGTCCCTGGTGTCAAAACAAAAAACCCATGCCTCTATCTTGTTCCATTATTAAGTTATTAGCCAAAAACCATAAATTTAAACGTTCAAAGGCCAATAACTCATAGACGTCATATGATTTTGACTTAAATATAACGATGCTTTGTCATGATGTCACCGACATTTTATCTATTACATTTTATCAGTTATCTTTTACCGTTTCAGAGGAGAAGCGATAACAAGCAAAGTCAATTAGAACTTGACCTTAACCTTTGACCTTGACCGCATTTTACTTATTAGGGGTCATGGACCCTAAATACAAAGTTTCATGTTGATAACTTAACTCTAAATAACAATTCGTATGATACACCTTTAAGTGAAAGTCGTTTAAAAGGAAATAACCCCTATGAAATGTCGTCAGATCCTTTGCGACAAAATAGAACAAAGTTGCGCACAGATAAACTGAAGACATTGCAAAAGATTTTAGGTCGATATCTTTTACGGTTATAGAGAAATAAAGATAACAGAAAAAGAACAAAATCAAAAGGTCTTTCTACGAAAAGTGGAAAGACCTAATAATAAGCGAAGCGTATGGCAATCCGATTTCTTTAGAAGAATTACCACGTGGAATGTATACAATATTCGATATTGAGGAGGACGGTAAGATTCTACATCTAATAGACCGAGCTATTACCGTATTAAATTAAGGGTGTGTGTACATGGTATTTTTCCAAAATTGTCAGATAGCTGGATCAGTCATTATATTTGGTTGGATAAACACAATAAAGAGACTCTACTTGAAAGATTTAGGACGGAGGGACTTCAGGTCTACTATGAGAATCTAGGCATTAAATTTGTCTGGATATCCTTCCCATTTGACATATACCCTCCCATTCTTTTTATCCCGTCTGGTGATATTTTCTATGCGGTATGTCTCTTGATCTGTTTTCTGGAGTTCGTGTTCTTAGAAGCTACCTTCTATTGGTTCATTATTCAAGTCTCTTCAGTTAAGTTGGGTGTGTAACCCATTTCGAACGTACCTTTCTTTTTGTTTATTCTGACCTTGTCGCCCATTTGAAATTATGGGGTCTTGGAGGATTTCTGCGCATCCGGATACAAATTGCGCTACACCGTGTTTTCATTAGAGAGTGTGCTTGCCTCGACTGGCTTCAGTTTTAACGAAGTATGTTTCGTAATGTTGTATTGCTCTATGAGTTTTGGTAGTACCGCTATATAATTATAGGTATTATTAGAGTATTCAGAGGGGGCCTCGGTGGCCGAGTGGTCTAGGTAGTTCGTCATGACTACTAATGATCACTAGCATGTCAACGCTGAGGATGTGAGTTCGAATCTCACCTGTGGCGGGATGTGTTGGACTCCGATCTTTATTGACAAGGATTGCCAATTTTCCTACCGAAGGTCGGTGGTTTTCTCCGGGTACTCCGGCTTCCTCCACCAATAAAAACTGGCCGCCGCGAAATAGCCAAATGTGCTGAAAACGGCGTAAAACCCCAACTAAACAAACAAACAAAAGAGTATTCAGAGTGCGATTGAAGCGCTCTATAATCACGGCCTTTCCTTGATTGAATGTGTGGTACATCTCTATATGGTAGTTCTCCAGAGGTTTCTTGAACTTTTGATTGTAGAACTCAGATCCTTGATCGACCCATAGTAATTCTGGGGTCATACCCTCCTTTAGTATTTTTCTGAACCCCTCGCTCACTTCTTGTCCTGTTTTTGATTTCAGTGGCACACTCCACGTGTATTTAGAAAATACGTCAATTATATTGAGTAAATACGTGTACCCCTTGTTATGCCTTGAATAAGATTGCATGTCTACAAGATCGCCACTCCAAGTGTCATCGGCATGGGACACTTCCACCAGTCTGAGGGAAAACTTTTTTCTTGCTTGTTTATGCAACTCCTCTGCTAATTTTTCTGTCCACTTTATTTGCTCTGATTGCTTTTTTTTACTCCGAGTCCCAATTTACTCTTGGCTCCTTTTACACCTTGAACTATTTTTTTGTTCACGGCCTCTCCGATAGATGAGGGTTTCAGTTGCTTTAATTTTTGTCACACTCTTGTTTTCCTCCTGGAAAATCGGAGTAACAAAGATCGTGACTGTTGCATACCCCATCTAATTTGTTCTTGGTGGGTATGTCAATGCTGTTTTAAGGCCCACAATAATTTGTTCTTGGTATAGTAATCATACCTTTTGGTACGATTGGTCTAATCGCCTTGTGTATGTCCGGTTTTCCTCCCTTTTGTTCCTGAGACAAACTTGGTTTAAGTGATTCCACAGTTAGCACACGTACTATATTCCATGTATCTTCCATTGTTTGTTCTTACCACCATTGGGAAAAGAGACTCCGTGATCTTTTGCTCTTTCACACAGTAACTGCTCATTTTTGATATATAAAAAGAAAGATAATGTTGTAGGAAAAAGATGTTTAGGGGAACAAAGGTACGAGAAGTGTAGCTTCCAACTAGATACCCCGATAAAATTTCCTCCTAATACACAACAACGGGTAAAGAGGAACTATAAATTTACGGTAAACGATACGGGGTCTTTCTATGATTGGTACAAGGGGTATTTCCTTATAAAATTCAGGGTAGAAAAGCTAGCAGATGGTACGGCAGCAACAAATGGTGAGGTATCCGTTATTTCAGATGCCACCAATTTTCTTAGTCAAATGACAGTTCGAAAAAACGGAAAAATAGTATACGACTGTAACAATCTGTCATAAGCAAATCACGTTAAAACATAACTTAATATGTCCGACGGGTATGTCAATGCTGTTGGTAAAAACAGCTTTATTTACCCTGATATTAGTAAAGTTGCTACTGCGGAAAATACAGGATTTGTGGTAAGAACTGCACTAACAAATGCCTGCTCCGTATACAGCACCCGTCGTGAAGTTCAACAAAGTCAATCCTGGGGAAGTCACAAATCGGTGGAGGCACATGAAAGGTTACGACAGTGGGAACAGGTCCGACATCATCTTAGATATTGGAACACTGTAATGGTCAATCAATTCGTGATGACGACCATAAAATTACCTAAGTGATGACATCAACTTATCCCTGATAAAACCCTGGTTAAGAAGCTATTGGAACACTGTAATGGTCAATCAATTCGTGATGACGACCATAAAATTTCCTAAGTGATGACATCAACTTATCCGAGATAAAACCCTGGTTAAGAAGCTTTTGCGACCGCAGTAATCCTCTTTGTCGAAAGTCAGGGTAACTCACGCATGCCCTTGAAAATCGGATAAGCTGAGAAACGTAGACGCAATGTGCAGGCGATGCTGGTATATTGCTACCCAAGAAGGGAAAATTAACAATAGGAAAGTTGAAGTCATCACGATAAAAAACGATACCTGAGAGATCTATTTAAACTAGTGGTTCAACTCGATCACCCGGACTTACATATCGTATTACAGCAGGAATAAAGCACCCGAAACACGTAATCACATTCTTGCAAAGAGATGGCAAACACGGTGATCAGAAAGAAAACCCTTTATCCCTCGATAAATAAAGCAAACGCAGAACACGAGCTCCTGACAGCCAAACTAGAAGTTGCGTCTGGAATATATTACACGGAAACTGAAAACAGCTCGGATCAAATCGCTAGAATTTTCGATGATGTCTGCAATTTCAAGCCTAATGCTAGTGACGAGTATGCTACTGGGAATATGCTGAACCTTACCAATTTTGAGGGCTTATTTTCTTTGATTTGAATTGTGCAGATGAAAGAGTGAATATGGAGAATATATTTCTTACAATTCATTACCAACTGAATGGTGTCCCTGTTGGTGTGTATCATCTCTACGCCCTTGTATGAAACGAGGAGGTAATTCTGGACACAAGTGGAAATGATATTGTAATTATATAAGGAAATACAAAATGAGTAAATACGTCAACTATAGTCTCGGTTTATCCGAAGGTCAACGAAGAAATTAGCAAAGCCATATGATAATAAATCGTGTATCACACTCAGAACAACGAATAATAGACAATTAACAGATGACTTTCCAATGGCGTTAACGCAAACACAAGTAAATAGAATACAAATAGAAAAAGCATCTGGGAATGGCGTTCAACTAACTTTCACACAGACACAAGTGAGAGCCCAGTCACAAAATGGCGGATTCCTGGGTGCTTTTGCTAAACTTGTACTTCCGGTCGTGAAGACTGTAGCATCTAAATCATTAACCGCTCTAGGTATTGGAGCCGCAAGCGCACTATCAGAAACAAGTGTAAAAAAGTTATTGGTATCGAGCTGCAAGCGCACAAGCACAAACAGCAAAAGTACCATATAATAAAATTCCTATCTTATTAAGTAACTTTATGTTGACCAATTGACAAAAGCACAGAAAAATCAACTTCAAGGAGCACTCCACAAAAAGACCGGAAGTGGACTTAGAATAACAGGAAAACAACAGACTGGTGGATTCCTTGGTATGTTAGCAGATCTAGCAGTACCAGTGTTAGTAGGTTAATTTGGGAAAGGACTACAGGCTTGCGCCGTCTGGGAGAGGATTACAAGTTGACAGCATTAGAAGACCGTAATTATGTAATGCGAAAACAAGACGCTTAAACCACTAAACAACTTTGATATCTTAGAGTGGGTTGACAAATTGGGTATTACTAATTTCAGAGGGGTGTTTAGTCGGGACAATCTACCAAACAAACGAAAAAAATGAGTGTGGAATACTGAATCTTGATGATTCCGTTGGTGAAGGGACCCAGTGGGTGTGTTGTGACTTTCGTGATAAGCCGACTCCTATCAGAGGCATTTGCTTCGATAGGTACGGTCTTTTCCCCACCACGAGAATTTCTTGATTACACGAAGACTAAATTTCGCTAAAACACGATTCAGTAACAACACAAATTAAGATTTTTATGCGGCTTATTCTGCCTATTATTTCTTCGTCAAGCACAGGTGAAAGATATCTATAACATCTTATACAAATACCTTAGTTTAACCGACAAAATTTATAATAAAATACTATTAAAATAGTACTTTTAAAAGATGGCCAAGTATAGACAACGGGGACTTGGAGAACTGGAACATGTTCTGTTATTAGAAACCAAGAAGTATGAAAATAAAATTGAAAAAGGTTAACGTTGGAGTAAAATTGTATCGGGTACACTCGCTGTTTGTACCACATTAAATCCTTTGACCACAAGTAGTGCGGTAGGGACAACGGCGACATGTGTAGGAATGATTGCTTGTATTCCGTTGAGTTCCCTGGCTGTGGTAAATTCTGTTGTATTTTTGGTTTTAAATGCGATTTAAAAGCGAAGGAGAAAGAAAGAAAAGCAAATGGAGAAAAAGCTCGCTTTAGCAAGAAAGTATAAACTTAAGATTGAAAATGAAATAAGCAAGTCATTGGAAGACGGTAAAATTACAGATGAGGAACTTGGAAGGATTAGCAATTTTATGACTAATTTATATGATCAAAAGCAAAAGTTGGATAATGTTTCAGTTAATTTATCTCAAAATTTAAAAGAAATTAATGTTCTGATACAGTAAAAAATAGTAATACTTTGCGGGGGGAATAAATTCCAATTAAGGTATCCGGACCATAAATGACCACGTGATAATTCAAAAGTTCCCGGATGTTCCATACAATGCAATTGAAATGACCTCAGTAATTATCGGCAAACTTTGGAAATGCCAATATAACTAACTTATTTTTATAGACTCTCCATATAAGCAACAAAGTGTGTTTCAACTTGAGAAAAATATATATACAAAATCCCAGCTTTAAATTGTTTGGTTCAGCCATTCACCGTCAAAAAGAGATACAATTTTTGATCATGATCTATTATGGTCCGGATACCTTAAAATGAATTAAAATGAATTAAGATAATCTTAGTCAACTGATTTTAGTGTATTGAGGTATTTTAATATTTATTTTCAGCAGAGATCTTTGATACCTTGTTTTTTTTATTATTTTATTTTCCGACGCTGTCAGAAAACTAGTTCCTGTCATGCGCAATAAATTACTAAAAGATCCACGTGTATTTGTTTACACATTTTCCGATGTTGTCAGAAACCCCGTTCCTGTCATGCGCAATTGTGGTGTAATTTTTATTTACACAAATGGCAAAACTGATAACAAAACATTGTATCTTGACATAATATTTTAAAAATTACCATCTTGAATACATAGTTGTACATTACTTTCTTCACAAAACAGTAAAAAATTCGAATAATATTGTGGTGACTTAGCTTGAATGTGTTATTCCGAACGCAACTATTAAAAGACAATACACCAAGCGGCGGGAATTTTAACCTCACTTTTTCGAATTTAACTGCCAGCAACTCAAGACGTTGCTTCCATCGTTCTACTGAATTTGCGGACTGACGTTACAGCTAGATTCTCGAAGTCATCGCCTGTACAACATTTAGGACAGGTAAATTGATTATGTATATCATTGTCATTACACCCACACTAAAAATACGACAATGGTGTCAGGTGTAAAGCTACACATGTGAAAAAAATTGTCCTATAGTGATCGCCATTTTGGATTTTCACGCGGGTCAAATTTGATTGAATTTGTTTCGCGTTTGTCTCGCGATCACTTATTTATTGCATACACGCAAACACACATCCTTTATATATAATCCCAATCCAATAACTGTATTTCTTCTGATTGTTATTGGACTTGTGTGTTTTTCATTTCACTATAAACATAAAAAGTTGAGATTTTTTGGCTCCTTTTACACCTTGAGAGTTGAAAGTACTGAAGAAATATGCTATTCTGCAATTAACTTTTGTGGATATTGCAGAACAATCAGTATATGTTGTTATAAACATAATTAGACAATTATGTGTGTCATTTCACTGTAAACATAAACAGTGACGTGAAAGTTCAGATGAAATATGCTCTTCTGCAATTAACTGTTTTTGAGATTGCAGAACAATTAGTGTATGTTTTTATGAAAATTTGTATGATAAATATTGTGCACATTTTTTTCTCTTTTTCGTATACACATGAAACCATTTTTTCCCTCCTTTAATATTTATTATTATTTTTATTTTTTCTTTATTTTTAAGATAGGAATGATAAGCTTATGTGGTATTCTGAGTTGGTTTATCTAACTTGAATATCTCTAAATGTATACACATCCATAACATAAAATACACAATTCATATTTTTTACCCCTACACGTTAGTTATGATGTTTTGCGGGTATATCTAGCTATTCATTGCAGATAATCTAAATATGTAACACTGCAATAGGAAACTAGGATTACACTTTTGTACAATATTTACAAATAATTGTATCTTTAACAGTCTTTACTGGTTTATCTAGTAATATTGTTCACATACAGTTGACAATTTTAGTTTCAGACATATTTTACTGGTTTATCTAGTAATATTGTTCACACAGGATTGATCATTTTAGTCTCAGACCTTATATAAAATTGGCATCTACCTTCATCAGTATTCAATCTATCGATGGCTAGCAAAATTCCAATAAATATAAACACAGCTGACTTAAAACAACTTATGGCAATAAGAGACATTGGTGAAAAAAGAGCAAAGATGATATTAACGGCCAGAGACGAAAAAGGAAATTTGACTTTAGAAGACTTGAAACAGCTGGAAGGAATCCCAAACCACATATGGGACCTTTTATTCATGGCTGTTAAAATAACGTTTCCACCTGTAGTTGCCGCAGGTATCATGGAGGTACCCGAAAATATAGAACAGCTAACAGAAACCGCTGAAAAAGAAGCTCAACTATCAGAACAAGAACCATCAACCATTGAGACTCAGAAATTACAGAAAATTATAGAAGAATTAAAAACAAAAATTGTAATCGCCGAAGCGTCCAGAGTTTTTTGTAATTTGTTTATTTTTATAATGAAACATTAGAAGTCACAGTCCTCCACATATAAACACAATAGACAGTCACACCACTAAAAATCATCAAATATATTATCATTTACACAATATTTTAAATATATATATATATATGTTCAACTAATTAAACCACGACAAAAGAATATATTTTGTCTTTAATTAACATATAATTAAACTATTACCATTTCCATAGGTTTATCTATTCTATGTGTTTGTACAGGGGATAAATAGCTTGCAGAATTGTTTTCGATATTAATACAATATTTTAAATATTGTAAGCCACCTAAAACATTTGGTACAGTATGTTTACATTTACTTCTATATATATAATATTCCAATATGAGAACAATATGATTAATAGTATCAAAATGTTCATATTAGTTTGATACACCTAAAATAATATGTTTTGGATTTAATGGTATAAGGACATCATAGTTTTTGAAAAAGTTTAAAGCTTCTAGCCAAATTTTTTTAATAATATTACATTTCTAAAAAATATTGATTATAGTTTCTTTTGTTTCAGAACAAAAAGTACAAAGTTCGTTTCTTTTAAAATAACAATCCAAAGATACTAATATTAGATATAGTAAATTTATACTATGCTGTATACGACGCATTTCAAGGAGTAACCTCTCATCATCAGCATTAAAACCGAAACATTTGGAAAACCAAACCAAACTTATTTTAAACAAGAAGTACTCATAACCAAAAATACCGAAATAGGAAGCCAAATTTCAGCTAAGGAGATCTACCATGTGCAATACAAGGAATGAACCCTTAGTATTTCTATTATTTTTAAATTTTGCTAAATACTGGTAATTTCTGTAACAAATCAATGAATAATCATGTCAGACAAGTCTGACGACTGGGTTAGCGAATACCCTCTGGAACCTATGGTCAACTATGCAGAGGCATCGTCCCACGAATTTCAAAATAACAATCCAAAGATACTAATATTAGATATAGTAAATTTATACTATGCTGTATACGACGCATTTCAAGGAGTTACCTCTGATCAGCAGCATTAAAACCGAAACATTTGGAAGACCAAAAATCAAACGTATTTTAAACAAGAAGTACTCATAACCAAAAATACCGAAATAGGAAATTAAATTTATAAAGAAAAGATTTGCATGGAAGAATCCTATGTAAAACTTTAAATTGAAAATTTTGAAGAAAGTAAAGTCAAGAAATACCGAAGTGATATTCGAAGGAGAGTCAAATCGTAACAACTGACAAACTCCGGAGAACAACGAAGACAACACCAAAAACAATACATGCACTACAATTAAAAACTAAAACACAGTCTACGGGATAAAGTCTTGAAATCTTTTAGTACAAGACCAACAAAAATAAGAGAAGATTTTTACTTATTAGCTGAGAAAATGGAACAGAGATTTGGAAACATAGATTTACCATCAACTCTCAGACGTCTATTGCAGGACGTAAATCAATACATGGAGGAATCGATAGAAGACTTTTAAGAGAGAGTACAAGAAATGACTACATAAGGTTATGTCCTAACACAAGACAAAGTTATGGAAATGGTAGCCGTAGACGCATCTCTAACAGGATGTTATGATAAAAAGCTGCTCTTTTTGCTATGGAAAAAATCCATCTTGACCAACTGTGGAGTCCTGCTGGTATATCAGTTGGTCGATCACGGGACAAAACATCAGTTTGCTTCACAGATTACCTTTGCCGTTGCCAATTATTGCTTTCCATCTTCTTGGCCTTATTCTGAATAGCGCACAGAAATACGTAAAGAACCTCAAATTCAATTTTCATTTGGCATCCTTCCACGTTTTATAAATTCCAATTCTCAAATATACCTCAATCGTAAAAGTTCAGAACGTAAGAGCTTGTAAAATCCAACCGAACAGTAGCAGTTGGAGAGTGTGGAATTGACACTTCTGACAGACCAGTTCACATACAACATCAGTTGAAAATTTTGGAAAAACACTTCTCATTCCCCGAACAAACAACCTAGCAGTAATGATCCACTGCCGTGGAGACGGATTGGCCCGCAAGATGCTGTTTCCTCCTTAGTGGACTGTTGCCACCGTGAGCAAAAAATTCACTGGCATTGTTTTACTGGTCCAGATGAAATTTATCTCTCTGCAATACATCCCTTCAAGAATGTCATCTTTGGCATTACTCCTTTTATCTTTACTCAGAAGTATCAAAAAATTAGAACCTTCATCACAAAAAATGGAATTAACATCCTAGTTCTGGAATGAGATGCCCCGTATATTAAATATAAAGACCAAATTGGAAACCCGTATCATATAAACTTTGTGGCTCAGGAAATCTCCAATCTTCTTTTGATGCCCATCGAAGATGTCTTTACAATCACCACTGCAAACGCAAAGAGAGTTTATGGAGAGAAGCAGCAGAGAGGGATCGTTGGTACTGCTAGATTTGTTGGACATTTTAAACTTTAATTGTCTATTGACAGGGTCAATAAATTTGTGTTTTTCATATTTTTATTTCTTGATCTTTCATCTTGTAAATCTGTTGATTTATCTAACTATTATGAAAAAAAATATTTCTAAATATGTAAATAAAGTCATGTTTTGAAAAACTGCCTTTTAATTTCATTTTCGATATTCAGGGCAGAAATCTCATTATTCAGATTTTAAATACATGCTGGTAAATCTAGCTAATAGAATCTGAATAACTTCATTTCAAAAATAGGGTTAAATTTATTGTTAGAACCCCCAACTGTCCTTACTGGAAATCCACAATACTAAATACATTTAGAACGTGGATCTTGGAATCTTTCATTGAAAATGGACTTAAAATAACAATCCAAATATACATATATTAGATATAGTTAATTTATAATATGCTGTATTCGACGCATTTCAAGGAGTTACCTCTCATCAGCAGCATGAAAACCGAAACATTTGGAAGACTTAACCAATTCTTCCAGAAGAAAATGGAGTGGTGTGTGGTGAATTAGCTTGAATGTGTTATTCCGAACGCAACTATTAAAAGACAACGACACCAAGCGGCGGGAATTTCAACCTCGCTTCGAATTTAACTGCCACCAACTGAAGACGTTGCTTCCATCGTTCTACTGAATTTGTAGACTGACGTTACAGCTAGATTCTCTAGATTCTCGAAGTCATCGCCTGTACAACATTTAGGACAGGTAAATTGATGATGTATATCATTGCCATTACGCCCACACTAATAATCACCAATATCTCTTAGTCCAACAGCGCAGTTCACTAGTTTATCTCATTCAGAAACAAATTATTTTAACTCGTCCAAATTTGTTTCAATGTGTGAATCATCTTTATTTTTGTTGTTTGAATACATAACTTTCAAATTCTTCTTGTTTTAAAATTTTTAAAATCCTCTTTAAACATTATAATTCTTTCTTTACACTTGTGCTTCGTTGGATGCAAAATGTTAAAATTACCTCTTCGTAGTCGGAGGAAAAATAGTTCATCAATATAGTTCGTCAAAATATGCGTTTCAGTTATAACATATTCATGAAAAAATTTGTTGTTAATAAAACATGATTGTATAGTCTAAATGAAGATAAATTTGAAATATCACATATTTTTGTCATAATTTAGAATTTGTTAATATATTATTATTGCGCTGATCCGTCATTCTTATACGTGACACTATATCATGTTCTAAATAAAGTACTCGATAAAATCATATGATGATGACAAGGAAGTTAAACATGTAACGTAATTCTTTATTTAGCTACCAGAGCGCGGAATTTAAACTGGTAAAATTATCTATAAATAAAAGTTTCGTTATTTTTTTGTTTTTTAAATTGAAAAGTTACAAATAAGAGGCATTGATTGATATTTTTTTATCACTCTGTCCCAACCGACTAGTAAATACATCGGAGATGAACCAACTTCGGTAAAAAAGTAAAAAAAAATCACAAGGAATGTGACTATTTTGGCGTAGGTTTTAAACGCACCCTTTGGTGTTTTGGTCTGCAAAAGGGGCAAATAGTCACACGGTTATTTTGGCGTAGGTTTCGAACGTGCCCCACGATCTTTTGGTCTAAAAAAGGAAAACTTCATGCGGTATTAACTACTGATTTAACTAAGCACTATGAGGAGATACCATTAAACCCCTCTGGGATTGTTCTTTCTGACTATGTCGTAGCGACATTATCCGACCAGCAGCTATGATACCTTAGCTCTAGGCTGACAGATAGAACGAGTACATTTTAACCCTGCTGTCTAAACTACACAAAATGTATGCACCGTCTAATCAATTTTGATAGGCCAATTTTTAAAACTCTTCTTCTCTGAAACTACATTATGAAGTGTTCTGAAACTTTGCAGGATTGATGACAGCAATACCGTCTATAAACATGATAAACTTTCCACTTTTAGTTCCGATACATCTGCTCACTCGACGGGTGTGGATGCTCAAATTTTCCATGGAAACCATATGTGAAATCATTTTTTGTCCTTTGCTCAGGAACCTTTAAGCAGATCTTAACTAATGTTTGTAACGATGTTGTTTGGATGAATCTCTACATATGACCCTCCTTTAGTTGTGATTGGCTGAACATCATAGGCACCAGAGACAATCTTTGATTTTGATTGGCAAATTATTCAAAATCTTCTCCTCTTCAACAACATAATGAAATGGTTTGAAACTTTGCAGGATTGATGACATCAATACCCTCTACAATTAATCCACTTTTGGTTGAGAACCACCCGCACACCCGACGGGTGCAACTGCTCAAAGTTTCCATGGAAGCCATAGGAAAATGACCTTTTCATTAACCAATATTTTCTAGGAATCTGATATGGACGGAAAGATGCAAATGATCAACCATTTGTTTAGGTCAAATGTCAAGGTCAATTTGACATTTTGCGATTATTTAACAGATTTGTGGATATAAAGAGCTAATATTTTCAAATGGGATAATAGAAGCCAGGTGAGCAATACAGGCTCAGATGAGCCTCTAGTTAAATTATTTCTTCATTAGATATTGTCTAAATTGATTTGTACATCATTGTGAAAAATTGTTATCGTCTGTTAATGTATAACATTTCCGTGTTCCTTTTCAAAAAAACTATATTTCCGTAATTTTTGTGTAATTGAAAAATCAGTCATCCTGGCAGGAAATTAATCAGAAATAGTCATATATTTGAATAGTTTTAGAGGATTTATTTGATTTGTTTGAAGGTTTGTCTGTATATTTTGGGGGGGAAGGGGATGATGAATAGTCACCTATCTCGGTAACAATGTTCTGGCGTAGGTTTCAAACGCACCCTTTGGTATTTTGGTCTGAAAAGGGGGCAAATAGTCACACGGTTATTTTGGCGTAGGTTTCGAACGTGCCCCACGATCTTTTGGTCTAAAAAAGTAAAACCTGCGGTATTAACTACTGATTTAACTGAACACTATGAGGAGATACCTTTAAACCCCTCTGGGATTGTTCTTTCTGACTATGTCGTAGCGATATTATCCGATCAGCAGCTATGAGACCTTAGCTCTAGGCTGACAGATAGAACGAGTACACTTTGACCCTGCTGTCTAAAGTACACAAAATGTATGCACCGTCTAATCAATTTAAACATTTCTGACTTGCAGTCAGCTTGGTAGTAATCATATTGTATTGTATACAATGTTTTATAGACAAGAGGAGATTTTGGTACCCAAACATGTGTAAAACGTATAGCCCCACCATACTCGGTGTATGTACCAATTTAAATTATCCTCACCTTTGTGTTTTGTGCTCTTTTATGTTATTTTTTGGTCTGGTGTTCTGTCGACTAGATAGATTTTAAAAATTCTTTGATACCAATTTTGATGTACAAGATGTACACATTTCGTCGATTTACGACTCATCAGTTGTGCTCAAGATCTACAATGTTGAAAACCAAAACACCAATCCAAACAGTTGTAGAACAAATTCAAAAATGCCAAAATGACCTTAAGGAGTAAAGCCAAAACCATCTAAGGACAGAGTATGCACGAGGGCGATACTCCTTAGTTTTCAAGAATTGAAAATTATTTTACGTTTTGCTTTATATATATACATGTACATGTTACTGATGAGTGTTAAAACTTTTTTGTTCATTTTAATTTTTCGTAAATAGGATAATTTCGATGCCTTGTCAGCTCACCTTGGCCTATAGGCCATGTGAGCTTATGTCATTATTTTGCGGCGTCGTCTGTAAACTTTTCACATTTTGCTCTTCCCCTCTGTAACTACTTGGCAGATTGTAACCAAAGTAATAAGTGATGTATGGAATGACGTCTTCAAGGTTTCCACATTTGAGTCCGGTTGGATGAACAACATGGCCGCCAGAGACAATCTTTGATTTTGATAGGCCAATTTTTAAAAATCTTCTTCTCTGAAACTACATTATGAAGTGTTCTGAAACTTTGCAGGATTGATGACAGCAATACCTTTTATAAGCATGATAAACTTTCCACTTTTGTTCCGATACTTCTGCTCACTCGACGGGTGCGGATGCTCAAATTTTTCCATGGAAACCATATGTGAAATCATTTTTTGTCATTTGCTCAGGAACCTTTAAGCAGATTTTAACTAATGTTTGTTGTGATGTTGTATGGATGAATATCTACATATGACCCTCCTTTGGTTGTGATTGGGTGAACAACGTAGGCACCAGAGACAATCTTTGATTTTGATTGGCCAATTATTCAAAATATTCTCATCTTCAACTACACAATGAAATGTTTTGAAACTTTGCAGGATTGATGACATCAATACCCTCTACAGTTAATCCACTTTTGGTTGAGATCCACCCGCACACCCGATGGGTGCAGGCGCTCAAAGTTTCCATGGAAGCCATAGGAAAATGACCTTTTCATTAACCAATATTTTCTAGGAATCTGATATGGACGGAAGATGCAATGAACCATTTGTTTAGGTCAAATGTCAAGGTCAATTTGACATTTTGCGATTATTTAACAGATTTGTGGATACAAAGAGCTAATCTTTTCAAATGGGATAATAGAAGCCAGGTGAGCAATACAGGCTCAGATGAGCCTCTAGTTAAAATATTTCTTCATTAGACATTGTCTAAATTGATTTGTACATCATTGTGGAAATTTTTTATCGTCTGTTAATGTATAACATTTCCATGTTCCTTTTAAAAAAATATATATATTTCCGTACTTTTTGTGTAATTGAAAAATCAGTCATCCTTGCAGGAAATTAATCAGAAATAGTCATATATTTGAATAGTTTTAGAGGATTTATTTGATTTGTTTGAAGGTTTGTCTGTATATTTTGGGGGGAAGGGGGTGAAGAATAGTCACCTATCTCGGTAACAATATTCTGAAGTAATGTTTTTTTAATATTATATATCCTTTGATTTTAAACAAAAATTAATGATTCATTTATACTACTTTTTATGATTTATTTTATAATTAAAAGCTGATTGCCTTTTATCCCGTGCTGTTTTCCTTTTTTCAAAAATACTGAACTGTTGACCGCTTGCCTTATTTCGATTGGTTAATGTAAATAGCAGCTCCACGTGACATATGGACATTTCCGTAGAAAGATGACCCCTATTTTGAAACGATCGATAAATTTTATGCCCGTCCAGTAAATTGTCAAGTCGATTGTAATTAGTAGGAGTTCCAAACAATAACTTGTTTAATCAGCGGTGTAACTACTCGTGTGAAACACTTGTGTTAGACAATATACGTAAACAAAGATCTTCGTTTACGTATATTGTCTAACACAAGTATTTCACACGAGAAGACTGATACATTTGTCATTTTGGCCATGAAGAAGGGGAGAGAGAAAATACCAAAACACTATCCCCCGACTGTTTTGTGAATTTGAAATAAAATGTTGACTTTTGTATTCTTTATTATAAGAATAATTTTATTGATTTAAAGACCAGAAATTGATCTATCATCAATTAAGAACAAACCTATGATTGTTATCTCCGCACTTCGAAGAAGTTCGGGGATAGTGTTGTCGCCCACGTCTGTCTGTCTGTCTGTCCGTCCGTCCGTCACACTTTCTTGTGATCTAAATTCCTCGTCCATTGTTATGCATTTAATTTCTATATAAAATTGTCACTAACTGTATGTAGATACGAAATAAGGTTTTAGAATTTTAATTTTCAAAAATTTGGGCACACAGGGGGGGGAGGTTAAAAATTGTACATTTAATTCCTCTTTCATTTTTGATTTCACGCATTTGATTTATATACAGCATTGTCACATATTGTATGTAGATGCGCAATAAAGTTTTGAAATTTTGATTTTCAAAAACTGGGGCCCATGGGGGTCTAATTTCAAAATTTAGGAATTGAAGTTTGTGACCTAACTACTCTTACATTTTTGATTGGTTTGCATTTAATTTCTATACAGTATTATCACATACTGTATGTAGATTGGCAATGAGGTTTTAGAATTTTTATTTTCAAAAATTGGGACGCACAGGGATCGAATTTCAAAATAGTGAAGTGAAGCTTGTGACCTAAATTCCTCGTTCATTTTTAGGTCACCTGGTCTAAAAGGCCATGTGAGCTTTTGTCATCGCTTGGCGTCCTTCGTCCGACGCCGTCCTTCGTCCGGCGTAAATTTTTCCTTTAAAGATCTCCTCTGAAACCAATGGTCAAATTAGGACCAGACTTTGGTGGAAGTGTCTGGCATCTCAGACTTCCAACCGACATGGCTGTTGTGACTAAAAATAGAAAAAAATGGAGGATGAATTTAAAAAAATCTTCTTCTATGTAATTACATGGCCAATTGGAACCAGACTTGCGACAGTGGTCTTTAGATGGTCCTCTTTCATAATTGTGTCCGATGACCCGGACGATCTACTAAGATGGCCGCCACAGCCGAACTTAGTTTAACATAGGACCCTAAGAGATATTCATTTAAAATATTCTTGTGTGAAACAACTGAACCAATTGGAACAAGACTTGGCATCATTGGTCCTTAAATGGTCCTCTGTCAGAATTGTGTCCGATGGCAGCCACAGCCTAACTTAGTTTAACATAGGACCCTATGGAAAATTCATTTAAAAATCTTCTTGTCTGAAACTATTGAGCCAGTTGGAACCGAATTTAGCAGCAATGGTCCTTAGAGTGTCCTCTTTTAGAATTGTGTCCGATGACCTGGACAGTCAACCGAGGTGGCCGCCACAGCCGAACTTAGTTTAAAATAGGGCACAATGTGAGATTTATTTAAAAATCTTCTTGTCTGAAACAACTGAGCCAATTGGAACAAGACTTGGCAGCAATGGTCCTTAGATTTCTTTCAGAATTGTGTCCGATGACTGTCAACCAAGATGGCTGCTTCATAGATGGTTTGACATAGGATCCTATGGGAACATTCATTTAAACATCTTCTTGTCTAAAACTACTGAGCCAATTGGAACCAGACTTGACAGCAATGAGCCTTAGATGGTCCTCTGTCAGAATTGTGTCTGATGGCCGCCACAGCCGAACTTAGTTTAACATAGGACACTATGGGAACATTCATTAAATAATCTTCTTGTCTGAAACCACTGAGCCAATTGGAACAAGACTTGGTAGCAATGGTCCTTAGATTTCTTTCAGAATTTTGTCCGATGACCTGGAATGTCAACCAAGATGGCCGCCACAGCCGAACATAGTTTAACATTGGACCCTATGAAAAACTCAATAAAAAATATTTTTTAAACTACTGAGCCAAAGCTGAACTTAAAGCGGAACTTAGTGTAAAATAGGACCCAATGGGAAAATGTAATTTGCAGATCATCATACCTTAAACTTGGCCATTTGGAACCAGACTAGTGGCAGCAGTGGTCCTCTTTTAGAAATGTATTTGATAACCTTGAATGTCAACTAAGATGGCCACAACAGCATTTTGATTAACATTGTACACATGTACCTGATGGGAAAACCAGCCAAGCTAACTGCTACACTTAAATTTTCAGTCCTGCTGAAGGTGGAAACGTTCAATCCAGGTGAGCGATACAGGCTCTTGAGAGCCTCTAGTTGACTTCATTTAATTTCTTTATAGTATTGTCACATAGTGATTCGCAATAGAGTTTTAGAATTTTGATTTTCAAAAATTGGGGCCCACTGTGATCAAATTTCGAAAATTGACAATTTAAGTTTGTGACCTTAACTCCTCTTTCGAAGAAAGTTCGGGGATATAACGATTGTTTCCGTCCGTCCGCCCGTTACACTTTCTTAATGATCAACTCCTCCCTCACCTGTGGGTTTAGGAATTTTTTCATAGAATGCTTGCATATTACCTGCAGATGCGCAGTAAGGTTTTCTGATTTTGATTTTCTAAATAATGGGCCCACAGGGATCGAACTTCGATAATTTGGAATTCAAGCTTGTGACCTTAACTCGTCTTTCATTTTTAGCTCATTTGCCCGAAGGGTCATATTAGCTATTGTCATCACTTGGTGTTCGTCGTCCGTCGTCTGTCGTCCAAAATTTACATTTTAATCTTCTGCTCAAAAACCACTCGGTCAATTGGGACCAAACTTTGGTGGAATGGTCCTTGGTTGGTGCCCTTCAAAATTTATGTCCGATGTCCCCGACCTTCGCCCAAGATGGCTGCCAACCTAAAAATAAATAAAGGGGGCAGAAATTTAATAATCTTTTTTTCTGAAGCTACTATGCCAATCTCAGCCAAACTTTGCTGAAATGATCCATGGGAAGTCCCCTTCCATCCGTCCGATGGTCCCGTCATCTGACCAAGATGACCGACACAGCCGAACTTAATTTAACATAGGACCCTATGGGAAATTCTTTTAAAAATCTTCTTGTCTGAAACTACTGAGCCAATTGCAACCAAACTTAGCAGCAATGGTCCTTAGATTGTCCTCTTTCAGAATTGTGTCCGATGAACCGGACCATCAACCAAGGAGGCCGCCACAGCCGAACAAAGATTAACTTTGGACCCTATGGGAAAATTCATTAAAAAATCTTCGTCTGAAACTACTGAGACAATTGTAACCGGACTTGAAAGCTATGGTCCGTAGATGGTCCTCTGTCAGAAATATGTCGAATGACCTAGAATGTCAACCAAGATGACCTCCACAGGCGAACTTAGTTTTACATCGGACCCTATGGAAAAATCATTAAATTAACTTCTTGTTTGAACGTAGGTAGCCAATTACAACCAAATTTAACAGCAATAGTCATTAGATTGTCCTCTTTCATAATTATGTCGGATGACCTTGACTGTCAACCGAGATGTCCACCACAGACGAACATAGTTTAACATTGGACCCTATGGAAATTCATTAAAAATTCTTCTTGTCTGAAACTACCAAGAGGTTGGAACCAAACTTAGCAGCAGTGGTCCTTAGATGGTCCTCTTTCAGAATTGTGTCTGTTGAAGCAAACTATCAACCAAGATGGCCACTACAGCCAGACGTTTAAACCTGTTCGAACTGGTCACTATATGTAATAAGCAATGCACTATCAGGTGAGCGATAAAGGATCCTGGGAGCCTCTGGTTCAAATTATGCATGTTATCTCTATACAGTATTGCCATGCACGATATGCAGATAAGGTTTTAAAATTTTCATTTCCTAAAATTGAGTCCCACATGGGTTGAATTTGAAAAAAACAGTCAACTTAAGCGTGTGATCTAAACTCCTCCTTCCCTCCTTCATTTTTCAATTTATGCTTTTTATTTCTATACGGTATTGTCATACATGTACACCATATGCAGATGCGCAATAATGTTTTAGAATTTTGATTTTCTAAAATTGGGGCCCAAAGGGGTGGAATTTCGAAAAACTGTCAATTTAAGCTTGTGACCTAATCTTCTCTTTAATTTTACAATTTATGCATATTATTTCTTTACGGTATTGTCATACACTGTATGCAGATGCGCAATAAGGTTTTATAATTTTGATTTTCTAAACAATGGGCTCACAGGGGTCAAATTATGAAAAATTATCAATTTAAGCTTGTGACATAAACTTGTCTTTTGTTTTTCAATTAATGCATTTTATTTCTATACAGTATTGTCAAAGACCATATGCAGGTGCGCAATAAGGTTTTAGAATTTTAATTTTCTAAAATTGGAGTCCAAATGGGTTGAAATTTGAACATTTTAATTTAAGCTTGTGACCTGAACTTCTCTTTCAGTATTGTTCTACACTATATTTAGTTGCACAATAAGGATTTAGAATATCGATTTTATTCGGGGGCTCCCACATGCCAAATTTCAAAATTGTCGGTTTAGGCTTGTGAACTAAGGTTTTTTTCATTTTTCATTAATTTTATTGATTAAATTTCTTTATAGAATACTATTTTTGGATGGGAATAAGGTATTATATTTTTGACTATAGGTAAGTGGCCCGATTACTTACAGAGGTGCGGGGATCACTGTCGATTCCTACAGTCCAGATTTATAGTTCATTTTATGCATATAATTTCTTTACAGTATTATCACATGCTATATGTAGATATGTAAATAGGGTTTTATAATATTGATTTTCAGAACCTGGGGCCCACAGGGGTTGAACTTTTAAAATTGGGAATTTAAGCTTGTAACCTTAAAACTTCTGTTTCATTTTTCATTTCATGTATTTAATTTCTTTATAGTATCCTCACAAACTGTATATAGATGGACAATAAGGATTTATTATTTTGATTTTCAAAACTGGGGCCTTTAGGGGAAATTGGGAATTGTAAGCTGGTGACTGAAACTTTTCTTTCATTTTTCATTTTATACATTTTATTTCTATACAGTATTGTCATGCACTGTATGCAGATGTCCAATAAAGTTTTAGATGTTTAATAACTGCATAATTTTATATTTTAAAACGTTGATACTTTTTCTACAAACATTGACAAATGTTTGTTGTGAATCTTTCGTTTTAAACAATTGAGTTATCCTTTGCTATTGTCGTGGCATGAGATTTTTTATATTTCCGATAGTAGCATTTTATTTTCAACATCTGCCTTTATATTGACATTGAGATTGTTTTTTTTTTTAATTCAGAAGTTTGTTGATGTTTGAGTCTTTGTGTTCGTGTAAAATGAAGATGAATTTGATATTATGCTGGATCTGTCTGATTCCAGGTATTTATGTAATTATTCTGAAATATATCTGACATCAAACTATAATTTATCGGACAGCCCATGACAGCCATTTGTTTGCCGGATCAAGACGAAATGAGGAATCTTTGGAGAAGACCTCACAAATATCCATTGTATCAAGTTACAAATCATTTGCACTTGTAGTTTCAGATCAGATGATTTTTCAAATTTTATCCAATCAGAAACAATAATTGCCCATGGCGGCCATGTTTTTCGCCCGATCAATACGAATTGAGGAGTCTTTGTGCAGGACCTCACAAACATCATTTGTATTAACTTATAAATCATTTATACTTGTAGTTTCAGAGAAGATGATTTTTTAAGTTTCAGCCAATCAGAAATAAGCATTGCCAATGGCGGCCATGTTTTTCGTCCAATCATAATGAAATGAGGAAATTTTATAGAGGACCATTAGTACTTTATTTTTGCAAAGTTTGTTTCCAATTAGCCCAGTGGTTTCAGAGATGATGAAAATCTGAAATGTTAACGACCACGAGGACGACGACGACGACTACGATAACGGGCGGACGGAAGGACGACAGACGTAAAGTGATGAAAATACCTCACATGGCTTTGCCAGGTGAGCTACAAATCTATAGAAACCGATGAAAAAGTCCGTAGAAACCATATATAGGTTCTGAACCCTACATTTGATTTCTACAGGTGAAAATGAAAGGTCAATGGTCAAAGTCATTGATAATAGTCTTTAGCAATTGATCAAAAAGTCCTTGACAAACATTCATATTATATTCGATCGGGAAATAATGAGGAAACCTTGTAAAGAACCTCCCATAGATGCTTTCTGTCAAGTTTCTTTCCTTTTGGCCATACGATTTCATAGGAGAAGATTTATTTATATCAACCAATCAGAAACAAGAACTGCCCATTGGCCAGGTGAGCTAAAAAGGAACAATGCTTTGATTGTCATGATTGTTGCTCTTCATCTTGATGGTTAATCACTAAAAGGTCAAGTATGACTGAAAAACCAATGAAAATCTTTTATTATGTTCAAAATAAATCAAGTCAGGTTTATATTAAATAATGGTCTAAAGCTTTTCTTGTAATGCTTGTGATTTTTTATATCAACTCTCGGATTCAATTATTTTTTTTGGGAAAAAATATATATCTAAACCAGAATTTTTTTTCCTTAGCGTTGTAAAACATATTATTTTTTTTTTTTTTGGTCCTTGCTGCAACAGATTATGTTTTCCCTTCACAAAAAACCATAACCCCCCCCCCCAAAAAAAAAAAAAAAAATTGAAGTTAAATGGTTGTTCCCTTACAGGGACTGTATTATAGCAATAACCGAATAAAACGACTATGTATGCAAATAATGTTATTCTGTAGCAATGTAAAAAGGACAAATATACCTAAGGAGCAATCAAAAAAACGTAATCCATTGGACAGACAAACCCGGGAAAACAAATGAACAACCACAAGGACAAAAAATAAACACAGAACTAAAAGAAAATGAACAACTCGAACTCCTATAAAAACCAGGAGTGAACCCAGGTGCTCCGGAAGGGTAAGCAGTTCCTGCGTCGTATACGGCACCCGTCGTGAAGTTCAACAAAGTCAATCCGGTGGAAGTCACAATTCGGTGGTAATGTAACTTATTTCTTTTCAATGTTTAAATGAATAATATATTAACCATAGATAAAAATAAATTTTCGAGAAGCCTCTGTTACATTTTATCACAAATTAATGACTCTTTCCAAAGAACCAGGGTTAGATAATTCATAACTATTTCAGGGACCATATCAGAACAACAACCAAATAAAACAATGCATGCAAGTATCGGAAATACAGTCCATTTATTCTGTACGGCAAACTCCCCCATAAGAGCGGCCAGATGGCGGAAAGACGATAAACTTCTCATCCATGATTCATCTGAAAGCATACCAGGAATTACAGTCAAAACTTTCAACAACTTGTCAAATGTTCTCCAGATATTGAATATCACAGAAGATGATTTTGGAGTCTATAAATGTATACTGCAAACAAATCAAGAAGTCACAATGAGAAACATATTTCTTGTGCCATTTGGTAAAAAATGTTTTATATTTGTATTTTTTTACACAAATCTCCTACATATAATCATAAACAATAGAAAACAAAGCGTGCTCTGAGTGATTTTATTATAATACAGTATTGCTCTCGAAAAGTTTATATACATGGTATCTTGCTATTAGAAAAGAGGACAAAGAGGAACAAACCAAAAAACGCAATCTATTAGACCGACAAACTCGGGAAGACAATTGAACAACCACAAGAACAAATAAACAATGAAAACTAAACAACAAGGTCTTTATAAGGGATTTATTAAAAGTAACGGTAAATTATAATTAGACGCACCGTATTCGTCTTAAAGAAATAAATTTCAATTATTACTATTTTCTAAATAGCGAACGACTTAGATCCAGTTCTAGGCAGATTATAAATGGGGAAAAAAATCCTCAAACTGAAATTAAACATTCTGCCCACTATAAATCCTCCAGTATTTCTACCCTCAGAATAAAATTAACGGTCCACTATAGTATTATCAAGCCAGGCTTTAAGCATAATTTTTATGGTTTGTTGAAAACGAATGTTAATATGTTATTTTTCAACAGAATCTACTACAGCAATAATCAGTGATGTCCCAAAAAACGACAAATTGATTACAAACTACACAGATTTGGACCCAACCACAGATTCTACCAACGGAGTCGAAGTAACAGGTAATACCTTGCTACAGTTAGGTGCAGACATAACCTCTCCCCAAGTTAAATCGGAGCAATTCTACTTACTACTCAGCTATGCTGACTGCTTTAGAACTGCTCTAGAATAGAATTCTGACTGCTCTAGAACAAAATCCTGACCGATTCTGACTGCTCTTATAATTACCTGACATGGTCAAGAACAGCTCTAACCTGTCATGGTTTAGAACAGATCTAACCTGTCATGATATAGAACAGTTCTATAACATTGTTATTGAATTGATCATGTTACCCACCCATTCACTCGTGATCAAGACCATATTGGTCGAAACGTTGAGTATTTTTTACTTTTTACTTCTTAGTTTGTTGTTGTGTTTTGCGATTTTGTATTTGGTTTTGTTCGACTTGTGTATTTCATAATTTTAGTCTTTGGGATATTTTCCCGAGATAACCCATCATCAGTGGCCATCCTCTTTTTTTAATTTTAATTAATTTATTTAATTTTTTTTTCAATTTAAATTTTATTATTCATTTTTTTAAATTTTAATTCTATTATTTATTTATTTATTTATTTATTTATTTTATCTTATTTCTGACTCTAGATCTTTTCTTCATTATGAAATTAAAAAAACCAGTCGTGGACCAGGACTGCTCTAATTTTTGACCAGAGCTGTTCTATTTCCTGACTGCTCTAAGTTAACTTAGAGAAGTTCTTAGAACTGCACTATAAGTTAACTTGGATGAGAGGTTATGACTGGTCGCAACTGTATTTCAACTGAAAATATTCTAGTGGGCATACACTTTTTAGATTCTTTTGTTAAATATGTCAGCATGTACTTAGATGTTCCCCTCAGTACATCATATTAAGCTCGCAAACTCGTGCAATATAATAAGGCTTCTAGTGATACAATTCACAAAAATCCATACATTGCCAATTACACAACAAACGTTGATTGATATGTCTATATTATTTTTTTCATTGCAACAAGTCGTATTTTTGGAATGTCATATCTTCAACCATGCTGCAACGGACAAATCACCATACAATATTTCAATTAGAATGTATCTCAATGAACATGCAATCACGTCGAAAAAACAATAATGTATCAAACTACAGTATCAAACTATAGAAAGTCTCTATCATTTGTCCTTCTTGTGTGCCAGGGCAATGCACATTTAGTCCCTAAACCTCCTTATACATGTATTACTCATTCTTCTTTACCTTTCACCCCTATTCACCGCATATATATACAAATCCATCAGTTTTAACTAATATTGAACACTTAACTTTCCACAAGCGCTTATCTAGATTTATACAGATGTTAAAGGAGAGATCTAAATAAATTTAATAGCTAATGATGAAAACTATGATGAGGAGAAGTAAATTTAAAAACAAAATCAATATATAATTAAAATTTATGATCAAAGATCATGAAGTCTCCCAAACGAAAAAAAATTGAAAAGGGGTTCCACTAGACCCGGCTAACCCGTTATACCAAATTTCATTGAAATGGAACAAGGTTGAAATTTTGGTGGGAAAATGGCGGCCATTTTGAAAAGGGCTGCCCATTAAACATTTTCTTTAACTCCAGTCAACTCGGGATATCATGTTTACCCTTTATACTAAATTGCATTGAAATTGAAGAATGTTAAAAATGTGGCGGGAAAATGTCGGCCATTTTGAAAATGGATGCCGGTAGAACATTTGCGTTATCGCCATTCAACTCGGGATATCATGTTTACTATATAAACCAAAAATCGTTGAAATCCAAGCAAGTTCACTTTTTTCCACTATTGGCGGCCATTTTGAAAATGGCCGACATATCGTTTCCGTTTTTCTTTAATAAAAAGTTTCCACTTGTGCTATTGAACATTTATACTAAGTTTTGTGAAATTCTGCCGGGCAGTTTTTGAGAAAATTGAGGTCGAAGGTTTTCGGTTTTTGTCGACCATCTTGAAAATGGCGGCCATTTTGACAATTTTTAAACATTCTTGCACAACTAGGCATTGGGGTCTATCACCCCAGTAAGTTTCATGTCATTCCGTTGAGTCGTGTTCGAGATCTGCTTCGGACAAGTTGAAATAGAAAGCGGAAGAAAAAAAGACGGAAAAATAATAATAAGAAACGGAGTAAAAACAAGAAGTCTGCAAACTTCGTTTGGGAGACTTAATTATATCTTTATAGAAGAAAGAGAAGGCACAAACTCATTCCTTTACTTTCAGTCGCCCTATGTAAATGGTGTACATTCTCTCCATAATCTTTATCTTATCTATCCTAGCGAACTTGAAATTAAAGAGACCAGCTACTCACCCACTTCTGCTTCATACAAAGAGTTATATTCATACAAACATGATGATTTTTACTTTTTAATTGTGAACCTCCCCTTTCTTTGTACGATCGACCCCATTTGATGATGTGTGAATCGTTATCGTAGTAAGAAATTCTATATTGACTCTCTGGAAAGAACGAAATTTCGTTCACAAAATCAACCAAATATCACAAAAAATTACGGTCGTCATCACAAATTGATTTACCGATGCGAATTTCATATCTCTAAATTAGAATATACATCTTTAGAACTAATTCAGGATTACTGTCATGTGAGCTATTGCCATCACTTGGCGTCCGTCGTCCGTCGTTAACTTTTTCAAAAATCTTCTTTTCTGAAACCACTAGGCCAATTTAAACCAAACTTGGCCTGAATAATTCTTAGGGTGTCTGCTTCCAAATATGTGTCCGGTGATTACGGCTACCTTCCAACATGGCCGCCATGTACATAATACAGCATAGGGGTAAAACTGCAGTTTTTTACATATATCTCAAACACTAAAGCATTCAGACCAAAACTGACATGAGGTAAAAATATTTACAGGTCACGATCTACCTGCCATGAAATGTTCAGACGAATCTGTCAACCCTATGTTTGATTATTGCCCCTGAAAATTGTTCATTTTAATGAAATTTTGCTGTTTTAGGTTATTATCTTGATATTATTATAGATAAAGACAAACTGTAAAACAGCAAAAATTTTCAACAAAGTAAGATCTACAAATAAATTAGCATTACCAAAATCATTATTTGACCCCTTATAGGATTTTTTGCCCTTTAAAGACGGCACCCGGCGTAAACTTTCCTTGAAAGATCTTCTCCTCTGAAACCACTAAGCCAATTGGGACTTTGGTGGAATGGTCCTTCGGTGACCCTCTTCCACAATTATGTCCCACATCCCCGACTTCCAACCGACAGGGCTGCTGTGACTAAAAATAGAAAAAAGGGGGATGAATTTCAAAGATATTCTATGTAACTACATTGCCAATTGGATCCAGACGTGGCAACAATGATCTTTAGATATCCCTCTTTCAGAATAGTGTGCGATGACCCGGACGATCAACCAAGAGAGCCGCCACAGCCGAACCTAGTTTAACATAGGACTCGATGGGAAATTTATTTAAAAATCTTGTCTGAAACTACTGAGCCAATTAGAACCAGACTTAGCAGCAATGGTCCTTAGATGGTCTTCTTTCAGGATTGTTTTAGATGAACCAAACGATCGACCCTATGGGAAAATAATTTAAAAAATTCTTCTCTGAAACAACTTGACCCGGAGGATCAACCAAGATAGCCGCCACAGTCTAACTTAGTTTAGACCCTATGGGAAAATTCATTAAAAAAAATCTTGTCTGAAATTACTTAGCCAATTGGAACCAGACTTGGCAGCAATGGTCCTTAGATGGTCCTCTTTGAAAAATGTTTCTGATGACCTAGACTGTCAACCAAGATGGCCATCACAGCCGAACATAGCTTAACATAACCCTATGGGAAAATTCATTAAAAAAATCTTAATTCTTGTCTGAAATTACTTTGCCAAATGGAACTAGACTTGACAGCAATGGCCTTTAGATGTTCCTTTGTCAGAATGATGTCCAATGATCCAGAATATCAACCAAGATAGCCGCCACAGCAGAAACTTAGTTTAACAGTGGACCTTATCGGAAAATTCATTAAAAATCTTCTCGTATTAAACCACTAAGCCAATTGACCAGGAATGTCAACAAAGATGGCCGCCACAGCGGAACTTAGTTTAACATATAACTCTATGGAAAAAATCATTAAATAATCTTCTTGTCTGAAAGTACTGAGCCAGTTGGAACCAAACTTGGCACCAATGGTCCTTATATCGTCCTCTTTCAGAAAGGTGTCCGATGACCTGGACTGCCAACACAGATGGCGACCACTGCTGAACTTAGTTTAACTTAGGACCCTATGGGAAAATTCATTTAAACATCTTCTTATCTGAGACCATTTGGCCAATTGGAACCAGACTGGGCATTAGATGGTCCGCTTTCAGAATTATAAACGCTGACCTGGACTGTCAATCAACATGGTCACCAAAGCTGAAATTAGTTTAACATAGGACCCTATGGGGAAATTTTAATTTGGAGATTATCGTACCTTAAACCTGGGCATTTGGAATTCGACTTAAGATTGCAATGGTCCTCTTTTAGCTTGAATGTAAGCTAAGATGGCCACCACACTCTAACTATGTTTAACATTGTACCTATGGGTAAACCAGCCAAGCTAACAGCTACACTTAAATTGTCAGTCCTGCTGAAGGTGGACAAGTTAAATCCAGGTGAATGATACATGCTTTGAAAGTCTCTAGTTAGTATTTGTTGTCACAAATCCGTCCTCTGTTTTGATCTTGATCTTTTGGAATTCCTTGGCAATACCTTTACCTTGCCACCAAAATTAACAAAGTATACATTTTTTTTAACAACAGCTTCAATTAATCCATTTATTTTACCAGGGATATCCTCAAAGATTCGCTATGGACTCCTGACTACAGTTTTTGCTGTAATATCGTGTGTTTCAGTTGGATGTGGCTTTGTTATTTATAAGTACAAATCTCGTCAAGTGGCGTTGATAGTCAAAAGAACATGTGAATCATAAAAATCGGGGAAAGGATGCAGCAAATAGTTGATTACGACAAAAAAATGTACAGAACAGACAATCGTTTTTTCTCATTACAAACTGATTAATGAAATAGAAATTTCAACTACATGGATAGTCTTAACAGCTGGGTATTAGGGTAGCATAGACTTATCTCGTTTTGTTGTAAATAATTATGAAGATTACCTAAATCAACCACAAGCTCAGATTCTCTACGGATACAGAGTGCGCGGTTTAGAAAGCGTTTCATCTGATTCCTTCTATCATACACCTACTTATAATAAAACATTACAAATTCAAATTTTTTAACATTTTGTAACCTAATAAACAACAAAATAAATAAAGGGTCAGCAATGACATCATAATCAATCAAAGCAACTTCGGACATAAAATAACATAAAAGAGCACAAAACACAAACATAAACATAACATATAGTCAGGATAGTCTGACTTGGTACAAACACTGAACAGTGGTGGATTTAAACCGGTTTTATGGGTACCAAAACCTCCCCCTTATCTATCCAGACACTCTGGTGTATAAAACAGGCTATAAAAACCAATGCACTATGATTACAACACGATGAACTCTTGCTAGAACTGCAAAATTAGACTAGACGGTACATAATGTAGATAGTCGGGTCAGAGTATGCTCATGTCAAATGTAAAACTAGCTCAGGCCCTCAGAGCTGCGGGACGCATACTCACATTTCGGTAAACGAAAAAGTCTAAATAAACATTCCCGAAGTAAGTTTTCCAAAGATTAAGAGTGCAAATAATATTTTACCCAAATCGTCTGCAACACAGATGATTGTTATCTCCAAATATGCCACTTATATAAATTAGTTAGTTATTGAGGCAATAATTTAAAATATGACTTTGTCAGTTTTGTGTCATAATGATATCGATGCAGCTCATATAAATCATCATCGGAAACCCACGGCCGCTCACGCTTACGCTTTACTTCCACTTACCGACCGTGGGTCAATTCATATTTTTTTCTCATTTTCATGAATATTTATGAATCAAATTGACTATTTTACTGCTAACAATAATGGAATCTCCACTTTGGAGATTTTAACAACAGTGACGTTCTTCAAGTAAAACGGTGCCCACGTATGTAATGCAGTTGATGAATTTTTGTTGTGTAGTGATTTTTTCACATGGTCAGTAATGCATTCTCTTTGAGAGTAAGAAAACTTGTTTACTTTGTTTGAAAACTATATCGAGAATACACTGGAATTGCGTACGGCGATGACATATACCTCGACCCAAAGCTCGTCTTTTTACTGTCACTTTATTGGCTGTTTTCCCATTACAAAATCGTAAGGAAACCAATCCAAATGGTTCATCAATTATGAGAATGAGACAAAATGAATGAATTGACCCACGGTCGGTAAGTAGAAGAAAAGCGTAAGCTCGACCGGCCGTGGGTTTCCGACGATGATATTAATGTTGATTAAAAAAGAAAGATGACGTTACTAATAACCACGAATTAAGAGAAAATAAATAAATAAAAATAAAAATAGATTCTCTGAATTGTAAACCCCCTTTAAATACAGAGAGATGCTTCATATCCATCTTTAACGATTCTGCAGGTTATGAGCATATAAATGTACTTCAACCATTGATTGGTTTAAATATGGACATGTTACATGTACAAACTCTTTCAAAACTATTGACACGAATTTATATAATAATTTCTCCAGAAAACTCTAGATTCAACCATTGTCAATTTTCAAACATTCTGTTCAATTCATAGAAGATTCGAATGAGGAAATTAATTTTTTTTTGTTCAAGTAAAGTCAAGAAATACCAAAGGGATAATCGAAGGAGGGAAAATCAAAACAACTGACAAAATCCGGAGAACAACGAAGAAAAGACCAAAACAATACATGCACTACAATTAAAAACTAAAAACATATGAACAACATGGACCCCACCAAAAACCTGTGGTAGACTCAGGTGCTCCGGAAGAGTAAGCAGTCGCTGCTTCCCGCATGACACCCGCCATGCTGCCCATGTCAAATCCGGTGTGAGGAAGGAATAACATCAATTGAACAGGTCCATTTTCATTTGGAAACAGTTTTTTTCATACCTGTTAACCAAGTCATTATGACGTCCATAAAATTTAATAAGGATGACTCCAACTTAGGAGCAACATATCCCTGTATGAACAACATTTCTGTCAGGAGCCGGGCTTGTGAAATATATACTCCATACGCTGGCGCTTCTGGAATATTGCTGCTCAAAAATGGGAAGTTGGAAAGTCAAAGTCATATCGTTTGTCGTAAAGTTTTTTGTTCAATCTTCCTTTGGTGTCAATTTTGAAGTAAAGGTCAAGATACGATGCAGACTTGGCAGTTTCTGTGGTATCCTTAATGTAGAGCTCATTGGGATAGATGAGATGTCTGAAATTCCAAAAACGTGACTTGTTGAGTGATAATACATCATCTATGTAGCAGAAGCTCAAATTAAAGGTAAGGACTAACTTCTTCTGTTTTTCCTTAAGAAGCCCGTCAAGGAAGTCTACCTCATAACAAGTCGGCCAGGAGTGGCGCACAATTAGTATCCATATGAATGTCATTTGTATGTTGGAAAACACGTCCACCAAATTGAACAAATATTTTGTCGATCAAAAATTCAATCATCAGGACAATTTCGTGCTCTGTATATGTGTTGTTAGTTTTAGACTGGTATGATTTATCTCTACCAATGACAAGGTATGTGTATCTGCTGTGGCCATTTTTATTTTGAAAGCATCGATAGATTAGATCTTTCAACTTCTCCTTCAGTTGTGAATGAGGAATGGTGGTATAGAGGGTACAGAAATCAAATGTTTTTATGCTGTTATAGACTGAAATGGGCAGATATCCTAAAATATCCTTTAAGTCTTTGGAGTTCTTTAATATCCACATTTGACTGATACCACTTCTTGAATAGCTTGTCTAGCAATAACTTTGGAGGCCCGTTTTGACAGCTGTTAAGATAGAAGTTAGAAGTTGAGACAATGGTTTGTTGGAACACTTGGCAGATCCAGCTATAAAGCGTTGTTGTATGGACACTTATGTAACTTAGGTATCCGGTACGAGGTAGGAAGATCACAATCTTTATTTTTTATGGAAATACCAAACGACGATTAGACCAATCTATGATTGTCGGTTATTTCTTCCTTTGAAAGTGTAATAGCTTCATACTACCTATAAAGCCAATCCCTATTTCATTAATCAAGCATTGAATATACTAGCTTTTGCATACAAAAACGATGTTATTAGGGGTCTTGTCTGCAGGAACAACATATTTGTAATGAATGGAGGACAATGTCTTGGCAGCATCAAGGTTTCTGAAGACTGATGCTCCTTTTTTACTTATAGACCTTCTAAATTTATCAATTCGCAATTGAATCTACGATCTCATAGCTTTAAGTCACCCTGAAAGCAAAATCTAGTGGCTCTTGTTCTCGTCCGTCCATCTGTCCGTAAATCCATCCATCCATCCATCCGTCCGTCCATCCGTCCGTCACAATTACTTGTGGACGAATCTCCTCTGACACCGCTGATCAGATTTCGTTAAAATTTTGTAGGACTGTTAGTTACCATATGTACTTAATCCTATCGTACCGCCATTTTGATTCGACAAATTTTACGGGAGTTATGGGACTTTAACTATTTTCTGAATTTGACACTATAGGGACACTTTGTGGACGCAACTCCACTGAGACCGCTGATCTGTTTTGTTCAAATGTTGTAGGATTGTTAGTCATTACATGTACTTGATCCTAAGTCACCATTTCAATAATACACATTTGTATATCTTGTGGGGCTTCGACTTTTCTATGCAGCGGGGGACATATGGCTACGTGTAGCAATCTTGTAGTTTATTTTTTGTTTCCCCGACATAAAGCAGTCCACATAAATTACATTCTAAACCGTAGACAACATTCTCTGATTTACAGCTCAGATCATTGTATTATATGTTTTCTTTGTCAAATAACTGGTTAATGTTGTGTCAGTAATTAGTATGTTACATTTTTATGCCCCCGCGACAAAATGTCGGAGGGCATATTAATTTACCCTTGTCCGTCCGTCTGTCCGTCCGTCCGGATTAGGATACATTGTTTGTCCGGCTATCTCCTCCCAAAGTTTTAGAGATACAAGTTTAATATTTTTTAGGATGTTCATATACATAATGAAGGTGTGCATGGCCACAGGATTTTGATTTTTTTTTAATATTCTGAAAATGACAGGTAGTTCGACTTGGTCATTTTGGTATTATCTGTGTAAAGAGATCATGGTTTGTCCGGCTATCTCCTCCCAAAGTTTTAGAGATACAAGTTTAATATTTTTTAGGATGTTCATATACATAATGAAGGTGTGCATGGCCAAAGGATTTTGATTTGTTTTTAAATATTCTGAAAATGATAGGTAGTTGGACTTAGTCATTACAAAGTTGATGTATTTCCTGCTTATTTCTCAGACCATAAAATTCTTGCTATTGTTCGTCAGTAATTCAGTGAGTATATTTAAGAACAACTTGTAGCTGGCAGTATTCTTCAAAGTTGAAACCTGTTGGCTAGACATGCAGCCCGGCAAGTGTAGCCTTTAGCATCAGAATACATTTTTGTCATCTGATTAAACATAAGATTTATGAGTCAAATCCGAGGTATGTTGTACACCTGGTTTTACCACCGACATCATTTTCGTAACATAGTCCGGGTTGGGCCTTTTTGTGCTGGGAGACGCCCAAGCCAGTATCCTTTCTGATTTTCTTGTATTCATGCTGTGGAAAAGCTACTGAGTTGATGGTGTCCTTTGGGACAGAATGTCCACCAGCAGCAACATCGACTCAGTGGTAATAAGAAGGGATACCATCAATGGAATAGGACCATATTGTAGAATAAAAATCATGTCGATTTAAAAAAATGAAGTAGTATATCAGACGTTCCCAGTTAGTATTTGTCATTAATGTGGTGGATCCACTGAAAAAAATGACGCAGGAATTCACTTAACCGGAGGTCACGGAAAGGGGACCGAAAATGGTTTGAGGTCATGCGCAATAAAATTCCCCTACCATATTACCCGTTGACAGAGAAGACGTCAGTCACGAACCTGAACCTGGGAGTGAGATCTGCAAACGCTGGATCGAATTGGTCAATAGGCTTCGACTTGTCACAGAAAAATGGCGAGAGGGCATACATGATCGCATTATCCTTCGATTGCCCGTGCTTTCGATGTAGGATGATCTTTTGGTTCTTCGTTGGACTCTATGAAAATGGACCTTTCATCGGTTTGGCACAATGACCGGAAGTTGGATGGGTTATCGCATCTTTTCCAGAGCTTTTCGCTTCGGGTTGTCTGTGTTCTTGAAACTGCTGACACCGTCACGTAAGGGCAGAATAGATACACATGTTCAGAAGTCATAAAATTATTGGATTATCTCCCCTTTCCCGCGTTTTTTTTTCCACGCGGCCTGTATATCCAAATTTGGAGTCCTGGTTTCTTTGGTCTATTCGTCACACCCGGCCATCTTTAAATGCATCACTCAAAAGAAGAAAGAAGTCCATTGCGAGATATCAAGATCATATAGCCCTTTGGTAAGGATGGTTGTGGAATAATGGTTATTAGTCCTTTCCCCAGAAATTTGTGAAGGCATGGTGAATTTCATTTTGAAGGCACTCAGTGGTTAAAAAAGATAAAATTGAGGGCACCCACACCTTGACATGAGGGCAGTATATTTATCAAAACCTGCAATAAACAGCCTTCACCCTAGTGTGATGGTGTAAAGGTGTCATAAAAGTGTGCCAACACAACAGGGGTACATCATTAAATGCAAATCAGTTTCAAAAAGATAAGATTAAACTAAAAATTGAAAGTTAGGTTGGCTACCTGAGGGTATATTTTAAAATTTATGATGAGGGCAGCATGGTGCTTTTAGATGGAGGCATGGTACAGCGCCATGATAAATTGGTCTAGGGAAACTACTAGTTATAGACTTACCAAAAATAGAACAAAAATCTTCATTAAAAAGCCAGGCTGCCTTTCTAACCATTGGATATCTTATGGTACTATGAAAATAAGAACAGCTTGCATAGGCTTAATATACTGAAATTGAGAGGGGACATTTGTTCATTCTGATTCAGTGAAAATAATCCAAATTTTTGACATAAAAAACTCATCTTGTGGAATATATTAACTAAATATTGTGTTATCTTTTAATGGAGCAGTTGTAAGCTTACAACCCTCAGCCTTTCCATGTAAACTATAGTTCCGCGTAATGCGAAAAAACATAAGAATTACCATAATTCTACTTCCTTTTTGTCTTCTGTCCCGTTTTGAATTTATTTAACAAATTCACTTAAATTTAAAGTAATTATAAAGAACGAGAACGTTGAAGCTCTTGTGTACATTTTCAATTATTCAAGCAGTCATGACTTTAGAAACTAGATGGTGTCATAAACGATGTCCATCCCCGCATGGCACATGTTAAGTAGTAGAGAACTTATAAGAAGTAGTGGATTCGGAAAAGATAATCAACGAGCGACGTCAGTCGCGAGTTGATTATCGATTCCGAATTCACTACTTCTTATAAGTTCTCTCACTTAAACCATTGCTATGCATTCTTTAAGTCATTACTCTTTGTGATATACAATTTCAGCGTTTCCTTATAGTTTGTTCACATTTTTGTTGTCGGAATCGAATAAAATATATCCCTTTCGAATCACATTTTTAAAATTAAATTTTAATTCTGAGTGAGTTTAAAATCACTATTAGTTCTGCGTGGATTTTTGTCATGGATGGATTATTTCAAAGATGAAAATAAAAAATCGATTAAACAAACAAATGAATATAGTCCGACTATAAATACAGATAATTCTAACACAGAATAATAACCATATGTATTTAATTTAAAATCACTATAAAAAAAGCTACAATTCCAAAAGTATTTTTAAAAAAGTAGCATTAAATCACGATGCTAGAACATTTGTCATAAAAATGTTTTTTGAACTTACCTCTAGTCAAATATTAGTATAAATATGAGTGTAGAAGTTTGAATAAAAACTACTCATCATTAATTATATTACAATGGAAATGGACGACGAGGATATTTTATAACGCAATCTAAATTTTGTGAAAATCCACAAAAATCTGATGAGGATTTAAGTGCAATTTTTTTTTAATGTATGATGACATTTCGTAGGCATCTGAAAATGAAACTTTTCCTGTTATAAAACCTATTTATGAGGATATATCGTCTGCATCAGACGAGGATTTAATGTGTACCTTAGTCGATAAGGCAGATGCTGAGCTACGAACCAAACCAGGGCCGTCAAGAATAAAGAAGATAGTGTCTGATAATCAAATAGAAGAACTTTCAGTGAGAAGATTAGTATTATATTTTTATATTTATTTGATTCTTTAGAGATAAATCCTCATTCCCACTTTTTCCGAAGTATTTGCCCCCCCCCCCGCCTTTTTTTCTACAGTATATATATGATGTTCTGAAATGGTCCTATGCAGTTATATATGAACCGCACGACCTTCAACTGTGTTCAACACGTAGGAAAGGCCCATAAATTATGTATAAGAGGATAACTATTTTTATCAGGGAGAAGACAAGATTATTATTTTTTCCTGTCAAAAAAACTGTCGCTTGGGTTGCATCAAATTTAAAAAAAAATGCGTCTTATTGACAGTTTTTTGGGGGTTATATTTGAAAGGTCTCAGTTAAACAACGACAGAGTAGTTAATCAGTTGAATACACAAAACTTCTACCCTCCTTTGTACAATTTGCTTGAAATAAGCTAGTTTCCACGTACAGAAAAAATTGTACAACTTCAGTTAGGTCGAAAACTGAGAAGGGGTTGATTACACAAAACTTGTACTTTCCTTTGTTATTAAGTTTGCTGAAAAATTTCCTACATTTAAGTTCCAAAGTCCGGAAAAATGGGAATGCATTCTTTTTAAAAAAAATCCATGCATAAAATGTTGCAGGTGCACAGCATCAATATATTACCTTACAATAAGACGTTCACCATGCCAAAAATTAAACATTTTGCCATAACGGTTTTTTCTGTAGCACAACATAGTTTTTAACTTCTTTTTGGTTTTAACCACTTTGAATTAATTAATGTCTCCACTACATACATGTACATATAAGGGGACGACCATTTGATATTCAGGGAGTGGTGTCAGGAGGATATTTTCGGATGAGTTATTTATTCTCACTTTTTGCTAAGCCGGGTTATTTATTTTTCGCCACACGGGCTCAGTTATCTATTTTCAGCTTTGTCAGGAAACGTATTATCCCCCCCCCCCCCCGTTTGTCACGAAACGTATTATTCCCCCCCCCCCCCCCGGTGCAAATAAAATCGTCTGAATATTTTGATTGTGTGTCTTTATGTCTTAATTGTATTACTTTTACTTTTCAAGTTTTACTTGGGGGAGGGGGTACTCAATTTTATGGGAAGCAAATATTTCAAAAGTGTTGGCAAAAAATCGTTTGTTTCACAAACGACATTTTATTTTGAAAAATCCTGTTCCTACATGTAAAATAAAAATAATCCTCTGACCAACAGAAAAAATAAATTTTTGTCTCGAGTAAAAAAAGTTTCGATAGTTGGTGCCTTATCGTTTACAACATTCATTTTCTATCAATTTGTAGATAGAGTTTTTTTACGGTTGTAATTAAATCTACTCATTCACACGAAATTCGTTGAACTGTGTAATATTTATAGACACAATCTGAACTTCAGTGGATTCCTAAAAAATAATCCACTGTTTCTTCAATAGATGACGTCACAACAATGGTTTAAAAGGAATTAACAGTGACAACTTAGCAATTTCACTATTTCATTCTGTAAATTGGAATCCTGAATCAATTTTCAAAATTGAAAACCTTATTGCACATCTACACATAGTGAAGAACAATATTATAAACAATAAAAACCACAGGAACAAAAACTTAATATGTATATCCATATACTAAAGAAAAATTAGCAAATTTCACCATTGGAAACCTTAATCGATTTTCAAATTTAAAAGCTTTTCGTACATCCACAGATAATAAGGAACAACATCATAAACAAATAAATTCGCTAAATCTAAATGAAAGAGGAGTTTATGTCACGTTTAAAATCACTGTTTCCGAAATACAGTTGTGAAAATCAACATTCTAAAACCTTATTGCGCATCTACAAATAATAGTGTGTTACATTCGGTTGCTAGACACCTCAAACGTACACTTTAACAAGCCATCGTCTCTGTTAGCATAGTGGAAAACTTCAACAACGTCCTGATTTTCACAATCCATAACCAGGAATAGACCATCCCTGTATCTGCAGAAGTACAGAATTTTTATGGTGTTGAATTTTACCACCATGCATGATGTGTTAAAGTTTACGTTTGAGGTGTCTGACAACCGAATGCAATTCCTCGACACACTATTATTCCGGGGCAATAGATTTGAAAAAGAGGGAATTCTTGATATTACAACATATCACACAAAAAACCCAAGAAAACTACCAGTACCAGAAAGATCACCATGTCACCCATCCCCTACCTTTAAGGGATTCATAAAAGAGAAAATGATAAGGTTTAAGAGAGATTTCCAGAGGCAAAGCATCAACTTCACTGATCGCTTACTTGACCGGGGATACGAACGTACTGAAATAAAAAGTATAAAAAAGAACCTAGAACAATTAAATCAGAATGTCCTGTTGAGGGTGAAAAATAAGAACAAAAACATCCACCTCGATATCATTCATAAGCCTCTGATAAGTTAACATATCTTAATCGACAATTCCGTAGTCATTTGCTGGTATTTAACCCATTTTGATACAGTTGGTTCAGACTTCTAGTGAGAACATGGCCTGGGTCGCTAATTAAAAAATAACTGATCCGAATAGATGTACGCAAAACCTATTAATCTGCAGTCTGAACTATTTAAGTCCTTGCAGGTTTTACTTGTTATTCATTGATGGGGCAATTATTTATCTTGCTTCAAAATAATTAAGCCATGGTCAACGTTTTAATGCAACATGGCTTTTACCATACTAACGGGTTTCGGGCTGTTTTGTGATCTGAATTGCAGTGCTAAGATAGGATATGGACACGTTCAATCCTCCTTAGAGTTTTTTTTACTTTGTATTTTGTCATTATTTCGTTATATGGCAGCCCTTTTGAAAATTGTCGCCATTTTGAAGATATTATAAATGGAGAAAATAATAACAAATGTTACTTAAAGCACTAGATCACGGTGTGGAATGGTAGCGGACTTTTCGGAGTTTTACTGCGTTTCCTGACTAAACGTGCTCAGCAACGGACCTTTCGTTTCCTTTTTTTATAAAAAACGAAAGGGCAGGTGTATCATAATTCTTCTTAATAAGGGTTATTATTCTATACTTGTCCATAAATAGTTGTCACGGAATTTTAATGTGTTTTTACTTTGTATATAAGTTTACACATTTGCTTGAGCAGGTCCATTCTTTTTTAATAATGAATGAAAATACGGGCCCTGTTGCTTGAAACCTATTATTTAAGTAACTTTTAGAAGATTCTTAGCATATTTTGTCTTTTCATAGACGAATTTTCAAACAAAGAAACTTTTCATCAACTTGACATAATGTTATCTTTACTATTTTGCGGTATAATAACATTTTTCTACGATTTTCATGGCAACGGACTATTAGAGCTTGTGGCACCGAACTAACTGTGTTTACTTTACATCATAGAAATATCAAAAGAGGTTTTGGTATGTTTGCCTAGATTTGTATCTGGGCCATGAACTTTCAAGATAATTTATGTTAACATGTATCAAATATTAGACACCACACGTTATATTCAGAGTGAAAGGTCATAGATGCGTTAATGTAAAAAGCTTTTCATAAACCGGTTGTTATTTTAACAATATAAGTGCACATGTTTGATACCATTATCACAGTGTGGGAGCGGAAGTTTACAGTATTTTTTTCAACATTTGAGTTGCGATTCTCTCAAGCGCTAGATAAGGATAAACGTTTTGGCGAAGGTAAGCTTTTGACTATTTTCCATGGTTACAAAAATATTTTTCAATGAAATAAATAGATAAGAATTTAAAACAATAAGATGGTATTCATTCATGCTTGTTAAAACCTACTTTTATTCATTATAACAGACATATTAAGTAAAAAATGCTTCGAAATCATCTATTGCTGGTGCAACACGGCTTCTTCAAATGCTTTGTAAACGTGATTTCTTTATCACTTCCTATCAATAATATTTATTTTGAATACTAAAATGATCAGTTAATCTTCAGGTTAAATACGAATTTCCTATGTTGCCTCGTTAATTCCCTATATTGAAATGAATGTGAAACAATACAAACTTGGTTTGTATAGGTGCTTGCTGAGACAAAAAATTTAGCTGTATAGTTGCTTGCGATAGCAATGTATAGTTGCTTGATATCTTGTGTGAAAAGTTTAATGCATATTTCGTCATAAGATGACACACACTCAAGATTTCAGGTTGCTCACAACACACATCGTGTAATTGGGAGTGTAATACTATGATCTATTAAAACAGGACAAATATACATAAGGAGCAATCCAAAAACGTTATCCATTAGACAGACAAAACCCGAGAAGACAAATGAACAACAACAAGCACAACAAATAAACACTGAAAACTAAAAACAATGAACAACACGAACTCCTATAAAAACCAAGAGTGAACTCAGGTGCTCCGGAAGGGTAAGCAGTTCCTGCTCCGTATACGATATCCGTTGTGAAGTCAAACAAAGTCAATCCGGTGGTAGTCACAAATCGGTGGAGGTAAATGAAATGTTACGACAGTGGGAACAGGTCCAACATCATCTTAGATATTGGAACACAGTAACGGCCAATCAATTCGTGATGACGACGTAAAATTTCCTAAGTGATGACATCAACTTATCCCTGATAAGACCCTGGTTAAACAGTTTTACATGTTGAATCTTAATGCTACAGTACATTTATAACGTATGAATAACAAATATAATTGTGTTAATTTGTGTTACTACATGTATTTAGTTATAAAACTACCTTACTATGACATTCTGAATACGCTTATGATGATTAAAATCAAAGACCCGGGTCTTAAAAATTTGCTAGAGATGGCTCACTCCTCCTCACCTCCTGGTCCTTTATTTCCAGAAAACCTCATATTAATTTGCAAGCGTGTTAATTGGATTCTAATCGAGTAATTTGAGTTTTCCATTTATAAATACTTTGTAACATTGACCTTGTGTTGGTTTCTTTTTTCAGTGTTTATATTTTCGTGGCAAACATGGGCGTAGCAAATAAAGATATCAGTAATTTGAGTAACCTTCTTTTGATGTTTAAAGGTCGAGAAATTTAGTTTAGCGCCAATTCACACTTTTTCATTTTGATGTAATAGTCAGACAATTTTCAGTATTCATGACCTGACACTCGAAAATATCATGCAATACATTATGACATCAAAAGCGGATGCTTCACCGATAAATAATAATGGACACTAATGTACTAAATATTGACTTCATCAATTTGAATATATATCTCGCCTTCGTCTCGACCGATATTCAACGTGATAAAGCCAGTATCAAAAACCATTAGCGTCTATTAATTTAATTTGATTGGATGAACAGTATAGACCAAACATTGGTTATACTGTATAACCTGGTTTGGTCTTTAATTAATCCGCCACATGTAAATTAAGTCCAATGTCATTATTGATTCTTGAATCAAGGGATCATTGTACTTCTGTTTGGAAATTAAATTATAAGGAATGTTTCCAACTTTTGAAGAGGTTATACTTCAATAATCTGGTTTGGGTCAGTTTATGGCATTTATAAACCGCTGGTTTATTATGCGTAAATTGACCCAAAACAGGTAATATCGTATAAACTGTTCAAAAATTGGTAACATTCCTTAAATAATGATTCTATGTCACCGAAATGACTAGTTTATGCTATCATTTGCATAATACTCTATCGCTATATGAATTCTTGTTTTATAGCAATGTAATATTCCTTTTTAAACACAACCAGAATTTAGCGTTGATATTGCACTGAGTGCTCATGGGTAGTTTTCTTGGTTGGTTGGAAGGTCTTGTTTGCTTTGATGTACAACGAAGGCGCTATTACTCAAAATTGTATCTCACCCGCAAGCTCGTGCGATAATACATTCTACTACGGACATGAAATAACCCCATATTATAGTCCAAGTACATTATATTGCAACAAGTGACAATACAAAAAAATTGCAAGCGCCCATACAATACATATACAAGCAAATATACAGTCAGAGAAATGATGTGTTGTTTGTTTGAAAGTAAATTACTTCATTTGACAGGCAAAATAATTCGATAAAATTTTGTTTTAGGGTATAAAAATGAATTGACTTCTGGATAACCTAAAGAATACCTTCTTATTTCTTACCATTTTTCACTTATTCAGTTTTAAAGTCAAAATTTTAAACACTAAATGTGAGAAGCATCGTGATCAAAGCTTGATAAAAGTGGTATTAATCATATTTGTGAAAAAATGTTCATGTAATTTTAAAGGCATGTAAACAGCCAAGTGTCAAATCAGGCAAACATACCTAACATTTCCATAAAATCTATGTAAAATTCAAAAATATATTATTAAGTATGAGCGATCTTCCTTGCAAGTGACTGATTTGTTGCTATACAAAATCGCAACTTAACAACTGACAGAAAACATGTACATTTCCGCTCCCACGCTGTGATTATAGTTATACGCGTCTCTCGAACACTATAGGAATCAGCAAATCTATTTCAACTTAACCCAGTAGCCAGAATTTTTGTCCTGGCATGATTAATTACTTAATTGCCTTTAAATTTTCCGTTCAAAGTTTTGAAAACATTTACCAGAAATGTCTAAGGCTCTTCCTTTTGATGCAGAGGTAACCCTTAGGTGAGTATCGATTTCTGTTTGTTTTAATTGTTTTGGTTTTTGATGGTCGTGCTTATTAATTCATCATTATATCTAACCGGATTTCCAACATTTTGATCTCGAGCACTGCTGATAAGTTGTCATTCAATGAAATTGCCATACAGTGCATCAATTTATTTCGGTATTTTTTATATAGTTTATTTATATTCTATCAATATTTGATTTATACATAATACGTACCTACAAAACTCTTTTTATAAAATATGTTGACTATGACCTTTCAATTTTTAAAATCTCAAGCCTTTTCACGTTGTATTAAGGTTCCGTGTATCGCAAAATAATTTAAACCTACTGTTTTGACGACGTCTGCATTGAAATTAGTTAACAAAAGTAAGATATTGATTAAATCTTGTTTTCAGTGTTGTACATGTTCCATCATCCACGTTAGTAATATTATTAAATTATTTAAGTAATTTAAGTAATTAATGCAATACTTGTGTGACAGTCATAATTAACCCAATATACAGGATTTGGCCAATATATATAAAAGACTGCAACGGGTGTCACTTTTATTAAGAATTATTTAACATATACAATACATCAGAAAATATAAATTCATTCAAACACACATAGACAGACGCAAAACATTAAATGCAGAAATTAACCTCGATTAAAACTAAAACTGCAATATATAGATTACAAATTCACAGGACGGAATATGACACTTTTCAGTAATGCCCAAAGTCATACTTTTAGCAATACAGATAATCGAATTAGGAACCATATATTAAAAACAAAAGCGGGAATAAAATGTCGCATAAAACTACATGTATTGTCTGTAATGCATATTTCGCCGAATTTCGACTCAGCAGTGCTAAGGTCGAAATTGTTGAAAGCCGAAACATTAACCAAACTGAACAGGGCGGGAATTTAACCCTATTATAGAATACATATTTCATTGAAAATTCTACAGCTAAAATGAAATTTACATTAAAAAGATCTCTCAAACCCAAACGAATTGAAAATAATACTTTCCTTTTAAATAAAGATTAAATACAAGCTGAAGTATGAAACATTACCTACCTGCAACAAAGAATAGGCGATTTCACAAAATGCAACTATAGTTACTCCTGGACATGTTAAAGCAGTTAATGAATACTACAAGGATATTTTGTATTTATAGCTAGCAAAATTTCGCGGTTAAAATTGTGCGTGCAAAACAGGCGTATAATGTGATATTATTAGATGTATTATTGGATACATCATTAACATGCATTGCTGACGTAGAAAAAGTCATCAGTTTTGCATTATGATTAACATGATGATAACGGGTCACGTGGCACATGAATATACATGTAATGAATGATGAATATAAAAACAATTAAATAAGAATACGCAAATATTCAATATAATCAATTAATAATAATGTAATGTAAAAAATCAAACACCCGGTGACATTTTCCCCTCAATGAAAATAATTCGTCCCCGAATTAAACTGAAACAAACTTATCAAATATTAATATTTTCTTAAACAATTTATGCTCATTAAAGCCAAGAATACGTTCTAAGTGTCGACTCCAAGATGCACACAGAGATTTTGATGGACGAACGAGGATTTACAAGAAGGCCAGTATGATTACATGGACCTTTCTGACACTTTCCTTGCCGACATTGAAGGTCCCGATAGCTCAAAAAAGGCCATAATAAGACCACCTGCTACTAACAAACGTGTAATTATGCCATGGCCAGACGTGAACAGCCATTCATTAAACAAAAGAACATTTAGGGAAGAACAGAATAAAGACCCTGAGGTTCTTCAGCTCGCCAAGAGAGCTCTACACCAAGAAGAAGCAGACAAAGTGGCCGAATGTTACTATCATCAAGACGGCATTTTGATGAGGAAGTGGAGGCCCCCTGATGCTATCCCAGAGGAGGAATGGAGAGTGGTATACCAAGGGGTGGTGCCTAAAGTCTATAGGCAAGAAATTATTGGTCTTGCCCGTGACACCCCCTTGGCTGGACATTTAGGTATAAGGAAGACTTGCCTTAAGATATTACAACATTTCTACTGGCCCAGACTTAGAAATGATGTCACAGAATACTGCAAATCATGCCATATATGCCAGGTTGTTGGCAAGCCTAACCAGAAAATACCACCAGCACCACTTCTGCCAATTCCAGCCTTTGAAGAACCTTTCAGCCGAGTACTTATTGATTGCGTTGGACCTTTCCCAAAGACCAAGACTGGAAATGCTTATTTACTGACGATCATGTGTACATCCACTCGCTTTCCTGAGGCTATTCCCTTAAGGAACATCAAGACACCAACTATTGTCAAAGCTCTTATCAAATTTTTCACATTAGTAGGACTTCCTAAGTCTATACAGTCCGACCAGGGTTCAAATTTTATGTCAGGTTTATTTCAGCAGGTCGTTTATCAGTTAGGGATTGCTCAGTATAGATCAAGTGCTTATCATCCAGAATCTCAAGGTGCCTTAGAACGTTTTCATCAAACATTGAAGAACATGATTAGAACTTTTTGTCTTCAATTTGACAGGGACTGAGATGATGGTGTTCACTTGCTACTTTTTGCGGTCCGAGAGGCTGTTCAAGAATCCCTTGGTTTTAGCCCCTTTGAGTTAGTGTTTGGTCATACTGTTGTAAGGGGACCTTTGAAATTGGTTAAGGAAAAATGGCTTACTGAACACACTGACTTGAATCTTCTAGACTATGTATCTAGATTTAAAGAAAAATTGTATACTGCTTGTCAAATTGCTCAGAAAAACTTAAAAACTGTACAGAATAAGATGAAAATATGGTATGATAAAGATGCCAGGGACAGAGTTTTTGAGCCTGGTGAAAAGGTACTTGTATTTTAGCCAGTCCCTGGGCATCCTTTACAGGCTAAATACTGTGGTCCTTATACAATCGACAGTAAAATCAATGATTTGAATTATATTGTAAAAACTCCAGGTCGGCTTAAACAAAATAGAGTGTGTCACATTAATATGTTAAAACCATATTTTGAGCGTACTAATGAAGGTGAGAGTAAACCAGTTGCCACTTTAGCCATGGTTAAATCGGAGAACGATCATGACAAACCAGACATAATTGAACCATCTTTTGATTCCAAGACTATGGAACAAACTGTTAGATTGAAAAATTCTGAAATTTTATCAAATTTAGACTCAAAACTTGCACATCTGACTTTCGATCGCAGAGAAAAATTGAAAACTTTGGTATTTTCTTTTGAAAATCTTTTTCCAGATGTGCCAAACAAAACCACTGCTGTTTGTCATGATGTTGATGTAGGTGATGCTTCTCAAATTAAGCAACATCCTTACCGGCTCAATCCACTTAAACTTGATGTTATGAGACAAGAAATTAGATATATGCTTGACAATGATATTATTGAGCCGAGTAACAGTGAATGGAGCTCTCCTTGTCTTCTTGTACCCAAACCAGATAAAACCTTTCGTTTCGTTACTGATTTCAGAAAATTAAACTCAGTTTCAAAATCTGACTCCTATCCGATTCCAAGGATAGATGATTGCATTGATAACATTGGACAAGCAAAATTCGTAAGCAAATTCGATTTATTAAAAGGTTACTGGCAGGTCCCCCTGACACCAAGAGCTCGTGAAATATCAGCTTTTGTCACACCACACGGCTTATTTCAATATAATGTCATGCCGTTTTGGTATGAAAAATGCTCCAGCTACATTTCAAAGAATGATTAATAATGTTATAAAAGATTTAGACTGTTGTTATGCTTATATTGATGATCTTATTGTATGTAGTGATAGCTGGGAAGAGCATTTAACACATTTATATGATACTTTTGATAGATTGTCACAATCAAATTTGACTGTTAATCTTGCTAAAAGTGAATTTTGTAAGGCCACTGTTGATTATTTAGGGCACACAGTTGGCCAAGGTCAAGTGAAACCTATTATGGCTAAAGTGGATGCAATTACCAATTTTCCTCCTCCTACAAATAAAAAACAACTTATGAGATATTTAGGCATGATTGGATTTTACAGAAAATTTTGTTCAAATTTTGCTACTGTTGTTCAACCATTGACTCATCTTTTACGGAAAGATTCTAAATTCATCTGGAGTGATAATTGTCAAAACGCTTTTGAAAAAAGCGAAACACTTTTAATTAACAGTCCTGTTCTTATCACTCCAGACTTTAAAAAGCAATTCAAACTTGCCGTTGATGCAAGTGAAGTAGGAGTTGGAGCCGTTTTATATCAAGAAACAGATGATAATGTTGAGAAACCTATATCATATTTTTCCACGAAATTAGATAAACATCAGAAAAATTATTCCACTATTGAAAAAGAATGTTTTGCACTGTTGTCTGCACTTCAACATTTTGATGTATATTTAAATCCCACTATGCATCCTATTCTGGTTTATACTGATCATAATCCTCTCACCTTCATACATAAAATGAAAAACAAGAACCAGAGGTTGACTAGGTGGAGTTTATTGTTACAGGAATATGATATTATTGTAAAACATATTAAAGGTAAAGATAATGTAATAGCAGATGCTTTATCTAGATCTTATTAAAACACTGTATACATACTATATATTTTTGTATATATTGTTCATGAAGTTCTCGTTACACTCAAACTTCTTTTAAGGGGGGAGGTGTTATGATATTGTAATTATATTTATTTATCTTGGCCTAATTTGTTTTGCGTAGCCTTATAACATGTATAATATGTTTACATAATACTTATAGTTGTTTACCAAATAATGTTATAACTGCGCAGTTTAGAAATCACTGGAACAATAATAGATACCGATGGAATGACTAGAACTTTCTACTTGACTTACGTAATAATTATGGTGTGATTCGAACTTCTACCGTATTCCAGAATTTCCGTTCTACAGTATATATACGGACAAAAAATTTAGACTTTCAGAGCAGAAGATATCGGACCAGACTCAGCTGTTGGATTGACACACTTTTATTTACGTTTCACACATCATCCTTGACATACTTTTATTTACGTTACATCATACTAGATTGTGACTGATTGGATATAATATTCCGTTTGGATTCCCGCAACAGTGACGAGAAGAATTCCGGATTAAGAAAAGACATAGGATTTTGAACAGTTAAGTTGACATTTTATTTTGTGTAATATTTTTGTAAACTTGTATATAATAAATCTTGTTAAATTTTATTATTGATTTGTGTCTTTTGTTGGCTACAATTTAAAAGGTGATTTCGGCCGTAACAGAACTCCGTCAATTAACAATGAATAAACATATCGAAGTTTTTTGCCATTCCTCGTGTGAACCCAAATCTTAAAATTTGTCTCAACTATGAAGTTATTAACTTCATGAAGTATAAAATTCAAAGTTACTTGTATCTTACTACATTTGTCTTGATATTTCAAGTACCTAGTTCTACCAACAGAAATTCTATGCATATTCCACTTCTGAAAGCGCATTGTAGCAATAGTTGCAAAAAATACTTTATATCCCTTCATAATCATACGTTTCTAAACTGCAGGTATAGTGTTGATCAAATTTGAAACATGATCTTTTTCCATATCGAGAAAAAATTCCTCGTAAAGATCATTTTTCCTTCAAAATAATATACACACATCTGGAATTCCAGCAATAAATTACGCTATAGAAAGATGATCTGACTGAACTAATTCCCCGCACGATCACACAAAGATTTCAATGTACAACCTGGAATTATATGAAGCATTCTACAAGGCACCTGACTTAAACAACGACCTCGACATGAAAAAAAAAACGTATGAATTCCTAAACATACTTAAAAAATAAAATTAATCAGATTATAGTTTCTTTCATTGTATGGAGTGATACATAGGTGGCATGTGCCTCTCTATGCACAGTAAGTACAATAAAAGAACTACAAACTATATAAAATCTCCATATCGGTTTGGCATACGTGTTTGACGTGTTGTACGACGCAAACGAGGCGGACTTACTGAACATTAGGTTCATTTGACTGTGTCAAACCTTCTGATACTAATGAACTTGATAACTCATTGCTAACCTCCGAATTTCGACTTCTAAAAGAACCAGTTGTCTCAGACGTACTCACTGAACCATTTGTCTCGCTACTACCATAGTCTCTATTTGTAATATAGGAGGAGACTTATAATATCTATCTACCGTCCCTGAAACAGGTGTTATCCAACTCGGAGTGAACACTGTAGCCAAATGATTCAGTGACTGTCTAGGGGGAACTCTTGATATAAAATGGTATAAACCCATCATTAGAATCTGAATCGTTATGTATCTTATCTATATCTTCAACTACAGTCTTGTTATTCATACGGGATTCTGATTCACTCTCTTCAGACACGGTATCGATATCCCGATAATTACCGGTTCACGATTTAACTGATTCATTCAACGTTTTATTGGTTTCTTTTATCAATTCCTCAGTAGGCAGTGAATAAATAAGTAGCAACAAGTTCCTATGAACTTGTTGCCCTTTAAACAAGCTAGGTTGGATTTTTTCCTTTTTACAGATAACATGTTAACAAATTTACTAAATTGTAAAATTGAACCTAGCTATCGCTCGGATCATTCTTTTGTAATTTTAGAGCTACAATTCAACCCATTTATAAGAGGTAAAGGCCTGTGGAAATTCAATAATTCCTTATTATATGATCAAGAATATGTAAATATTGTAAAAGAAAAAATAATTGATGTCAAGAAACAATATTGTGCACGTGTTTATGATTTGGAACATATTGATGAAATTTATGATGAAAATTTACAACTTACTATAAACAAGCAATTATTTCTTTATTGATGGAAATCCGGGGAAAGACTATTTCATATGCAAGTTTTAAGAAAAAAGAAAAGGATAAAAAGGTTCTTAATTTACAAAGGGAAATTGATTCATTAGAAGCAAATTTTAAGGAAGAATTAATAAATCAATTAAAAGATAAAAAACAAGAACTGGAGGATTTAAGGAAAGAAAAGATGAAGGGTAAAGTAATACGTTCAAGGGTCAAATGGATTGAAGAAGGGGAAAAGCCAACTAAATATTTTTGTGTTCTTGAGTCAAAAAATTTTACTAGTAAAATTATACCAAAAGTTGAAACAGAAGATGGAAGGATTATAAAAAAGCAATATGATATTTTAAAAGAAACAAAAGTATTTTATGAAACACTATATAAAAATAGGGATTGTAGTTTAAATGCCTGTAAAATTGAACAGTTAGAAAATGATTTACAAAATTTAAACTTTGAAAAATTGACAGAGGATGAAAAAAATAATTTAGAAGGGGAGATAACTATTGCTGAGTCAGGTTTAACATTACAAAAAATGAAAAATAATAAATCTCCTGGATCTGATGGTTTTTCGACTGAGTTTTTCAAATTTTTTTGGAAAGATTTAAAATATTTTATTGTAGAATGTCTAAGTTATGGATTTCACATTTGATCATTATCAGTCAATAAAAAACAAGGCATTATCACATGTTTGCCAAAGGATAATAAGCCACGGCATTTTCTGAAAAAATTGGCGCCCCATTTCATTATTAAATACAGTTTATAAAATTGGGTCAGGGGTGATCGCAAATAGATTTAAAAAAGTTTTAGATAAACTAATTAATTTAGATCAAACTGGTTTCATAAGTGGACGTTATATGGGAGATAATATCCGACTTATATATGATATTTTGCAGTATACTGAAGAAAAAGATATCCCTGGTTTATTACTGTTGATAGACTTTGAAAAAGCTTTTGATACAGTATCCTGGCATTTTCTTTTAGCAGTTCTGACTTTTTTAAATTTTGGGAATTCCATAATCAAGTAGATAAAAGTATTGTACAATACTATTAGCTCTGCAGTCATTCAGGGTGGAAATTTATCTGAGTCCTTTGGTATTGGACGAGGCTGTAGACAGGGGGACCCCCTATCACCGTACCTTTTCATATTATGTGCAGAGATTTTGGCAATAAAGGTTAGAGGTAATACGAAAATACAGGGTATAGAAATTTCTCAAGTTGAACATAAACTATCTCAGTTTGCAGATGACACTTCACTGATTTTGGATGGAAGTGAAGAATCCATGGAAGAAGCTTTATTTGAGCTTGATTGGTATGCAAAACTTTCTGGACTAAGGATAAATTTTACAAAAACTCAAATGGTATGGATTGGAAGTAAAAAATACAGTAGTGAAATGTTATGCCAGAACAGAAATTTATCATGGGGGTCAACTTCTTTTAGGCTGTTAGGGGTAAACTTCGATATTGATCTTGAAAAAATTTTAAACTTAAATTATACTGATAGGTTTCTTCAGATAAAAGCTTTGATTAATACATGGTCTAAAAGAAACTTAACAGTAATTGGAAAAATATCGGTGGTTAAAACTCTTATTCTTCCTATACTAAATCATCTCTTTTTAACATTACCAAACCCAAATGCTGAGATGATTAAGAAAATTAATGATGCTATTTATTATTTTCTGTGGAACTCACCAGTTCATAGAGTAAAAAAAGAAGTGTTACACATGGATTATAAGAATGGTGGTTTAAAGATGATAAATATTAATCTATTTATGATAGCTTTAAAATGTACATGGATAAGAAAATTGTTTAGTTCTAACTGAAAATGGTCAAATATTTTATTTACAAATATAGATAAAGAGAAATTGTTCAAACTAGGAAATAGTTACACAACAAACACTATTTTAAATGTCAAAAACAAATTTTGGATTGATGTATTTAAAGCATGGCAATATTTTGTAGATAAAGATATAAATTCTACATCGGAATTTTTTCTTTCTAGTCCATTATGGATGAATAAGAATATAAATATCAATAATAAACATGTATTTTATAGAAGTTGGTATAATAAAGGTATTGTTTTTGTAAATGATGTGATTAGTAATAGTGGAAAGTTTCTCTCCTATGGGGAAATTAAAGACAAATTTGATATTTCTGGGAATATAATGATGTATAATAGTATCATATCAGCATTAAATCATACAAAGAAACTGTATTCAAGGGGAGATAATAAGCTCGTAGAACCTTTTATTCCCTCTTTTGTTCAAACCATTTTAAAAAGAAAAAAGGGAACTAAAGATATATATTGGAGAATACCTAAAGTGGTTCCTAATGGGCAGAAAAAGTGGAATGAAATTTTGGAACTTGATGAATTAGAATGGAGAGAAATTTTCAAACTCCCTTTTGCAGTTACCAATAACACAAAATTACAATGGTTACAGTTTAGAGTAAATCATAGGATATTAGCTACAAACAAATTTTTGTGTAAAATTAATGTCATTAAAAGTCAACTATGTAATTTTTGCAAGGAAGAAATAGAAACTATAGAACATGTACTATGGAATTGTGAAAATGTCCAGAATTTTATAGAAGAAATAGATATATGGTTTTTATCTAATGGTATCAGTATCTCATTCACCAAAAAGAATTTTTTGTTTGGTGATGTCTCGCATGTATACAAGGGTGAAATTTCAAACCTGATTTTTCTGTGTCTTAAACAATATATTTATAATACAAGATATTTCCAGAAAGTTTTATCAATTCATACTGTGAAGAAAATACTAAAAGATCTTTATAATCTAGAGAAGTGTATAGTAGTAAGAAACAATAAACTTGAGAGTTTCTACAAATTGTGGATTCAATTTACTCATTTGTTCGATTGTAATTAAAGTCCTATTATAATTCATATGTGAATAACATGATGGAATGTCGATTTGTTAACTAAAATCAAAAATATTCATCAGAACAATATATTTATTTTCTTTTCTTTTTTATGTATTTAATTTTTTTTAATATTCACTTATTTCTCCTCAACATTTCCATTCTTAAAAAAACAATAAAACTTAGAATATCTGTATGTTTGTTAAAATAATTATTCTAATTGGATCATACATTTATTTGTGGTCCTTTTTTTGAACATTCTGTTATTATGATTATGTTATTTTTTTTTACTTTTTAAATGCAAATTAAAAATGTGGTATTATATTAAGTAACTACAGCTGATGTAAAATGAACTAACAAATACTAATAGATACATATTTACATTTTCTATTACTAACATTAACGAGGCCGGGATAAGGTACCGGTATTCGATGTTTTCATTACTAACAAATGTACAGATTTCAATAAAAAATGAAAAAAGAAAAAAGAGAAAAAAAAGTTCCTATGAACTGTCCTAGTTTTAACCTTACCCTTACAATACTCTAGCTTTACAATGTAAACTGGTATGCTTAGATTCGGTTGTGATACCACGATAAAAGGTTCTCTCTTCGATCTGTTTGCTAGTTAATGCTTACCTCTAAGGTTTATGTTCTTAATAAGAACTCTATCACCTTTATGTAAAACATAATTTCTAACTTTTAAGTCACCTAGTTTTGTGTTTTCTACCGGCTTTCTCTTCTACTTCAGCTACGGTTTTGTAAGCAAACTGTAATCGCCTTTCCAACTGTTTAGCATAGGAATCATGACTATGACCTTTTGAAAACTCTGTATCAAGACCTATGAAAGCATCTATTGGGAGACGAAGATTCCAACCGAAAATCAAAAAGTGAGGACTATAGCCTATGCTCTTATGTCTCGTCGCATTGTAAGCATTAACCAGTGGAGCTAGGTAATTCTTGAAATCTGACTTCTGTTCATAACTCAATGTTCCTAACATACCACGAAGAGTAGTTAAACCTCTCACACTGACCATTTCCAGAAGGATGTGCAGGGGTAGTTCTAGATTTCATAATACCGGAAATTTTACATAGTTCACCAATAACACGGGATTCGTAATTACGACCTTGATCGGTATGTATACGAGCTGGAAAAGAGTAATGTTGAATAAACGATTCACCTAGTTTTAGACGTCTGGTTTCTCGTTGGTATTGCCGTAGCATATCTAGTAAAGTGATCAGTTATGACGAGAATGTTTTCGTAACCCCTTTTTCACTGTTCAAAGATAAAAAAAAATCTAAACAATTCATCTCCAAGGGTTGATGTGTCTCAATATTTACCAACTCAGCGGAATTATGACTTTTGGACTTTCGTAAAATACAGTTAGGACAAGTTGACACTTTCTCCTCCACATCTTTATTTACTCCAGGCCAACAAAACCGAGATTTAACCAAATATAATGTACTATTTCTACCTTGATGACCAGCATCATCATGTAACCCAACTAGAGCGACCTTCCTAAAATTCTCTGGTAGCACTAACTGATGTATAGTTTCTCCGTTCTGATTACTAACCCTATACAAGATGTTATCTCTCAAAACAAGTTTTTCCCAATCATATAACTCACGTCTTACAACCAATTTGGCTTTTACCAGGCCTCTGACCAGACCTCTTCAGTTCTATAACCCTAACAATATCAGTATCCCTTCTCTGTTCAAGATCCCAAGAAATATAAGAAAATGTGCCTGCTCCAAAATCTACCTGACCAATATCATGAATATTCTGAGTCATCAAAACACACTCAATAGCAGAACTGGTATGAGAAACTAATATTGAATCACATATTGCCTTGATAGCATCAGAAAACAATTTCTTTTTCTCATAATTTAATCCAGAGAGCGCATCCGCATCGACATTAGAAACTTTACTCTATATACGATATTAAAATCGTATGTAACTAAAGTAGCTATCCAACGCTGAGACAAAGCGTCTAGCTTAGCCTTACCCAAAACATATATAAGAGGGTTGTTGTCTGTCCAAACCTCAAACTTATGACCATATAAATAATCCTGAAATTTATTAGTAACTGCCCACTTTAGTGCCATTAACTCCCGCTTGTGTGCAGCGTAATTACTCTCTCAACACCACCTTGTGTTTGATACAAAATAGCACCTAAGCCTTCGCCACTGGCATCAACATTCAAAATAAAGGGTAAACTATAATCAGCGTAAGCTAAAACTGGTTGATTAGTCAATATCTGAATAATCTTTTCCCGTATGTCTTGTTGTTCCTTTCCCCAATTCCAAGGTGTTGGCTTGACCTTACAATTCTTTTTCCACTTTGTTTTTCTGTTAGCCTGATGTCCAATCAACAAATCATTCAGTGGCTTCACTATCTTTGCGTAATTCTTGATGAACTTCCGATAATAAGAGGTAAGTCCCAAAAATCTTCTAAGCCCTTTCACATTCTGAATTTCTGGCCAATTACAAACAGCGGCAACTTTATCTTGGTCGGTCTTTATACCTTCTTCTGAAACCACAAATCCTCATTACTCTTAACAACTCACATTTCTTACCTTTTAAGTTTTAACCCGTTCTTCAATCTATCAAAAACAGATTTCAACTTATTCAAGTGTTCCTCAGTGGTCTTCGAAAAGATGACAATATCGTCCAAATAAATCAAACATTCTCTGAGGTTAAGCTCTCCCATACACTTCTCCATAAGTCTCTGAAATGTTGCGCAAGCATTAGTTAACCAGAACGCTAACCGATTACACTCATAAAACCCAAGGGGTCCTAGATTAAAAGCGGTTTTGTATCGATCAGATTCCTTCAGATTACACTGCCAGTAAGCCGAGCGCAATTGTAGCTTAGAACAATATTTACTTCCAACCAAACCATCAAATGTTTCATCGATTCAGGGCAAAGCATAAGCGTCCTTTACAGATCTCCTGTTTAACCTACGAAAATCTATACAAAAACGTAATGAACCATCGGGTTTCCTTACTAACACCACGTTACTGGAAAAAGGACTAGAGGAGTCTCTTATAGCCCCGGCTTCTAACATTTCCCTAAAATGTACATGGGGGTATACGCCGGAATGGTTCCTTGAAAGGCGTTTCGTCACTTAACTTTATCTCATTCTCAACCAAAGTAGTAAAACCCAAATCTGTTGGTCCAGTTGAAAAAATAGATTTCCACTTGCCTAACAAACTGTTCAACTTTTCCTTAACATCATCCGACAAATCAATTCGGATTTCAATACCAAGCTCCTTTAAACCAGATTTATCTGATTGTATTTTTGTCTTATCTGATATTGAATCTGAGCGACTATTAACTACCTGAAAACCATCACGAACAATCTTAACATGACTCAACTCACGAGGAGCCGTCTTCGGTTGAATAAAAACTGACTTCGCAGTAATGTTATAAATTCTAACTGGCACCTTTTGCTTACCATTCCCGTTAACCGAAACAACCCTAGGACAAACAACAGTCTGTTCCGAAATGCTAGTTGTATATGTCCAATTTTCAGTAACTAAAGTATTATAATCTTCAGGTGTACCCTTTAATCGAACAAGACCAGAAATTGTCATTACCGATGATGGCTCTTATTTCAAAGGACGTTTATTCACACACCTTACCACACCCGATCAACAACATTGAAGAACAGAAAATGCTGTATCCTACTGTTTTGGAACTAGAATTTCTTAATCTGAACTATCCAGTAAATCTTTACTCAACCTGAGAATATTAGTACCAACTATAGTAGGAACATTTGCATTATATTCTGACAAAGGGAAAACCAACATAGGGACTAGTAAAGGATCTTTATGAATAAAAGGTATATTTACCTCAACCTCAAAATATCCATTATAGGGAAGTTTAGATCCTCCGGCTACATTAAACGATAAAAGAAATTCTTCCAAAGGATTCACCTCAGGTACTGGCTTCATTAATTTCAGTACATGTTCCGACACTGTCGAAATCACAGGCCAACTGTCTTTTAAAGCTTTACAATTCAAAAATTTAACAAAAATATAATACTCATTTTCTGTACCTACCATTCTTTCCAACAATGTTTTGTTATTACTTAACTTACCTTTAGGGCTTTTCAAATTTTTGTCTCTAGTTCGCCCTTTAACAGAGACTACTTCAATTTTAAATCCTGCACTTGAGTTATACTTACCTCTTCGATTTCCTCTAAAATGTTAAATCCCCTGTTTTGTCTGCAGTTTAACCTTCCTCTATTTAAGCGAGTACCTCTATAGTTACTATAAGACTGACTCTGATAATTAACTGATTTAGCTTCTTTCATGTTCTTTAATCCACTCTCAAAGGAATCAAACCTTTCCGAAAATGATTCCATCTTATCCATTAACTGAAAAAACTTGGATTCAGTAGTAACTGGCTGATGTGAAACAGTACTTTTGAGTGGCATAGTGGCTCTAATTCCCTAACAGCCTTTTAAAACTGATCCAAATCGGCGAAAGTATCATACATGTACCTAGTAGCATTCTTTAATATAGGATCTCTAATACCTGACCAAACCTTGGTGTTTAACATATCATTCCTGACCTCATGACATATCTTACCCTTTTCATAAGCCTTTTGCAATGTATGATTTCATGCCATATTCAGCAACAGTTGACCTTCCTTTTGCTTTTCTGTGTAAAATGTTTGCAAAAGGGTTTCATCAGAGTAAACATTACCATAAATGTCCTCTAACTTGTCTAATACTTCCTGTGGTGTAGCGTTTTCATGGATCGTAAGCAATGAACTACGTGCTTGACCCTTTAATGAATGTCGCATACACTACAACACAATCAATTCAGGATATAATTTTCCCCTTAACAATCATTTCAGTCCAAACTTCCAAACACCAAAGGACGTTTCACCTTTAGGATCACAAGAAAATGTCGGTAACTTTGGCCTCTGATAAATAGGGGTATTTAAATAAGCATTCTGACTCAAATTACTAAAATCAAAATTCACCTTAGCTTTTACATCCTTTTATTTCAAACTATCATAGACCAACTGTCTATTAAAGCTGTACACTTCAAAAATTTAACAAAAATATAATACTCATTTTCTGTACCTACCATTCTTTCCAACAATGTTTTGTTATTACTTAACTTACCTTTAGGGCTTTTCAAATTTTTGTCTCTAGTTCGCCCTTTAACAGAGACTACTTCAATTTTAAATCCTGCACTTGAGTTATACTTACCTCTTCGATTTCCTCTAAAATGTTAAATCCCCTGTTTTGTCTGCAGTTTAACCTTCCTCTATTTAAGCGAGTACCTCTATAGTTACTATAAGACTGACTCTGATAATTAACTGATTTAGCTTCTTTCATGTTCTTTAATTCACTCTCAAAGGAATCAAACCTTTCTGAAAATGATTCCATCTTATCCATAAACTGAAGAAACTTAGATTCAGTAGTAACTGGCTGATGTGAAACAGTACTTTTGAGTGGCATAGTGGCTCTAATTCCCTAACAGCCTTTTGAAACTGATCAAAATCGGCGAAAGTATCATACATGTACCTAGTAGCATTCTTTAATATAGGATCTCTAATACCTGACCAAACCTTGGTGTTTAACATATCATTCCTGACCTCATGACTTATCTTACCCTTTTCATAAGCCTTTTGCAATATATGATTTCATGCCATATTCAGCAACAGTTGACCTTCCTTTTGCTTTTCTGTGTAAAATGTTATCAAAGGGGTTTCATCAGAGTAAACATTACCATAAATGTCCTCTAACAGGAAGTATTAGACAAGTTAGAGGATATGCACTGGACAAGAGGTGACCTTTACACACAAGTTTATGTTCAAAAGCTTCCTCATCTTAGTATCATTATCACAGATACCTTTTTAGATAGTGATTCGATGTGTACCATGTTAGACTATACCCGTTTAAAATAAAACCATGACGTTCCTCATGCACGGGGCTTGGCATCACTTAATGATCGTAATCATCTTGCATAAACTCATCTCATAAATATTTTTTCTAAAATTAAAATTAAAATGAAAATTAGCATTTATTAGACATCTCTTTAAAAATCTGTTCAAATAATAATTAACTCCTAACAATTTCCAATTTTTATTTACAATTTGATTCCTCAAAATAAAATAAAAATGGAAAATTTTCAATTTTTTTTTTTTTTTTTTTTTTTTTTTTTTTGCATTTGAATTTTACTCTTCAAAGCGGGCCTTTGTTATTGGTTTCTGCATTTTAGGCCCTGAGCACAAATCGGAGAAGTAATTTTGTCCATCTAATTGCCATCCAAGAATCTTAGGATAGGGATTTATATAAATTTTATACTTTTTTCACAATCCATTAATTAATTGTATTTTATTGTATTAATATGTATGTAATTGTATTGAGTTATATGTTTTGATTAATAAATATGTTTAAAATAAGAATCTTATTTCCCATTATTAGACGCATTATATCATTTACACCTTTTTCCTCAGAGGGTATCCCGATCTCTTCACTGAATTAACAACTATATGACACAAAAAAAAAATGATCTGGTATTTCCTGTTCCACCCTCCTAAGATACCAAGTCGTCGACATTTAAAAATGGAATAGAGATCCTCATTGTTTCGCAAAATTTGTATAGCTAGTTTTTAGACATCTTTTACCTTGTCATGATAAATAACTTCTATCTATTGTATTCTGTCCTGTACTTGCTACATTTGTACCTTTCGCGGTTTTATTATTTCGGACTGGAATATTGAACGGTATAACACAACTTTACAGTATCATATAGAAATTTATAATTTTAATAGTATTTCAATATTAGCCCAAAATAGTCTTAAATTTTGTTAACCCTTAGGGGTATCTCCCTCACGCAAAGCTTTGTCCCTAGATGGTTTTGAATTTGCCGTTTTGGTCCTTTGATAATTTAATTTAAACTTCAACTTTTTGGATTATTGTTTTGGTTTTTATCATTTTAGGTATCGAGCACAACTGATGCGGCGTAAGTTACCGATGTATGCATCAAAATTATTAAACCTTGGTCAAAAGACAATATTTTGATAATAATTAATATGCCAATTTATTTTTGCAATCATAAAACATGAATTGACGTACACCACTTTCATAATCACATGTTTGAATAAAGGTCCCGGTTTTTGAAAATAAAAAATCTTAAACTCTGCTGCGAACCTTCATTCAGTTTAAGACAATACTGTATAGAAATAAAATGAGAAGTATGAAAGAGCAGTTTCGGGCAAAAGCTGATATTTATTTTTCGAAATTCGACCCCTGTAGGCATCTACATACAGTTTGTGGCGTTACTGTATAAACATAAAATGCATAAAATGCATATAATGAAAATAATGAAAGATGAATTTTGCACACCAGTTTAGATTCGCAACTTCAAAATTTGAAGAACGTACTTGTAATTTGATGTTGCCTTAATGATATTTGTCAAAGAATTAAACCCTTCAGTAGTTATCCATTTGTCTGTTTTTGGACACTTTCAACCCTTAAAACCCTATGGTAAATTATATATCCTCTGAGTATATTTGAGGATATGCATGGTTGACTGATTCCATGTCTATTCCTCTTGTGTCTCAACATCACATATTTTCTTCTACTCTTTTTTTTCATTGAGAGGTAGCATTTTATTCCACCTTTTTCTTTAATATCTTGTTTTACAACATTTTTGATTTCTTCATATTTGCTTTTCAAAACTTTCACTGGGTCAAATTTAGCTAATCCATCTGCACATATAGTGTGTGTCTGTATTGTACCGTTTAATACCTTGAAGTTACAGAGTTCTTTTTTTCCCATTACTGTCGGCTTTATTACCACCTGTATCAGTTCGAGGTGTTTGGTGTCGCTTCATATGACGATAATATTCGTCTTTCCTTGAAATGTTACAATTCCATTTCCTTTTAATGAAGTTTCATAACAAAACATGGAACTCCAAAGGAATCAAAGTCCAATCAAACTGTATAGGTCGGGAGGCAAGCAATGAAAGCAAACTTTCTGTGACGACTCAGGCTTGTTTTCTGAGCAAATATCTTTCCCCATTCGTAACAGAGCGTGTTTTGTTGATACTTGATATTTAGGTACCCATGTCACGTGACATATTTTGATATACAAACCTTAAAGTGGTAAACATTCTGTCACAACGTTTTACATAATATGCTTTGCAATAACGTCTAAGCCATTTTCTGTGAAGTGCCCTTCTACAAGCCCTCCGACTGCTTGTAACTATTGTGGAAACATTGCGGACATCAAGCTGTCAAACATCCTCGTCTTCCACAACGTAGCCTCCCTTCAAGTAAATGGCTGAAACGCTTCGGAGAAGCCACTGGCTGACATCCGTATGAGATATTATTCTCCCTTAATCTCATGTAGTTGAGAAGAGTCACGTTATATATATAAAGAAACCCCACTGCCCCACTCTCCAAAAAATATCAAGTCTTACATTTCGTTACGGAATACATGATATCACTTGTAAATTAAATCCTTTTTTATCGATTTTCTCGCTTATATAGGTGTTGAAAATGGATTCACCATTTGGGGTCGTCGAAAACATTCGATATTTATTTTCTTTTAATTTCAATTTATGAAAACCAAATAAACGTCAGATAATTATGTTTTATGTTTATTAAAATCTATTTTCACTGACAAATTTCTTGTTAAATATTTTTAAATCATATAAAAAATATGTTAGGAACTTGTTCACCCCTTTCGAATGAATCAAGCTCATTAAGGCGTCAGTATGAAGATACATCGAACGGATCGGGTGTACTCATTTTGCTCTCGTAAAAAATTGTAATATCCGCGAATTTAACGATTATGCCAAATTGTGTCATATTTGGTTTGTGTATGTAAAACATTGTTTAAGATCGCATTAATGAGCTTGATTCGAATCTCGTATTTCGAACATTGGATATTGAATCTCGAATTTCGAATCTCGTACGATCTTTCTGGGCTTTCTTAGACACATAATCTCGGAATATCTTAAATATAATTCAATGGTTGTGCTGATTCATTTATCTTTAATCCAGATTGATAAAGAAATTTCATAGTTTTCACTTATTTAATATTTTCGAAAATCATGTCCTATTCTATAACAAGACACTGCTATTTTATGATATTAGGGACCAGGCAATATTTATGAGAGGACTGGGACCGATGCAAAATGCCATGGGGAAAACGCTTTTTTTGCATGGTTACTCTATTTCATGTGATATCTATTATTCTCATTCTTACAACACATGGGACAAAAACATTTTTATTACCATATTTTTACAAATATGCACAAAAAACATTTTCTTAAAAGCACACATTATGCCTGACTGCCTATGAAACATTAACGCTATTGAAATTCCTGTATTGTTGACACATATTCAAAGTTTTTTCCAACATTTGCATTGATTCAATAAACATGGCACCTTGTATGGTATAAGTACATAATATAAGCAAGGCCTCAACAACCATATCAAGGACCATAGAACTTTCAAAATTTCAGAACAAATGCTTAACAGATTTCATGTGTGAAATTCCTTAAATTGCTGTTCTGTCGATACTTAAGGATAATTAATTTCAATTTTATCTAAACTGTATGATGTCTTGTATATCCCAAATACAATAGATTTGCCAGGTTTTTACCAAATTTTATCAAATTTCCTCATACTTTTTTATCAGTTATTGCATATAAATTATACTTTTCTGTCTATGAAACATCAGTAAACGCTATTGAAATTCCTGTATTTCTGCCATATATTTAAAGTTTTTCCCCACATTTGCAATGATTTAATCAACATGGTATCTTGTATGGTATAAGGGTATAATATATTAAAGTTGAAGTCGTCAATTTTGTCATAACGTTTTGTCTTATAATGCCCCTCATTGTCCATTCAAGAAACAAATCCAAATATGAAGCAGACCTCGATGTATCTGTAGTATCCTTATTTTCAAGCTGACTTGGGTAGATGAGATATTGAAAGTCTTGGAATTGTCGTTATTTATATCAATCGAGGATCTAGAAAGAGCAGAAATGTTTAGAAGTTCCCACCAAAATAACATATGTTTTATTCATTTTGATCAATCAATTGTTTAGCGTTATTCAATTTAGATATGCCGACTATTCAAAATGCTTTTCTACCTTTGTAATAAAAATTATAGATAGTTAGGAAGCGATTCCGAATGCCTTTGCCCTGAACTGATACTGAATAAACATTCCAATCTGTTGATTTAGAATTAAATTGAACTTTTACAAACTTTCTTTAATCATCCCATATTTAGAAGGAGCAGAAATGTTTATGCTTAACAGCGATTACCATTACCCGTTACTCGTGGAAAGTAGCTTTTGGCGTCGGGAAAGTCGTAAAAGACACAGGCGCTTGTCTCAGAAAAAAAATTACTATATATGCCAAGAGAAAAGAAAAGGTCCCCAACTCGGGCAATACAATTTTACGCGCTTGCTTCGATTTCCAAAGAATTATCGCTTTCACCTTTCGATCTCGCTCAAAACTTTTGGATCAATAAAAAAGTATTAATTTATCAACACAATGATGTATGACACGCCTACCTTACTTGCCAATCAACAGCGCTTAAGGCATATGAATTTATTTTATCTTGGCATATATATTAACTTTTTTTCTGAGACAAGTGCCTGTGGTAAAAGAGACGATAGTTGTCCGTGGGCAAGTTAATTTTAACTGGAAACAATTGGTTCTTGTTTAAAAGCTTTTACTCACGATTCGACTACATGACATTGTAAAATAAAGCGCCTACGGGATCTCGATCATAACCATTATAATTTAAAATGGGAAACAGAAAACTAAGATTCGGATTCGTATTTTTACTTGTATTTTACTGTCGTTGTGGTTGTATTAATTAAACATAGGGTACGTATGAATAGATCGTCGTCTTTTCGGGAGTTTTTGAACAATTTTCTATCTTAAATATTCGATTAAAATGCCTTTTTGGGAAAGTTTTACTACTCTGGCATCAGTGACAGAATATGATAGTGTTGGTACCGAAAACGATTTGTGTTTTATAATAAAAGAATATTTGATTATGTTCAAATGAATTTGGAAAAATTTTGATTTAAATCTTCAAAAGGAGATCTCTAGCCTCTACCTGAAAAGGCTAAGATAGAAAAAAAACAACTAGGGATAAACTCTATGATGAAGAGAAGAGAAGTAGGTCATTTCTGCCCTCTTGGAAATTGACATAGCTTGGTTGCAATATAATGAGGAGGATAATAAAATGTTTTGTTTATATTGCAAATAATATCCAACACTGGCAGGTCATAATAGTTTTGTTACTGGATCCACAACTTATCACTTGACTAACATTAGATCACATGACAGTAGTAAATCTCATAGTCAGTGTACATCAAGGTACAACACTGACCATTCAGCCACTGATTCAGCAAGTTAAGTAGTGTTCAAAGAAAACCTGATGAATTCAGTGATAGCACCATTGATAAAGCTTTCCATCAGCTTGGTGTAACGGAGAAAAATAGGATGGCCAATTTGTTCAAAATAGCATTTTTTCTTGGAAAAGAATGTAAACCCTTAAATGACATGGAGAAACAGTGTATCCTGGCTAATTCACGTTGTGTTGATGTTGGCTCTAATTACCCCAATTTTATTTGCTCAAAGTAAATATATTGGAAATGATGCTTTACAGGAGGTTATGAAATCAGATTTATTTCTATACTGGCTGACGGTAGTACTGATGTTTCTGTTCAAGAACAAAAACTTGTATACATTAGATATGTAGATACCTCAGGTCAAGCCCAAACCAGTTTAGCCAATATTGTATCACCAGAGCACTCCCATGTATTAGGAATTTTTGAATCAATTAAAAATGCACTCCAAGATTTCGGCATTATATTTGAAAGCTTGAAACATGACAGACCTGGTCCAGCTCTAGGTTATGCAAATTTTGATGGAGCCTCAGTGATGCAGGGCAGGAAAGGAGGTGTGGTGGCACATATTATTCAAGAAGTACCAGAGGTTATACCTATTCACTGCATAGCTCATAAATTAGAACTTGCTATATTGAACTCTGTGAAAAGCATTCCTTTTATAAAGAAATATGAGGAAACTATAAAGAGGGTTTTCATTCTGTACCGTTCATCTCCAAAACGAATGAGAGGATTAGATGCATTAGGGGAGGCTATGGGAGTAGATATATGTAAATTTTCAGACCTGAAAAAGGCAGTGTAACTACCTACATGTTATATTGTGGTGTTTTGCCTCTACATGTATTACATTTGTACTAACTATTATTAAACGAATACAAGAAAATACTGAATACTGTATGGTAATTTTAATGATTCACATCTCATCAGCAGTGCTTGGATATATAAAAGTATTCTTACTTTCATGCTCTCATTTTTTTAAAATACAACCATGAAGCTTCGATTGATAATAAACGGTTTATCATCAGGTCAATTAAAATTTATTTGTAGATTTTCATCCCTGAAGCCTGTCTTGTCGACAGTAAAATTGTTTATTTTTTTTTCAAATACAATTCCAAGACATATATATTAAGTGTATGTTTAAAATAAAAGCCAACTTCGGCCTGTATGGTCTTCTCATAACAGATTCATTGTTAGATTGCTTACATGATATCTCAATATTGGATTACAATTTACAAATTAAGTTGGATTTGCTTGAAGTTGGATACACATTGGACAGTTTTTAGATTGAAAAATTATATTGACCAAAAGTATTATAAATTTCAAACAAGATGGGTCAGTAGTAAGTCACGAGCAGTGGTGGCTTTAAAGAATAACCTTAAAGTAGTAGTTAATCACTTGAAGGCAATGGCAGCGTCAAATGTAGTACCAGAGGCGAAGGCATATCACACTATACATGTACTGACATCTGTTCAGTTCATCAAAAAACTTCATCTGATGTTAGACTTTCTCCCTCTGATATCCAGTTTATCCAAGGTATTAATATAAGTTTGTAATAGAATAATTGGACAATGGTATATTGAATTTATTAATTGTTACATAGTAGACATTAAATGCACTGATTCATTGCATTTTCAAAAAGACATCAAGTAAAAAAATATGAACAAAACTTTCGCAAATAGGTATAAAATTCACTGAAGCGTTCTATTTTTACATGTGCTATTTTTAGATAAATTCTAGTAATATACCTGTGATCTTCTCACTTGAACGGTCGTCGAATGAATGAAAGACTATCGGAATTTTGCTCCCTATATAGTGTCGCCGGGACTGTCGATATAGTCCAGCAATCATCTGATTGGCTAATTGAAGAAGGGTTTAATCGATCGATAGGATAAAGGGTCTTTTTACATCGCTTAGTTTACCTGGCATTCGAGAAAAGCACGGAAATCACCTGACGTGTTTTAATGTGTCTGATTTATAAATTAATGGTACTGTATTTTGAATACCATTTAATTTCAACGAATTTGAAAAACATCAAATACCACAAAAACGGCTTTATTCATATCAAATAATGGTAATTAATACACCCGAATTGTCACCAGATGAATTGTAAGACGACAAGCTGATTGCATCCTTCATTTTCACATTAATTTTTTAGATGTGCAAATAGATGGTTAATATTTACGAAAGGGTCAGGAACTTGATGTCGTATCACCCTATATTACATATTTGTTTTTATTCGTAATCATACAATTCTACGTGTCTGAACATTAACCAAAAATATATGATGACGTTGCCATTGATTTTCATATTCTATATTTCTGATGGGACAAGGAAACCCATCTGTGAAGATTTTACAAATGTAATTTATTCGTATCATATTCGTGAAAATACGGACCCAAGTTTTACCGCAAATATTTAACTGCCCTATACTTAACATACTTATTGTTCGACAAAGACAACCTCCCAGACAAGAATAGAGAAGACTGGGTGTCTTTAAAGGCAGAAACTAAGCATTGGATAGTTTTACCCATAGACAAGTAACTTACCGTTATCTGTCACCAAAAAAGTAATCAATTAATCTAATAGGTGTGGCTTGTCTTGGCCTCTAGGGAAATTGTTTTTTACTATTAAAAAGAGTAAAATCGGTTTCCCCCTTAATTTTTATTCATTTCTTGTGCCATATAATAAAAACTCGTGCGCTCAAGTTAAGAACTAGTACGCTCAAGTTATAACTCGTGCGCTTTTTTGTTTATGATATACATATGAATTTAGTGTTGATAAAGGTAGGTCGTATACAGCATAGTATAAATTTACTATATCTAATATTAGTATCTTTGGATTGTTATTTTGAAACTCCTGGGATGATGCCTCTGCTGGTGGACCCTAGGTCCCCGAGGGTATTCGCCAACCCAGTCGTCAGACCTGTCTGACATGATTATTCATTGATTTGTTACAGAAATTACAAGTATTTAGCAAAATTCAAAAATAATAGAAATACTAAGGGTTCATTCCTTGTATTGCACATGGTAGATCTCCTTAGCAGAAATTTGGCTTCCTATTTCGGTATTTTTGGTTGAGTACTTCTTGTTTAATATAAGTTTGGTTTTTGGTCTTCCAAATGTTTCGGTTTTAATGCTGCTGATGAGAGGTAACTCCTTGAAATGCGTCGTATACAGCATAGTATAAATTTACTATATCTAATATTAGTATCTTTGGATTGTTATTTTGTCCATACGATTCATCCGAAAGTGAATTTTGCCAAATCACAGCAGCGCGGCAAAAGAGCCATGCCAGGGATAAAAATCCACTTCAGTATTATTACTTCATAATTGTAGTGCCATAATATCTGGAACAGATTCTAAACACTCAGCGGTATTGTTTCTTTGCCTGGCAAACGCTATACTCTAATATACGTAAAAACACAAAAATAAGTTTTGAATGATGTATCTCAAGATTAAAAATCGAAAGGAATATTCTGTTTAAACTGAGGTATTAGTTCTTTCTGATACCTTTTCCAGTAAATTTATCACTTAGGCCATTTAATTGGTGTTTCTGCAGATATAAGTGGTAAACTTTGTTTGTTGGTCATGCACTTTGAAAGTCTATGGTAAACAGTTTATGACACCCCATTTTCCATATCAGTTTCGATATCATCCCTAGACCATATCAGCCCTCAGCCAAGGCAAAATAAATGGATTGAAGTGAGAATGACCGCCATGTCAGAAATTTTTTTTGTAAAAAACTAGGAATTATAAACTAGTTTTAAAGTTAAAATGAGCACATTCTGACCCTGCTATCTAAATCATGTACCGTCCAACCTAATGTTCGCACTCACCTTTTTGGTAGTTATACTGTATTGTTTTACAAATGAGTATCATGATAGAAAAGCTAAGGTTTGGATAACCATAAAACCGGTTTAACCCCTTCAGTGTTTCATGTATGTATCAAAATAAGACTGTCTTGACTCTCTGTTCTGTCAATATCTGGGGTTTTTGTTTGGTGTTCTTTTAACGTCCAAGTGCGCAACTCGACAGGGGATTTAGTAATTGTCTTCATCTGTCCACCCGTCCGTCCGTACCAATAACTTTGTGACGCAACTTCTCTTAAACTGATGAGCAGTATTAGTTTATATTTTGCAGGAATATTACTTATGATGTGAAGATGATCTCACTATATCTATATATAACGATGTATCATATGCATAACTTTTCTAAACAACTAGGCAGATGTGGTTTATATTTTTACAGGATTATTACCTATGACATGAAGATGATCACATTTTAGCAGCATTTTGATTCATCGATTTTTACAAGAGTAATGGGACATTTTTGTCACATTGTATATATCACATGCATATCTTGTGGATGAAACCATTTGGCATATCTGGCTTATATTTTGCAGGATTGTTATTTATGATACGAAGATTTTCAAACTAATTTTTTTATTATTGTATGAGTTATTGGGCTAAGTTTATTATTAATTTGTATCGGGTGCAGGAAAATTCGGCACGTTGAAAATTTGGAAGGTCCATATTTAAGACACAAAAAACTAAGTATGTTGCCAAACAGCTCATGCGACAATAGATAAAACAAGAAAAATAAATGGAAATGGTGAGCTGTCAAAAGGGGCATAAAACGACTAAAATGTATGAAATACACAAGTCGAACAAAACCAAATATAAAATCGTAAAAAAAACAAAAAACTAAAAAGTTAAAAATACCCAACGTTTTATGTACGAACTCAGTCTTGCTCTGGGTTTCAAAGAGTCAACAACTTATATTTTTATTTTTTACATGCTAGTGATCAAGACCATATTGGTCGAAACGTTGGGTTCTATATGTAGTTCCGCTTGGTTCAGTAGGCAGTATGTTGCAGATGTATTTTAAAAGGTTCATTATATGGCATTTCATATCATATGTGGCGTATATGGCGAAAAAAGCCGTCTCTTATGTTCAGAGTTAGTGTTCAACCATTCATTCAATACATGTATTCCATTGATTATTAAAAGTTCTCTTGTTCACAAAATTTTAAACAAATGACTATGTGGTGTGTCCTTAGAGGAATGCGCATCGTCAGAAGTAACACTCCCATTGTTAATCCTGGAATTCTGTCTCAGTGTTCATTACCGTCGGTTAACGGGTGAAGCAAATTCATATCTTCACCTTTGTTATTTTCTATAACGGATATGCAGCCTTCTTCTCCATCTGATGTTGTTGATATATCCCACGAATTGTCATTTTTGGAAAATACGGCGCCACCAGTATTGTTTGATTTGCCCTTATACTGACAGTCAAAAGCTACGCTGTTTTCATCCAGACAAATGTTTGAATCTGACGAATTTACCTCAGAAAATGCATCTGTTGTTTTGAGTAGAGTGCTATAACTATGAAGATATTCCATATCATTTACATTTAATAAAGTATAGGGGAAACGATGACCATCACCTCTGTTACCTTCAATCTGGTTGGCACTCTGTGAAATATTTACTCCACTCTGTATTGACTCGTCAAACGTTAATTCGGTCACAGCATAAGCAACACAGGGCTCATATAATTTCTCCATAGAAGAAAGTAGGTGTTCTGATATGTTGTCAAGAGTTTTTTCGCATGCATTTTGAATATCTTGGGAATTTTCGGTTGATGTTTGATTCGGGTTTTCTGCTTCATCAATTGAATCATGCCAAGGTTCTTCGTTGTTCCTTTGGTGTATTTCGACTATTGTGGGCTGTTCGTTTAGCGGAAAATTAACCATCTCACTTTCATTAATTGTTTCATAATGAGAATCATCACTATCTGGTCTATCAAGATTTTCTACTTCAGCAATGGTTTGTATCCTTTCCTCGATTTGTACACTATGCATTGTTTCATTATCTGATTTTTTATCCAGCTGACAGTTTCTGTTTTTACGAATTCTGAGATAACATCCAATTGAAATTGAAGCACATAAAATTACACCAAATACTGTAGCCAGAAGACCAATGTTAAACTGAGAGTATAACCCTGGTAAAATCAAAAATGAATTAATTGAACCCATCGTATAAATGTAATTATTGTAAATTATATATAAAAACTTACCCAAACTGATATACTTAGATACAGTAGAATATGTACCGTTTTGTGCTAGTTGTGAATTATTTTGTAAACTTGTTGATTAATAATAACAGAGTTGAAGGAAAATTATCTAAAGATTGAAATTTTTTTTTAGTCTATGAAGAAATAACCTCGATCACGTGGTGCACACTAAATTTTAAACGAGCTACGAGTAGTAAGCAGGCTTAGAGGATATATACATTCTGAATATGACATTTAAATTTAAGATACAAATCTTACAGGAAAATTTATTTAGTTATAAACCAAAATGATGACGAACATGATGAAATTGTATGCAATACATCTCGTTTATACATGAATCATTCGTTAACCCACTTGTGTGATGTGGGCAGTAGTGTCTGTATTCAAATTTGCAATGTTCATATGAATTTCGTATCTGCGTATTTTGTACAGCACCTGGTGTAATCATTGATACACATCAGACCTGGGGTAGATTACGTTCAATATAATTGATTAAATTTCTGATTACTTTCCAAAATCCAGGACTAAATCACAATTTTGAAATGTAATTAATTCAATTACTATTACTTTTGGAATGTAATTGATTTTTCTGGTTATTTTTTAAAATAAAGCTTTTAATTAACTTAATGCAAACTAGAAATCACTACTGTGATTCCCACACCCCATGTAAGTAGTTGGGCCACTTACCTATAGTGAAAAATATATATGCAATCATTCTATAAAGAAATTTAATCAATAAACCTAATTAAAAATTAAACACACCTTAGTTCACAATACAAGCTTAAACTGACATGTTTGAAATTTGACCTGAGTGAGCCCCCCGGTTTAAAAATCGATATTCTAAATCCTTATTGTGCAACTACATATAGCATAGGACGATACTATATGTAAGCAAAAATTAATAAATTGCAAAGCGAAAGAGAAGTTAAGCTCACAAGCTTAAATTGAAAATTGAAAATTTCTACCCCTGGGGACGCCAATTTTAGAAAATTAAAATTCTTCACAATACAAGCTTAAACTGACATGAATAACTGAAATAAAATGCATAAATTGTAAAACGAAAGAGGAGTTTAGGTCACAAGCTTAAATAGACAGTTTTTCGAAATTCGACCCTGTGGGCCCTAATTTTAGAAAATCAAAATTCTAAAACCTTATTACGCATATGCATATCGTGCAGGACAATACTGTATAGAAATAGAATGCATAAATTGAAAAATGAAAGACGAGTTTGAGTCACAAGCTGGAATTCCCAATTTTTGAATTTCAACGCCTGTGGGTCCTTTATTTAGAAAATCAAAATTCTAATACCTTATTGCGCATCTACAAGTGGTATGCAACCATTCTATATAGAAATTAAACGAATGGACGAAGACAATTGCTGTATCTCCGAATTTTCTTCGAAAGTGCGGGGATAATTATGCCAGGTAATATACTGGATGATTGACACCATCCATACAGATCACATGTTCAATACACATTTACATTTACACTATAGCCTTTTTCGGAAACTCATTTCGGAATCACGATTATAATTTGAAGCAACTTGTTTCCCTTGCTGGGACATACTTGCCTCAAATTATATTAGAATCAGAATCGTGATACCGGAAATGAGTTTCTGAAAAGGGCCATATATGTATTAAACCAAAGGACAGAAGAATCAGACTTATAAATTGATATTCTGAAAATATGTTGCATATTCTTCATGCAACACTCTGTATCCGGGGACAACAAATCATTCAGATTTCTATAGATATCCATAATTACTGTCAAATCTTTTTCGGTATACATCTTAGACATCTTAACATTCTGTCCTACATCTATTGGGGACCACAAACACATACATGTCTTCCTTTTTGGAAATATAATCTTTTGGCATAGGAAATTTATAGTAATGATTAGAATAACATTCAAAAACTAGACTGAGGCGGTCGGAAACGACAGCTAAACCCGCTCTCCCCACATTTTGTATCCCTGTGCACCTTTTTCACATTATACCTTTGAATACAGCCCTAAATTTTGGAAAATTAAAATTCTAAAAACCTTATTGCGAATCTGCATACAGTGTATGACAATACTGTATAGAAATCAAATGCATAAAAAGAAAAATGAACGGGGAGTTAAGGTCACAAGCTTAAATTTAAGAAATTCGACCCCTGTGGGTCCCAATTTTTGAAAATCAAAATTCTAAAATTCTAAAATTACTTATTGCGCATCTAAATACAATACGTGATAATCCTTTATATAAATTAAATACATAAAATGAAAAAGGAAAGAGGAGTTAAGGTCACAACCTTAAATTCACAATTATCAAAATTCAACCTCTGTGTGCCCCAATTTTTGAAAATCAAAATTCTAAAACCTTATTGCGCATCTAGATAGGGTATGTGATAATACTGTATAGAAATTAAATGCGTGAAGTCAAAAATGAAAGAAGAGTTTAGGTCACAAGCTTCAATTCCTAATTTTCGAAATTTGATACCTGTGGGCCCAAATTTTTGAAAATGAAAATTCTAAAACCTTAATGCGCATCTACATACCATATGTGACAATACTGTATAGAAATTAAATGGATGAAGTTAAAAATGAACGAGGAGTTTAGGTCTCAAGAAAGTGTGACAGACGGACAGACTGACGGGGGTGACAACAGTATCCACGAACTTCTTCGAAGTGCGGGGATAATTAGATATAAATTGCCTATTACGTTTTATACGATAACGTTTAAACAATAAAATAAAGGATTAAATGAGAAAAGCTTTCTTGTATCACACACTCATTTAAATAAGTTGTAATTACATGGTTTCATCTTAGTTAAATCTAAAATCAAAATTAGACATTTATTTTGTCTGTAATAAAATTTTGAAAAAATAATATAATTTATCATTTAATTAATGCTATCGTTAATTTGAAGAAAAAAATCCAAATTAATTAAAATGTTTAAATTACAATTACGTATGATCTAAAACTGTATCGCATGAAAGACGTTTTTATTGATTGATTGATTGATTAAATATTGTTTTACGCCGAGTTGGCGATATTTCAGCCAATATCACGGCGACGTTTTTATTGATGTACCTCAAATGGAGAAGTCACTTCTCCCTATCATTATGAAGTGTGGTAAGCCTTGTAGGGACCACATTTTTCTGCATCAAGGTCCTTCTACTTACAGGTCAACACAATCCGCAGTTCTCCAGAATTTTTTTTGCATGTATTTCCAATAGGGTCTTATGTTAACCTAGGTCCTCTGTTGGTGAACATTTTGAATGAGGGATTGACACCTAAGTAACAACACTTGGTCAGAACTTTATGAGGAACATTCAAGTATAAAGTTATAAAGTCAATCAGAAACAAGAACTGTCCATACAATTAAAGTAATACATTTCTGTTTTCGCAAACATTAAGGATTACGATTACTCCAGGTCTGTCACATATAATACATGTAAATGACATAGAGGCAACATATTCTCTCCGTCTAAAAACAAATGCATGTCTATTTAATACTACCTGTTTGATCTACTGCCTCAGTGAACTCAGTAGTTAGTCGTACTTCTAGGTAATTTGTAGTCAGTTCCACTGGTAACATAAGATATGATTATTAATAAATGGCTTGTTTCTGTCTATTGTGTAACTTGAATCTGACCACCAGTGTAGAGAGAGTATAGAATATTTTGCACGGACCAAATATTTACTTTCAAGTGAAAATATTTTCATTTTATTTTATAGAGCAAAAATTTTCAATTCAATTTCATTAAAGTTAATAAACAAACGTAAACTGAAGACCATGAATATTTTTACTCCATATACTGACCGATATTGATAGGTTTTCATTACTGTCCTGTATTATATTCATTTTAGTCACATTATTTAAAGCATATTTCAAGTGAAATTGTATGGTCTTGAACAGACCATAAAATAATTTTGTTTTAAATTATTTACATTATGTCAAATTAAGTGTGATTCGTCGATACAGAAACATCTGAGTTGAAGTAATCATGTAGGGGGTTCAAATGAATTTTTCAGAGAAAATATTGGAATTAAAAACAAAAGACATTATTTGTCTTTAACATTTACAATTTTTTTACTAGATGGCTTGAGACATATGTTTTACATTGAGATATCTTCCTTTGTTTGGAGTATGCATTGATAAATTTTCGGAAAGTTAATATAAGGAAATTTAAGGAAACGTAATATTTGAAATTTTGAAAATGTACAGAAACGTAATGCGCCCTATAATATAATAAAAACACTCAGAAAGCGTTTTGTTTCATATTATTTATGATTATATTTAGGAAATATGTGTAAAAAAAATACAAATATAAACAATTTTTACCAAATGGCATGAGAAATATGTTTCTCATAGTGACTTCTTGTTTTGTTTGCAGTATACATTTATAGACTCCAAAATCATCTTCTGTGATATTCAATATTTGGAGAATATTTGACGTGTCGTTGAAAGTTTTGACTGTAATTCCTGGTATGCTTTCAGATAAATCATGGATGAGAAGTTTATCGTCTTTCCGCCATCTGGCCGCTCTTATGGGGGAGTTTGCCATACAGAATAAATGGACTGTATTTCCGATACTTGCATACATGGTTTTATTTGGTTGTTGTTCTGATATGGCCCCTGAAATGGTTATAAATTATGATATTCTAACCCGTGTTCTTTGGAAAGAGTCATTAATTTTGTGATAAAATGTTACAGACGCTTCTCGAAAATTTATTTTTATCAAATGGTTAATATATTCATTCAAACATTGAAAAGAAATAAGTTAAATTAGTGCAGAGTGACATTAAGATCGAATTTAACCTTCTATGCGTTTATATACTCACAGATGTATGATGAATCAAACAAGTTACATGCGTGTATATGAATTATCATCCAGGAAACTATCGATTCTGCTGATATTTTAAGGGACTTAGCTAAGTCAGATCGTGAAAGACGGACTTCGATCTGTATTTTTTTAATTTCTCATTGGAAAGTAGATAGGTGTATGTTGAATTATTGGAAACTATTTATTTCTGGCGGACGGACATACAGACAAACCGACGCTGTAATTATGCTTCCCTAAAAATTAAGACAAGATCGGAACAAAGGCTCAGGGGGTCGGATTTACTACGGTTTTTCTTTTTCTTTTTTTGGCAATGCTATATATTATATTCCCTTTTGTGTCCTTTCTACACTTAAACATCGTTTTTCATTAACCAATGCTTGCTTTAAATTTAATATTACGTTTTCTTGAAAACCTGACAAAGTTGTACCACATATTTATTTAATTTCTGTATTTACAGTAACATTACAACGAGAAATAGTTATTAATGAACATGTAAATTTATACCTTGTGAGTAATGACTTTTTTTATCCAATTTACCCTACCATTTAACTAAAAAAATATTGGTTTTGTATAATGTGATGTCAAGCTGAAATTAATACAAGCTTCTAGCGGTTGGCGTCAAACGGCGTATTTGCTAAAGCTGAGTGTCAATATTGGTATATAAATGTTTACATTTCATACCAGTCTGCATAACATTTCTGTACTGGTTAGGAACACGGCTACAGACAGTAGCAATTTAGCAATTTGTCGCCAGAATTGACTACGTCCGGTACAGAAAATACCGTGTGGTAGCAGATAAACCCTCAATAATTACATAAATACCTGGAATAGCACAGATCAAACAGAACAGCAAAATCATCTTCACTATAGACTTTTTTTCACAACATCAATTAAAATTCTAAATTAAAAAATCCAAAAATTAATGTTATTTCTCGGTTAAAGCAAATTCAATAATTTTATTTAATTTAATTAATATCATGATGCGATAAAATGTAACCAGATTTCTTGCATTTATCACACTTAATCTTTGCACAATGTGAAATTCCTGACCCCCCCCCCCCCCCGTTTTAAATTATTAAAACCTACCAATTAACTTATCAGAGTGTCCTGCCAATATAAATAACATATATCCCTGTCGGTCTGTCACTTTCCGATGATAACAAGGTTAATTGGTTTTATAATCATTCTCTATTTTTAATTGATTTTTAAAAGATCTTACCCTATTACAATTTGCAGAGCTCGAAATTAATGATACCACAGACACTGCAAGTCTGCATCTTATCTTGACCTTCACCTCGAAATTGACACCAGTGGAAGGTTGAATACAAAACTTTACGACAAACGTGATGACCGTCAACTTCCAATTTTGAGCGGCAATATTCCAGAAGCGCAGGCGTATGGAGTATATATTTCAAAACTCATACGTTATACCAGAGCTTGAGACATATACATTGACTTCCTGGACAGAGCCCGGCTCCTGACAGAAAAGTTGCTCAGGTATGTTGCTCTTAAGTCGGAGTCATCCTTTTTAAAGTATTATGGACGTCATCATGCATGATTTGGTTGACAGGTATGAAAAAACCGTTTCCCAAATTGAAATGAACCTGTTGCATTGATGTTATTCCTTCCTCGTACCGGATTTGACACGGGCAGCATGGCGGGTGTCCTGCAGGAAACAGAGACTCCTTACTCTTCCGGAGAACCTGAGTCTACCCCCGATTTTTTGGTGGGGTCCATGTTGTTCATGTTTTTAGTTCTTAATTGTAGTGTATGTATTGTTTTGGTATTGTCTTCGTTGTTCTCCGGAGTTTGTCAGTTGTTTCGATTTTCCCTTCCTTCGAATATCCCTTTGGTATTTCTTGACTTCACTTACTTAGAGTGTGTTGAACTTACCCCTGTGAGTTAAAAATTTCTTGTGCATTTTCTATATACCGATTGTACCTTCAGGGTCCGTATGCATAAAACTTCTTTACATAAGTCTTTCTTTAACTAAGATTTTGCTAAGAATTGACTTAACCAAGCAATTTACTTAAGTCATATGCATAAAGCGACTTAAGTTTCTACTTAACTAAGAAAAACTTAAATAATATTACATCGGAAACCATCACTTTTTATCATATCAATCCACACCAATTAGCCGTTGTTTCTTAAATAACTCTCATACGGATAACGTTTTGTTAATGGGTTAAAGAGAGGTCCAGGCGTGTTTGAATAGCACTGATCTAGTAAAAACTGGTCAAAATTTTAGAGCCTTACAATTACTTACGACAAACCAAACTTATTTAGAGCTCGATTGAAACAGTTTTCGTGCAAATCATCTTTTGCAATGTCATATTTAATTTCAAAGTTTGAATTTTGAGTAAAACGTTTAGGAAGAGTACTATAAAAGATTTCTGTAATATAAGCGAAGAAATAATAGTCATTTTTTGCGGAATATGAAACTCTAAGAAGTATATGCATATTGTCCCAGATCCCTGATAACTGACGCATGGCATTGTCGACCGGACCGATTCTCGGCAATGATATCCAATTACATAACAGCTCCCAGTTTTTGTCAGTTTACTAAGTTCAGGGGCCGTATGCATAAAACTACTTAAGTTAAGATTTTGCTTTAAGTTAAGTAAACTCCGCCCACATTGCCTAAGTAGTATGCATAAAACAACTTGTTAAGAATTTGCTTAGCAAAATCTTAGTTTATTGAAACCCCGCCCACTCCACTTAAGTCATATATGCATAAAGCAACTTAAGAAAATACTTAAGATTCGACTTAAGGTGTCTTAAGTCGTTTCAAAACAGATTAAATCATTTATCTGTGCCACTTCATGAATTGCAAAATCTTAAATACTTACAATACAAGTAAGTCATATGAATTTTGTAATATTTTGGAAAAAAAGTAACCCTTTTAATCCCTTTTTTTCTCTTGGCATGTGGCATTTTAAAAAAAAATTATTTGGCTTATTCATATACTACATACATATACATTTAAATTTGGTTTACATCTACTCGCTAAATATTTATGATATATTTACACATGTGCTGTCTGATTAAACTGTGCTTACTATTCTGACACGTAATGCGTTTAATGAATGTCATTGTTTCTCACCAGTATACTTCCTTTAAAAAGCAGTAATAGTGAACATCGCTCGATACCGTAAATGATTGAAGAAAGGAAACGGATTTTTAGACTGAACAAATCCCATAGATATCCATCACCATTCTGAGATAAAGAGCTAACAAAAAATTGAAACATAGAGAAAAGTGCCGTAAAAAATCCTGTCCGCGCAAAATTTAAAAATTTTATAACTCAAATGAAGATAATGAAGATCATTCTATAATGTAAAACTTTAGAATATAAGAATGCAAACATTGTTACATTTGTGTAGAAAACTATTTAAAAGTCCGTTTCCAATACCTTTTATATTCCTTTTTTTACGGTTTGTATTTGGATTAGAATTAAAATTTCACCATTTGAGCTTAATGATCAAGGCAGATTTCTTCGTAAAACGTCTTGCAAATTTGCAGCATAAATTGAACCTTCATTTCGTAAACTTTGGCAATAAAGCGACACCTGTTTAAAGAATAAAAATAAATTATCCGAAAATTACATTATCTTGTCACTTAATTGGTTAAAAATATTAACATTAAAAAAAAACATGGTTTAAAATAAGTCACCTTCAATGGTAATACATTCAATTCATCAATGAATAGGTAAGTAGGGACACGTGTAAGCGATCCAAATAGGTGTTTGTCATAGAACTTTTAAAAATCCATAGTAATATATTCGTTTATACTTCTTAGAGTTTCATATTCCGCCAAAAGTGAAAATTATTTCATTGCTTATATAAGAGAAATCTTTTATAGTACTCTTCCTAAACTTTTTACTTAAAATTCAAACTTTGAAATTAAAATATTTGTAGATACATGTATAAATAAACATCTACGATCAGACATTGCAAAAAATGATTTGCGTGAAAACCGTTTCAATCGAGCTCTTAATCGTTTTGGTTTGTCGTAAGTAATTGTAAGGCTCTAAAATAATGGCTCTTTTCTAACCCATTAACAAAGATATTCGCATGAGAGTTATTTAAGAAACTACGGCTAATTAGTGTGGATTGATATGATAAAAAGTGAGGGTTTCCGATGTAAAATTACTTAAAAATTCTTAATTTTGCGTATCACATCCAGTGTGATTACAGTTAGGTTTTATAAAACATCTCAGATTTGAACTCCAGTATAAACCAATCAGAATGATGTAAATATGGTTGATTGATTAAGTTTTACGTCTTGTTAATATTGTTTCAGCCATATCACGCAGACTGTAAATTTGGAATTTAAGATACATCTTTAGTTCACAAGTGGAAATACAATGCTTTTAGTCTAAAAAGTTTTAGATATTGTTTTTAGAAACTTCATTTATATATGTTACTAGGAAACAAGAAAATTTGCCAAAATATGATAATTCCATATCCATGTTAAAGTTTACTAAATTTAGTAAAATATTCACCCTGACCAACTGCTGCAATTTCCTGCATGAAATCCCCAAATTTCCCTTAGCCTTCAATGGCAATCCCAAGCAATTTACCATTTAAAAACTGATATATTCTAGATATGAAATATAATTTTACTAGTCAACCATATCCATTTTCTCACAGTAGAAATATGTTTTCATTTTTTAAAGTTCTGATATCATCATTAACCTATTTCTGAATTAGGCCAAAATAAATTGTACAGACGCTGAAATTAAAATAGCTTCCTTAGCAACGAAATTCATTCCATAGCAACCAAGGATGCATGAAAATGTGCCGTTTTTCGGTTGGCAATTATTCCTTATGCAAATTTATACTGGTTCGAAGCAATTTTTACCAACCGAATAAAGAATGAGGCACACTTACAGCCGGGGAGATAGAAAACAACAGTCACTGATTCATCAAATAAACAATTTATTACATGACCATGTCTCCCTGGCGCACTATCCCGTTTCAGAAGAGTTGCAACGACAATGTGTGTACCATGCATATATGTCCAAGTCCAAAGGATCATAACTTCGGAAAAACTCATTGGACTGGAACATCCTTATCAATATCAAGTTCGCATGATCAATTACTGTCAAGTTTTATGAGATTATGAGGATTGAGCAAAGTAATCTGGACAGACTGATGCCGTTATACTACCTAAATTTCGTTTGCGGCGGTATAACACAGATATGAGTGATGCTCACAAGTAAAAAAAAAACTGGCAAGGTCGGGAGACACCCAGAACAACTATCATGACTATAAAATAGTTTTGGAGAGAGTCTAAATATTCCAAGTCATATAAATGATGATACTTAAAATATGAAGTCCATTACGTTACACTCAGACAGTAAACATGCAGACTATCCCGTGTGTTATATTTGTGTTTTGTGCTCTTTTATGTTATTTTTTGTCCAGGGTTCTGTCTCTTGGGTGGCATTGATTGACTGTTATATCATTTGACCTTTTTGTTGTTTATGCAAAGTTATACTCAGCTTTTTTAGGCTAACAATTAATAGCCCTGATTTAATCCTATAAATGACAAGAAACTCCCCCAAAAATACCATGAAATGAGATGTCAAATTAATTTCACTGAAGCTGCCCACTGCCATACTTCAGCAAACTAATAATCATTTTTTTCTGTTGGAAAACCTTGTTATAAATATATCCTTTCTATAAATTGCTCAGGTAAGTTTTGATGAAAATATCTTGAGTGACAAATGTTAAAGCAGGAGAATAATGTATTTATTACTGTCCTTCATAAAGAAAGGTCTCGTTTAGATAAATCTTGCAACTCATTGTAAGGATGTTCACTAGCATTAGATTGAGCAAAACGTCCTGCTAAATACTTGTGTCACATACGTGCACATAATATTTTGAGATACAGATATGAGGTTATATAAAAAAAAATAATTTGCAATACTATACTTCATGCAAAAATCTTGATTTCTCATAGAGATGTCATATTTTAATTCACCTTTAACCTGATATCCTTAGTGACCAGATACCACCTCCGTACTGGAAACGAGTTTTATCCTCTTCGTAAAGCTTAATTTGCTTGAAGGGTGGTATACCATAATTGGCATTCAGTGTAATATGACATTCTGCCTTCAGTTTAGGACGATTACATGGCATACCACCCTCAACTGAAGGCAGTATATGTATAATACCAGGCAAAGAATCTTAAGGTATAAGGACCATAACAGATCATAACCGCAAGTTATATTTCTTTTCGGCATAAAATAATATGAACCATAAGTTAAAGTGTGAATTATGCAGATATATCTTTCTCTTGTCGAAACACACTTTATTGTCTGTGTGCAGCGTCAGACTAAAGTTAGGTTTATTGCATTTTCAAAGTTTGCTGTTAATTACGGCAGTCATTGCTGTTACATTGTATGGAACCTTCAGGACATTTAGGAGAATAATATGGTTATTTAAGGTCTGGATACCTTTACCAATAATGTCACAATTCACTTTGAAATTTTTCCATTTTATATATTTACTGCTTGTGGAGATTGGAGTTGTCTCCCATATGCATGAGTTATCTTTCCTGACAGAACGTGTATTGTATTAAACATTTAGGGAAAAACTACTTTTAATCTTTTCTTAAAATATTGAATAGGGGAAAACCTTCATCGAAAAATGTGGGAAAATATACCCAAGAACATATTATGAATGTGTGTGGAGGATATTTTTAGGAAGGAAAAAATATTTAGCAGAAAAATGACAATTTGTCCATTGATATCTATGGACGACGCCTTCTCCAATGAACTGATAACTCGATAAATGGGAGACAACTCCCGTATAGTAACTGGAGGCTCAGGCGGCTGAGCCTGTATTCCTCACCTGGCATGAAAGCCATTTTTATTGATGCACCTTAAAGAGAGAAGTCACCTTTCCCTATCATTATGAAGTGTGGTTAGCCTTGTAGGAACTAAATTTTTCTTCATCAAGGTCCTTCTAGTAACGGGTCAGGATATTATAACATTTGGCGGCTCTCCAGAATATTTTTGAATGTATTTCCCATATGATCTGATGTTAAGTGAGCCCCTTAAGAGGAACATTCAGACCATGTTTGATTTCAAGCAATTATGCGGTACTGTAGATTTTTGTAATATGTCATAGACACTTCCTGTCAAGTTTGGATCTATTTGGCCCAGCAGTTTCAGAGAATTTCTTTTTTAAATCAACCAATCAGAAACCAGAATTGCCCATGGCGGCCATGTTTGTCGCCTTATCTGGAAAAAATGAGGAAACTTTGTAAACAACCTCAAACAGATGCTTCCTGTCAAGTCTCGTTCCGTTTGGCCAAGCGGTTTCAAAGAAGAAGATTATCAACCAATGAAAGACAAGAACTGCCCATGACGGCCATGTTTTCTGCCTGATCAGGACGAAATGAGGAATCTTGGTAAAGAACCACCCAATTAGATGCTTTTTGTCAAGTGTCGTTCCATTTAGCCAAACAACTTCAGAGAGATGTTTTTATATCAGCCAATCAGAAACAAGAACTGCTCATGGCGGCCATATTTGTATTCCGATCAGGACAAAATGAAGAAACTTTATAAAGAACTTCCCATATATGCTTCCTGTCAGGTTTTGTTCCATTTGGGGAAGCGATTTCAGAGGAGAAGATTCTTTTATATTAGCAAATCTGAAAGAGGACCATCTAATGACAACTGCTACTAAGTCTTGATCCAATTGGCTCGGCAGCTATCTTGGTTGACAGCCTGGGTCTGTGGACACACATCTGAAAGAGCAACACATTATGACCATCTACCTCTTATGTTGTATGTCGAACTAAGTGAATACGATTGTGACACTTTATTTTGCAAACTCGGAAAAAATCACCCTTTCCAGCCGAGTTTAACCGATTAGTATTTCATTCCGCCCAAGCTGACAAACATCAGACAACAAGTGGTTGTATTCATTTTCAAGATTTATAACCTGTTTCCATTATTCTGCTGGTATGGCATTTGCAATGGTGACTTGAAATTAGTATAATATTATATTTGATGGGAAAAAAAATAGATCTGTAAATACTAAATAAAACTGTAAATATTGAAGGATATATTATATCCTGACCTATTAATTCAGACTTTTGCTACTCTTGTCAAAAATACAAACCTTCATACAAACAAATAATGTAAAGCTATTGAAATATATGACTCTTATTAATTAGTTTCCTGACAGGTCGATAAAATATGATTGTTTTTGAAAATTGAATTAGACGACAGAAATGAGGACGGAAGAGCGGAAAAAGTTTCTTAGTTTATATTTCGGAAAAGGGGAATTTTAAAGCGTATGTTAAATGATTACAATAACAGCATATATTGTGTGCCAAGGAGACATGGTCAGTGGCTCTTGTTTCCAATCTCCTATGCTGTAAGCCTCATTCTCTATTCAGTTGATAAAAATTGCTTCAAACAAGTATAAATTTACGTAAGGAATAATCCCTACCTGTATAAAAACGGCACATTTTGTTGCATCTTGATTGCTAGGGAATGATTTTGGTGGCTAAGGAAGCTATTTGAATTTCTAAGTCTGTACAATTTATGTTGGCTTAATTCATAAATAGGTTAATGATGATATCAAAACTTTTTCAAAATTGAAAATATATGGAATTTCAACTGTGAGCAAACGGGCATGGTGCCTAGATCTAGAATATATAATTTTTTTAAATGGATGGTTGCTAGGGTATGCCATTGATGACTAAGGGAAATTTTGGGATTTCATGCATGAAATTGCAGTTGTTGGTCAGGATGAATATAAAGTTCAGTAAACTTTACCATGGTAGAAAAATATATGGAATTATCACTTTTTGGCAATTTTTCTCGTTTCCTAGTAACATATTTAATTGAAGTTTCTCAAAAAACATCTAAAACTTTCCAGATTAAAAACATTCTATTTTCACTTTTGAAAAAACTCTCTGAACATTTCAACGTGGCTAACAAAAAGTTATTAAAATTTTTAGCTGTGAGTTTAGTATGTTACAATAACAACGGTTATCAAAGGGAATCAAGTCATATACATTGAAAAATTGAAGCCAGTTTTTTATGCTTTTCCCTTGTATACAATAAATGATTTTATCTTTGAAACTAATTTTGCTTTTCGCATTTTATTGAATACATTTAGGTTTCATAAAATATCTCAGAATTGAACTCCAGTAAAGACCAATCAGAATGATGTAAATATGGTTGATTGATTGATCAACTTTTATGTCTTGTTGGCATTATGTCAGCCATATCATGGCGACTGTAAATTTGGAATTTGATAAATGTTAAAATTAGCAAGTCAACCTACTTGTAATTCAAAATTGTCTGAGAAGGATCATTCCACCAAAATTTGGTCACAGTTGGATCCGTAGTTTCAGAGGGGTTGCAATAACAAGGTGTATACCATACAATGTCAACAATTTCAAATGTCCAAATAGTCTTAACTTGGAAAAGTTCAACGGCCTACCCATATACTCACCCGCAGAGTAGAATCTAACAATGCAACAAGTTTCTTATGTATATAATACATATGTCCAAGTCAAAAGGGCCATAACTCCGGAAAAACTCATTGGACTTGAACATCCCTATCAATATCCAGTTCGCATGATCAATTAGTGTCAAATTATATGAAGATTGGGCAAAGTTGATCTGGACAGACTGATCCCTTTATACCACATGAACTTTGTTTGCGGGGATATAACAAAGATATTAGTGATGCTCACATGTTATCTATAAGAGATTATAATAAAGTTCTATAAAAAAAAACATGTAACTCCAAGGGAAATGTCAAAATCAAAGATAGGAAAAATGGCAAGGTCGGGAAACACGCAAACACCCAGAGCAACTATAAAATAGACAGAGTACAGATATTCAAAGTCATATAAATTAAGATACTTAAAAAATGAAAATTCCATTAGGTAACACTCAGACGGTAGACATGCAGACTATCATGCGTGTTTATGTTTGTGTTTTTTTGCTCTTTACTGTTATTCTTTTGTCCAGGGTTCTGTCTATTGGGTGGCATTGATTGATTGCTATGTCATTTGAACTTTCTGTTGTCTATGCAGCCAAAGTAATCTTCACAAGCTTATTTAGGCTAATAATAAATAGCCCTGATTTGGTCCTATAATGACAAGACAAAAAATACCATGAATTGAGATGTCACTGATTCAAGCTGCCCACTGCCATACTTCGGCAAACTATTAATCAAATGTTTTCTGTTAGAAAACCTGGTTAAAAAATATATCATTTCTATAACTTGCTGTAACGGATAAATTATAAATCCTCAAGAAAGTTAGGTTGTGGTGAAAATATCTCTATTGACAAATTTTCAAGCAAATGAATAATGCATTTATTACTGTTTTTCATAATCGATACAGTAAAATGAGAACAAACGAAGTGTCCTCTATAAGATGTAAGAGGATACTTTTTATGCACGAATAGCCAGGTCAAGGTCCGAAGCGTTAGCAGAGGACCTTGACCGGGTACGAGTGGATAAAAGGTATTCACTTTCATCTGATAAAGGACACTTATTTTGTTCTCATTGTACTGTATGTGACTTGTACGACAATATACACAACTCCATGGCAAATAGAAGAAGAAGAAGAAGTAGGTGTTTATTTTCCATTAAAAGGGCTCACAAGGAGCATAATACAATATATATAATTAAAATAGTTCACAAAGTGTTCGTGCAACAAGGGTTAGAGTACATTTTTCAACAGCTTTGCTTGGGGTATTGTCGAACAAGAACTAAACATTCTCTATATATATATACCCAAATTAGGGTATACCATTATACCTCAATTGGAGTGCAATACGCCAACTGGGGGTTGCTCTCAACCTGATACGGATATGCAATTATACCCAAATTATATATCCTGGTGAACACTTAATAAAACACATGAATCTAAAACGAATAATGTTTACATATTACGTATTTACTCAACTCAATTTAAGCTTATCCTGACTGAAAAGATTGTTATTCAGGAATGTAAGTGGGATATATCATGTCAGTTTTAAACTAATTAGGTCCTTCCACTTTCTTTAATTATAAATAACAACAAGCAATTATTATATGTAATATACATGTATGTATATGTAAACTCACTGAATAACATATGTGGACATTATTTCACAATAAAATAATGTCCACATTGGATGGTAAAATAATTTATGACCAAGGAAATTCTTGCATAATGATTTAATTTCGTTAATATTGGTGAGTATGTGTATGTGCAAAATGATTGTTCATTTTGATTTGTTTTGTTGTTGGTGACAATCCTTTGTTGGGTTTTGCATCAATATAATTTGAATTGAATTGAATTGAAAATAATAAAATTTTGTCCTGTACACGACCCTGTATCGCTCACCTGGACTATGTCCATATTGACTGGCAGCATGGAAGATTGCTGTCTAATTCCGACTGGAACACTAGTTTCAAACAAGAATATCTTTCAGTGGTTTTCCCCATTAGGTCCTATAGGGTTCAATGTTAAACTATGAGTAAGCAGTTCCTGCTCAGTATACAGCACCCATCGTGAAGTTCAACAAGTCAATGCAGTGGTAGTCACAAATCGGTGGAGGTACATGAAATGTTACGACAGTGTGAACAGGTCCAACATAATATTAGATATTGGAACACCGTAAGGGTCAATCAATTCATGATGACGACCCCAAAATCTTTTCGTAGTGATGACATCAACTTATCTCTGATGAAACCCTGGTTTTGTGATAGTAGTAATCCTTTTTATTGAAAGTCATGGTTACTCAGGCTTGCCCTTGAATATCGGATAAGCTGAGAAATGTAGACGCCAATGCAGGCGATGCTGATAAATTGTTACTTAAAAAGAGAGTGTACACACAGGTCGGCTAAAAAAACAACCGGCGGATGTTTTGACTGATGATTATTATTTCGACATAACGAATATAATTTTCTCTATTTTTATATTGTGACACTTACAACTTTGTTCGATATAAAATCAAAGTGCTTAAAGCACTGAGGGAAGTGGCCGTTTAAAATCTTACTAAATTTATCTGACATAATTGACAACTATTTCTGTTTGGCGAAAGGTGCTTTATTTGTTCAATGGTTGCTTATATAGAGGGCGTTATCATGATATAGTAATTGCCCTCGGGACTGATATTGCCTGAAACATTGATAATGCCCGAGCCGCAGGCGAGGGCATTATCAATGTTGAAGGCAATATCTGTCCCGAGGGCAGTCAATTTATCATGATAATGCCCTCTGTATAAGCAACTATTATGTTTATTTGATTGAAGACTATAAATCTGCTGGGTGTGGGTTCCTTACATGTACATGTACATGTATGTTGAATACCTCATGATGACCTCTGAATGTAAGTTTATGTTTCTGTCATTACTTTTGGTGCTATGCTGGTATATTGTACATTTATGGAAGTTCCCCATATATATTCTTTTTTCAAATTCCAGCATTACTGACTAGAATTTATTATTCGAAATATGCATACCTACATAAAAAGGCACCCTGTTATATATAATATTACAACAATACTATTTATGCAAGTATTGTTTTTATTTCATTGAAACAAAAATTTCATCTAGAAATGTTTAGAATTTAATTAACAACTGCTGGATCACGTTTGCGTTTTAAAAAGGGAACGTAACTCTAAATTGCAAGCAGGCATTACCGTGTGGTAATGCCCACGGGCATTATCATGATAATGCCTGCTTGACATTTTAACGCAGATTAATTAATACCACATGACCATGTTTTAACCAATAAAAACAACTACATTTCCTCTGATATGAAATAATATGATATAATCATTGTTAAACATGTATTAATAAACAACTGCAATGGATTAACATAAAGTCAGTAAGCATATAAACAAGCACCTGAACTCAAGTTGTGTAAAAGATAAAAATAATAATACAGTGAAGTAAATGAAAAAAATTAAAAAATTCTATCAAGGCCTGGACCATGTCACCTCAATTCCTGACAAGCACATGTTGACTGAACCCGGATGAGCATAGCTAAGGAGGCCGGATAACTCACATACAGGAACGTTATCAATTAGGTACAATGAGAGTTACCTCCCTTTGTACACAACTGACAACTAATTCTGTTTGAAGAAAGGTACGTTATTATGATATAATCATTGTTAATGTTAATTATGTCTCGGTTAAGTTGAATCAGTTTTTGTTATTTGACCCAGTTCGAGCAAGTTCAAACTTATTATTTCTAACATGGTATGGGGTTTAGAGAGTATATGTTATAAAAATGAAATTGAACTACCGGGAATTCAGAATGTCGAGCGCAACAACAAATCAGGACGAATTCTTATGTATACACAAATGACTTAACCCCATATTAAGAAACCCTTATCTATTTAACGCCACAATACAACATGTACTTAATCAAATATGAAATCGATAAAGTTCACTTATACCTCACATTCTTTTATTTTCTTTTTATATGATGGAATGGTAATTTTAAAAATTGTTGTAAAATGTTTGGTAAAACAAACTTTAAATCATATATGTATATATGCTTTGCTTTTTTGTTTTGTGTTGGATGCCTACGTGGTTGAATATTTATCCCAAAGGAAGAATATTCCAAGCTCCAATACTATTTTGAAAGGGCAGTTAATATTCTTTTTTTATATATAACATTTGAACATACAAAGTCAGCAATATATGGATGAGTTTCCATGTTATTTCAAATGGAATTTTTGGGGGTTTTTGGTTTTTTTTTTTTGTTTTAAGCGTCACTGAAGAGATATTAATTCATTTTAAAACTTATGTATTTATAGTGGATTGGTAAACAAGGTATATATACAGTATTGTTTAGGGCCAGCTGAAGCCCGCCTCCGTGGGTGCGGGATTTTCTCGCTGCGTTGAAGACCCATTGGTAACCTTGAGCTGTTTTCTACTGTTTGTTCGGGTTGTTGTCTCATTCCCCGTTTCCATTCTCTATTCTATACTAACTTATACTAATCCTTCTCCACTTGGCGGATGCGAGAGCGGTCCCATCCATGTATAATGCATTTTGGCCTTCTCTTTTCCGACATCTACAGAGAGTCTTTAATGTGCTAAGGGTGTTGCTCTCCTTTAACACGGGACAGCTATTGTTCGTCCCCATTCGACGGATGGTATCTTTTATCGAGACCATCCTCGCAAATGGTGTCGATAGAGCGTCGCAAATTTGATCTAGAACGGAAATCGAACCAGCTTTGTAGTCCGATATTGTAACCACTCGTGGAAGAGATATTAGCCGACAAATCTTGCAATTGTAACTTGAAATTAGTATATTATATCAACATGACAATAACAAAATTAGATTTACGTCAATGTACGTGTTAAAAATCTATAAATACTAAATAAAATTGTAAAAATAAAAGGATATAATATATCCTGACACCTACTTATTCAGACTATTGGTACTCTTCTGCTTTATTGTTTTTTTTTATAAAAAAAATACATACAAACCTTCACACAAATCAACCAAATCCTGCAAAACTATTCAAATATATGATTAATATCAATTAGTTTCCTGTCAGATTGATATTAAATCTGATTGTTTTTTTTTAAATTGAATTAGATGACAGGAATGAGGACGGCAAAACGGAAATATTTTTTTTTTATATTTTCACTTGTGAACAAAAAACACTCAGAACATTTCAATGTTGCAGACAAAAAATTATTTAAAATTCTGGTTGTGAGTTCAGTTTAGTATGTTACCATAGCAAGGGTTATCAAAGGGCATGAAGACATGACTGTATTTGGAAAATTGTAGCTAGTTTATTATGCTTTTCCTTGTATACAATAAATGATTTTATTATATATTTGGTACTAAATACAGGAGTTTTGAATATACGATAAAACCCATGATGTTGGTCCGCATCTTACGTCTATGACGTCATACCCTTAATCGCATGCATTACGCTTTATCACATAGCTTTTTTAAATTTTCTTTATTTTTTTGCGGGGGAGGGGGGGGGGGGGGGGAGCGGTCAAATTTAAAAAAAAACAAATGTTCAATTTTTTCAGATTATTTAACTATTTAACTTTTTTTCAAGCCTCCCCCCCCTATTTTTCCACAAAATGTTTTCCCCGATCAATTTCATTTGTGGCAGTAAACTTTAATTTGGGAAATTTGAAGTCCTCTGTTTAAATATATCATAAAGAGTATAATACATGTTAAAATCTGTATCACATGCTGTATCAACCACGACCAATATCAGCCCTCGGGCCAACCCCTGTGGCTGATATTGGTTTCTCGGGTTGATACAGCATGTGATACAGATTTTACCATGTATTATTCTCTATTTATCTTTGAAATTAATTTTGCGTAACACATTCCTCCTAAATACATTTAGGTGTATGATAAAACATCTCAGATTTGAACCCGAGTATAGACCAATCAGAATGATGTAAATGCGTTGATTTCTGGACAGTAGGCATGTTTTCGGTTTTGAGAGTAAAATGTCTGTAATACATATTCCTTTGCCTTTTTTCCAACAGGAATAACAACACTCTTTTGAGGTTGAAGAGTATAGTGATGTAACGAGCTATACTGAGTTGCAAGATTTAATAATACATGTACCTGTAAACAGGAACTCTATATGTTAGTATTATATGATCCCTGCTGTAAATCATGTTGATTATCAGCCATTAACGCTATGTCTTCCGCAGTGTATTGCGGTTACATTAATATCTCCCATGTGACATCCAAATAATTCTATTAGATCTTCAAAGTTTGGTTCCAGTTGGATCGGTGGTTTCAGAGGAGTTGCGATGACGAGGTGTATAACTATGAGTGGCCGTTCGTGTCATTGGCGGTATGAACATACCGTATGAAATTTTCAACGCGTTGGTTTTTACTTTCAACGCGTTGGTTTTTATTATCAACGCGTTGGTTTTTACTTTCAACGCGTTGGTTTTTACTTTCAACGCGTTGGTTTTCACTTTCAACGCGTTGGTCTTCACTTTCAACGCGTTGATTTGTAATTCATACGGTATGAAAAACTAACGCGTTGGTTTTCAATTCCATACCGTAAGTTTTGCACTTTTGTCAACCAATCAAAATCTTTCTAACAAAGTACAATCTAATTAACCGTATCTGTATCACATGCTGTATCAACCACGACCAATATCAGCCCTCGGGCCAACCCCTGTGGCTGATATTGGTTTCTCGGGTTGATACAGCATGTGATACAGATTTTACCATGTATTATTCTCTATTTATCTTTGAAATTAATTTTGCGTAACACATTCCTCCTAAATACATTTAGGTGTATGATAAAACATCTCAGATTTGAACCCGAGTATAGACCAATCAGAATGATGTAAATCTGGTTGATTAATTAAATTTTACATCTTGTTAGCATTATTTCATCCATATCACGGCGGACCGCCTCGGTGGTCTCGTGGTAGCGTGCTCGCCCCGAGTGCGGAAGGTCGCAGGTTCGATCCCCGGCCGGGTCAAACCAAAGACATTAAAATTGATATTTGCTGCTTCTCCGCCAAGCACGCGGCATATAGGAGTAAGAGCAAAGTCTCGTCGGCTCGGAATCAGTATAATGTGTCCGAGTGAGGTGATATGTCTTCCTGCGGACAGTTACCTCGTGAGCTAGTACTTTAAAAATCCGCCTTAGCGTGTCGGTCTAGTACAAAGCAGGAATCATATTCATTATCATATCAACATGTTCTCGTCCTGATATGCACCTGGTTGCCACTGGACGTTAAACAATAATTCATCCATCCATCCATCCATATCACGGCGACTGTTTAAGATAAAATCTTAAAAAATCAACATGCATGTGATGCGATTCAAAATCGTCTGAGAAGGATCATTCCACCTTCTTCTTCTGTAATTCTTTCTCCGTCCATTTCGGACAACCTATATGTAGAGTACAACTTGCTGTTACAATGTCCGGCAACCATCCTGACTATTTTTCATATTATGTACACCATCACCACTTTGTCAGACTAATTTTGTGCAATATATGTACAACATGCAGCTTACTTGGTAAAAGTTAAGAACAGCAGTTCAAATAAAATTATCAAGAATATAAGTAATATGGTCAAGCGTGGAAATCCCACACCAACCGCCCTCACATTAAGACATTAAAATACTTATGTGTCTGTACAGTATATAGTAGCTGCCTTAATTAGAGTATTATTAAGTTCACAATGCAGTGAGAACAATACTATATCATTAAATAAACTGAGTTATCTAAAATCTAAAATTATTTGGACTTCTTAGATATATTTAAAGTTCTATATCTGGCACAGTGTAAATCATAGCATAGTCTCCTTGTAATCTTTTCAAATTTAAGTAGTATACTGTTGCTCTTTAAGGGAGTATCATTCAAGTTTAATACTTTTTGAATATATAAACTATCCAATAGGATTTTAAGTTTGATGTCTATAGATAATCCATAAAATCCAGTACGTGTGAGTGAAATCAAGGTTTCATTCACAGATCCCAAATATTTTATGTCTGATTGAATGTAAACAGATACAGTCTAATATGAAATGGTTAATATCCTCTATGTCTTGATCGTATAATTTACAATTGCGAAAATTTAGCTCTTTTTTCTTGTAATATATAACCGCCAGTTACAATTTTGTTTTTATGGCAATACATATACGGTTTCTCTTGATGTATCTGCAATATCATCTATTTCTACTGATGGATGAATTTTGTATGGTACCAAAATCCCACAGTTCAAATGTTGCAAGGATATATATGATTTACTGTCTAGAATAATTGTTTCTTTCCAATATTCGTGAATAATTTTTATGTAATAATTGTTTCCAAAGTTCTTTATTTGGAGGTTGATTTAAGTACTCTGTCGGATGTTGAAAATCAGAAGGATATTCTTAACAGTATGGAACAAGCTTCGACTATTTTGATTTTTTTCAAGTACTTGTCTAGAGGCTATTTCTTTTTCGATAGTCAGATTTCTGTCTACAGATATTATTAAAAAGAGTCAAACATTTATTATCAATTTCGGCTTCAATAGGAAGTAGTCCTGTTAATATGTATACCACAGGGCTGAGACTACTATAACACAGTGTGTTATAGTAGTCTCAGCACAGGGTCTGGCGAATTAGGTGGTAAAGACAATATTCTTTTCAGAAGTTACTTAAAGAATTTTTCCAGTTTGTCGAAACATGATTTTCTTGGTTGAATTATTTCCAATTATATGTCAGTGAGGATATAACATCTAATGAGGGAAATTGCTGTTTTCGGAACAACCCACTATTACCACGGAGGCCTGTTGACATAAGACTGTATGAAGTTCGTCTTGTTTCTATTAGTAAAGCTCGTATTATTCCTAAATGCGTTGATTTCTGGACAGTAGGCCTATTTTCGGTTTTAAAAGTAAAATGTCTATAATACATATTCCTTTGCCTTTGTTTCCAACAGGCATAACAACACTCTTTTGAGGTTAAAGAGTATAGTGATGTAACGAGCTATACTGAGTTGCTAGATTTAATAATACATGTTCCCGTAAATCATGTTGATTATCAGTCATTAACGCTATGTCTTCCGCACAGGCTATTGCGTTTACATTATTTTCTCCTATGTGACATCCAAATAATTCTAATATATCTTCAAAGTTTGGTTCCAGTTGGACCGGTGGTTTCAGAGGAGTTGCGGTGACGAGGTGTATACTATACAATGTCAAAAATTTCAATGTCCAAAGGCTCTTAACTTGCAAAAAGTTCAACGGCCTCGGAAATCCTATAATGACAAGACACTCCCCATGAAATGAGATATCAAATTAATTTCACTGTTTGAAGCTGCCCACTGCCCTACTTCGTCAAACTAATAATCATTTTTTTCTGTTGGAAAACCTGGTAAAAAATATATCCTTTCTATAACTTGTTTTTAACAGATGAATTATAAATGCTCAGGTAAGTTAGGTTTTGGTGAAAATATCTACATTGACAAATTTTAAAGCAGGAGAAAAATGTATTTATTACTGTCCTTCATAAAGAAAGGTCTTTCTCGTGTAGATAAATCTTGCAACTCATTGTAAGGATGTTCACTAGCATCAGTTTGAGCAAGTTCACTAGCATCAGTTTGAGCAAAATTTTCTGCTAAATACTGTTCGTGTCACATCCGTGCACTTAATATTTTTAGATTAAGATATGAGGTAATATCCAAGAAATAATTTTCAATACCATACTTTATGCAAAAATCTTGATTTCTCGTAGAGATGTGGTATTTTAATACACCTTTAACTAGGCTCCAACCTGACAACAGGTGGCATTCCATCCTTACTGACAAGACACCATCTATGTACTGGAAATGAGTTTTACGGTCTCCGTCAGGCTTAATTTGTTTAAAGGGTGGTACATGTATACCAGTGTAATATGACACATACTGCTTTCAGTTTAGGACGATATTTTGCCTTCTTGTGGAAATCTGGCATACCAACCTCAACTGAAGGCAGTATGTGTATAATACCAGGCAAAGAATCTTGAGGTATAAGGACCATACAGATCATGACCACAAATGATATTTCTTTTCGATTGAAAATAATTTAAACCAAAATTTTAAAGCGAAAATTTTATGTAGATATATCTTTCTGATGTCAAAACACACTTTATTGTAAGTATGCAGTGTCTAACAAAATTACTTAGGTTTATTCATTTCTGAAGTTTGCCGTTAATTACCCAGGTCATTGCAGTTACATTATAGGGAACCTTTGGGAGAATAACATGTTTATTTAAGGTCTGGGTACCTTTACCAATAATGTCACAATTCACATTTAAATTTTACCAATTGATATATTTCTTACGTGTAGAGATTGGAGTTGTCTCCCATATGCATGAGTTATCTTTCCTGACAGAACTTGTATTAACATAAAGAGCAATAAAATGCTCCGCTGGGCGCAGTTAGATACGACCGCAGATGTCGAACCCTGAATAGTTGGGGCAATTATGAACACAACATTCAAGCTTGATACAATACTGAATTTGGATTGTAAATAAATATTTGACACAGCATAGGTTTCTGACACAGAATGAATGTTGTCTAAGAACTTAAAAATTTTTAATTTACCTATTCAAACCATATCAGTATTATTTGTTTTTATATATAAATCAGAAATAACCAATTTAAAATTTAAAATTGGGCACACATACAGGGCTCACCACACTTGAAAATAACAGGGAGACTCAGAGTCTCCCTCAGGGTAGCAACAGGGAGACTTCAGGGCATGACAGGGAGACTTCCAAGTCTACCAGGGAGACTGTTTTTTCCCCCAATTTGTCGCCTGTCGAGTAAATACCTGTTATTTTGTGTCTTATAGTGTATACTATACATTCCTTTATTGTGTTTTATCCTGTATTGTTTGAGATTTTATCTACATATACTCCATATCCTTCCATTTTAGTCATAATCTGAGATTTTGTCTCATGTGCATTTAATCAATATCCTTTGAGAATTTTTCATGATGAGTCCTGGGACTCATCATTTTTCAGAATGGTGAGTTCCAGCTGATTTTGATGAGTCCCAGTCCCAGGACTCATCACCACTTTTTTAACATACATTGCTGCATGATTGTGACCATGGTAGGCCTATTGTACTATTGTTAAAGTTTAATTTAAATCATGTGCTGCCTTAAAATACTGACGAATATATAATTTGAAATAAAAAAAAAAAAAATTAAATTATGCAGTGGTGCTCCGAACTTGGAAGAAAATTTCTGTTACAGATATGAGCAAAAATATTTGTACCTTTTGACACAACTTATTTATTATTGCCATTTTATTTTTTAATATTTATTTATCTATACTCTTTACTATTATTTTTTCTCAAACATACTCTTAAAATCTTCCCATTCACCTTGCTTGAACACCTTTCAATACATGTATTGACAAAATTTCCATTTGTGCATAGATATGTCAAAATCCGCTAAATTTATTTTTAAATAAGGTCTACATATTGTTACCGGTCGGTAATAAAATGCTCCGCTGGGCGCAGCTAGATACGACCGCAGATGTCGAACCTTTAATAGTTGGGGCAATTATGAACACAACATTCAAGCTTGATACAATACTGAATTTGGATTGTGAATAAATATTTGACACAGCATAGGTTTCTGACACAGAATGAATGTTGTCTAAGAACTTAAAAAATTTTAATTTACCTATTCAAACCATATCAGTATTATTTGTTTTTATATATAAATCAGAAATAACCAATTTAAAATTGGGCACACATATCAATTTCTTGCTATTGCGCAATACTGTGCAATTGAAGATTTCTTGCTATTGAGCAATACTGTACAATTGAAAATTTCTTGAAATATTTGACACATAAAAGGTTTCTGACACAGAATAACTGAAATCAAAGAACTTAGAATTGGTCATATGATTTCCATTTATATTCAATTTTTTGCTTCTTGTGCAATACAATATGCTTTGGAGAATTGACCCCCCCCCCCCCCCAAAAAAAAAATACTAATTTACCCCTTTTTTTAGCTTTTGTGCAATACACTATGAAGTTGCACATTGACCCCCCCTCCCAAAAAAAAAAACAATAAAATTTATTGTAACCCCCCCTTTTTTTGCTAAAAAAAATTTGAAATTTTCTTTTTAATTTATGAAATATGAAATGAGAAAAAAATTGCCCCCTCCCCAATTTCTCATTTACCCCCCCCCCCCCCTAAATTTTGTTTTCAACCCCCCCCCCCCCCCATTTCTTTATACTTTGCAACCATAACAGCCCATTTAAATACACCATAACATATTAAAATAGAAAATGACATCATAGTCATGGATGGCAAATTTTAAATATACATAATTTAAAAGCAGTTTAGATGAGATAAACAAAAAAGCTTCATCAGCACATTTTATACTGGCACATTTCCAATGGAATTTGTTAATAATAAAGTTTTGATAACAGGGCACACATATCAATTTCTTGCTATTGCGCAATACTGTGCAATTGAAAATTTCTTCAAATATTTGACACATAATAGGTTTCTGACACAGAATAACTGGAATCAAAGAACTTAGAATTGGTCATATGATTTGAATTTATTCAATTTTTTGCTTCTTGTGCAATACAATATGCTGTGGAGAATTGCCCCCCCCCCCCAAAAAAAAAAATAATTTACCCCTTTTTTAGCTTTAATTTTGGACCCCGATTTGGACCAACTTGAAAACTGGACCCTTTGGACCTTAATGTAGACCAATTTGAAAACGGGACCAAAAATTAAGAATCTAAATGCATGGTTAGATTCGGCATATCAAAGAACCCCAATAGTTCAATTTTCGATGAAATCAAACAAAGTTTAATTTTGGACCCTGATTTGGACCAACTTGAAAACTGGGCCCATAATAAAAAAAACTAAGTACATGTTTAGATTCAGCATATCAAAGAACCCCAAGAATTCAATTTTTGTTAAAATCAAACAAAGTTTAATTTTGGACCCTTTGGACCTTAATGTAGACCAATTTGAAAACGGGACCAAAAATTAAGAATCTAAATGCTTGGTTAGATTCGGCATATCAAAGAACCCCAATAGTTCAATTTTCGATGAAATCAAACAAAGTTTAATTTTGGACCCTTTTGGCCCCTAATTCCTAAACTGTTGGGACCAAAACTCCAAAAATCAATCCCAACCTTCCTTTTGTGGTCATAAACCTTGTGTTTAAATTTCATAGATTTCTATTTACTTATACTAAAGTTATTGTGCAAAAACCAAGAAAAATGCTTATTTGGGCCCTTTTTTAGCCCCTAATTCCTAAACTGTTGGGACCAAAACTCCCAAAAACAATCCCAACCTTCCTTTTGTGGTCATAAACCTTGTGTTAAACTTTCATAGATTTCTATTTACTTATACTAGAGTTATTGTGCGAAAACCAAGAAAAATGCTTATTGGGCCCTTTTTTGGCCCCCAATTCTTAAACTGTTGGGACCAAAACTCCCAAAATCAATCCCAACCTTCCTTTTGTGGTCATAAACCTTGTGTTTAAATTTCATAGATTTCTATTAACTTATACTAAAGTTATAGTGCGAAAACCAAATGTCTTCGGACGACGACTCTGACGACGGACGACGACGCAGACGACGACGACGACGCCAACGTCATACCAATATACGACCGCAAAAATTCTGCGGTCGTATAAAAACTACTTTTAATCTTTTCTTAAAATATTGAATAGGGGGGAACCCTTCATCAGCCATCGAAAAATGTGGGAAAATATACCCAGAATATAGTGAATAGGGGGAACCCTTCATCAGCCATCGGAAAATGTGGGGAAATATATACCAGAATATATTGAATAGGGGGAACCCTTCATCAGCCATCGGAAAATGTGGGGAAATATATCCCAGAACATATCATTTTTTGGTGTGGAGGATATTGTTAGGAAGGAAAAATATTTTGCAGAAAAAATGACAATTTGTCCATTGATATCTATGGAAGACACCTTCTCCATTAAGCAGATAACCCGGTAAATGGGAGACAACTCCCATATAACAAAAAAAATGGAGAATAAGGAAAGAAAAAAAGAAAAACTGCTAAATTTGGAAAGCAATTTTACTTTTAAAGAAAAAACATATAATTTGTTTAGCTTTAAACAAAATATTTTCATCATAACCATATAACAACTTTCTGAAATAAAAATTACACCATGCTCATCATACCTGTTACACACATCTCTTACTGTATGAACACAGAATGACATCTATTTTGTAGTTTGTAGGATACAAATAAAGTTATTTATAGTTCATAAAAGGTAATAATTCTTATCAACTATTCATATACCACTGAACAAGCTAAAAAAAAAACTGTCAGTGACCAGCTGGTGTTTAGGAATTTGTAATCCCTTTCTTCCCAATAGACTTTATAAGGAAAATACTCTTTCTGGAAAATCATAATCGTGGTCTTTACTATGAAGGTTCAATGATATTTAAATTTACAGATAAACATTTTTCTGAAATATGACAAATAAATAAATTCTATTATAAATTAAAATAAATTAATGAAATGCTGACTTGTGCAAGCAGTACAGGAATACAAGCAGAACATAAAATTAAGATTTACATAATTACATGTCAGATGTATAATAATCAATAAAAATTGGCATCTCTCAATTCTTTTTATCTTTTGTTTGGCATGTTAATGATTTTTTGTACAGTAATCCCACATCAGTATTTAAATTACTGCTCGTAAACAATTTAAAATTAAGAAAACTAAATTAAAATCAATATGAAAAAGGCATTTAAATTAGGTGTTTAAATTTTTCAAAAGTTTCAATTAAAGCCATGTTATAATTTTGCAAATTAAGAAAACAAAGTTGGATGTTTTCTATTAAAAAGTATGAGGTGAAGTAGGTTCAGATTTTTTATTTTTGAATATGGGTCGATCATACACCTATTGAATAAAAAGAAAATTTTAATTTTTTCTTTTAGAAATTAACAGGAAAATAACTGTATCAACTAAGTTATTAAAGACATCAGTATATTTAGAGCTAATTGATACAAAATTACTGTTACAACTGTTTTGAGACACATTTTAAAAATCTATATAACTAGTGAGGGACAGAATCGTAATTTGTAATACAGTGTATTGTAGATAATTACACTGCAAGTAAACACAAATAAAGATTACAGAAAACAATTGGACGTTTTTTTCCCTTAATATGTTTTAAGCATCTTCAACATCAATACTGACTCTTTCATATTAAAGGCAAATCAATTGAAAAAACAATAAATAATAAAATCTGCACCATTTGAAAATTTAAATAAAAATAAAATTCTTCCACTATTTACAAACTAAACCTACAAGCAATATTCTGTAAAAATTAAAATAGATCCCACTCTTTTCATGGAAGGAACAATTCTATTCCATGAAATGGGAGGTACACCAGATCACTTTTAAAAAGAAAATTTTATTAAATCTGTGCAGTTGAAAAGCAGTGCTTGTTAGTAGCAGTTTTTTTTTATATAGAATTAATTCAAAATTTTATTACCTCCCCTGATTTTTTGCTAAATGGAGAATTTTGTAAAACCTATTCTGCAGATGTTAAGATTTCAAAATAAACACACACAATTTGTCATCCTTTCCAGAAAAAAAAACAGATATCTAATTGTTTTATAGCAAAATTAACATCCTGGCTTGGGATTTATAATTTAGGGGAGGTAATTAACCATAACCTGATCAATTAAATATTTAACATAAGATAATTATCATGACCATATTATATCAGAAAAATATTACATATTACATACTATATTCAAATAAAGGGAGACAATTTTTGTACTTGCCATTTCCAGTCAAATTCTACAGTTTGCCCATGGGCCTTATAAACCAAATTATCAAAAAAAGGTTTTTTTTGTTTCTTTTTTTGGGGGGAGGGGGACTTGTATTAAACATTGAAAACTCTTATCTTAAAATATTATTTACAGGATTTTACAGATAATACTTATTTCATGCCTTTAACTGCAATAACTATATTTATTCCTTTACCAGGGTATTCGAAATCAGCAAAAAATAAAAAAAACCCAAAAAACAAAGGTTTTAGCAACATAAATATTAATACAGATTTTTTTTAACCTTAGTTTATTGCAAACATTTCTGACAAATCATAAAATGGTCCCTAAAATGTACTTATATAGGAAATATAGATAAAATTAAAATCTGATCACATTAAATTACTAATTTAACATCTGAATGAAATATTTTGATGTCAACAATGAAAAATGACAAACTACCCACAGGAATGATAAATAAATAATATGACTTATGTTTTCATTGCTTTTTCTAATGCCCTGTAATTAAAAATCTGACAAGTTTACAATCTAATCTTATACAGAATGTCTTTTGTACAAATTTATCTAGTATGAATATTTAAATTACACTTATGTAAAAATGACATTATTATTTCTGAAATTGTATAGATGTATACACTTTTTGTATGCTTGTAAGGCTATTTTTTTTTCGCTGTCTCTCAGTCCAAATCATACTATGATGATTTCCTTGTGTATTCTCATAACATTCCTCAACTTATACAAAAGTAGTTTTTCCACACACTGATGATTTATGGGATGTGAGTTTACATAGATGTAAAAATGGTGTGATAATTTCCAAATGTCTGTATTCCTATAAGGCAGTTTCTTCTCTCCGTCTCTCAGCTTCATTCAAACTCTGACGACTCCCTTGTACATTTTCATATCTAGCCTGATCTCGACACTCGTCCCTGACCCTCATCAACAGTCTTTGTAGTTCTCGATTATTTGGTGCAAGCTTGAGTGCTTCTTTCAAATCTTCTAAGGCTGAAGCTCCTTGCCTGTTGTCTCGTTTAGCTCTGGCTCGGGCATAAAATGCTTCGAAACTATTGGATTTTAATTCTAAAGCCTTACTGGCAAGTTCAATGGCACTTTCAAAATCCTAAAATAAAATTCAAAACTTTAAAACACTTTAGTAAATGTTAGTTGTGATACAAAAAGGACAAATACCTAATATATGTGTAATATGCAAATTAGTATTATTATATGTTGTGTTTAAGTTTTCTTTTTGTAAAGTGAGGACATCTTGCACTTTGCAAATTCTGTTTCAGGATTATTGTGAACTTTTCAAATTTTTTCAGGGTTAATATCTTACTGAAATTTATCCCCTTCTCCTTTTCCAATCACTGATATTTAAGCTGTTTGTTTTTATTTGTAGAAAATATCACATCTTGTGAAGAGAACCATTTTCAGCGAACAACCAGGCAAACATTATCTATGCTAATGTATCCTTTCAAATTCAGACAAAAATCAAATCATCTGACCAATAACTCGGTCCAAACTCACAATTTTACCGTTTACATGTTTTTCACTGACGGTCATTTTATTTCAGAAGGAATGTGGTTATTTTTTAATACATATCTATCCATCTGTTATGCATTTACTTATAAAGATTGAAAAAATTATTTCCAGAAAAAATATATGTATACTATAGTTTCCACAAATCAAAAATTGAATAAAAAACTAAAAAACATACATTTAATTTACGTTTACATCTGGATAAATTCAGTAACAAATTATGACAAAGTTCTCGGAACGTTTTTACATCATCTCCATCTTTTTCCTGTGGGAATTTCTTTAATCCATACTGATATCGCTGTGCTGCTTCCTTTATACGATTTTTCTGCGAAAAAAATCATGAATACTTTAATGATTTTCATGAAAAATTTCCACGTAAAATATTTTTAAAGATGGCTCCAGAAATACCAAAACAATATCCTGGAAAAATATTGATCCATCAGATATTTTAAGTTTTATTCATTATCTCATTCAACTAATTATAAGTTTATTTTGATAACAATATAAAAGTAACTAGGTTTACTAGACATTTTTTCCTACACCATCTATCGCTTAACACCTTTGCATCAACTTATTTATACCTACCTTATAAAGAATGTTGCCATCTTCCATCAGTTTATTGAGGAGCAACAGCATGATGTCTGGTTTACCTGCAGCCACAGCCCATGTCGTATGTCCTGTAATAGAAATATGTAAATAAGAACTTTGGTCACACAAACATCCAAAATGGTCGATACAAACAGTAAGATTTATTTGATAATACAGGTTTACTATAGCTGAAACTCTAAATAGAAATGTTTGTGCAGATACCAATGTTGTTATATGTATAGCTTGGCTAAAAAAAACAGGAATCATTGTAGAAAGCAGAAAATCATTTAATGGAAAGCATATTAGGCCAAAAAAAATATATGTCTGTTTAAGGTTACATTGTGACAAAAAAATAGGGTAGGTAGGTAGGAAAAATCATTTTATTTTGAAAAATTATTTTACATAGACCCCTATTGGAGAAAAAATGGTCATCAGATGTTTTATTAGGGAAATAATTATATCAGTGACATTTTTGTCCTAAAATGGAGTAAAATTTTGTTAGGGTAGGCACAAAAAAGATGGTAGGTAGGTAATCTTAAACACACATATATTTTTTTTTGGCCTAACTAAGTACAATAAAAAAATTCGTAATAAACAGGGCCAAACTGCAGAGAGCAAAATTCCCCTAGAAAATCATCCCTGGCAAATACAATGCCCTCAACATGTTGCAGACATCCCTGTAAATTTGGATAAAGAGTAGGCAGACATGACACAAATTGGTAGATCTTGCACCTGTAAAATGAAGTGTATAACCTGTTTCTTAATCCATTACAAATAAACTCTGCTTAATGCGATTAATCTTACCTAGCTTAGCTCCCTTCCTCAGAAAACAGACTACGACTGATGTATTCCGTCTATCTATGGCTCTGTCTAATGCCCTCATTCCATTTATGTCTTCATGCTCTATATTGACACCTTGGTCTATCAGATATTGCACCTGTAATTAAATTAATAATTTACATAATAAACAAACAAGGTAACCAGAAAAAATACAAGAAGCATTTCCAGAAATGCAAAAAATTAGCAATTTAATTTTTTTTTAGCTGATGTTTACAAATTTATAGAATGTTACAAAGCTACCAGTTGCTTGTGATAATTTAAACACTGAAATTGAAAAATAAATCTCACCTAACTACCAATAATATGTGTTTGTACAAACAGTAATGTTTATAGATTGTCTAAATCTTTAAATTTTTCAAATATACAAATTTATGTTTTACATGGTTCAAGTCAAAATTCTTACTTTCTCACAAATTAAAGCATCAACAATATGTTTAAACAAATACAGAACAAGACAACTGATCAATTTTTTAATAACAACAGCTCAATACAGAAACTTTTAAACAGTTCAGAACTTTTCATGGGTTATTTCCCTTTACATAAAACAGGATGCAGCCGAAGGGTATGCTAAAAATTTTTGATATAAAAATAAATGATAGTCAGATACTGAAAAACATAATTAAGCATTTATTTTTTAATGCAATTTTGAAGTTTTATTTAAAAAAAATTTGTTAAGACAAAATATTTTTAGCAGTCTGTGAAAATCATGTGAAAACACTTACAACATGAGAGTCTCCATGGAAGGCTGCCAGCTGTAGAGGTGATCGACCACACCTATCTGTATGCTGTAGGTCTGATCTCTTTTGTAGTAAGGTTTGGATGATATGCAGATGCCCCTTCAGACATCCCCAACATAGAGCTGTTAGACCTTCTCTGTCTACTGCCTCTACAGATGCTCCTGTAATCAAATCCCAATAGTTGTTATCACTGTGTTCAGTTTGAAAAATCATAGAATTGGTATAGAACTTTTTACCATTGAGAGGAATGCTAAAAATATTGTGTATTACATTTTAGAGATTTCCAGAAATCTAAAAGGCAGTAAGGTAATCTTGTTCTACTTTCGCCAATGTAAATTTAAGAAATGAATTCAACAAACTCAAAACCTTTTTTTTTTCTCTTCCTTGAAATAGTCTATGGCAACTTGTACACGGTTGTCATAATTATTTCCACATTACTATTGATTTTTGTAGACTCACAGAAGAAAATAAATGCAATGATTTCTAAATTTAGTCTACACGTCAGACAATGTGGAAATATGCTTAAAGAAATGGAGATTTATGCTGTACATTGATTGACACTTATCATAGCTATCTTTGTACCTCACTAATTGTTTTTTAATACACAAGCACAAAAACTGCACAAAATACTAAGAATTCAGAAAATGACATAATGTATTTATGAAAAAATTCCAACAAATAAATAATGAAAAGCAGTATATTCTATTGCAAATTGTGCAAGAATCCCATAAATGAATACAATTAATTCCAAATTTACAAATACTTTGGAGTCCAATTCATGTGAAAATTTTGAAAAATTCAAATATCTATGTTAACTTTACCTTTTGCCAGCAACATTTCCACTACACCTATATGGCCTTTGTAAGCTGCTATCATCAGAGGAGTTCGGCCATATTTATCAATCTGTTCCAAATCAGTACCCATACTTAACATTAACTCTGCTACCTCCCACTTTCCTGATTCCACAGCACATAAAAATGGGGTAAAACTTTTCATATTAGGTTGGTCAGGATTTGCATCTTGGTCTAAAAGCCAGTTTGCCATGTCATGATGACCATGTGTACAGGCTGCTGTTAGTGCTGAAAAGATAATGATTTTCTTAAATCAATTTTTTATTTTTGTCCTTTTCATAAAAAAAATTCAAAAAGTAAATTTCATTTTAAATTTTCAACATTAAATTTAAAAAAAAAAAACCATTTTTACTCTGAATTTTCACTTCCTATGTAAAAAGGGTATCTTCATTCAAAAATTTCAAGTAAATTTTTTCAATTATGTGAAAAATGAGAGTTATTCTAATTTTGGGTAGTGATGTAAAATATTTTGAGTTACTTCCCTTAAGATAGAATTCAACCCAAAAAACAACACAAACTTATGAAAGAAATTTTGTAAACTTTTAAGGTCACTTACGTGTTTCACCAAGTAATGTATCTGTACTATTTATTCCAAAACCTTCCACAGGTCGACAGTTTGGAGCTAACAGGTATTCACATATCTACAATTCATACAATGATTTTATAGAACCAAAATCTCAGATCATACAAGATTCAAGAAATAGTAATTTTTTGAAACCTTTCTTTCCTAGTGAAGAAAATCTAGAAAATTTATTCTAATCAAATTTTCAAAAATATATATGTATTGGGCATTTCATCTAGCTTGTCCAGTAAAAGTAAGATTTCTCCAGAATGTCAAAGAATAATATAGTATTATTGCGTAAGGTTTTCCATATTGGCTTAGTTATTGGTCTGAGGCAAGCCATATTGGACTGAGGCAAAGCGAAAGTCCAATATAGCTAGCCAAGCACCAATAACTAAGACAATATGGAAAACCTTGCACAATTATACCTTTATTGACTAACCAGTCCAATATGTCATATTGATTTGTCCAATATGATCCTTCATTGACTAACCAGTCCAATATGTCATATTGACTAGTCCAACACCGCATATTGGACGGTTATGTGTCATATTAGCACACTTTGGCATTTTGTATTGTATTGACAGGTTTTATCATATTTAGGCTTATATTCTATTGTCAGTCAATAATATTATTATCTTTAACAAATCTAAATCAACAGTAATATCTATACAAATATAAACTCCTGATCGCTTGGATTTCTGGTTAAAAACAAACTCGCTGGATCCTTTTTGTTTGACATAAAGAGAACTTTTTAACATATCATAATTTCATGCAATTTCATTTCTTTTTTTAAATCAAATATTATATTTATTGTTGTTCTATTTTATTTTTTGATATTCTTTAAACAGAAAATTCCAAAAATATTGCTGTTAAGATGAATATAAGTGTTCTATGTACCATAAACAAGTTTCATTAGAATTTATAAACTCACATCTATATGTCCCATGGCTGCCCCAGCTACTAATGCTTGCTGCATGGCTTCTATTTTGGTCAGCTGTCCATCATATGATGACCAGTCACACTGAAGGAGATGGGCCAAGGCTTCCAAATGACCATTCAAAGCAGCATGGACTGCTGGACATTGCCCACTGTTGTCAACATGTGACAGCTGGAAATTACAATAAAATTTACACTGAATAAACTCTAATTTCAATCACGTAATGTACAACTCGTAACAGTCTAGTTACGATTAGGGGATTTTCGGGCGATATAGAAATACAGCGGTATTTTAGCCTACTATTTTTTCGACTTCTATAGAGGAGTGTTAACATGCTAAAGTTGTTGCTCTCTCTTAACATGGGACAGCTATTTTTCGTCGACATCCGACAGACTAGGATCTTTTACTGAAACCATCGAGTACAGCATTCTTAATTGATTCAGATATTTGAAAGTTACCAATTCTCATTGTGACCATATTTAAACAGATCCCTTCATTTCAATCCCATCTATCATCTGTTTATGAGCAATGTTTTTAGGTGCATAATTTAAACCTGCATCTTTTCAATCTCATAGCAATAAAAATGATAAAGGTAAAAACTTCTATACTTTTATAAAACATGGACTTATGGTTACTTTAGATGAATTTTGAACACTTTTTTATGCCAATTTAGTGCTTATCTTGTTGTGAAGGGTCTTGATCTTTTATAAAGACCATATAATAACATTTAAAACGTAATGAATCTTGACTTGAAGCCATAGTCATCAGAAAAAGCTGTCAGAAATAAGTTTTGTCAAAATAGCAGTAGTGAGTACCATGCCCTACTATAGCCACAGTTTTACTTACCCTGGCATTTTTTCGACAAAGCAACTTGATGACTTCCAAATGACCTTCAGCTGCGGCAAAACAAAGTGCTGACATTCCTTGTTCATTGACAGCATCTGCGCTGGCATTAAATTCTAACAGTAACGATACCATGTCGGCGAATCCTTCCTTAGCCGTGATGGCCAGAACTGGGGCATGGTTAAGCTGGTTACTACGGGCATTAGGATTGGCCCCTGACAGCAAAATCAAACGACTAACCTGTGAAAGGTGCAAATATATTTGTCAGATATTGAAATCCAATTATTTTCAATATTGTTACTTCGGACACAAATCAAACTGGTTGCAAACGAAATGAAGAGAATACAAGCATCATGAATAATAAACTCAAAGCATAAATAGTTTGCAGGAAGCATCTTAAAGAAAATATAGAATTAGCTAAAAAATGTTCACAAGTTTATCTCTTTGTGGGATTTCCCACTTTAATGAAGATCATGTGGTGACCAATCTTCATTAAAGTTGGAGGCCCAAACAATTTGATAAAAGTTGAATCTTTTGGCATCTAATGAGGATAAAGTTCACATTTATATGGTTTCAAGTTAGACCAACTAGTTCATTTTGCATCTTAATTTACCAGTACTCTTTTAAATTTACAGATATTGTTTTTCCTTCTTCCAACAGAACTGGTCCTCAGAACTTGTGATAAAAATGTATGAGTTGTTGAAATGTACATCTAATGCATTAAAATAGAGTATAACAACTGTTTTCATAAATAAAAGGCTATACCTAAAAACTTTTTAAAAATATTCAAGACGTCAACATTTGAAATGATTTGACAATTTATTTGGGGTTTGACACTTCTACAAGCACACTTGTTTGAATCATGGCTGCATTTCCTATCATTAAAGGAAGCTGGAATATGGTAGGAAACCAAATTTCCAGTATGAAAACTGACAATCGTTGTCAATTATGCGCAGAATCAATCTGACTTTATGGAAAAACAAATGTACATGTAAACTAGATGTACTGTGAGCAAAGCTCACAAAGGATACCTCCCAATTTGAAGTGCAATTATCTCCCTTGTGTGATATCGGAAAGCAAAGATTTTTCTTCATGCACATCTTTGGATGACGTACTTCCTTTCTGTAAAGTTTCGTTGAAATCCATTGAGCGGTCTAGGAGGAGTTGCGCTTACAAGATATATGGACAGACGGACAGACATACAGACATACAGACGGATGGACAAGGTGATTCCTATATACCCCCTAAACAAGTTTGCGGGGGGTATAATAAACATGATTGAAATGACACCTCTATACATCAAATCACTGTCCATAAAGGGCGCATGAAACTGTGCCTGTAACGAAAAAAGCTTTGAAAATTATCCTCTTGCTTATAAAGGGCACTTTTTCTTGTCTTATAACAGGTTTGACTGTACAATGAAAACCTGCAGTTTTGCTAACCTTGACATTTGGAGAATATAAATTCCTATGACTAGCAAGTGCAGCATTCAGATTTTCAGAACTTAGCGCCATCCAGTAGGCCTGCATGTCTCGTGATGAGTAGCCTCTCTGTTTACTGACATTTTTGTAAATGTGTGCCTTCAGAATGTGATGACCTAATTCTATCGTCTTGTCTGACATGAGAGGAGCATCCACTCGAGAATACTTGAATGCTATCAATGCATGGCCATGTCTGAAAGATAATGATTATTTTTTTAAAATGCATTTCATGAACAAACGAAATGAGAGAATTTAATGACCACTTCTCAGTTTACTGACAAGGGTGCTCCAACGAGACACAGATTCCCTATCGTTTTTGTGTATTTCAGGTCTAAAATTGTACATCTTTCCATATATTGAATTGGCAAAAAGGAAACCCATTCCTACATTACATCACAATATCTTTCAGAGTTTCAAATCATGTTTATAAAGAAACAAGATCGCATTATAACTAGTTCATTTCTATATTTGGTATATGCAATAGGATATAATATTATATCAAATTATAATTTCCATAAACAATGATAATATAATGATATATTTCATGTTCTATAACCTCACATTGTTTATACTATGAAGGACAAATACCATACTTTTTCTGGTAGAACATCCCTATTAGAATTCACATCAGGATGGACAAATTTATTATTTCGGATTATAAACGAATTTCATTTCCAAAATATCCCTGAACATACTGATGTATGTTATCTGTTTTGTGCCTTTAGCTATGCATATTTTTGAAATAGTAAATAATCATGTTACCTTAGATCACAGAGAAACTTTGGATTATCAGAGTCATCCCGTCTGATTAACCATTCCCGGAATGCTGGATGGAAAAACATGTAAGTCCCATCTTTTCTCTCATGAATAAACTTAGATAGCACTTCAAGTCTATGGCAAAAGTCTTCCCACGAAATATAACGTTGTGTATAACCAGAATTAATCGTTTCGAAAATTTCTTCTTTTTTCAATGGGTATAATGTTGCAAGACACACACCTAAAATTGGTGAAACTTTCTCGAAAGATCTAACACTTGGAAATTTTATATTAAAATGCAACAAAAACACTTCCGATATATTCACTGGTAATATTTTATAGTTTGAACTTTTGAGCACCAGATGTCCTTGTTCGATTAGGTCCAACGTCCATTTGCAGAATAAAAACGAACCTTTACTTAATGTTTGTAAATGGCTACAAAACTTAAGTTGCATGGTTGTATCCAATCGTCCATTTATGGCGATATTATTTTTCATACTTGGACTGGTTTCCATTCTATGATTAATATAATCCTGCAGGTCAGCAGCTATTCGCTGGTTATCTGGATCCCTGTCTATACAGATCTGCGAAAATGGCAGTGATTTCGTAATATCTAATAACACGGTTTGTACAGTAACAACTAATTTTAACCACACCGGGAAATCGTCAATATGCTGCGATAAAAATGATGCAATAGTTTCACCATAGTCGGGCTTATGGAATTCAGCTTCGTTTAAAGAGTCCACTAAAATGACGCAACTGTCTGAATGAATTTTCCCAGCATCCTTCAGCATCTGTAAAGGCTCTATTATTCCTTTGATGAACGAATTGGAAGGGTTCCTTATACACTCCCTCAGTCCTAAAACATCTTGCAATATTGTATCATGTAGAAGTAATTCTCTGTACGATGATAACTGCGGTGCTTGGCACAGCCGAGCTGCTAGATTGTGTACAAATTCTGGCACTAAACAAGTCACGTTATTATCAGCCTGACAGAAATGGAATGCTACAACTTGCGATCCTAGACAGCGTAACGAATCATATGACACATTTCCACATGACCCATGAGGAGAATTGCTCAACGTTGATGTCGGACTGTAGTTAATACCATTAGTGTGGAATCTGTCTTGGTGAATTCTGTGACTGGAACCTGTTAAAAAGTGCAAAATTAAATCAGAAATGAAGAAAATAGTTACGACTAATTAATGTATAAAATAAATAACTCATACAATACTTATACAACAGTGTCTTTATGTCATTTCTCGATAATGTCTTCAAATACAAAAAGTGTAGGAATTATGTTTCCTCATGCACAACTTCATATGCTGTAGCACCTTTATGAAAAGTTTCATTGAATTCTATTAAATGGTTTTGGAGAAGATATGCAAGATTTAAATTCAAACGTACCATTGGAAAAATTGACAAAAACAACACTATATCTCTTTTATGACTTCAAACTAAACATTTAGAGAGTCAATCACATGCGAGAGACCAAAATATATCCGACTTGGAACATGCACTCTGCAAAAATAATGGGTTGAAGTAGTCAGCCAGAAGAAATTTGCGGTGTATTTTGATCAATTTAAAGTATGTACCTTCTATAAGTCCAGATCTTCCGTCACTAAAACAGCTACAGTCTATTAGTTGTTCTATAATGGCAGTTTTACCAGAACCGATACCTCCCGATATGACTACTCCTCTCGGCTGGTCGGATGTAGGTTCACTATTTAGAGCCTGGAATAATAGAACTAATATATATATGTGTTTTGTTATTTTTTTCTAAATGTTCTATTATCATTGTTTATTTACTTTAAAAATATATTTCAAATTAACTAGGAATTATTTTAAAATATTTTTATTGTAATGTTTATTCACATAATTAATTAATCAAGCTAAAAAATTAAAAAAAAAATCAAATTTCTTCATTTCCATGTATAAATAAATTAGTACTGACATTCTGGGGTCAATCAGATTTTAAAATCCTGGAATATATCAAATAAAACTGAAATATCATTTTTGATATAAGAAATTAATATTTTCAGGAAAATGTACAACTTTGAAATGATCTATCCAAATATATCAAGAATTACCATTTCTATATCTTTATAAAGCCATTCTCTGCCGATGAAAATTGGCTTCCCCTCCGGATGTGGTATCTCAAAATGGAGAGGAAACAAATGGAGCTGAGGTGGCCTTATTCTCAACATTCTGCTCCTCCCCTCGGGTGCGTGGCCAAGAGCTGCTCGTGCTGATCTCCTCATAGGTGAATGCCTCCTACCAAACAGACCCAGATCCTCGATCTGCCCTGGCTGAGACGCTGTAAGAAAACACTTCAAATTTATTTAAGGTATCAGATGATCGTATTTAATTTTTAGTTTTCCTTCATATTGACAAAAAAACTTATATGCAGAAAGTGGCGGTGCTTACCTTTTTCATGGTCTAACATTTCAAATGCCTCTTAACATTTTCATTCGACTTACCATGGAAATAATGTTAAAAAAGATAAATTCATAAGGCAGAAAAAATTTGGTCTTCCAAATGCTTTAACACATGAACAAACCATTCAATAATACAAACATTCTTGCAACACAAAGGGTTGAAAATAATTTCAGCATAATTTCGACACAAAAATACTCTATCCTGTATTTAGCATTTCAAAAATGTAATTGTAAACACTTCTGAGAAAGTATTTAGTGTAGAAAGAAAAATGAATCTGTATACATCTAAATAGGGATAGCTCAACAGCAGTTGTGGCTTTCTGACCAATCAGAAGACTTACTAATTATAGTGTGAAGACAGACAGACAGACAGGTCGTTATCCAGTGACAGACTTATCATGAAACAGTGTCAAGGTTCTATGAATACCATTGACAAATACTTACTAGTTATAGAATGAGGTCTTGGTGCTGTAGACTGAGGACTGAGACTTTGACCTGTACTGTTAGATAACAGTGATGTCACACTATCAGCACTAGGGTCTCTGTGAGATGGATAAAGTGAGACACATCCCATGTGTATGCCAGTTAATCCCCTCTCACTTCCTGATGACGCTAAAAAACAATTATTTACCGGTTTACATTTGTAAATTATAATTCTTCATTTCTGACACATACCGGTATGTTGGTGAAAAATATTCATTAATTAGTAGTAATTTTTTCCTAATCACAGTTCAACAGTATACAAACCTTACAATTTTAAGTATAGTGGACTCGAACATAAGACAGGTAACTGGTCATTCTATACAGGTTCAATTAGGTATCATATACCCGTGGGTTCAAAATGAATCATAATGTAAGTCTGATTTTATTTTATTTTCAAACAGGAATCTGTCAGAGTGACAGCGACCTGTATTTTCCTTCATGACAGATAGGAGCCGGCAACCAAAACTTGCTAAAGGAATACCGGTAACCAAATATTTTCCATAGTAAAATCCTGTTGTTATAAATGGTCAAAACCAAAATGGCTTTCAATTAGGGTTTAATGCAGTTAAATTCTGATCCATATTGTCTAGTTAAAAAAATTCTCTATGCAATTCAATATCTGTATAAATTTAAATCCTCGCTATTGCTAGGAAAACATTTTCAAACATGCTACCCATGTTAAAATTTAAACAAAACGTGGAGGTAATTATTTCCTTAAACTGTGAACGAGTACTAGAAGCATTACCATCTTGGTGCTCCACTATAAAACAGAAAATTTTAAATCTCTCCAAATGAGTGTACCAGTAAGTCTTTTTTACCCTTTATGGCATGAGATATCTTATACTGTTAAATTTGTAGGTCACCTTGTGAAAATCTACCTTATGAATGAAAAGATAAAGCAAGGTTCAGTTGAGTCACTGGTGATAAAATTTAAATTGTTTTACAAAGTAAACAATTACATAACGAGATGAAAGCATCCCCTGTACAAACATGATTCATTCAAGGTAAAATTATTGAACTTTTTTCATTCATCAAGATTTTTCATTTAACTAAAAGTTTTCACATGACAAGTCTCTGTTCCACCCATTTATTGACACAAGAGGTTAAAATCAATCCCCTTTGGCTAAGACTTCTCGGATCTATAGTTTTCTGATATTTGCAGTTTTTTCTTTGATTCGATTACGATATTTTCATTTTGACACAGTACTGCATTTGGTTGAGGCAGATTGAATATTAAAAAATATGACAAGTGGCAATAATGAGGCAAATGGTTCCCATCCTTCTAACAGGCTGATCAAGTTCTTGTTTTCATTAAACTAGACACATAAATAGACTGAAGGGCAAAGTAAAATGACAGACAGCCACAATTAGGGTCAAAACATAGACAGCAAAAATATCTAATATATAATAGGTAATGAACAATATCTTTACTAGACACAGTCTAGTATGAAGTTACGCTATTGTTGTCTTGAAGTCTCGGTTGTCCAAAAACAATGAATTCACAATAAGGAAACAATTTGAAATCTTGTTATCGGTGACTGTTTCAGTTTCTGACTCTATGCAAAACAATATTTCCAGCCGGTTAGTGATTCGAGCTTAACTAAAACTCAACAGTTCTGAAATTACCTGTGAGAGTTGACAGTGGACTGGTATCTGATATCCCTCTATCAGGTGTTGCCTCACTACTCCCAAGGGAGGATACACTGGTAAAGGTTTCTTCAGTCTGGTTCCCTGCTTGGCGGATTGGTGTGGACTGTTCCTGATCATTAGGTCTACTTTCTCCTAGTAACAGACCTAACCTCATCATCAAATCATTTTGGGCTACATCTGGTGGTGGAGGTGGTGGGCTGTTCTTTTCATCTGTAATCAGAAACACAACTTGGTAACTTGTTTCCTTGACCTTGACCTTTGACCCCTAAACTTAAACTCAATACATAAGGTTATGACAAATAACTATTGATTAAAATGAAGTTATGTCATTAAGATAAGCCAAGTGGTTTTCCTTATGACAAAAATTTTATTCAATATTTTTTTACTTTAATCTAAACTTGCATGTGTCTAGAATGACATCATATATCTACCCTTTTAAGTCCAGTTGTTCGTCATGACTACTAATGATCACTAGCCTGTCAACACTGAGGTTGTGAGTTCTAATCTCACCTGTAGCGGGATGTGTTTGACTCCGATCTTAATTGACAAGGATTCCCAATTTTCCTCCACAAAGTAACCAAATATGTGCTGAAAACGGCATTAAACCCCAACTAAACAAACAAAAAATGTCCAGTTGACTTGCCTCAAAAGTAAAGAGAGAAGGTTAAAATAGTGCTTGAAAGTTAACAGTCTTCTCTTTCTTGATCACCATCTACTTCAACTTACAAAGAAGAACTTACATTCAAAGAATTACCAAGTAAATGGTCGAAAGACAATACTTTGAACTTATATGAAATTATTTTTTATTTGTCCTTCAAATTAAAGCTTACAAGAATCAACTGTATATTGTAATAAATACCTTATAATTCTTAGAATTATTATTAATTTAATAAGAGAAATTGCCATATCTCACCATTTCCTGATTGCATATTAGGTCCAATATGATCCAATTTAGAGAGTTCGTCAAGGTCATCATTGGTTGTCATGGTGATGCTGTTGCCACTGAGATCAGGAGAACCTATGGCAGAGTCGCTGCTGTAGTATCTTGCATGGTTATGGTCTGCCGAGTAATTCTTTGGTGGAGGAGGTATTGGTGGTGTCGGACTAGGACATATCGGCTGGAAGAATCTAGGCTTGGTTGGAGTGGTCGGCAAATTTGTGGCGGGAGGTGGTTGTCTGGCACCTGAGAATATAAATTAAAATTAATCAATGTTTTGATTTAAACGTACTTTCTTACTTTCGAAAAAGCCTTGATCTTTCCAACATTTGAATGAAGAATTACATAATATTGACTTTTTTCAAGATAAAAGTTCAAAGAAAAAACTTACTTCAATGATTTCCTGTCTGACAATGTACAAATTTTTCTACCTTTACAGAATTCATGTAAAAATGTCTATACAGGATCACCTGAGATGTCAAGGTTTTTCCTGCGTATCATTCAAATAACATTATGCATCCGGGACATATGTCAAAACACAGGTCTTGCATTGTGTGGCAGCAACACAGTAAATTTCATAGCAGCAAATGTATCGTTCTTATATTTACAATTAAATGGTCTCTTCATGAAGCTATATATGTGACGATTCAAAAAATCCAATGTTACTGTTTCTTTTTAAATGGAAATTTAAAAAAAAATTCCAAAGGCATTTGAAAGAATTTAATAAGAATGATATTTCCAAATATCTTGAGAAAAGTACAAATTTTGGGTCAAATAAACTCCCAAAAGGACAAGAACTAATAATTAAATCCTTTTATATTTATTTCAAGCAATTAAAGAAATTTTTACTTAAATAATACACATTTTTAACGAATCATTTTTAAGTAACGTGTGGTTATTTAACCAAGCTGCTTTTAAAAAAAAAACACTACAGCAAGGATCTACATCAATGCCTGCACTAAAAAACTTTAAACATATGCATTTAAAATCCAATGTACATGCAAGATCATAGATAATAAAATTCTTGAAAGCCACACATCAAAACAGGCATGAAATATTTTCCAAAAATTTCAACCATATTTCTAGAATTTATGAAAACTCACACCATATGGTAGTATCCATTAAAACTACAAAAATAACATTCCATAGGATCTGTTGTAACAAGATATTAATTATTTAATGACCCATTACAATTTCAGAAATAGAGAAGTTTAATTTAATAGTTTAAATCTCTCCACATTCCATATATTCTACATACTATGGGCATATTGTGTGTGTAGATGAACTCAAACAGAAATTTAATTCATGTAATTTTAAAGTCGTTCTTGGCTCGGCCTAGGACTAAATTATAGAATCAAATTTACCCAGTAATTTTAAGTAAATATGGACTGTAAATTAGAGTTAAAGATCATTTAATACATGGGAGAATGAAGATGACTAAAGTTTAAGTATCAGAGTATCGAGTAAAACTGACGACTTGTACAAATACAGAAAATATGATGAATCAGATAATAAAAATAAATGACTATATGTCATTGATTCAGAAAATATGATCATAATAAAAATAAACGACTATGTCATTGATTCAGCACCTCACCAGAAAGGTATATTGTTCACCCATAATTTATACTGGGCAGGGGAAGAACACACCTAAATTTTCAATAAAATTAACTACAATTCCCAAAGAAATACATTATTCCTTATAATTCACCTATAACAATACAGATGGACAACCGAGAAAAATGTATACCCGTTTCACAAAAAATCGTACAAATACAATTCTTGTAGCTCTAATATCTGTATTTATATACACTATCATGTGATGGTTTTTGCTTTACCCTTTTTTTAGTCCTTTTGTCACTTTGGAAATTGCTCTTCAACTTTTACTAACTTAGACGGCTTTTGCTTTTCCCCTTGTGGTCATTTGGCATTAAGAAATTGCTCTTCAACTTTTTGGATTGTTGTTTGGTTTTCAACATTAAGGCTTTAATGACAACTGATGAGTCATAAATCAACAAAATGTGCACATCTTGTGCACCAAAATTGGTATCAATGAATTTTAATCATAGTTCTAAGAATTTTGGTTAATTGGGGCATGGATCCTGGATAATAGAACAGCTATATATTTATATATATATAGAATGTAGTAGTGTTAAACCTATTTTGTAACCTTAAAATTCCAGACATCAAAATCTTGATTGGAGGTATGAATCACCTGTCCCTTGTAAAATTCCCAATTTCCTGATCAAAATGTTTGAAAAAATAAAATTATGCAATTACAATTTACAAATCCTCATGTCATAAGACTAATTGGTCCATTTATAAAAGACAGCTTCTACTCAAACAAAAAACTACATAGATTAATTAAGTTATGTATGCAGTAATTATAATCATAAATAATTTCATAATTTCAATTTCTTCCTATCAGGAATATTTCATATCTATGCTTTTATATTCAAATTTTTAACAAAAATCTTTGCCTTCCATACTTGAAATACAGAAGCATTCTCATTAAGGATTTTAGGTTACATTTGTCAGAAATAAAATTAAAATTTCTATAGTCCAAGGTAAAGTTAATTTACAGATGGCCAATTCCAATATACTGACAAGGATCAGTGCCTTACATAAACTACAAATTTTTAAAAATTTGCAAAATTAATTATGCATCTAGCAAAAACCAAAACACAATAATAAAAACTCCATTATCTCAATTTACAGTAAACTGTACATTACTATAGTAGGGATTTTTGTCCCCCCACTCCTCCCCCCGTCCACAAATTCGAATATATGCCATTTATTCAAGTGTACAGTATTTATACCTTACATAATTCTAACAAGTTAACCACTTATCAAATGTATGTATTTTAATGCTAACAATTAATCAAATTGAAAACATCCTGAAATAAAATTTCTTACCGAGCTGGTATAACAGCGTTTCTAATTCTTCACAACTCATATTCCCATTAACACACATAAAATCATACATTTCAAATCCATTTTAATTTGTCTGATTGTACGATCAAATCAAATTTCCGTCATGTCTACTATATTTCAAATGGGCGTCAATCACAACACCGATGAATAAAAAATAAAATTGAAGTCTATTCAATCCAAGGTAGATTCTATTATAACCATATACAATTTCTGGTAATTATCGCTTATTTTCTCAGATCTGACAAGTTTTTCAATCTAAACAGAAATATCTCCTCTGAATGGTAAAAAAGAACAAATAAATGCTAAATAAATACGACAGGGGAGTTATCGAGCCTTTAGCATATCTGTAAATTTATCGATCTTGAAAGGAAACAGGATTAAAATTATTTGGTTCAAAATGATTTAGTGGTGAATAATTTATGACAATAAAAGAAAGATTTCACTTGAAATTTGCCAAAAGCATTTCAGTGTTATGGTATATAAGTCAATTATTTTCTGCATAGGATAAAACATTAAATTGCACAAACGTCTGCATTGAAGTAATCTGCATAATGTAAAATAAGGCCATACAATTTCAATATTAGTTTTAGGGTTTAGAAAGCGTTGTTCAGACAATGTTCTGTCAAGATTGCCAACAATAATTTTAATGCAATAAGTTTCCCTCAGAAAATAAAATTGGTACAACAGTGAAGTAATGCATCTGCATTATTAAAAAAAAAACAAAAACAAAAGAACTAATATATTTCACTGTTTGGCCTAAGTTGATTAAGCTTGTGACACAATCAGAATACATTTATTTTATACACTGACAGATGACTCATACCTGTTTTTTTTTATTGAATTTTCTATATTTAATTTTCATTCATGCATTTGATAATATTACTAACTTTTATTGGAGATTACCGACAATCAAAAGAATAGGTATTTTAAGCCTTCTATATCCCAAGTATTTAAACTGGACTCACATCCTCAATGACATCTGAATGGGTTTTGTTGTCAAAAAGGGTTAAAGTGTATCCCATGATTTTATTAATATGTCAAACACCTTTCAAATGTGTTTTTTTATAAAAGTCCAGTGAAAATTTCTGCTGACGAAGTAAAATACGTGACATAATGGTTCCAAAATCAGGGCAGAAACCAGTTACTTCCCCTCCCCCCATGCCATACATATAGTAACCCTATCCCAACGCCCACTGCAATGTATTCAAATTTTAATTGAAATTTTCATATCGTATCCTTTTTGTAATAAAAGATTTTTATAGCAGGAAATTTTAACGATGACATAATAAACAAAATTTTTGGCTGAGAATTATAAAATGTTTTCAAACTATTAAATTGTACCCTGTATATAACAGTATATTACCATATAAAGTTTCCACCTACATTCAAATTCCTTTCACAATACTTTTATTGAATGTTAACATTATATTTTAAATTTCCATCCAATGGAGTTTTAATTTTTTTTCAATTTTCTGTTAATTTTCTTAAAATATTAACATTTTTCTACAAAAGCATATGGAAATTAATGCCACAAAAATAAATAGGGAGACCATAATTGTACATATAACACAGCTGTCCACAGGGAGAAGTGGATTCATTAGATTTCACCGCTTTCCCGTTTTTGTGGAGACAATGAAATCACATATTCAATAATAATCTACATTTAAATTAGCTCGCCATGATTCATTATAGAAAACAAACATTTGGTTTTTATGGAGTTGGGAGCAAGGAAGTGATCTTTGAAGTTTTTTTTATAGCATCCATGAGTCTGCCTTTTTTCAGCATGCAAACAATACTGAACATTTTCAGGACCAGGAATTTTGGCAAAAAAAAAAAAAATACAGGATCACTTTAGGTGTGAAAAAAAAATGCAGGACCTGTGTCAATCAGGAACTTTTTTGGTTTAAATGAAAATAAAAATCTAGGCCGCAAATGTGGCCAAAAAAAATCCAGGACCAAGTGTTCACCAAAAAAAAATTGGCAGGATCAAACACTTGATCCTAGCCCCACCCCCCATTAAAAACAAATGGTTTTCCCTAACTTAGAACAAATTCCATTAAGTATTCCAAACAAATTACAGAACATAATTTTCTGACTCATGTAATGACTAATTAAGCTATATATTGTGACATTACTAAGGGTTATAGTTTTTTAATTTCTGAAAACTGGATCGGACAGGATGAGCATGAACACATGTATTGTATAATCCATCACCATGAAGTTTCAAACTGTCGAGCTGTTGACAAACAACATTTATGGTTCATATTGACAATAAATCAAGTGCAAATACACAAAATATGACAGATGTCTTCTATCATAATTTCATTGACAATTTCTACAAGTACAAATAACCCTTTAATAATATCATTACATATAAATTAATTTCCTTTTTTTTTTTCCAATCGTATTCTTTGATGAAGGTCAATGAACTTAAGAGTCTTTCAATACAGAAATATTGGCTTTTTTTCACTCACTACATTCAATTATAACAATGTTTTTATGTAAAGTCTATTGATGTTAAGTTCTGAACTGGGACATTTTAAAAAAATTCTTTTTCTGTTTCTGTGGTACTTACCCAAGAGTTTGGGAAGTATAAATGTGAGGAAATACAGGAATGGAGTGAAGTTACACAGAAAGCACAAAATAACGTTTATATCACAACAAACATCCAGTGATCTAAATATGGTCTTCAATAGTGGAAAACTACACCATGCTGCATTAGTCCTGAATGCCTGATTAAACATTTTTATCCCGACCAAATTCCCTGTACTAGGACACTGTATATGAAAAGTGACCATATCTGTAGCTTTTGGGTCTTTTTTAATACTTATTTTCACATCTTCTGTGTTTATAATTTCAAGAAATTCTTCACTTCGAAAAATATTTGATGAATTCAGAATAATAGGTACATAAGGCAATTTCACCAAAAAGGGCAATTGGGAAAAAATCCCTTTTACTAACACAGTTCATAAAATCTGTGTATTATAGACAACTTTTGGTGAAGGGTACAAGTTTCTCATGTCCCTGGATGCACTTTATCCAAGAAAGGGAAAACACCAAACACTTACAGACAGATAAACTTTAACCATTAAATTTATTATACTTTCAGAAGAGTTTCCCCATAGAAAAAATCTCTGGAATTCCAGTGGTATCCCAGTGGAATCTGCTGGATTTCCACTGGAAAAATAGATTCCACTGGAATCCCAATAGAATCCACTGGAAATTCCAGTGGTATAAATTATTCCACTGGTATGAATTATTCCACTGGTATGAATTATTCCACTGGTATAAAATATGCAAATGGTATGATATATATCAACAGTAAGAAATTCTGTTTCACAGGATTAATTAATTTAAATTGGAAAATTAAATCTCTTGGAAAATATAATAGTGACTTCAAGTGATTTAATTTTTCTCTAGACATATATATATAGAGATATGAAAATTCTTGAACTTCAACTTCTTTTTGTTATTAATATTTAACATGTATCATAATAGATGTAAGTGGAAGCACCTGCCTGACCCCCCCCCCCCCCCCATTTATTACCCTGGTACATTATTTATTCTTAAATATGGGTTGTTTAATGTTTATTGACACATATTTATTATATCATTTGACAACCAAGCGTGAAACCTATTTATATTTCCTTTTTTTATCGATCGTTGCCGTCATACCTTCTTTGTTTACATTTTATTGACAACGTCAAAGTTGATTATCCCCCTTTAACACGTAATTTTCACAGAAAAACCTCACTCGAATTGCGTTTCACTCGGTTTTGCGGAGAAATATTTGAACTGTTCGTCGGAAAAGGAACTGCACACCTTTTCCGATTAAAAATCCCCGTCCCGAGATCTGATAATGAAGAAATTGTCCTTCTGACCAACGGTGACAAAATCGTCGGCGTCATTGCCAACTTTGATTGTAAAATTTTGTCTGAAAGGCACGCTAAAAATATCTGTTATGAAGTAATAGGAAAAGAAAATATTCTCAGAAACCGTTTAATACCATCCCCTAGACACAACTCAAACCATACGTCATGTATGGCCAAAAAACCGGCAGGTGATTGACGTGTAGTAGATTTTCGGTAATTAGTGAGACCCAAATGGAAAACGTGAGCCGTCCCACAATGCATCTCTCTCTTGTTTGCATCCATTGAACAGACCAGTCACAGAAAATCGACACAGATTCTTATCGTACTCATCGACTCAGTTCAAGAGAAGATTCCAGCCAGAAATTAGAGTAAATTAAATAGTTGACCTTACAACATCTGGCGCTGCGAACAAATCGTTCGTGCACGGACGGATCGAAGATATTTTTGACTTTGAACCGAGTGTGAATTGGTGGCTGTTTCCCGCCATCACTGAATTGTAAAATTGATACTTTAACGGTTTTTTGTGGCATCTAACGTATCGGTGCTACACGAAATCATTGAAATTTAATTGGGGTTTTACGATTACACCGGAAAACCCCAGTTAACTCCAAATTTTTTTCATTTTGTGAATTTTTTGTGTCGTCACTTGCGCCACTGGCCACCGCGAAATAGCCAAATGTGCTGAAAACGGCGTTAAACCCCAACTAAACAAACAAACAAATTCCTTTACCTAATTATTCCATGCATTATTAATTATAATCAGGTATTGAGATGAAAAATTGTTTAGAAACTGTGAAGTATAGTCATGACCAGCATTCATTGCATACTAGCATTGTGAAAATTCAGTTAAGTGTATTGATAAATGACAAAGCAGTATAAACTCTTTACAGTTAAAAGTACCTTGTATTGAATATTTGATTAATCACTTGCATTTTTTTCAGAATACACAATAAAATGGTCCAGGAAAAATGCAACAAGGGTGCCATCTGATGCAGAATCGAACAGTGCATTTACGGAGCAGGTGTCTCATTCCAGGAAAAAGTTTAAAAAACAACTGGGAAATTAAAGCCATCATTCATGTGATTGTGAGGAAAAGACTGAACATTTTTTCAGTATCCAAAATGTTAAAAACTGAAATTAATCGAAACATTGCAAAATGACTACAAAATTTCATTTTTGATACATATTTGTATTGGTAAGAAGAGAATTAAATTGTCCATTTCAAGTTGTTTCTCTTGATTAGTTATATGTGTTTTTGAATCTATAAAGGGTAAGACAGAAAGAACAAAAATGTACAGTAACAGTCCTTATTTAAATGAAAGAAAAAGCAACTAATAGCTTGAACAACACAATGATTGAAACAAGGTGTGAAAGAAAGGTTTGAATCTCCTGTTTGATAATTTACACCTGTCACAAAAAACAATGGTTATAAGACAGACAACATTTTATCATATTTTACCTATTGCACCACAGAATTATTGTATTTTTTGTTGCCAAAAAAGTATTTTTCAGAGAGAAAAAAAATAATGCAATAAAAAGTGGAATACAGTGGATTTTCCAGTGGAGTCCACTGGATTCCAGTGGAATTCCACTAGATTATTCCACTGGATTACACTAAATTCCACTAGATTATTCCACTGGAATACAGTGGAATTTACACAGGAATACAGTGGAATTTACACTGGAATCCAGTGGAATTTACACAGGAATTCCACTAGATTCTTCCACTGGAATCCAGTGTATTCCAGAGATTTTTTCCACTGGTATGTCAATGGAATTCCAGTGGAAATCCATTGATATTTTCTATGGGGAATTAGTATTAAGCCAATATTTCATCATCTCTCCTTTTATTTTGGAAATAACAGTACAACATAAATCATTACAAATATTACATACATATGACACGACAGATGACTGAATGTAGAACCCTTAATAGGTCAAATTCCAATGACATAACACTATAAAAACATGCTGTCCTGAGGTAAAACATGAATGGGACATCCTACACTTAATTATCAAAGTATAAAGTTGTGACTTAGAACTCGGTCAGTGTATACTTCGTGTCACAAATTGTAAAATACTTTTGAGTGGGATAAAAATCTTCGTGAACGACTTAAGCCAATCAAGTCAGGGTTGATTCTTAGATATAAATCTGTCAAAGTTCTTGAAATCCGTCGGTTCTGACTGGTAAAATTTGTGCAGGACCGATACCTAAGCATAAGTAGTCAAACCAAATGTCTGATAAGCGGCTGTTATGGTTCATTATTATTTTTTGTCCTTTTCGGTTATTGGTATGATCCACCATATTGCAATGACTCTCTTTAAGTAGCGGTTTCAAAACAGAATTAGTAGTTAATGAAAGCATGGCAGCAGCATGACCTATTAAATTTCAAGAGGGGCTAAACTGAGGAAAAAAATTGTTACTTTATTATGCAGAAAATATGCCTATTCATACCATTTAATGATATTTTATGGGCTATATTCAAAACTCTTTTAAGGTTATCTGAACATTAAAATACATTATACACCAACTTATAATAGACTAACAACAATTAAAAGCAATATTCTACAAAAACACTGTAGGAGAGACTGCTCTGTCAGTTCAAATGGCTGACAGGTGAAAATGAGATTACTTTAACTCCGGACTGTGTGTTTTTTCTAATCCCCACCCATATACAACCTCCTTAGTTGCTGTCTTCCAAAAAATTTATATAATAATTTTGGCCATCAATAATTTCATGAATGTAAATTAATCAAGACCAAGTCTTAAATCAAAACTTTTATTCATCTAATGTTTTTTTTTTTATTTCTTCAAAAAAGTATAAATGACTGGTTTAAAAAAAACATGTATAAAGCTGAAAACATTGTTCCTTAACTAAATAAACTCCCTACAGGTAAAAATTAAAATTATCTCCCTTTGACATCTGGATAAAGGGAGACAACTGACCAGTTAAGATTTTCTTTTCTATAGTACCCTGTTCTCCTAACTTCAGGAGCTACCATTAAGTCTGCTCATGAAATAATTTGCCCAAGAAGTTGTTACATAATTTTACTTGTCTACAGCACTGAATTTTTTAAAAAAGAAATAGTTAACATTTAATAGCCAATTCAACATGATTTCTTAAAACGTTTTGGGAAAATTTTGCACCAGAGTGTCTGAAATTCACAGAAATACAAAGACCGATAGCTTTCCGCATGTCATGAATTGATTTAATATCGGCCAATACAGACTAATAATTTACTAGATTAGACAACTTGATGGGCACAAATTGATTATACTGTAGACATTTGTAGGAAATGATGATCTCAAATGACATCATAAAAGCCTCAGAAATTACCACGGAACAAACCAGACAAAATGTTGTCATAATCCATGAAATCTGAGCGGAAGGGAACTGTTGATTTTCCTTGATCCTCCGAGACAACCAAGTAATTTGAAAATAATCTCATGCTAAGGCCACATTAATATGAATTTTAGCAACTATTCTATTATCACACTATTACATATTAGACTAAAACATACAATTTTCACAGATTCTGAGACTTAATCGATTAATATAGTCCCATAGATCTGTATTTTGTGAACAGAAGTGCAAAATGAATTTTTGCAATGGTTTTCATATCAACAGTTCTCAAACAGAAACGGTTTAATCATTGTATCCCAGTACTGTATTTGAGAATATTATACCTAAGAATTATACAGAGGGGTGACATTTTCTATAATTAGACCAATAACATTATGTAAATGATTACTTTTACCAGCATTGACTTTGACGAAATGAGCTAAAAATGTTCTAAAATAAACGGCTAGTCAATGAGTCCCTAACTCTACAAATTCCAAGAGTCAATACTGCGAACATTTTGATAACATTTTGACCAATGATTTTTTTAATCCTCTAAATGAATAGCAAAAATCTTCTGACGTCAACCGCTGCACGACAGATAAAGAATATGGCAGACAGATTCCTGACATAAATTCTAAAAGCTGCATAAGACATAAGAACAGACAGTGTTTGTATTGTTTCATCTTAAGATAACTGAGTGGCCACCAATACTGAAAATTCAAGCACACCCAGTCTTTATGAAATTGTTTTATGGTTTGTCTGAACGAAACCCAATTTGGCCATTTTGCTCCTATATGTTCAACTAAAGAATCTCAACATTTTTGTCTGACATAATGACTGCACACCCCTTGAAATAAAATTCTTTGCTTAGGCATTTTGCATCCCATCTATGCAATTGACCGTCAAATGGTAGTATAAACAAAATCAGACTATGCTAGGACTGGTTCTCTGTTGATTCTTTGTGTTTTGTCCTAGTTTATGTCCTGGTTTATGTCTGAAAGTCTGTCAATTGGATGTCATTAACTCGACATAATATGACCTTTCCTTTAATCTGTTTCATTTTAATTTTATGATGGATGGATGAATTATTGTTTAACGTCCAGTGGCAACCAGGTGCATATCAGGACGAGAACATGTTGATATGATAATGCATATGATCCCTGCTTTGTACTAGACCGACACGCTAAGCAGGAAGACATATCACCTCACTCGGACACATTATACTGACTCCGAGCCGACCAGTCTTTGCTCTTACTCCTAGATGCCGCATGCTTGGCGGAGAAGCAGCAAATACCAATTTTAATGTCTTTGGTCATTATAATTTTATATTCACTTCCTGCGACCATATTGTTACAAGGGACATTACAGCAGACCAACATGTTAAAAAGTTTCTTGTCAAAGTGCTAAAATATTAACCTCATACCAAAATTTTAAAATTGGCGACTCCATTGCAGTATAATCAGTAATGTTGTGAACAACTACCGTGTGAAATGAGAACGTTAAATAAGTTCAAGATTAAATCTAGAAGTATTGTAGAGAAACTAATATTTTTTATTATAGAAAACTAACAAAGTTGTTTTTGGCAAAAAAAGTTACTTTCCTCATAGTGTGTCAAAATGAAACTAACTGTCAAAACAAATCTATAGGAACTACCATCAACAATAAAGTTGTTTTAATTATCTCTCTCACTATGACACATTTATCAATAGAACAGAACATTTTACTGACCAACTGGTTAATAGCTTTTTGTTATAATCAATCCGTAAATGTTGTTCTCTATTGTATAGTAATCAATTGTTAGCCATACCAACATATAAATATCATAATAAAATTTGAACAAGACTACTGGATGTTATATTTCAATTAAGTCATGATCAAAATTTCCAGGCGTTTTCACTTGCACAACACCCCGTCTTCTGCAGGGAAATATTTTCTAAATAAAAATCATTAAATTTTGTACCCCAATAATATATATGCAGTTAGGTAAAAAATAATGGGTACTGGCTTGTCTTCCTTGGTTAAAACATCTCTTTGGTGTCCTTTTCATCCCCAAAAAAAACATTTCGATAATTTTTGTTTTCACATTTTTCCACTTGTATGATAAAATCAAGGTACATCATGTATTTTCAAAATATCCAATCCAACCTTCTATCATTTTTAAAAATAAAAATTAAATGTACAGTTCGTTATAAACCTGTTCGTAAACTATTTTTCAATCCAAATCGCAGCTTTGAAAATCATTAATCTAAAGTCAAGATTTACATTGGTAACCATATTAGCCTTAATTCCTCATCTACTAAGGGTTAATTTTATTACATCTTAAGTCTTGATTGAACTAAAACTGTTTTTTAAGAATTGACCTGAAAGTAATTTAATAACTTTGAAAATGACCTGTAATTTTCAATTTAAAGAGGCATATCAGATTTTGTTTTAGTCTTTTATGCACCCAAATTATAATTGCAGACAGAGAACTGTAGTGAATCAGTTGTTATCTCCATAAATTTTATTGCTGACTCATCCTCTATAAGGTAATATTTTAATCGTTTTTTTTAAATAATATTGAGCCTGCAAGTTTAATCTGACCAGGATTGGCATTATCTGTGCAAGAACGTCTCATCCATCTGCCCCCTTCCTAGCAATCAGCCCCCCCCCCCCTCCCCTTCTTTAAAAAAAGGCAAAAAAAAACAGCTTAAAAATAACTGTATGTGTTTTTCATATACCATCCTCATGAATTTAATTCTTAGAAAAAAAACATCATGCCTACCCATCTGATGTAGCTTAGGTGTAGTTTGGGTCATACAGTCAACTGGACCATGATGGTTGCCATATTTATATTGTGTCGTCTGCATCTGAGGTGTAAAATGTCCATTAGTTTTTAACTTTGGTCGCTGTGAGGATGAATCACTGCTCTGTCGTATATGATTTGCTGAAGTACTATTTACAAAATCTACAAATATGTAAATATTAATAATTACATGGTTTACTACTGGGTAAAGATGTTCACTGTAACATGATTATCATATATATTTAATATTCCCAGGATATGTCTGATCTTATCTAAGGACTTTAAACCTTTCCCTATGCATAGTCTACTTAGATGGAATATGATCCATGCATACCCCAAATCCTTTTATTATTCATACTCGATGACTTCAAATAAAGACCACAATTTGTATGATTGGAACATATTTGGCTGATGCTATTGTAGATAAAACTTCATTTTTTGTTTTATTATCCCTCCAGTGACTGGTTATAACATGCAAATGCCAATATGCCAAAATATGAAAATGAAATGTGAAATAAAATGCAAAATCTTCTTGGAAAGCGCCAAAATTTTTGGTATTTATCAGATAAAATCCTCACACGTAAAATTTTCCCTAAAAATATTTTTGAAGCATTAATTGTTGAGAATGACTGAATAATGGTCATCAAATTTAAAGTATAAAAATTTACTGCAATAAGAATTTTCAAATTTTCTAACAATGGTTCCTAAAATTAATGCATACAAATCCACCATGCTTTGTTGCTGTTCTCAATCTCAAACATTTTTTTTATTCTTACTTTCAACCAATCTTTTGTCTCAGTTTTTAATTTATCATTTCAGTTTGTAGCTTTTTAAAAGAAAATCAATATAACTGACACGAGTATAATTTTTATGGTATCAGAGATAAACATGTAGGCCAAAAGTTGTTCCATATAAGGAAAAGACATTAAAATCTAACTTCTTTGTACGGTTTAAGTAATTTGCAATGTCATCCCTTTCATTTTGACCATACATATTTGAGACCCTGCTTGATATATGCAAATACGGAAAATGATTTGTCATAGTGTATGAAAAATGTTCCTTACATAATTAATTAAAAAGAACAGATTTATAGTTTTAAGTTCACACATTGGTGTGAAATAAAACAACTTAAATACCATAACTTAATGTCAACCGAAAATACAGTACATCACAGTGTTGATTTTATGTCACATGCTGCAGTCATGCATGCTGAAGTGTTGATATTATATAATATAATGCATCTTTAAGAACTGATGGTATTAATGATTACTAATCATTTTACATTGATGTAATTTATACATTTTTCTTTATATTATCCACATTCCTGAGCTGCCAAAAATGTAAAATAGGTATTTTTTTTCAAAATGGATACCCTAAACAAAATGTCTTTTATTGTACAGTATCACACATTTTAAAATTGAATGTTTACATTGACAGATTTATTGTACCATGTTATTGTGACATTGAAAATAAAATCTGCTCTTAATTTTTATTTTATATTTCACTAATTTTCGCATAAAATTTATATTTGAAAAAAAAAAATCATTTTTTTAAGTTAATAAAGTTTAGTCAGGAAGTTCTTAATGAATTTTCTCATTGGGTTCTATGTTAAAGTAAACTTTTAAGGTGGCAATCTTAATTGCAAACAGCTGAAATATCTTATACAATTCTGAAAGGTTCAATTCCCCCCAATATTAGGTCCTAAATGGCCCAGCATGACAATGTGGAATGCCAAGTATAGTCCTTAGGGGAACTAAAATACAACTTCCACTGAATATATTAATCTTTTAGTAAACCCTGCTTATTTCTACAAACCAACTATACATACATTATTAAATAGTGTAGTTACCAATGTCCTGTTTAATATTTCAAAGGGAGGTAACTTCTTTTTAATGTTTGAAACCAATGTTTCTATAAATTAAATGCAGAAAACATCACCTTTACTGTGCCTCTTCCAATATTCCAATGGCACAGGAAGTATGTGTCATGGTTCAATATGTCAAAGGGAGATAACTTACTTTTATCACAGAGAGGGCACATGTCATGGTTAAACATACACATATAACATCGTTCGTGTCCACAGGCATCGATTAATTTTCTTTTCTTTCCTTTATCAAAAGGCATGTGACAAATCGGACAGTATTCTGCCGAATCCATGTTTAGCTCACGGATAACATCCAAATCTGTAAAATATAAAACACAGCTAGTTAATATAAATCACCATATTTTGGTAGAAAAGAGTATCTTATTGTTCCTATTGAGCTCCTAACTTATAACGGCACAAAACAAGAAGCTGCCTGGTCGACAGCCAACCAGATTTTCCCTCGTCACTGTTAGGAGCTACCCGTGGTACATTGTCAATCTAATAACCAGATCTTTCCAATGGAAAATTCAGTTAATAATGGTTTGCTGGAGACAGAAAACTGTGGATTCATTATATCTGAGAGGACACCACATTTATGGTTTTTGGGGATCCAGCGAAATTGCAAATTTTAATATCCTGTGAAATTCATGTTTGATATCTTTTACTACCAGATATTTACAAAACTATGACATTTAGTTGAGAATAAAAGAATTTTCATCAATTATGAAAATTGGTACTTTGCAACTTTGACCCAAAGATATAATCCAGTTGGTTAATGATTATAAAATATAATCTTATTTTAATCTTTAATTCATAAACTACTTTCAAACATTTATGCAGTTTAAGTATTATTTTCATAATGATTATTTATATATGAAATTTAATTAAGAAAAAAAGCTGAAAGAAAACCATGCAGATCTTGTTAAGAAAGTTAAACACCCTCAACACCCACACTAGTTACATAAACAAGACCCGTAAAAATATATACCTACGATTCTGCATGTAATTGCAAGTAAGCTTGAATTTCTAATATCGTTTTCAAAAAATAAAAGTTGTTTGACAAAATTCAATCAATACACTGCTTTGAAGTATGTCTATATCTGGATAAGGTATATCATATAAAACTCTTTGATCTTCAATGATGAAGCCATTTATCTATTTGAAAAATCACAAAGAAAGTTTTGTCATATTGTTAAAAGTCAGTTTGGTGCAAAAACTGCATTAATTGAATGTAAATAGAAGACCAAACATGCTGACAACATAAATAAAGAAAATAACAATAAACAATTGTTTTGTAAACAAACAACCTACTGGACAGTTTACAATCCTTTATCTTGTATCCCTGTAACCATAACATCCTATATTTACCACAAAACTTTTACTATTTGTTCTTGAAAACCACAATAAAGAAGCTATTTCCTGACTTAAGACTTTTTAAACCACAACAATAGTTCACAATTTTTCTCACTTTAGGTCCATTGATAAAATCTCATATATGGTTTCTTTTCATAGCGAAAATGTCATCGTTCATAAACTTTGGAGTGAAAGTCGTCCAACTGAATAGTTCCTTTTTAGTCGACAAAATCCATTCACCATATTCATACATACGTATAATTTACTTATCGCTATATACGAATCTTAAGTGTCTATTCAGTAATCCATTCATATAGGGAAAAACTTTCACCCATTAACTGAAGTATCTCGTAATAATTTCTAAGTACTAAGATAATTTATATTGCTTAAACTAAAGAAATATATATGGAGACTTCTTTAACTAACAAATATATACCGGTACAGCTTTTTTAAATTCTCACAACTTCACAAGATAAAATTCCATTTAAAGGTGTATTAAATTTAAAACTGGCAAATAACCAATCACCATGCTGGTTTTAAGAATACATTCCATGCCCTATTCCTGTTTTATTTAATAAGAAATGTCAAATTTTTTAATGCCTCAAACGTCCACGCAAATTCCGACTGCACAAAACAACTGTACTTGAGGAATCGTAAAAATTCCATGCATTCATTGTTAAGTAGGTATAAAGTGTAGTTCTGCTGTTGTCCAGGACACACATTATAAAGGTCCACTACTGGTCATGACCTCGTCATTTCTGAATGGACAAGCTGACAAACCATTTATATTTAATAATTTCTATACATCTGACCTTTGACAGAACATCAACAGGCCGTTAATGTCAGGTATACTGTCAATGATTTACATATCCAATACAAGTAATATCAATGTAATACACATCCTATAGACAAGTATAAATAAGTTAGGTCAAATTCATACTTTTTGACAATTTTTGTATAAAATCTTTCCTTCTGGCTATTGATGATAATGTTTGTAATTTTGTATGCCACCTGAAGGCCCATGATTGGTTTAATAAAAAGTTTTATAGTATTAACTAGACTTGCTACAATTCCCTTTCTTTTATTTCTTTCTTACTAATTTATATGTTTACTGATAACTGCCAGTATACTGATTGTCCTTCCTCTGCAGATGTCAGTATAATGTTAATCTCCTAGTTATAGCAGTAAAATTGTTAAAGGGGCAAAACTGAAAAAAAATAATAAGGAAGGGACATGTAGCAAGTCTAAGTATTAACATGTAAAGAAACTTATTTTTTTAAAACATCAAAATTTAAACACAAATCCAAAATGACTTAGATATTCCATAGAGACCATCTGATATTACTATAATACATGTAACTCCAATATCATACGGTTATAGTAAAAATTCCTAACTTTTCACTGTTACCATACCACTGACTTTGTTGAACTTCACGAAGGGTGCCGTATATGGAGCAGGAACTGCTTACCCTTCTGGAGCACCTGGGTTCACTCCTGGTTTTTATAGGAGTTCGTGTTGTTCATTGTTTTTTAGTTTTCTGCGTTTATTTGTTGTGCTTGTGGTTGTTCATTTGTCTTCCTGGGTTTGTCTGTCCAATGGATTACGTTTTTTTTATTGCTCCTTAGGTATATTTGTCCTTTTTATATTTATTTATTAATATATGCAAAATACACACATACAGTTCAAAGCAAAACACACAATTTAACAAACACAATGCAATACATGTACAGATTAAACACGACAACATGGTTCTATAGACAAAATAAAACAATTTTATGCACAGTAGATTTTAAGCACTGTTGAATTCTACTTTAACGAGGTGAACACTATTTTTGCAATGCCAATGACTGCTTTATAAAGTCACAAATTATACATACAAATAAGAAGTTGTATCAATATTTATGGACATAACCCAAACTAACCAAAAATAATTCAAAATTTTTAATTCTTCACAACTCAGTGTCAAGTCAAACTCTAAACCTGCATCCATTTTCAACATTTCCACAAATTCTTTTTTAACAGTAAAATGTTAAAATTACAAAAAATGCATGTGTAATAAATTATAATTTGTATCTGGAGTCCAGTTGATTTATGACCAATAGAATTGTAAAATGCATTTGTATATTATTAATAAATAGTCACTGGGAGCTATATTTTCACAATAATTAGGTCAAGCATGATCCATGTCAACAGACCCATACATGCCACTTCACATTAGGGTAATTATTCAGTAATATCTACATATATGGGTGTTTCCACTAAAAATACCATATAATTGCATATTATGCATTTTTTACAACTATTTAACATAATCTTTTATGACCATATAAATTTTCCTGTGTCAATTTTATGATATCTTTTTCAAGAGATTTATGTAACATTGCGACAGACATGAAAGAGAAGTTGAAACAAGAAATGAGTTTTCAAACTGACAGCTACCAGGGCTGTGCACTTGCTTACTCCAAATCACCCACAATAATACACTGAACAATTCATTCTTCTACTGGGAAACCTGATTAATAAAATTCTACCATATACAAGAAAGAATTACTATGTACACATCATTACGTTATGTCTGAAATTGTTTTTATAATCATATTTGTTTTCTGTCCTCTTGGGGCTCTAATTTTGACAATGTGGGGGTTGGGGGAGAGGGGGTGGGGAATAGTGTATATAATTTGGTAATTTTGCTTTTCCTTTTACTTTGAAATACCTTTAAAACATTTCAGTCTCAAAGAAACTGCCACATCTTACTGAAGATTTTGTTGCATTTTCTTGAAATGACTTTTTTAAAAATCAATATAAGATTTTTGTTTACTTTTATAACTGTTAGGATTTGGCTTGTCATGTTAGTATTAATAAAACCTGGCAAATATTACTGCAACACAATTTCCAAAATGTCCAAGACTGCAAATTACTATAGAATTTTTTTGATAATTTTTACCTATGCCTCAATAGATATAACTGTACTTAAATTTCACCTGTCTACTGGGTATTTTTTCCGATATATTTAAAATTTTTAATCTTCAATTTCACTTATCTAATCTGTCCAAGGATATATCTCCGTAGGGGGTTTTTACAACACACATGACAAAGGTATTTACTATACTCAAGGCTGAATTATTTCTTATAAGGTTTCATTAATTACTGGAAATCAATATAATAATTATCTAGTTAATTAAGTGTCACATCAAAATTACCCAACAGGACAGGAATGTCATTTGATTATTATCTTTTGGTAATTTTTTTGTATTTAATTTATAAATTATTTTACTGCCTAAGTAAAATTTGTAATCAATTTCCAAGAAAATGTTTTTAATTCCCTGCAATCTGATTCATGTCAAGGGAAATAAAGGGGTATTGGCCCTGAGATGCAGTATTCAATTGAACCTTTTTACAACAGAAACAGATGATAGGTCAACATTTTTCATTAAATGATGAGCAGACAAAATATAAAGCACCATTTGCCCTAAATATACTAATATTTCATTTCCTTTTAATTCTTTTTTTTTTTTTTTAATTTTCAAATGGCAGAAACATTTTACTGTTTTGAAAAAAAAATCTTTTAGAAACTAAAGCTGTTTTGTGAATATTTTAAAACTGAAAACATTTTAAAATTTATAATGTGCTGTCATAAAATATTAAAATGTCCTTAAAATTATAAATCATAAAATAATATATAAAACAAAGATCAAACAAACTGTCTTTTAAAAATGCATAAAAATAAAATCTATCTAAACATTAAAGGGAAAATTTTCTCTAAGGTAGGTACAATGCATTAAAGCATTAAATATACAATTTGTTTATCACTAATTGAATTTCTCTGGTCCATTACAGCAAATAATTTCCATTAATGGTCCAGGAATTAAAGTGTTTATAAATTATGAATGAAATAAATATTAAAAGACAACTATGAATGAAACAAGTCTGAACTTATATTCATTGATATGTATAAATGTGCAAGGATATAGGAGTGTGCACTCCACTCTGTCAAAATTTCCTACTTTTAAAAAATATGCATTTTAAACTTTAGTTTAAACTTATTTATAGTGGATTGGAAACAATTTATACCAAATTATTCTTATGAATTCCTCTCCACTTGGTGGGTGCGAGAGCAGTGCCTGTAGCTGCATTTCAGCCTACTCTTTTTCAACATCTACAGAGGAGTCTATAACATGTGTTGCTCAGCTCTCCCATTTATCTTCCCAATCCAACAGACTAGCATCTTTTACCGAGGCATCCTCCCAAATGGTGTCGATAGGGCGTTGCAAAATTTAAACTTTATTTCAGACTGAGGGATTCATGGAACTGTAAAGGACAAATACAAATGGCCATCCAAAATGAATTTCCACTAAAAAACAGATTTTGTCTCTTTATTTGAAATCAGAACAGTTTATAGAATATATTTTGTACAATTAATAGCAGCAGACAGGAAGACCTATCATTTATACAGATATTCTTAAAATTTTACCATCATGTCAGTGATCCTAAACTGTAATAAGAATTTTTCTCTTTAATCATCAGGACACAACACATTTTGCCAGTAATTTCAAGGATCAAAATCCTTGGGGAGGGAGGGGGGAGACAGTGGCTGTGTGTCCCTCTTTTATCAATTACTATAGTGCAACTTACCCCAAAAATATATATTTAAAAATTTCAGAATTCCTCAATAGAAATCATGTCCAAAATCTGGAAACTAAAATATCCTTTAAAGGTTATTGACAAACCAATACAAGCACATACAAATGTCACCAAACAGTATTATTCCAAGCTGTCAGATATATCTGATATATATATCTAGGATAATACTGTTATAATGGGAATTAATTGATCTACTAGTAACTAGATAAATACATAACTAGCTCTCAGGGAAAACTGTGTCAATATCCAGCCATTTTAATTGGAATCGGTGCACCTGCCATAAAAACAGAAACTACAAAGTGGTCTTTTTTGTTTAGTTTTGTATTTTAGAATTTAGATTTTTGGTTTTTTGATTTTTGGTTTTGAGTTTTGAGTTTTGAGTTTTGAGTTTTTTTAGTTTTGTCAGTGGTTTGGTTTTTTTGTTTGTTTTTGTTTGTTATTAGAATACAGGGAAAGATATTCTGGTGAAACATACAAATAAAAATGGAAAATGGACATCCCTAAAGTGTACGGCTCCATACTCTATGGACTATTTAAGTAGAATAAAAATATGATTCTTGTGCCTCCGTCACTGAGATAATTCTTTACAGTTGTTGAAGATGACTGTTGCCACTGAAAATTACTTAACCAACAAACTTTTTCTTTTTTTATTTCTGCCTCAATATATCACATAATGTCATATACATTTCCTGTAGGATTAATACAATTTACTTCAATAAACATTAACGATTACAGGGTTATCTACAGGTTAACTGTAGCCTTCCTTTCTAATTCTGATAACTCAAATGTTTATCACATTTCAGGAATTTGAAAAGGGTCCAAAGTCTGGAGAGAAAAAAAATTTGTATGAACTTGTTTTTGCCATCTAACAGAAAAACACCCCCACAATGAATTTAAATGTCATATTTTTTTATATCAACATACATTACTTACTCGATTTATATATAAATTCCCAAGGTTGATTTCTATGTAAATAGTGACAAGGTTACACAGTTAAATCAAGTGTTCTATAGGTAGTCACACGTATATTTTTATTATCAAACAATTGTTTGCATTCTAGGTTGGATTCAAAGACCCTATGGAGGGGGGGGGGGGGGGAGGGGGCAGGGGGTATTGAATGCTGCACCTTAACTCTTAAATCTGCAAAATTTTCTACTTTAAATTATGGAAAATCTTTTAAAGAATTTATATTCATCCCCTTCCCTATACTTACATCAGATTATTGGATCTGCACCTGAAATACTGAATTGTTCCGATTTACACTAAACCTTTCAAACCTTTGGTGTGGTAATTGGTAAAATGTCAAGACACAAGAAATTTTAACTGAAAAGATGTATTCGTCCCAAATTAAATTTCATAAATGATATAAAACTTCAGCACACCATGTACAGTTTTGTCCCAAACACAGCTTCACAAGTCAACAGTTCTGACCGCTAACCGAGAAAGTGAAGTAACACAAAATCTGCTGTCTATTACATGCATACAATCTGAACCTTCGACAACGACCATTTACATCGTGTACTGTAATGGTCAGATATTAAATTTTCCTTCCGTAATGTGAGAATATTTATTCGAAATATTCTCCTTAAGCTTATTAAGATCGTCTATATGATATAAAAATTAATAAGACTTGAGGGTGTATATAATATGTTTCTTCCTATGACATCCTTGAGACATTTGGAGCCTATTTAAGTGGTGCAATTTGTATAGATATCAACAGTGCAATCCCTTATGGACTAATAGTCCCATTAGAACGAAAATATTTCATGAGGGTATAAAGGAATACATACAGATTATACCATGGGTAATGGCCTTTTATGCTAATGTCTCAAATGTATGAATTATTTCTTGAATAAACTAAACAACTAGTATTAAAATTTTCAAAGATACAGTCTAATTTAATAAAGAATAATTTAAAATAATTGAAATTGTTGACCATGTGTTAAGAGTTTTATGAGTGTTGAAAAACGAAATTTTTTTTAAAAGAATTTTAAACAACTCATATAAATTATAACGCTTGATCATAAAAAGTAAAAAAAAAAAACAAAAAACAATAAAAAGAAGAAAAGAAAAAAAAATTAAAACCTAATCAATCTACATGGTATAAACATGCTGGTACATCCGGTTAAAAGGCACTCCCACATGGTCACACAAAAAACTGGATTAACATCACAACTTTATATTGTGTTTCATTACTAAATTAATAGTGCTGACCTGAGATAAAATAATAGGGTCCTTACAATGTCCTCTAAATAAATTAAACATACCTGAGAAGTATACGTCAGAATTAAATATGGTGGACATTCCGTCACACTATTTCAATTTTTGTACTTTCAATAAAATATATATTCCATTTTACCTGTTATTTTCACCTGAATCCTTCCTAAGTAGTATGTATACTAACTCACCTGAATTCTACCTGCAGAAACTTTAACATATATACAACTTGTTCAGGTGTGTATATGATAGGAAATATTTACACAAATGCTTTTAAAGAGGCCCAAAAAGGGTTTTACAACTTTTAAAACAGAATAAAATATTTTTAGTAATTTATCAGTAAAAGTAGCTTATTTTCAATTTTTTAAATAAAATCCCATGAAAAAGTGTTTGTCAAAATATTTTATTATAAATTATTTATAACATAGTTACAAAATAAATTCCACAATTTGAAAAAATGTTTGGCCTCTTAAAAAGTTGTGAATGCATTTACACGGTTTCTTATCATGTGTAACCAAAACAATAAAGGGGAATTAATCCATGAAAGATTTGATCTTTGATAATTCTTTATGAATGGGTGAACTATGCATTGTGGGTAAACAGTTTGACAGCGCTATTGTAATTTTTTTACCTAGAATAAAAGTTTTAAGTAGATAAACGAAGATAAGTGACACATTTATGACAAATAATTTAGCTGGGTGTAAGTAACCTGATTTGGTTATGAATAGGTTGTAATAGGCTTAAAACACTCCTTTATTGCATAAAAAATCAAAATACAAATTCTTCCTTGATCAAAGTATCTGATTTTTCATATGAACTTTTGAACTGATTTTCCTGAAGAATGAATTTAAAAAGAGGCCATATGAAGTGTGGTTCAGGTGAAACATGAAGATAAAAAATAGAGTAGGCAGGCTAGGATTTTTTGCATTTGATTATTTTTTTTTAAACTAAGTTAAGAAGAGAGACATTCTGAATTTAACACTGCATACTGAAAAATGTCCAAAAAAATCTTTAGGGTATCTGCCAAAAAGTAGGGAATGTAGGGTAACCAGAACCATAATTTTTTTTTTATTTGGCCTCATAAAAAACTGTTTTAATATTCAACTTGCCATCCCTACTGTTCACATCATAATTTTTCCCATTCCAAAATAAAAAAGTTTTGCTTGAATTTAAATATAGAATAAGTCACCTTTTCTCTCATTTAGAATAAAGAATGACCATTTTAAAGAGATGGCAAGTGAGGATAGCTAAATTTTTCCTACTGTAGCTGTCAAACAAAAATCCTCAAATTATATATTCATTTCAATCAAATTTGTAAATGTACAGATATTTATTTTTTCTGTCCTTTTCTATTAGTTGATAGCACAATTTATTTTAACTTTCAGATGAAGGACAGCAATTAAAACACATTTCTTTTCATTTAACTTTTTCCCCTTGAATTTCTTGCTTTTTTTATCCAGAATTTATCCATCAAACCCTTTCTTAACCATTCAAACGATAATTATTCAAGTAAAAATTTTCACTTCTTGAACAATCTGATTAAAACCCAATGTTCAAAAAATGTTGCATTGCAGAAATTCTCTAAAAACACAGTATGCAAGATATGGCTAAGTGGTTGTCCAGATCAAATAACTGGGGGTTTATAAGCCCTTGATCGATCAATAACCATCTGACCTGACCAAATTTCTAATGGTCATAGAATACCTATATTTTGTGATTTAACCCCCTCTACAAGACCTACCACAGCCATTGTATTTGTGTATTGCCTTGTCCAATTGTGTATTGGCTTGTCTGATCTGATTGTGTATTGATTATTTTTTGCTGACAAATGAATTTTACAACAATAAGGGGCAATGCTTCATATACTTTAGAAATGATGTATACTCAGGTACCATATTTTTTTGCTCATTTGCATAAAATACAATGTAGACTGCCATTTAATGTGATTTTCAACTGAAATACAACAACCATTTCTATCTAATACAACTCTCTGATCATTTGACTTGAATTTCTAACCAGTTGATGGCAATGTAACTGTTGACAAAATGTCTTTTGTTACCAAACATCATCAAATCATCCTAATGCACAAATTTTTCATTAAGTGCAGAAAAGGAAATTACTGACATCAAAAAGGAAAAGTTTGACCTTCCATTTATGACAGGATTAAAGCGTCCAGAATTGATTCATAATACATGAACAAAAATGTACAAGTACAACTGCTGATGAAATCTCATAAATCTTGCATCTTTAACATTCACAACTTTCTGAAGTACCTTTTCTCTTTCTTGTTTTTATGTAAGGTCTTCTGTTCTAGAACCAAAACTATTAAATTCTGTACTTTTATTTGCCTATGTTTAATAACTGAACCAGAAAACTGTGGGAAGGGTTAAGAACTTGTAAATATGTTTAAAATATCATTCTATTGCCAGCTTTTTTGGCATTTGACACCAGCAGGAAAAATATTTATATTTCCATTACCTGGTAAATTTTTACAGATCCATTGTGTCAACTGCACTAAAGATACCTACACAAGCAACTAATGACTTTTGACTATCGACACACATAAGATATGGCATACTGGATACAGATTTGTGACATGTTCTTATACATATAGCCAGTAAAAATAATATATTTGATTGTCAAGCTAGGATCTTGTAAATTCAGTGGTTTTCTAATATTCTATTATTGTTTGGTAGGTGTGGTGTATTTGTTGAATATTTTATGCCAGTAGTTACACTTATATTTTCAATTTTCCCAATCCTTTTCCATGTTCAGTCTCACGGATGTATACTCCGTATCCTTTCATATAAAACTCAAACTCAGATTTAACTGAACCGATGAGTCAGTCAATATGGCATATACTCAGCACTTTTAAATGTTTCAAGACAATGAGAACTTAACAATTCCAAGATTTCAAAGTAAGTAGAGTTGTCTCCCATTAAACACCCACCTGAATGTTGCTTTTCAATAATTAAGAATTACATGTTAAACTTTCATTTAAATTTCATTCATAAAAAAAAAATATCCAAAAAATGAACAAATGATGGAGACATACCTGAATTCTATGTCTGCTATATTTTACCTTAGACAATCAGTCATTGCATAATTTTCTAAAAATAACTAAAACCAAGACACATGTCTAGATTACTTACCTTTGTGGGAGTATTAAAGTTTTAGTCCAGGTGGGTTATAAATAAATTTAGCCATTTCAAAACACAATAAAATAAATCAAAATGAAAAAATAAAAAAATATGAGCGTGATCTGAATATCCAAATGTAGGACCACAAATTTCCACTTCATTTCACATAATCAAGTTTACATTAAGTTTGGGCGTTATGTCAACAGCACAGGTCAAGTTAATTAGTTTCAAAGAAAGATTTTTCACCTGGTGACAAGTTCTATCAATAAAAATTTGACAGTAATAAACGATTTTAATCTTAATTAAACAGAACAGTAGATAATTTTGTAGACTTGTGGTTTTAATAATTCCTACCTACTGGATAAGGCAAACAATTTTATTGATATGCCTACAATATTACATTTTAGCTTGATGGTTAATATCTGAACCTTGAACTTCTATCTTGAAATATTCATGCTTCTCAACATTTTCAGTTAATTTTGTGAACCGAAGACCCCCAGAAGCCTGTATTACTCATCTGGATTTAAGTTAAATTTATGTTCGTATTTGGTGTCAATGGAACTGTTACAGGAGAAACACTTTGGTTAAGTTATTTTTGGTCAGAAAGAAACATAATTTACATTTATGATCTATTATTGATCGGATACCTCAATATTTGAACACACTGTTGTATACTATCCCAAAATAATCTTTTATCATATGTTTAATATTGATAGAGGTAGTTTTGCCCATATGGTTGTTGGTCACTAGTAAATTCCTTGGTCACTTTGGAAACATGTTATGAACAGTTCATAACACCCCATTTTCCATATCAGTCCTGGTATCAACCCTCGACCCATATCAGCCGCTTGGCAAAGGCCTAGGGCTGACATGAAAGTCTCAGGATAAAATCGGGACTGATATGGAAAATGGTGTGCAATAATTATAGATTAATACATGGTCTTTTTCGTATTGCCCTAGTTATCAGCTTGAGGGACAATATATGTATTAATATATTTATCACATATTTTGCCACTACACAGAAATAATTTTACTGTTGAATTAGATTTTCCAGTCTTCAAATAAGTTTGTCAGGTTTTGACATCCTTGAATATAAATGCTACAGCTATTTAACAGTGTTATTTCTTTCACTTGGAGTATAGAGTCAAACAAATGAATGCAACTTCAGTTTCTGTGCATTTCCAAATAACATGCCTCAAATTATGCTTTTATTACATATGCAAAATATGTGATAATCTATATATACTGAATGAAATTCCAACAACAACCAATACAACCATCCCATATTACACACTTACTGCTGGTCATATTCCATTTCTATACAATGATAATCCCTTTCTTCACGGCAAGTACTCGCTAACGCTCGCACTTAATCATAAAGATAGGGATTATCATTCTCTTACATATAGACAGATAGATTTATTCACCAAATCAAGGGCCCACAAGCGGCATGTTTTACAATAGACAAGTACATAAACAAATTGATTATTACATGAAATTACAAGTAACTATGAAGTATAATATGAAAATATTAATTGCAGCAAATGAGTAGGTTTAAGTTAATGTTGATTCAACTGCAAAGGGCACCAAGGGGGGATGCACAAGAACAAAAAACTTCTCCTGGTGCAAACTGCAGAAAAATAATCAGCGTAAACCATGAGTCCCAAAGTGCACCCAATATCTACAACATGGATGATAATAATGAGTATCAATTTATCATAGATTTGCTTAACCAGTAGGTAGCAATTTACATTACTATGTACATAATAAATAATAATAAACATTTTATTAACCAATCAAGGATGCAACATACACCTAAAACAAATAATAACAAAACCCAACACAAATACAATTTGTTATACAAGTAATTACAGACGCTGCATTCCCACACAACAAAAGAAACTAATAAAAACGACAATAAATTTTATCCAACTAAAAATTGTAGTTTAAGATAAATTTTGGAGTTATCTCTCTTAGTACAACTTGATGTGAACTAGAGCACAAAAGTTTTTTTTTTAGTTTTAAAAGGAAGTCTAGTTGATAAGCATACATTTCCCCTAGAAACCTAACATGTGTCAAGTTTGATAACTCTATCATTTCAGAGGAAACACATGTCTGTGCCATATTTATTTTTCCTGTTGGCAATTAACTTTTTTATGAGTGTAAAGATCAAATCCATTAAAATGTTTGCTTCATATTCAATTCATTTCACTCCATCTTTATTATTTTCTTTTTCTTTCAACGTGTCAACTTTGACTCTCCTACTACAGTCCTCCATCAAGCAAGGTCATCTGATGAAATAGGCAATTCAAACTTATTTCTAAAAATTTTCATTCAAACAAGTTTAAGGAAAATATTTTTTGTTGTATTCTTTTATTTTAGTAATTATGGCTTTTTGGACACAAGATTGAGTCATCAGATATTGCTTTGAAATAGGAATATTAGTACCCAGTGAATTAGGGATCAATTAGTTGACAGTGATATCAGTATAAATTCTGATAAGGGAAAGACTGGAATAGGATATACAAAAGACCTTTTGGCCCAGGATCTGGGGACCCCCAGTGAGTGCTTCAGTAAACGGTTGAAGGGCAGTCGTCAAAATTGCATTTCAGAAATTTTACCATAAAATGGAAGGCTTTAATATCCTGTCATATTTGTTAGTTTCTATCTGCAGATTTACAAAGGCAAAAAAAGTCATGATAAGACAACATAATTAACTTTTGGAGGATTTAACTTGTTATGAATTTAATGTTAATATAATTTTATCATATCATGATATGTAATATATAGAATTTTGAGAACACAAGTGTTTTTCTATCCCTACTTAAGATGAACAGCTTGTTCAAAAGACCAGTACAGCTGAACACATCATCTTAAAATAAAGGGCAATTTTCATTTCATATACATGTATGCAGTTATTTAATTATTTGAATAGCTCAATATATTTATCCTGCAATCAAGCCATTTCCGGGTCTAATAACAAGGGTAGAATAAACCTAATAAAGTCTACTGGTACTTGTTTACATGAAGAGCGCGAGGAGAATAGTGAATGTACCAGGTGACGTCCTGGCGTTTCCCTCGTTTTCACGACAGTTGGATTTCAACTTCAAACATAATTTTAAGGCATTTTACGCATCAAAGGGGATTCCAGGATAAAGAAAATAAGTCATTGTCCGAAAATTTAAATTTATTTGGGCTCGCTGCCAAACATGGGAAAAAGGCTCGCCAAAGCTAACCTTTCGTCCCTTTCTCATGTTTCTAAAGCTCACCCAAATAAATTTTATATTTTCCGACAATGACTATGTATTGTATATTTATTGTGTAGATTAAATCAACATCCAGATTCTCATGAAAAACTACAGAGGCATAATCTGAAATTTAATATTTTTACAGTGTCTGGTGATGACTCTTTTGGTCCAATTAGCTCCTACATCGGTTGATATAAAAATAAAGTTTACACAAAATTAATAGACACAATATGTTAAACTAAATTCAAACAATTTTTATACAAATGAAAATTTTGAAGTCATATCTACTCAAACTGCACCAGCCTTCAATATATCCATGGGTGGTCAATACTGTCTTATGTAACCTGATTTATGTCGAACTGACAATATGTTTTCTGCCTCCAATGCATTCCTTGTATGCTTTGTTAACGCCAGATATAAATTTACAAATATACTCGACGGCTAAAATGCAGGCTAAATTTTTATTTGTTTTTGTTCCTGGTGAATGAAATTCTTTATTTTGTTTGCCTATGTCCATATACTATATCAAAAACATGAATTTGGTTCTGACAGAAATATTAATTTTTTTGTCAAACCATGAAAAATTCTGCATGAAAATAAACGCATCGAAAACATTACAGATTGAGACCTAAACATCTGTGACACAATATTGTGGTGTAACCTGATCTGTGATAATTTTGTTAAAATATATCTGTATTGTATACTAGATAGTATTTTGTCATGTAAACACTTCAATATATCACACTTACAAGCATTCATTATGTAAAATCTGATCCTCAGACAGAGAAGAATGAGATGTTGAAGGAAAGGGGGAGATAATCTTATAGATAATCTTTTTGACACGGAATGAATGGTGATATGGTTTTAATATCAATGAGACAACTATCCTTGTTCAAAACAGGGGAAGTTGAATGTTTACCAGTACAAAGAGACAAAGCTACTAAATAAGGAGAAAATATTATTGTAAGGGGAGACAACTTGATTTAGTCAGATCGTTTCAATTTAACAGATATACTATTAGCTACTGGTATAATGCCACTAAAATAGGCCCAAAAAGAACATGCAGTCCTTTAAGTTTTCTGAAGTCTATAGAATAAACATTTAAGTAAATGACATAAAATGTACTCTAAGATATCTACAGTTTCCAAGTTATTATGGTTTGTCCCACATATTTTGGCAACAGATTTCTTCATGAAACAATTCTGTCCATTTCAAATAACAATTTATTATATCCCAAAATTCAACATGGTTCAAAGTTTGGGAAACAAAAATTGCATATATTCATCAATGTCACATTTGTTTGTGGAGACAACATAATTTACACAAATTTAAAATGAACGAAATCTGCACAAAAAAAATGGAAAATCAGCTCTTGTTAATAAATATTTGAGGAATTTTAGCTGTTAACTGTTGGAAAACTAAAGGCTCAGGGTGCTGAGCCTGTATCACTCACCTTGCAGCAACAAGAATTGCCCATGGTGGCAATGTTTGTCGCATGATCTGGACAAAATGAGAAAAATTAATGTAAAAAACCTCCCACAGATGCTTCTTGTCAAGTTTCGTTTCATTTGGCCAAGCTGTTTCAGAGAAGATATCTTTATATCAGCCTATCAGAAACAAGAATTGCCAAAGGCAGCCATACTTGTCATCCAATCAGGATGAAAAAAATTGATTTCATAAAATACTTTCCATAGATGCTTCCTGTCAAGTTTGGCTGACAATTTGGCCAAGTAGTTCCAGAAAAAAAAACATTTTTTTAATCAACAAATGAGAAACAAGAATTCCCATCATGCCCTTGTTTGTTGCGCAAATGGGACGTAATGAGGAAAATTTGTAAAAAATCCCAATAGATGTTTCCTGTCGAGTTTCATTCTATTTGGCCAAGTGACTTCAGGAGGAGATTGTTTTATATCAGCCAATCAAATAAAAGAACTGCCCATGGTGTCCATAATTGTAGTCGAATAGGGACGAAATGAGGAAATTTCATAAAGGACCTCCCATATATGCTTCATGTCAAGTTTCGTTCCATTTGGCCCAGTGATTTCAGAGAAGATTATTTTATTTCAGCCAATCAAAAACAAGATTTACCCATGGTGGCCGTATTTGTAGTCCAATCGGGACAAAATGAGGAGACTTTGTACAGAACCACCAATAGATGCTTCCTGTCAGGTTCATTCCATTTGGCCAAGCAGTTTGAGAGAAAAAAAATTTTTTTAATCAACCAATGAGAAACATGAATTCCAATGACAGCCAGTTTGTTGCCCGATTTGGATGAAATAAGGAAACTTGTAAACAACTTCCCATATATGCTTCCTGTCAAGTTTAGTTCCATTTGGCCAATTGCAAGTGATTTCAGAGAAGATTTCTTTCTATCAGCCAATCAGAAACAAGAACTGCCCATGTAGGCCATATTTGTAGTCCAATTGGGACGAAATGAGGAAACTTTATAAAGGACCTCCCATATATGCTTCCTGTCAAGTTTTGTTCCATTTGGCCTAGCCGTTTCAGAGAAGACTTTTGAAAACTCAGCCAATCAAAATCAACAATTGCCCATGGTGGCCGTGTTTGTTGTCCGATCAGGACGAAATGAGCAAACTTTATTAAGGACCTTACATAGATGCTTCCTGCCAAATTTAATTTCATTTGGCCTAGTGGTTTCAGGAGAAGATTTAATTGTGAAAAGATAAACAGAAGACAGACAACGAACAGATGGACGCTAGGTGATGACAAAAGCTCACATGGCCTTTTTTTCATGAAATATTTGACTTTTCATGAAAAAGTACTTGCTTTTTAAAAAAAAAACAGCAGAATGAATCCACAGTGTATATAAACATATTTCTCTGAATTTAACCTATCAAAAATTTGTCTATTCATAAAACTGTACTCCAATGATTTTTTCTTCACTGTGCTTTATCATCAAACTATTATTATTATTAATTATCATCAATATTCTTTTGAATGAAGAGTCAACTACAGAAAATTATCCAGAAGATTTAAACAAAATTTCAATTTGTTCTTAAAAGAACCATTTTAAAAGACTATGTAAATGTTTGGTTCCAAAGATCATTTCCTTTAACTTTTTACCTCCTATAACCCTAATGAAAAAGTCATTTAAGACCACCAAAGTTCAGTTCTCTGACCTTTAATGCTCCAGGCCCTGGCAAATTAATATGTTAAATCAACAGAAACATGATTCCCTCCTACAAAGTCTACAAATCAATTTCTCTAAACATTATACTTCAAAGAGTCATGGGTCATTTAATTCCAAATAACATTGGATATGTGTGTAACAACTTCTGGTCACTAAGGGGTCAGAATACCACCCAAATGTTAACCGTCAGGTTAAACAAGGTCAAGAAGATGGTTAAATTTTGTTATTTTTAATTAATACGTTTTAATCCAGGCTTACCCCCACCCCATTAGGTTTTCTTTAATTTCGGATTTTTGTTCTGCAACAAACAAAATCTGCAGTTTATCGATAGAAACATTGATACAAACAAGAAATTTATTTGTTGTAGCCTATTGTCCAATTTAATGTTACAGAAAAAAACATTTTTCTTGCAACAAAATGAAAATGTCATTCTTATCAAACACAACAACTGCACAGCTACTTTAAAATCAGCTCTTAATTAGAAAAAATATCTCTGTTCAATGAAACGAAACACATTTTGTACATTAGGCACCATCGACTAACAATGATCCAGACCGAAACCAATCGATAATCGCTCTTGTTGGAACTTTTTATATTGGGTAATAACATATTCAGATTAAATGAAATAAAGAAAAAAGTTATACAACATCTGTCTCCCATACTTTATAATAAATAAACACCATATTGGGAATATTCAATATCATCTTTATAACACCACAAGTGGTTCCTGTAAAGATCTATATACATAACAATCATACAGTTTATCTAATTCAGTCCCTGTAGACTTTATAATCAAAGAAAATAGAAAATCACAGGATATGAATTCAGCAGCTGCAACTTTGTCTCTTTTACAGTATTTATTTCATTCTGTATTTGAAATGAATTTAAATTAGAACTGTCCTGAAAGGGACTAATAGCCCCTTGCAGCAACATGTCTGTTTTGAAGCCGATACAAAGTTCAAATCATCATATTTTTTAAACTTAACTCGCCCAAACAGAAAATTTTGACAATATGCACATTTCCATAATGTGTTCTAACACTCCATAAAGTTTCATGAGAATCATGCAAGTAATGTAGAAGCAGTTGTGGACAACATTTGGAAGAAGTTTTGTTAAAAAATGCCTAAGTTCAAACAGCCGTATCTTTTACATTTCTTGTCCAAACAGAAATGCCTGATAATATGCACATCTTCATATAGTGATCTAACACTCAATTAAGTTTCATGAGAATCATGCAAGTATTAAATGAAAAAGTTACTTTTCAAACTTTATGATTTGTACATTAAAGAATATTTATAGTGTGGACTGAGAAAGTTTTTAACACCAGAATGGAGAGAGATATATCACATTATGTGTTTGCAAAATCTAGATCTGCAGTGTTCCTTAATGTGTATTTACATGGTTAATTTGTCTATCCAACTATTGTCCAATTTTTTGGTGTCATTTATTTGTGGTTTATAAAAATGGGGGAAAAAACCAAAAACTGGATGCCATTTTGGCTGATCCTCAGTGTCTTTTTAAAATCGAAATGACACAACAGTTATGAAAATGGGATGCAATATACTACCATATGTAAATACACCTTTATATCTAAGAGTTGGTTATTCAAGTCATTGTGATGACCAGTTATCCCCCATCCATATATTCAAAATCATAGTTCATGATTCAATTTAAATCAATTTTTGAAGAAAAACCACTGCAAAGAATACAATTCAATTTCAAACAGAAACAAGAGGCTGTCGAATGACAGCAAACCGGATTTTCCTGCATGGAAATGATGTTTGCAAATCTGGATTCCCAAACAGGATGAAATAAAGAAATAATTTTTGTAGGGTTTTGTAGGGTTCAGAAATGGAAAGGCAAAAATCAATCTTGACCTCCTATTTATAGTAAGTGATAAATATTGGAATTTTTGAGAGTATATAAGTACACACACGGTGAAAGTGAAAATCGTCAACATCGGAACGGTGAAAGTGGAAATCATCAATATCGAACTTGACCTCCATTTTGTCATCAGTAAAAACATATTAAAATTTGAAAAGCTTTGGCTGAACAGTTCATAAGTTACCACAGGGACACCACTAGGAAAGCCATTTTTCAATCTTTCAAGAACCATAACTCCTGAACGGTGAAAGTGAAAATCGTCAATTTCGAACTTGACCTCCATTTTGTCATCAGTAACAACATATTAAAATTTGAAAAGCTTTGGTTGAATAGTTCATAAGTTATCACACGGACACCACTGGAAAAGCCATTTTTCAATCTTTCAAGAACCATAACTCTTGAACGGTGAAAGTGAAAATCGTCAATATCGAACTTGACCTCCATTTTGTCATCAGTAACAACATATTAAAATTTGAAAAGCTTTGGTTGAACAGTTCATAAGTTATCACACGGACACCACTGGGAAAGCCATTTTTCAATCTTTCAAGAACCATAACTCTTGAACGGTGAAAGTGAAAATCGTCAATATCGAACTTGACCTCCATTTTGTCATCAGTAACAACATATTAAAATTTGAAAAGCTTTGGTTGAACAGTTCATAAGTTATCACACGGACACCACTGGAAAAGCCATTTTTCAATCTTTCAAGAACCATAACTCTTGAACGGTGAAAGTGAAAATCGTCAATATCGAACTTGACCTCCATTTTGTCATCAGTAACAACATATTAAAATTTGAAAAGCTTTGGTTGAACAGTTCATAAGTTATCACACGGACACCACTGGGAAAGCCATTTTTCAATCTTTCAAGAACCATAACTCCTGAACGGTGAAAGTGAAAATCGTCAATATCGAACTTGACCTCCATTTTGTCATCAGTAACAACATATTAAAATTTGAAAAGCTTTGGTTGAACAGTTCATAAGTTATCACACGGACACCACTGGAAAAGCCATTTTTCAATCTTTCAAGAACCATAACTCTTGAACGGTGAAAGTGAAAATCGTCAATATCGAACTTGACCTCCATTTTGTCATCAGTAACAACATATTAAAATTTGAAAAGCTTTGGTTGAACAGTTCATAAGTTATTGCACGGACACTGTTTGGCAGCCGCCCGTCCGCCCGCCCGTCCGCCCGCCCGACCGCCCGCCCGCCTGCCGTACATCACCAATTTAATAACCGATATTTTCCTATGAAAATCCGGTTAAAAATTGTTCAAATACATAGACAACAATGTTTGATATATATATATATATATATATATATATAAAAGTATTGATATATATATATATATATATATATATATATATAATCAAAGTCTCTCAAAATGAGGTAAATAACAAAAACTCTATTGTAAAATCCGGAGCTTTCGACCAGTCAAGCCGGCCTTCTTCAGCGGAACTTTATTAGTGGTATGGTTACAACATTTAATCCTCACAATGAATATACGTACAATAACTTAACGTCACTGACAGAAAAAAAGACCGGGATGAGACGTCAACCTTTTGTGTTGATTCCGTACGGCTTGTATGTGCGTAGTTTTTCAATCCAAAGTTGTTCAATTGTTTGCCGGTAAATGTCATTTCCGCATATTTTTTCTAACGCAACAACCTCAAAATCATCTACTGAGTGTCCATTACTGTTGAAATGTAGTGCAACTGGATCGGGTTTTTGTCTACGAATAAGCGATAAATTCAAAAGGTGCCGTTGGTAAAGAGTGTCGCCAGTTTCTCCTACATATACAAATTTGTCGCAGTTCTTACAGAAAATTGCGTATACAATATTGGCTGTCTTACAGTTTATGTAATTCTTAACATTAAACGTTTTTCCTTCAAAATTGGTAAACGAGTAAGTGTTGCGCATAAAAGGACATAACGCACAGTTTTGTCTACAAGGTTCACATTTATTGGGCTGTTTAAAATACATTGAATTGTGTTTCTTGTGTACCAAGATGTCTTTAAGATTTTTGTCTCTTCTAAACGCCAAAATCGGTGGTTTGTCAAAAACTTGTTTCATTTTCTCGGATTTGTATAAAATATCCATATTTTGTTTCACAATTCGGCGGACGCTCGGTAATCCTTTTGAATACGTTAATACTAAAGGCACGCGGTCAGTATTAGATTCTTTCGTTCGGTATTTCAGAAGATCGTTCCTATTTAAATTGTCCACTTTGCATAGTTCATTTTCAACAGATTTATTAGTGTAGCCGCGATTGCAAAGCTGTTTCTTTATTTCTTTTCGTTGAATTCGGTATGCGGATTCTTCAGAACAGATGCGTTTAACCCTCACTCCTAGGCCATAAGGTATTGATGTTTTCATGTAATTAGGGTGAGACGAACTAGAATGTAGATACAAGTGTTTATCTGTAGGTTTTGTATATAAATCCGTTTTGATCATTCCGTTTTCTATTACAGTTAAAACGTCCAAAAATTCCAATTTTTCACAAGAGTGTCGTAAGTCCACTTGGATGCGCGGATGTATCGAATTCGCTATCCGGTGAAATTCCGTAAGTTTGTCGAGTTCCTCTGTCCATAATCCCCATACGTCATCCACAAAACGAAAGTATGCAAAAGGTTTAACTTCCGATTTTAGAAGCAAAGTGCGTTCCCATGATCCTAAAAAAGTGGAGGCATAATTCATTCCTAGATGTGAGCCGATGGCAGTCCCTTCTGTCTGGAGATAATGTTTTCCGTCAAAAGAAAAATTGTTGTTCTCTAGAACCATATCCATCATTCGAAGAACCTCATCTGTAGGTATGTTTTTGACCGTTCGTTCTTCGAGAGCTTCCCTTACTGCTTCACGGGCTTCCTTTCTAGGTACACTGGGGTATAACGATTTTACATCCATACAAAACATAATGCAGTTTGAAGGTAATGGCTGTTGTATACTAGAAAGTTTGTTTAAAAAGTCGGTGGTATCTTGTATGTATGACGGTAAAGAGCGGACATTTTCAGCAAGTTCATTCTCTACAATTTCAGCCATTTTAGCAGTGGGGTGGTTTCCTACATTTACAATCGTTCTAAGCGGTATATCTTTCTTGTGAACTTTGGGGTTTGCCTGCAATTTGCCGAATTTTACATCTGTGTTAACCAAATACCGTTTCATGTCTTGAGTTATGGATCCTCTTTTGAACATATCAGTTGCCAGTTTTTTTACCTTGTTTTCAATTTTCCGCGTAAGGTCAGTTTGTACTTCTTTGTAAGTGGAATTATCAGTTATTTCTTTGTGTAAATTTTCTTCGTAAGAGGAAGAGTCTAAAATAACAATACCTGATCCCTTGTCAGCCGGTCGAATTATAATTGATTGATCATTTAGTAGATTTTTCATTGCTTTTTCTTCCGCTGGGGTGATGTTCATTTTGAATTTACGGTGTAATCCATTTATGATGTCGTCTTTCACTGTTTGTATGTAAAGGTCTAGCCAGCGATCACGTCCTTTATCAGGAGTCCATGTACTAGGCTTTTTAAATAGAATTCCATCTGATTGAAAATCATTTGTTTCCGAATGGAAATATTCTTTTAGTCGCATGCGTCTTTCCCATATCTTGAGATCTGTTAGCAATTTCCCAATGTCGATTTTCCGTCGGGTTGGTACAAATTTAAGTCCTTTAGTTAATAACTTCTTTTCAGATTCGGAAAGTATTCTCGATGATAAATTTATCACGGATTCGCTATTTTTTGTAGAATTTTGTGCAATTCTAACTGAATTCTCCGATGCAGAATTTTCTGTAGAATTATGGTCAGATATACTTGAATCATCCGATGTAGGGTTGGAAGCTTTCTGTTGAATATGAATTTTATTGTCAATGATGATTTTACAGTTGCAAGGTCGTTCTGCTAGCTTCATGAGATTAAAATGATCCCCGCAGTTTTGAATAGCCATGAAAGGTTTCCGATGATCGCAATCGTCGTCCACTGGAAATTTCATCCATTGCATTTTGTTTGCTACCATCTTTTGTACAAATATGTCCATACTGTATCTGTAAGCTGCTGCTATAACTTCAGCTTCAGTGGCCCACGATTCAACATTTCCATTTTCTTTGCTGACATTAGAAAGGTGTTGTTTGTAATCACCGTCAACATATTCCAAATAAAAATTCCTATTTGCCGATAATTCTTTTACAACTTCTCTGCGTATTTCTGAGTGAGAGTCTTGGTTACCGTAAATTTCATGAGACACAGCGCGGAAAAAACAATTACCGTCTCCCAACATTTTAACAATTTCATCATCATGTTGTTCTGGTCTGGATGAACTTTTCTGATCATTTCTTTTATGAGTTTCCTTCAAAGCCTTTAATTTCCTTAATTTGTTTCTCTTTAAGTTTGCGTTGAGTTTAGTTTGGCGATCACGAAATGTAGAAAGTATGCGATCAGCATCACATGTGGAGGATTTGATATTTTCAAAATTTTTCAGTATCAAATTCGACGTTTTAGAAACCATGTCTTTACAAACCTCTATACTTTCTAATACCAATTCTGTAGACGCTTTGTTCAGAATGTTCACAACACGACTTTTATCATAGTCTGAAACATCAAAATTCAATGTCCACTTTAGTTTAAATCCTTTCGGAATGTGTTTTTCCTCCACGCATTTTTCCAAAAAATGAAGATGACTTGCGTAACGACTCTTCTTCTCCAATAATTTCTCTGTCCTTCGAATCAAATCACTGCCCGAAATATTCATCATAGCAATTAAAGTATATGATAGTAGATGGATATGGTTCTAGAGAACAACAATTTTTCTTTTGACGGAAAACATTATCTCCAGACAGAAGGGACTGCCATCGGCTCACATCTAGGAATGAATTATGCCTCCACTTTTTTAGGATCATGGGAACGCACTTTGCTTCTAAAATCGGAAGTTAAACCTTTTGCATACTTTCGTTTTGTGGATGACGTATGGGGATTATGGACAGAGGAACTCGACAAACTTACGGAATTTCACCGGATAGCGAATTCGATACATCCGCGCATCCAAGTGGACTTACGACACTCTTGTGAAAAATTGGAATTTTTGGACGTTTTAACTGTAATAGAAAACGGAATGATCAAAACGGATTTATATACAAAACCTACAGATAAACACTTGTATCTACATTCTAGTTCGTCTCACCCTAATTACATGAAAACATCAATACCTTATGGCCTAGGAGTGAGGGTTAAACGCATCTGTTCTGAAGAATCCGCATACCGAATTCAACGAAAAGAAATAAAGAAACAGCTTTGCAATCGCGGCTACACTAATAAATCTGTTGAAAATGAACTATGCAAAGTGGACAATTTAAATAGGAACGATCTTCTGAAATACCGAACGAAAGAATCTAATACTGACCGCGTGCCTTTAGTATTAACGTATTCAAAAGGATTACCGAGCGTCCGCCGAATTGTGAAACAAAATATGGATATTTTATACAAATCCGAGAAAATGAAACAAGTTTTTGACAAACCACCGATTTTGGCGTTTAGAAGAGACAAAAATCTTAAAGACATCTTGGTACACAAGAAACACAATTCAATGTATTTTAAACAGCCCAATAAATGTGAACCTTGTAGACAAAACTGTGCGTTATGTCCTTTTATGCGCAACACTTACTCGTTTACCAATTTTGAAGGAAAAACGTTTAATGTTAAGAATTACATAAACTGTAAGACAGCCAATATTGTATACGCAATTTTCTGTAAGAACTGCGACAAATTTGTATATGTAGGAGAAACTGGCGACACTCTTTACCAACGGCACCTTTTGAATTTATCGCTTATTCGTAGACAAAAACCCGATCCAGTTGCACTACATTTCAACAGTAATGGACACTCAGTAGATGATTTTGAGGTTGTTGCGTTAGAAAAAATATGCGGAAATGACATTTACCGGCAAACAATTGAACAACTTTGGATTGAAAAACTACGCACATACAAGCCGTACGGAATCAACACAAAAGGTTGACGTCTCATCCCGGTCTTTTTTTCTGTCAGTGACGTTAAGTTATTGTACGTATATTCATTGTGAGGATTAAATGTTGTAACCATACCACTAATAAAGTTCCGCTGAAGAAGGCCGGCTTGACTGGTCGAAAGCTCCGGATTTTACAATAGAGTTTTTGTTATTTACCTCATTTTGAGAGACTTTGATTATATATATATATATATATATATATATATATCAATACTTATAGTTATCTTTCAACCGGATTGTGGGTCATATCGAGTATTTGTTACCCACGTTGTGGGATACTTGGGTGGTTTGTGGGTCATGCATAGTATGACCCATAAACCATGTACGTAAAAAGTACACAGCAGTGCTGGATTTTCTTTAAAATGTTATTTACTGCACAAAAGTGTGAATTAATGACCCACAATTTTTTTTGGAAAAGGATCCCACAATGAAAATCTATTTTTAAATTATTTCGAATACCACCATCATGACCAGGTAATTGAATTATTTTAGAAAATCCCACAAAGTTTATATAAATATCCCGGAAACCGGTCACGCGTTTCATTATTATCACGTGGTATGTAACATCCAATCATAAATCCAGTATGTAAAGGCGGGGTGTGTGAGATGGTGGCCCGAAAAGAAGAGCGGTAAGTTAATTTTAAACAATGATATGTATAATCGGCCTACTAGTGCATGGGATGCAGTTTAATACAAAAGGTTAAAATTTTCACCGGAAGGAAACAATAAATAGGTCCTGGAGAAGATAGGACGGAGAAAGTCAAAATCAAAGTTGAAACCAGTCTTACATGTATCCTATATCGCCAGAATAATTATATCGATATTATGATATGACTGATATAAGAGAATGTAGCAAAAAAGGTTTTTTTCTGGGTGTGCTATTTTCTATCTCTTCTTGTCTTGAAATTATTCAGGCGCTCATGCGAGCGTGGCAGGAGTTAGTCCAAATAATTATGACGCCTTGGTCTTGGAAGGCATTATTTAAAAAAAAATGGACGTCGTACGTCGATGCCGATTTTGCCCTAGGAACATCTCGGAGTGTTTTTGACGATGTTTCTATTCAATTTTATCTTTAAAAAACGTCTGATATTGTTTGTTGGGCGATTTTAGAACAATAAATAAATGTTTTTCATCAACGAATGATAAAAAAATGTCTTTCTACTTCAAAATATCTAATTTTCAGCAGTTGAAGTTTACTCTTTCCCTTAAATGTGATAAGTGTTGACCTTGGTTTATGTTTTAGATGAAACAGCGGATGATTTTGACCGATGAATACCATGAATTCATTATCAATACTACATGTATATAATTTGCAACATTAGTTAGCATCGTCCGCATGGGTTCAGAGTGCGTACTTTGTCTATTCTCAAATCTTGTACGTGTGTTATTCATGGCACTGGGGACACACACTTGTTGGGAACCTTTTAATTGGGGACACATATCAAACAAAGACATCCTCAATTGACAATAAGCTGTAGAAAGATTTTTTTGGTCCTATTCTATCAGATGTGATTTTTTCATACAAAAATTATTTTTAAATATTTGTCCTCAGTTTTTACCTGCGTCACCAACAATGAAAGCACGTCTAGTAACCACTTGACCCCGTCCATCATTCTGTCTGTCCGAAAGACCGTGCCTATAAATTTTCGTATGAATTCTTGGCTGATAGTTTGAAATTTTAACTACTCATTGTCAAAGGAATTTTTTCGTCAAAAGTTTTCTTGGGTTCTATTAAAGGGAATTTTATATTTGGTCCCAAGCTTAATCATGTTGAGTTGTAACATTTTAGCCATTTTCAGATCTTCAGTATAGTAGTAGATGTGCTTTAGAGCAAATAATTATATGCAGTGATGCAGGTCCAGACCAGTATGGGTCTTGAATGCTGTATACTACATGTATCCATGCATGACTGTCCACACTTGTTGTGTAACAGATTACATGTTTGAAACTCGCGAATTGTCGACCCCATACACTCAGTTGGCATTTGCATGATCTTATTCTTATCATTTGACTTACCTTTAATGGGGACCTGCCCGATGAAAAAAAATCAGCTGTGAGGTAAACTTTAATTCTAATTATTTGTTTTTCATTGAATTTTTAACCAGATATATTGCGATAAGAAAAATCAGTTATTAATTTTGTAATGTACATCGGGCGGGTGTGCAGTGTCCGTGCATTTACTTATGAACCGTTCAACCAAAGCTTTAAAAATTTTAATATGTTGTTACTGTGTGATGCCAAAATGGATGTCAATTTCCATATTGACAGATAAGGATATGCAAAAAAGGTAAACAAAGTCCACTTTTCGACACAATGTCTGAAGTCAGTTTTACAAAAAATCTTACCACTAAAGTTGATTGTAAGTCGTGAACAAATCAGTCATAAGTTTTTTTTTTTGTGAAACCGTCTGGGACTCCTTATGTTCTACTGAAGCTAAAAACCCTGATATAAACATGATAAATGACAAGACCTTCACCTTGGTGCTACTTTTTATGCCATATTAATTATTATGAACAGATCTCATCAGATTTGCCAACAATATACACAATAAAACAAGACACAGGCTATTGACCGTCAAAGTGCACCTTTTAGTTTAAATTTTAGTTCATGTCAACTGAATTTTGGGGTTTCCCATCAATAGCAAGACATGGAGTTTGCTATAGAATCACATACATTGTATGGGTAGCCGGGGTATCATTAAATAAGCCTTGCATACAGTATTTCTAGTTTTAATTTTATTACATTTTAAATGCTGTTTTGTTCACAAGATATGAAGTGTTTACTTTGAAGAATGTCATACATGTACATGTAATAGAATTTGCATTTTAGCATGATACTAACAGAACAGGCAACGAAATACTTTTATTTTCCACAGTCCACGCGTGGACACCACACATTTGCCACACTAATTTTGTCCACGGGAGCTTCGTGTTGTCCACGCAAATTGTGTGGTAGCCATAGAAAGGACCATCAACTTTTCCACAGGTTTAGTTGTGTCCACGCGTGGACATTCGTGGAAAATTTGGAAATGATTATATTTGTGTATGAGGCATACATGCATTACTGTGTACATGCATGTATAAATATGAAATGATTGTGTAGATATACTTTTGCCGTTAATTTTTAAAAAAATCAAAGAGTAAAATCAATGTTTTAATGGGATTACTTACATTAGATTTTATTATCATCTTTCAGGAGAATCAATGTGTGTCATAATTTTAGGTACATTGATGTGGATTTTTTTTTCAGAATAAAGAAGTTTTTGTGCTACATGTATACCGTAAAAGCGTATATGCACAAGTCATATTCCAACTATTCAAAATTTTGCTGTGTTGTCTACATTTTGTGCTAGAAACGTGTTAACAACGATTAATTCGTTCTTGTACGGTTCAATATTGATCTAACCTCTCATTATTAAGCATTTCTAACAAGGATATGTGAAAGAGACTACAATTGTCACTATGTACACAGGGCTCACCACGCTTGAAAATAACAGGGAGACTCAGAGTTTCCCTCAATGTAGCAACAGGGAGACTTCAGGGCATGACAGGGAGACTGTGTTTTTTCCCCCAATTTGTTGCCTGTCGAGTAAATACCTGTTATTTTGTGTCTTATAGTGTATACTATACATTCCTTTATTGTGTTTTATCCTGTTTTGTTTGAGATTTTATCTACATTTACTCCATATCCTTCCATTTTAGTCATAATCTGAGATTTTGTCTCATGTGCATTTAATCAATATCCTTTGAGAATTTTTCATGATGAGTCCTGGGACTCGTCATTTTTCAGAATGGTGAGTCCCAGTCCCAGGACTCATCCCCACTTTTTTAACGTACATTGCTGCATGATTTTGACCATGGTAGCTATAGGCCTATTGTACTATTGTTAAAGTTTAATTTAAATCATGTGCTGCCTTAAAATACTGACGAATATAATTTGAAATAAAAAAAATTAAAAAAAATGAAATTATACAGTGGTGCTCCGAACTTGGAAGAAAATTTCTGTTACAGATATGAGCAAAAATATTTGTACCTTTTGACACAACTTATTTATTATTGCCATTTTATTTTTTAATATTTATTTATCTATACTCTTTACTATTATTTTTTCTCGAACATACTCTTAAAATCTTCCCATTCACCTTGCTTGAACACCTTTCAATACATGTATTGACAAAATTTCCATTTGTGCATAGATATGTCAAAATCCGCTAAATTTATTTTTCAATAAGGTCTACATATTGTTACCGGTCGGTAAAAAACATCGTGACCAATGAAAAATCACGAGAATTCCGATTGCCGCCATTTCATTTTCTAGCTTACTTTTTATACGACCGCAAAATTTTTGCGGTCGTATATTGGTATGACGTTGTTGTCGTTTCTTTCCCCTTCCTCCAAGAAAACAAAAAATGGCGGCTCGAGATTTTTAATGAAAATAACGGTCTTCAGACGCAGCTGATTACGTACGTTGTTCGGAGGCGCCTTACTTAAAAACACAGGGCGACTCATTTGTCGCTCTGGAGCCGATGACAGGGCAACATTGGCGAGCATTAGGCGACTTAATCGCCCTAATCGCCCAGTTTGGTGAGCCCTGGTACATGTGTAGGTTCTAATGGGGAGATTGATGTTGGTTGAGATAAATTCGTTTGTAACCCTTAGCAAATATATTACATGTACTTCTAAAAGGTTTTGTGAATATTCGAAATTTTCGCTATGTCCATGATGTCATAAACCTTGCCCGTCAAATTCATATTAGAATTCATTAATTCGACTTTTCACTGGATTTGATACATAGGGGCTTTATCATGTGACAAATTGTGCCAGCATATCAAAATTTGTATTTAACGTACATTTTTTTCCTTGATTTTGGTATGTAAGCTTCAAATTCAACATTTATGAAATTAGTTATAAATTTCTTGCTGCCCCGTAAAAACTGTTATTATAATACTGGTAAATGGCAACAGAAAATTTGTTGAATGCCAATTAAAGTTTGTATACCAAAATCGGCGATCTACGAATATGTTGTTCATTGTTTCTAAGAGTTAACATATTTTCATTTTTCTCATGTTCGTAATCAAGGCTATATTCACGGAAACGCTGGGCTTTAAGCTTTTTTTAATGACTTTTTTATTTGGTTTTGTCAGACTTAATATTGTACATTTAAATCGTTTAATGCCCCTTTCACATGTTTTAACAGCTCACCATTTCCAATTATTTTCCAAACATGCGTACATGTGGTTTGAAAAGGATGTGAAGAACATGATTATATAAAACTCCATAATACGTGTGTAAAGACAATAGTACACTATTTTATATACATTTGTAAGTATTTGCTCACATTCATTGATTTCAATTTGAATGCACACAATTTGCCTATTTCATCGATTTACGACTATTCAGCTGTGCTCAAGACATAAAATATTGAAATAAGAAATTATAATCCAAACAATGTTAGAAGCAAATTCAAACTATCGACAAAGAAATACCAAAGCACCAAAAAGGGAAAGTCCATAAATTCGAAATCCAAGGAAAAGACAAACTCACGAGAATGGAACAACAACAAACAAATGCCACAATGATATTGGCATAACAAAAATTAAGAATAAAAAAAATTCTAAAAGTTAACATTAGGACTATCGCCAAGATACCAAAGAAACAAAAATTAACGACATGGACAAAGCCAACAACACCTATTGTTTTCTTGATAGCATTTCTAAATTAAATAATTCGTAAATAACAAATGCGTATGTATGATAACATTACAGTTAATTTTAGTTTTTCACATTTATTTTTGTCTCGCCTTGACGGAGTCAAAAAGCGAGACATAGGTATGCTGTTGACGGCGACGGCGTCAACAATGTATTAGTTTGTGATTAGGTCTAGTTTATGGTGAACAACTAGTGGTAGGTCAATGATATTTGGTATGGAGTTGTATTAGCATTGGCACATCTCATTACCATGGAGATTATTTGGCCCCACCCCCTCAGTCAAGGTCTATTGACTTTGAAACTTTTCATAGTTTACATGTATTAGTTTGTGATTAGGTCTAGTTTATGGTGAACAACTAGTGGTAGGTCAATGATATTTGGTATGCAGTTGTATTAGCATTGGCACATCTCATTACCATGGAGATTATTTGGCCCCACCCCCTCAGTCAAGGTCTATTGACTTTGAAACTTTTCATAGTTTACATGTATTAGTTTGTGATTAGGTCAATTTATGGGGAACCACTAGTGGTAGGTCAATGATATTTGGTATTCAGTTGTATAAGCATTGGCATATCTCATTTCCATGGAAATTATTTGGCTCCGCCCCCTTAGTCATAGTCTATAGACTTTGAAAATTTTCATAGTTTACATGTATTAGTTTGTGATTAGGTCAGTTCAAGGGGAACCATTAGTGGTAGGCCAATGTTAATTGGTGTTCAGCTGTATAAGCATTAGCACATCTCATTTCCATGGAGAAAATTTGGCCCCGCCCCCTCAGTCATGGTCTATTTACTTTGAAACTTTTGCTTAGTTTACATGTATTAGTTTGTGATTAGATCAGTTTAAGATGAACTGCTAATGTTAAGTCAATGATATTTGGTATGCAAATTTATTGGCATTTGTAAGTATCGTTTCCATGGAGATTATATAGCCCCACCCCTGATCATGGTTCATTGACTTTGAAACTTTTACAGTTTACAAGTTAATGTTTGTGTTTAGGTTTGTTTAAAGGGAACGACTTATAATAAGTCAATGGTATTTGGTATGCAGTTGTATTAGCATTGGCACATCTCATTCCATGGAGATTGTTTAGCCATGTACCTTCAGTCATGGTTCATCGACTTTGAATATTTGCATTATCAAAATTACAAAAAGGCGAGACATATCTCTGTGATAACAGTTTATTAAAAAGACCAAGTCGTAAAGTCCGTTAAGCTTGGTCGCCATTGCTTCTTTTTTTCTGGGCGACGAAGTCCATTTATCATGTTGATACATTCCCTTTTTAAATCATTCTTGTTTCAGATTGATGGGTTAAAGAATTCCACATACTTATGAATGAAATATCTTCTGTCAGGATCTAGCTCCCTCTTGTTGGTTCCATGACCTCCATAAAATGAAAAGTTGGAACTTTGAAATGATTTAGAATCAGTTACAGTCCGTAGAAAACCATAACCCTTGAACAATCTCCATATTCACCATTTGAAAATTATATTTTTGAAGTCATTTCTGATCAGATATAAATTAAATATTAGAGACTCCGATTAGTTTATATTTTTTTTTATTAATCATTGTTTTTTTTATAATTTTCTTGTGATCTAAATAAATAACTTATTACTTTGTGATATCATTTAATTACATAGAAGACAATAATATAGAATAATAAACGAAAACAATTGTGAGTCATTGTGCATTTTGTGGTAACAAATTTACTAATTTATTCCAGAAAGTGTTATAGAATCCGGTAAAAAAATTTATTATGTACACTCTCACAAATAAGAAATTTATAGCAAGTAGACCCCTTCAACTTATCACTTATGTACAATGTCAATAACGTGTATTAACTCCCCTTGATTTAACTGTTCGTATACGACTACATACACATGCCTTAATATACATGTATTCCATTTAGTGTTTCGCCCCTAAGTAACTGTTAATGTCATGCAAGGAAAAATCTGGTATGAAGTAATACTTTCTCATGACCGGTACATGTACATTTTGCGAAAGAAAACTAAACAATAAAATGACAATACAGTGTACTTGTATACATTTAATAGTGTAGTAAACAAATCATCTTTCATGTTTTCCTCTTCTAAACTGCACTGCACTGACCACTTGCTTCGCTTGTGTAATACGGGAAAAGCTAATGACTGTATAAGTGAAAACCGCATCCAGAATCGACAAAATTTCCAAAATCGGAACTACAGTGTATTAAGTTCAATGATGAAAAAGTCGGTTTTTTAGTATTTTGTGATACATTTTATTATATAACCACTGGGTCTGTCACTGCTGGTGGACTGCAAGTCCCTGAGGGCATTATCAGCCCAGTAGCCAGAATTTTTGTCAGGGCGTGATTCATTACTTAAATACCTTTAAATTTTCCGTTCAAAATTTGACAAAAATTTACCAGAAATTTCTAAGGCTCTTCCTTTTGATGCAGAGGTAACCCTTAGCCGAGTTTGGATTCCTGTTTGTTTTAATTGTTTTGGGTTTAATGGCTGTGCTTATTACAGACCTGTTTACCACTACGATTTTGGCGTAGTTTCTACGATTTTTTGTACTCAAATTACGCTCTATGCCCAAATAGGTCATTTCTACGCTTTCAAAGATGTTACAGTAAAAAAAAATCGGCAGTATGTAATTTTGTGTCTGAAGGAAGTTATCCGAACGCAAAACAGAGTCTTTGTCTTTTACGTGCTTGATAATGAATATATAAGTATGTATTACAAACGCTCTGGTGATCGTTGACTGTCAAGTTTGACACATGGCGCGATGCCGAAACATATTGTGATGCCAGACATATTTCAAAACGCAAATACGAGCAAGAGGTCAGAGAACATAATTTTTTTGATGTTTGGACCAAGGACAGACCATGGTTGTATCTTTGGATTTACAAGAGAATGACTTGATAAAATTTAGGAAGAAAACATATATCATTATTGTGTTCAATATAAGTTAACTAATCCTATTGAATTTATGTATTTGGTATCTTCAAAACATGACTCTAAAAGCTCTCAGAATGCAGGATTTTGCATCTAGTTTTTGCTCTCAGAATGCAGGATTTTGCATCTAGTTTTTCAAAAAATTTCTGGGGGGGGGCATTCCAGACCCCTCTAGCAAGTTCGCGGCGCGTTGCGCCGCTCATGGGTGATAGTAATTTTTAGGACTTGTAAAATCTGAAACTACACTTTCTAAATGTATAAACTACACTACTAACTTAAATGGGGTAAACAGGTCTGTTATTAATTCATCATTATATCTTTAACTGGATTTCCAAAGTTTTGATCTCGAGCGCTGCTGATGAGTTGTCAGTTAACTAAATGGCCATACAGTGCATCAAATTTATTCGATATTTTGTAATACATTTTATTAGTACCATTAGGTCTATGTCACTGCTGGTGGAATGCAAGTCCCCGAGGGCATTATCAACCCAGTAGCCAGAATTTTTGTCCTGGCTTGATTCATTGCTTAAAATTTATTCAGTATTTTGTGATAAATTGTATTCTTTATTTCAAACATTTTATTGATATAAATCAAAAGGTATTAGATAACAGACAGAGCCTATATAAATTCTATCCCAACAATTACAAGATGGAATATATAGACTAATTAACAAACGACAAATTAGTTACAGGCATATTTGAGTGCACTCATAAAGTATTCCATGTATTCAGTTAGAGTACATATATATACAAGAACATCATTTGTTATCTCAGTGTTTTCCTATGGAGACGGTTATAAGGAACAATGCAATAAGACATGGACGTTAAGTGCATATGGAAAATTTCTAAGCTTGTGAAGGATAAAAAATTCGGTTTTCTTTCTAAGTGAAACTGTTTCTGAGATCGTAGAATTTTCATAATTAAAGGATACAAAAATAACACTTATGGGTGAAGATGTGCATAAATATATACATATTAAATATATATTTCAATGTAAAGATTGTTTTCCCCAATATTTGCGCAGGAATAACAACCATTTTATGTCGCCTTTAATCTTTAAAGTAAAATTTTTAATTCCAGGCTTGATATTGTACATTATGTTTTAACAAAAAACTGAATTTCTAATATTTTGCAAAAGAACAACAACCATTTTATAATTAAGTGGCCTATTTTATTTGTTTTTCTATCTAAAAGTACAATGATTGATGTAACAAATTAATTTCAAGAACAGTTTCAGTCAATAATTCATGATTTGGTCACATTTAATTCCTCGGATTCAAGAATAAAAAATATATGGCTTTCCTTGAAAAGGGAAATGATTTTATGGCTTTCTTAAATGTAAAAAAAAATTACATATTTCTTGCTCTATTATGGACAGAAAATATTTCCCATTGACATAAATTAAGGATAAAAATAATGGACTTCGTCGTTTTTGTATGTACAATGTATTATACACGTTGGCCTTCCACTGACGAAGCAAAATTTATCTTTTCAAACATTCTTATAAAATATTAAAAAATGTCTTGTTTGGACACATAGTTTAAAAAAATTAGAAAAAAAGTTAAAAATTGAAAAGTCTCTCGCCTTTAAAATAAATGTATATTAGGGTTTTAAGATATACTTGAGCAGTAACTGAGATTCGAAATAAATTTACATTGAGAATTTTGTTTTAGTCCTTCTCGGGTCCGTTGTCATCAGTAAATAATAAGGACAGGTATTTGACTTTTTCGTCCAACTTTTACTAGAGTTAGATTTTTGTCGAGCCTGCGACTTTAGTCGCAGAAAGCTCGACATAGGGATGGTGATCCGGCGGCGGCGGCGGCGTTAACTCAATTCTTAAAAGCTTTATATTTTAGAAGGTGGAAGACCTGGATGCTTTATATTTTGTATATAGATGCCTTATGTTACGAACTTTCCGTCTGTCATATGTACATTGTCCTTGACCTCATTTTCATGCTTCAGTGACTACTTGAAAAAAAAGTTAAGAATTTTTGTAATGTTTATTTCTCTCTTATTATTAGTAATAGGATAACTATATTTGGTATGTGCGTGCCTTACAAGGTCATCATCCCCGTCAGACAGTTTTCAATTGACCTCGACCCCATTTCAAGGATCAGTGAACAAGGTTAAGTTTTGGTGGTCAAGTCCATATCTCAGATACTATAAGCAATAGGTCTACTATATTTGGTGTATGGAAGGATTGTAAGGTGTACATGTCCAACTGCCAGGTGTCATCTGACCTTGACCTCATTTTCATGGTTCAGTGGTTATAGTTAAGTTTTTGTGTTTTGGCCTGTTTTTGGGATACTGTATGCAATAGGTCTACTATATTTGGTGTATGGAAGGATTTTAAGGTGTGCATGTCCAACTGACATGTGTCATCTGACCTTGACCTCATTGTCATGGTTCAGTGGTTATAGTTAAGTTTTTGTGTTTTGCTCTGTTTTTTGAATACTGTATGCAATAGGTCTGCTATATTTTAGTGTATGGATTGATTGTAAGGTGTACATGTCCAACTGACAGGTGTCATCTGACCTTGACCTCATTTTCATGGCTCAGTGGTTATAGTTAAGTTTTTGTGTTTTGGTCTGTTTTTTTAATACTGTACTAGGCACCTGTGATGGATCACTGGGGCTCAACCCATAGAGCTGTCTAGCGCGTCCCCAGGTGGCGGATAGGGGAGACCCTCTCGTTGGGGGGGTTGTCAGGTCATAATACGGAAAGCCTGACCGCGGACCATAGTGGGTAACGTGTTTGGAGAATGCCACACTCCCTGCACGCTAAAGACCCCTTCTGTAGTTTTCGAAAAAGAGTAGGCTGATGGCCGCTACAGAAGGCTAAATTATCCGACCCTACACAACCATCCTCCTTTTACAGTGGCAGTCAAAATTGGTTCCCCTTTGTGTCCCATCCCACCCCTAATTGAATTGTTTGATAAATTGAACTGGTTCTCGTCCTGAAGATGCATGAAATATTTGCCACTGGACGTTAAGCAATAATCAATCAATCAATTTAATACTGTATGCAATATGTCTGATAGCATTTTCTTTCATTAGAAATATAGGACAGGCGAGACATTTTTGTGTGTCCACTCTTGTTTTATTACTGTATAATATATAAATATTAAATCTTTTTTGTTGTTGAATCACTAGAAAATGCACGTGTTTTTAAAATCAATATCATTTGTGCCGTAATGTAAATTTCCGGCGTAATCGTCATGTACAAAATCCACCAAACTTATACGCGTATTTATATTAATTAATAAAACACAAGTGAACTTATTTCAGTCATGGTTTCATGCTTCAAAATGAAAGTGGTCTGACTGAAATGGGCGTATAAGTATGCCCGCAGAATATGCACTCAATACCATGAATACATGGTCAATACACAAAAGAATTCGTCTGAAGAATAATGTGTTGTACAAACAGCAGACGCAGATCATATGCACCACAGAACTGGATCCATTTTGACTTTTAAAATAAAAATAGAAGTCATTTAATGCGTACGGGTATAAAGAGAATGCCATTTAATGCTAATAATGTATAGCGATCGTAGTATCACCTTGGGGGTAGAACAAGAATGAAAATTACAAAATAAAATCTTAATATTAAGGATGCTGGCTGGCCATGTTTTGGTCTTTTTGTCAAATTTTCGGAATTATCGGGTTTTATCCATTTCTTAAACACAAAATTTTTTTGCCCATGAACCCCCACTTTTTCTTTTATAATTCAATCATATATACCTTAAAATGGTATTTGACAAAATTTTATGAAATCCTTTTTATTTTTTCATAAATTTTTGAGAGACTGAAGTTGTCAATGCAAAGACTGTTAAAAATCCAGAGAAAACCCATTTCCTGCAAATTTTCAAGGCCTCATAGCTCTAAAATGAGCACATGAACCTATATTTTTTTCTTGCTTATTTGTTTACTATTCATATGTTCTCTCAAATTAAAACACCTATTTCATATCCTATTTATTTCCTATTAGACCAGTGATCATCCTTAAACTATATTTTTATTTAAGATAACTGCATCAAATATGTCAGAAAGTTAATTTACTTCCAACTGTACAGCATACCTACAAAAGAAAGACAACATATCACACATGTACATCTAAAAATAGATGTTACATGTGGTCCCATCAACCGATTAGCATGGTATCCACGATGTTTGTGTGGAGAAAAATTGTTTTCTGTGGTACCCACGCTAATTAGTGGACTAATGAATCCGACCACGCTTGTCCACGCCCGCATTTTGCGAGGAAAATCACAGTATTGTGACGACCTAACTGTATATATATATTGTAGGTCAAGGAAAAGGAAGAAAGATACTGTATCAGACCATACAGTGGACAGTGGTATATTATATAAATATTATTTACTGTTTTTTGTCGAGCCTTTGACTTTTGTCGAAAAAGCGAGACATAGCGATCCTACATTCCGTCGGTATCGGCGGCGGCGTCCACAAATATTCACTCTGTGGTTAAAGTCTTTGAAATTTTAATAACTTTCTTAAACTATCCTGGATTTGTACCAAACTTGGACAGAAGCTTGTTTATGATCATAAGATAGTATCCAGAAGTAAATTTAGTAAAAAAAAATTATTTTTTTCTGTATTTTACTTGTAAATGGACTTAGTTTTTCTGCCAGGAAACATTACATTCACTCTGTGGTTAAAGTTTTTAAAATTTTAATAACTTTCTTAAACTATCCAGGAATTTTACCAAATTTGGACAGAAGCTTGTTTATGTTATAAAGATTGTATCCAGGAGAAAATTTTGTAAAATATTTATTTCTGTTTTTTCAGTTTTTTACATATAAATGGACTTAACATTGCATTCACTATGTTGTGAAAGTTTTTAAAAAAATTTTAATTAAAGGCTAGATCATTAAGCACTTTCAAATTTGTCTTTAACATTTGTTCATTCAATAAATTTATGTTTCTACTCATTTATAAATCTATAGATATATATATATAATTGCATACTATATTAATTTTTTACAACAAAATCTTTTTTCATACATTTCAAATGTTTTATTTCATTAACTGCAAATCTATTATGTGTATTCACCTATCACACTGAAAATATAGACAACATCAAAAGTAGGCGAGAATTTGGGTTCCGCGGAACCCTTACAAATTTTGCTTTTTAAATTAATTTCTATAAAAAAATTTATCAATTAGTGGACAAAAGGCATGATGGGTATAACCTTAAATATTGAGTTGCCCAAGCCCAGATTCTACTTATTTGATTTACAAAAACACAATATTTTTTTTATAAATTCATCTCTAAATTACAGATAGTGAGGTTTTTGACATTTTATTTCAATTCTGCAAACAGTCAAGACGGATAACAGTAACACATCCATTTCTGCTATATAAAATTGACTTTTATAAAATTGGATACTAAATCAAGAAAAACATGAAGCGAAGAACAGCGCTTTTATTAGTGTTCTTCATCCAAAATTGGCAGCAATACCTTCAACACAGGACATGTTCTCAAAAAGTCTGAGATGGAGTCATCTGAATTTTTTAAGATCTATAAACTAAAAATTGACAATTTGAAACAGTGGAAATTGGTGCCAGAATGCAGGATTTTGCACCAAATACCCCAAAATTTTCTGGGGGCCTGGAGTGGCCCCCCCATACCCCTGGCCATGAAGGCCATCTCACTTCGCAAGGCTATTGTGGACACAGAAAAAAAAATCTCATATACATGTAACTTTTCAAAATTCTCCTGCAACTTGTGACATCCCTGGTATGGAACGTTTGTAAGGTGTACTTGTCTGTCTGGCAGTAATCATCTGAACTTGACCTTATTTTCATGGTTCATTTGTCAATGGTAATTTTATCTTATTTGGTCTCTTTTTTTTCAGATACTATAAAAGCTAGGCACCTGTGATGGATCACGGGGGCTCAACCCATAGAGCTGTCTAGCGCGTCCCCAGGTGGCGGATAGAGGAGACCCTCTCGTTGGGGGGTTGTCAGGTCATAATACGGAAAGCCTGACCGCGGACCATAGTGGGTAACGTGTTTGGAGAATGCCACACTCCCTGCACGCTAAAGATCCCTTCTGTAGTTTTCGAAAAAGAGCAAGCTGATGGCCGCTACAGAAGGCTAAATTATCCGACCCTACCCAACCATCCTCCTTTTACAGTGGCAGTCAAAATTGGTTCCCCTTTGTGTCCCATCCCACCCCTAATTGAATTGTTTGATAAATTGAACTGGTTCTCGTTCTGAAGATGCATGAAATATTTGCCACTGGACGTTAAGCAACAATCAATCAATCAATCAGATACTATAAGGAATAGGTGAACTGTATTTGTATATAGGTACATGTATATACATGTATATTTGTCTGGCTGGTATCATTTGACCTTGACCTTAGTTTCATGGTTCATTGGTCTGTTTGGTCAATGTTGAATTTCTCTGATTTGGTCTGTGAGCGATACAGGCTCTTGAGAGCCTCTAGTTTACTTTCAACATAAATTCAATTATGAACACAAGAGTTCATAAGAACAGGCAAGACATTTTTTTCAGTGTGTCCACTCTGAAATCTTGTTTGGTATTTCTTCAGATACTATAAGGTATAGGTGAACTATCTTTGAATGATTGTAAGGTGTATATATTTGTCTGGCAGGTTTCATCTGACCTTGACCTTATTTTCATGGTTCATTGGTCAATGTTAATTTCTCTGATTTGGTCTTTTTTCAGATACTATAGGGATAGTAGAACTATGTTTGGTGTATGGAATAATTGTAAGGTGTGTATGTCTGTCTGGCAGGTGTCATTTGACCTTGACCTGCTTTTCATGGTTCATTGGTCAAAGTTCAATTTTTTTATGGGGTTTGTTTCTGAGATACTTTTAGCAATAGCTTAATTGAATTTGGTGAATGGAATGGTTGCACGACCTACATGTCTGGCTGAAAGGATTATCTCACCCTTACCTCATGTACATTGATCATTTAAATGTTAATTTAATGTACATGTAATGCTTGTTGTATAAACTTATTTTTTTTTACTTTCAACATAAATTCAATTATCAACACTACAACAGGGGAGACATTTTACTGTGTCCACTCTTGTTACAAATTGACCAGTTTTAATGGGGTTTAAAGTCTTGAGTTCTGTGGGTTCTTAATACATTGGTATACATGTATGCTGAATCTGTGTATTTGGATTTTGGGCTCTGTTTTTAAATTTGTCCACATTGATGTTCATAGGATCCAAAATAAAACTGATTTTTTAAAAAAAATTATTTTTAGGGTTCTTTTATATGCATAATCTAACTGTATATTTATTTTTTTAATTTTGGCCTGTTTTCAAATTGATCCACATTGAGGTCTAAAGGGTGCAGAATTAAACTGTGATTCAACAAAAAAAAATTTTTTTTATATGCCAACTGTAACTGTGTATTTAGATTTTTAATTATGGTTCCCAGTTTTCTAGTATTCCTCAAATGTAATTTCAGGCCAGAGCTATAAAAGAACACGTAGAAAAAAGGAGGTAGTGGACCTTAACTACTGGGCACGAAGTCATTTTGACCCAGATGGGTTTCAAATAAGAAATGTACCAGGCAAGGGTAAGTACAAATATAGATTAATGTACTTGTGTAGTTTGTTTGTGGGGGGTATGTTTGTGGGGGGTACATGTTGTATATAGAAATCACCCTCTCCTTCTACCCATCTGTCTGTCGTCGTCTGTCCATGGGTCTTGTATAAAAGTAAAATTAACAAGAATACTGAAAATGGAAAGTCCTAAATCAAATGGCAAAACAAAAGGCTTAAACACATCAAACGAATGGAAATGTCTGTCATATTTCTGACTTGGAACAGGCATTTCCTTTGAAGAAAATGGAGGATTAAACCTGGTTTTATTGCTAGCTAAACCTCTCACTTCTTAACAATGCCACAAATATGGAATTAAGCAGGTAGCAATGCCATCACCATTGACATCAACAGGGATAGAGCCAAACCAATTTGAACGGAGTAACTGCTTTGCAGTTTGATCCTCGACCAAATTCTGATGTGTCTCAGAATTAGTACTGATCGCTTTAACCAGCTTGTATTTCATGAAGATACGTTGAAGTGTAACAGTGTCAACAAATTGGTTTTGGGGAACAGCAGCTGAAAAATGCTTTAATGCATCTTCATAGTTATAAACTGAGTTGCAATACATACAGCAATAACAAAACAGGGGTGTCTTTTTTATGAAAGAAAAAAAGATACACAATAAAGCACTAATAAGATACAAAAAAGCGTTCAAAGAAATTAGGCACTTTTTTATACAAAAGTGCAACAAAGCACTTCAAAGAACAAAAGTGATATTCATATATATCACCTTTTTGCTCTGCCCACTTCAGTTTTCTACTAGACAAATACATTCTCCAGGTTCCCAAAATGTTATTTTTAGGATGATTTGAATTGCATACTAGTTCAGTGGTTCACTGATTTGATATTTGTCTATTGTATCATGTTTCCCAGTATAACGTGTATTAATACAGGCTTTAGTTGCAGTAGGGCCTGAAATACACATTTTTACCTGCTTTTCATAGCACTTATCAGTTAGATTGCAGAACAAGAACAATATTCGTACATTTCAAAAAATTTGAATATGAAAATCTACTAGAGGTTTAAGATTATGTGGTCTTATACTAGCTACATTTTGGTTACTGTTTTATTTTTACATGTACAGGAAGAGGTGTTGTTACTACCATTAATAGAATGGCAGGGGAATTTCTCCTGCATTATGCAGGAGAAACCATTTCAGAGGAGGAGGGGGAAAGGCGGGAAGCTGACGGTCCTACTGGATTTCGGTTTTTTTACAATTTTGGAAAGAAGAGATTGTGGTAAGTGATGCATGTGCTTGTATATATTTTTTAATTTTGTGTTTGTATAGTATTGTATAGCAATGTTGTCACTACATAACAATGCTGTAAACATTCTTGTCTGCACAATTACTTGTTGGGAACAGATTCTTATGAAATTATATGAGAATATCTCTTTCCCCTATCATTACCATAGGAAAAGCTGGCTAAATTCTGTTTTTTATACGATCGCAAAAAAATGTGGTCGTATATTGCTATCACGTCGTCGGTGTCAGAATACATTTGGTTTCCGGACAATAACTTTAGTTTAAGTGAATGGGTCTCTATGAAATTGAAACACAAATTCCATACCACAAAGTGAAGGTTATAACTCAAACTGTTCAGGAATAAGGGGCAAAAAAAGGGGGGGAAACAAGTTTTTTCTGGTTTCTGGACAATTACTTGTGTATTAGTTGATGGATCTCTATGAAATTGTACCACAAGGTTCCATACCACCCATGGAAAGTTTGGGTCCATTTTGAAGGTTATGGCTTTAACCATTTAGAAACTAGAGGCCAAAAGGGGCCAAAAACAAGACTTTTCTAATACTGGCTAAGCTGGTTCTAACATAAATAATTTATGATCTATATAAAGAAACAACAAATATTGATATGGCAGGATATTCACACCAAACAGGATGTGTAAATTATTAAAGTTTGTAAACACATTTACGAAGTATTGCGCAACAGCGAGAAATCTTCAATTGAAAATAAATACAAATCTTTTAACCAATTTCAATGACGATTAATTTAAAGTGTTGCATTGTTTGGGGTTCTTACTGTGTATTACAATATTGGTTATTGGACCCCATTTTTAAATAGGTCTACATTGAGGTCCAAAGAGTCGAACATTAAACTTTGTTTGATCTCATCAAAAACTGAATTCTTGTGGTTCTATGATATGCTGAATCTAACTGTGCATTCAGATTTTAATTTTGGGCCCTGTTTCAAAAAATATTAAGGTCCAAAGGGTCCAAATTTAAACTTTGTTTGATTTCATTATAAACTGATTTCATGGGTTTTTTTTATATGCTCAATCTAACCATGGAATTGGATTTTGAATGTTAGACCATTAATTAAATAAAATGTCGAAATTTAAAATTTTTAAGTTCTCTGACCACATTTACTCTGTGTCAGAAATCTATAATGTGTCAAATATTTAATCACTATCCAAATTCAGAGCTGTATCAAGCTTGAATATTGTATCCATATTTTCCCCAACTGTTCAGAGTTCGACCTCTGTGAAGCATTTTTTTTCTGTTTTTGAATAAGGGACCAAAATGATAAGTGCTTTGATTTCAATGAAATTTGATATTTTTACATAGTTTTGCCAAAAGAACTAGATTGTAATTAGAGAAAAATTAAATTGAAAATTATTAAAAATTATTTGGACCCCCATCCCCAATATTTACATGGAGTATGTTAAGTTTATTATATTACATGTACTTCTTACTTTTTGCAAATTGGCTTTTGAAGTCTGAAGAATAATTCAACAGAAACACTGTACTTATTAACTATTCACTCTTTTTAAAGCATTGATGCTACACAAGAAACAGGGCGCCTGGGTCGACTGGTAAATCATGGGGGAAAAAAGGAAAGGAACGCAAAAATGAGACAAATAGAGGGGCAACTTTTTCTTTTTAGCCTAAGGTAAAGTATTTTATTCTGTTTTCATGCTGATGTGTGGTGTAATTTTTTGTTACAGGCATATATATATCTGATGTAAAGGTATGTTTCAAGTTTATTGAATGAAAAAGAAACAAATAGAATTCATTTCTTACTGATCCTTTTTCCTGAATTTTTTAAATTAGTAAAAATAAGCCATCAAGATAATGAGAATGATATCTTTTAGAATGGGATTTCAGACAAAATTATTTTTATACAGAAATAATTTCGGTCACTTTTTTGTTATTGTCTGAAATTTCAAACTTTTCCTTTACAATTACTGATTTCTAATTGCAATGTTTTCTGGTCATAAACCTGCCACTTATTTTGAATGATAATCCCTAGGGCATAGCTAATTACTGTTAAAAAGTTCCAGGGATATAATGTTAATCATCACTAATTGGTGTTCCCTGTGTGGTGTGTGTTCACAAACCACAGGTGAACAATTTAATCAATGAATTTAGACAAATATCAAATTACTTATGGAATACTTCTCAACTTGATCATTTTTGGCCGGTTTTGACAAAGTAGCTTACAATGTATTTTAAAAAGGAGGGTACAAGTCTTGTGTAAATAACTCCTCCTACAGTTTTCAACCCAGATCCCTGAATATTTACAGGAAACTTGCACATGTATTGAAGTTGTGCAACTGGTATATTGGAATAATTTGAAGAATTTTTATCCAGTTTTCTGGACTTTGGAACTTAGTGATTTTTCAGCAAATTTTTAAAAAGGAGGGTACAAGTTTTGCGTAATCAACTTCTACAGTTTTTAACCCAGATACCTGAAACTTTACCAGAAGCTTGCACACATGTTGAAGATGTGCACATGTTATTATGGAATTGAGAATTTATTTCTGGTTGGCCAGACTTGGAAACTTAGGTATTTTCCAGCAAAATTTATAAACTGGGTATTTTTTTGTAATTATCTCCTCTACTAAGATCCTAATTCAAACATCACTAAAAAAAAAACCAGCCATTTGATTCTTTGATTCATTTTTTTAATAAAGGCATACGAAAAATTAAGATTTGTAAAATATTAATAACTGAATTTTGCAAAGTCGAATGAAGATTTATTTAATACATTACGCAATACCCCTGCGTTCAGGTGTCCCTCTCTTTTTCAAGTAATTACACGAATTAATCTTTGAACCTTTTTTTTAAAACACATTTTTAAGTAAAGGAATTTTTAAATTCGTTATTACTGCCATTTTGTTAAACAGAAGTAATTTGTATTGTGGATCCGGAATTGATTTGTATTTATAATTGACTTGAATTTCGGCCTAGATTTCTTCCCTCAAAATCGAAAGTAGCATGATTGTTTCCAGAGGATTTTACTGATTTAAGTCTATTAAAAGAATTTAATTTTAAACTGATGCATACAAAAAAATCATTCTTCTAAAGTTTTTACATTAACAGGTACCAAATTTCATGAATTTTAGATTGTAATCGGCTGACATTGTTTAGTAAAACTCTGCACAGTCTTCGTCAGTTTCAAGATTGAATATGACTGTTAGAAAACAATTTGACATTCTTTTTCATGTCACTTGAAAATGACCGAAATTGTGTCAGAAAAATTCTGGATCCTTGGTCTGTCCATACATTCGTCACAAATTTTTTTTTCATGCTGAGGAGAATGATTTGATTGATTGATCTCTGGCTTGCCCATGATGAGCTCTTGTAATGGCAAAGGCATCTGTTTGAACTATTGAAAATTCTTGAATTTAATCCTTGATCTTATGCTTGTAAAGACTGAAATCTGATTGGCTGATTGGAAAGTTAATCAGTCCAGGAAATAAATGGAGTCAGTGTTGTTAAATCTACAACATAGCGACATAGAGAAAAATGGGAGTGAGTGCTCCGGGTACTCCGGCTTCCTCGACCAATAAAAACTGGCCACCGGGAAATGGCCAAGTGTGCTGAAAACGGCATTAAACCCCAACTAAACAAGTTTTTTTTTTTTTTTTTTATGAAAATTTAACAGGAGACTAATACAACCATGTTGACAACCATTCCCAATAAAAGTAATTGTATACGGTTCTCTAAAGAACTTGTTATATAGAAATGAATGCTGTTTTTTGAAAATGTATACGGAAATAAATGCAAGTAGCTATCACATTTTGTATGAAGCTTGGAAGCCCTTCTTGCTAAAAATGTGATCGTTACTTGCATTTATTTCTGTATACATTTTCAAAAAAGAGCATTAAATTCTTATATTTACAGTTTTTCGAAATAAAATGCATATTTTTGTCTAATAATTAAGTCTTTAACCTGAAAGAAACTTTAAGCAAGCAATGTGCATTGCCAGATATGACATAAAGGTCATAATTTGCATAACGATGATGTCGATTTCAATTAAATCCCAATTAATTTAAGTGGCGTTTGTACAGATGGCTAACAAATGATGCATCAAATATTTAATTTAAATAACTTTAGTATTACATCTCAATAATAACAAGAAAACAACAGTGTTATTAAAAATTTTATACTAGTTGTGTTTATGTCCTAATTATAGTAACAAAGCTATATTTTGTACAATGTCAATTTCCTTGTGTTGTCATCCCTAGTAAATATTGTTATATTTTTTTTTGCTTTTCAGAGACATACAGTTGGGAGAAGAACTCCTATATGACTATGGGATAAATGTTGTGTTTGAAAAGGTAATAGTAACATTTTGTCCAATAAAAAGTATAAATAGATTACCTCAAATACATCTTCCAGACCACACACATATTGTCTTGGATTACAAGGTTAACCATATGAGTAAACCATATGTATATATTTACCCCTACCCCACTGTTGAATAATAAATAAATATTAAATAAGTATCGTTGACGAACGAGGCATCAAGTTTTACCCCATTGTGTATGGTTTTTCCTTCAATAACTTTTGAACGATTTGAAACTTTGAAATGTTGTAAGTAACCATATAGACCACAGTCTAAGTGAGAATTCGACAGACTTGTCATTAGTCATTCCATAGTTATGTCCCTTTCAGATATTTTTGTGTCGCCTGCGGAACGCATGGTCGACACATAGGGATCACTATCTGTCGTCTTGCGTCGTCCTGCGTCTTGCGTCGTCCTGCGTCTTGCGTCGTCACACTTTTCTTCTATCCTCAACTCGTCCTAAACCGCTCAAAGGAATTTGATAAAACTTTTTCTGTGCATTAACCTTAATGCAAAGGTGTGCATATATATTTCATTTTTAGAAAATTTTAATTTTTTTTTTGTAAAAATTGACATTTTTGCAAAAAAAAGGGGGGGGGAACTTCTATCCTCAACTACTCCATAACCGCTCAAAGGAATTTGATGAAACTTTCTCTGTGCATTAACCTTAATGCCCAGGTGTGCATATATATTTCATTTTTAGAAAATTTGAATTTTTTTTCTCTAAAAATTAACATTTTTGAAAAAATGGGGGGGGGGGGGTCAAAACTTCTATCCTCAACTACTCCATAACCGCTCTAAGGAATTTGATGAAACTTTCTCTGTACATTAACCTTAATGCACAGGTGTGCATATATATTTCATTTTTAGAAAATTTCATTTTTTTTTGTAAAAATTGACATTTTTCCAAAAAAAGGGGGGGGGGGCAAAACTTCTATCCTCAACTACTCCATTACTGCTCAAAGGAATTTGATTAAACTTTCTCTGTTCATTAACCTTGATACACAGGTGTGCACATATATTTCATTTTCAGAAAATTTTAATTTTTTTTCTCTAAAAATTGACATTTTTTTAAAAAAAAAGGGGGGGGGGGGTAAAAAAACTTCTATCCTCAACTACTCCATAACCGCTCAAAGGAATTTGATGAAACTTCCTCTGTGCATTAACCTTAATGCACAGGTGTGCATATATATTTTTTTTTGTAAAAATTGCCATTTTTGAAAAAAAAAGGAGAGGTTCGAAACTTCTATCCTCAACTACTCCATAACAGCTCACAGCAATTTGATGCAAACTAACTTTAATGCAAAATTCCATTTTTAGAAAATTTTAATATATTTTGTAAAAATTGACGTCCGCAGGCGATACATGTCTTCCTTGGAAGACTCACACATTTTTTTTCTGTTCAACTACATTTAAAAGACAAACTTGGAAATGTTGTTAAGAACAAGTTTGAATTTGGCAGATTTACCATTTATAGTTCCATAGTTAAAATCCCCCCTTAAAATTTGAATTAATGGTTTCCATTCAATAACTTTAAAGACTCAATCAATTGAATTGAAATGTGGAAATGTTTTCAGCAACCTTAAACCCCAGGCTATGCTCGAATTGTGGCCAATTTGTTATTTTTCAGCCATTATATCCCTTGGCAAGGTTTAAATAACAAAAATCTGTTTCAGAGATTCTTTCTTTATTAGTTTGCATCTGATCAAATCTAGTACATTGTAAGTCTTTATCAAAATCTGGAACACAATTGATTGTCAAGGTCACAGTGGGACTTGTCAGTCCATACCTTATTGATTTTCAAGGTAATTAGTCAAAACTTAATGACACAATTGGACTTTCATGTTTTATGTCAAGAGGATTGTCCTTAACATTTTTTGTGTCAAACATGCTGTCCACTTCAAACACTATAAATGTATCCTTCATTTGGCCTTCAATGTACACGGTTCAACTAGCTGCCCAACTTTGCAGTGTCCTTCGTTCTAAATGATGAACAGCAAAAATCAGTTATCTGCTGTTCTGTCAAGATAATTCATGAATATTCTAGTATGAACTTTACTAAAATATTCAAGTTACTTGAATATTTCACTGTTTGCTAAATATTTCAGGAAAATTTACAGGAAAAAGGTATTTAATGTCCAAAATACATGTACTGAGGTTTTAAAAGTTTTTTGCTAGACATTTATAATTTGTGTGTTCCATGTTTTGTGTATTTCATGTTTAAGTAATATGAAACGAGTTCATGATGAAAGAAAACGAGATTGTTGTATCAATGCATACATATACTTTAAACTTTAATAGTCGTCTGTCCACATAATAACCCTTTATTACGCACCTATCACGTAACATAACAAAAATTTTCATTTCGTCATTCCTGATCAAACAAATGGCTGCTTATTATCTCTCGGGTACATCTACCAAAGTTGACTGATCGTCACCTGGATAAACTATTGACATGCAGGAAAGCACGTTTATGATAAGAAAATTTTTATTTTTAAGTTGGAACTACATTTGTATATGCTTGTTTGTTTTTTTTTATTTTCCTCCACTATTGATATTTTTAGCTCAACCTTTTCTAAGCATTAAACTTAAATTTCAAATTAAGTATGATGATGATGACGGACCCTTTTTCTGTCACTTTTAGTTTGCACTGTTTATTTACTTTTTCTTTTATTCCGCATGTGCGCAATGCGATTGCCGATTTATCTAACGAGAGGGTTCATATTAAGGTCACTACATACAGAAATACCTGGGGGCAATTACACAATGAAAGATAATAATTCAGAAGCCGTACATTTCATGGAGTTTCACATTAAAACATTATAGTTTTCACTAAAACATGTATATGAATAAAAGTTTAATACTATTTTTTTCAACAATTCGTTTCATATTACTTTAAAATTATTGAAAATATTTTAGTTTGCATATATTTTTGTTATTATTGAAATCCATTTGCTGCACATTCACTAAATCATTGTCTACAACATGTGTAATAATTTCTTATTTTTGAACATTTTTGTCCCCCGCTCCATACTTTTTGGAAGACATAGAAATACCGGGCGTGTGTACGTCTGTCTGGTCTTGTTATTGTTCTCTCATGTACAATTATTGCCAGAATTTTATGAAACTTATGACATAGGTTTATATTAACAGTGTTTTAACAAGTTGAAAATTGGTGCCGATCGACTATTTTTAAAAGATTTATGCCCCTTGGAAATGTAAATTATATGGAAAATGGCCTTGTAAGCGCTCTCAAATGTTAAATTTTTATAAAAAAAAAAAAGGTTTATATCAGCAATGTCTCAGACAGATTTGAAAATCAGTGCTGATTGACTTTTTTTTAAAAGTTATACCCCGTGGTTATATTAAATGGAAAATGGCATCTTAGGGCTCTTGTCAGAATTCTATGAAAGTTATATCACAGATTTTATATCAGCAATGTCTTGGACAAATTTGATATCTACTTATTTTAAAAGAGTTAGGCCAAGGAAAAATGATTGTTGGTTTCCCCTAACCCGGCCGGGTCTATTTTAAATGGCCGAGTCATTTATTAGCTCACCTGACCTGAAAGGTCAAGTGAGCTTTTCTCATCACTTGGCGTCCGTCGTCGTCCGTCGTCGTCGTCGTCGTCGTCGTCGTCGTCTGTTAACTTTTACAAAAATCTTCTCCTCTGAAACTACTGGGCCAAATGGAACCAAATTTGGCCAAAAGCATCATTAGGGTATCTAGTTTAAAAAATGTGTCCGATGACCCCGCCTGCCAACCAACATGGCCGACATGGCTAAAAATAGAACATAGGGGTAAACTGTAGTTTTTGGCTTATATCTCAAAAACTAAAGCATTTAGAGCAAAACTGACATGGGGTAAAAATGTTCATCAGGTCAAGATCTACTTGCCATGAAATTTTTAGACGAATCGGTCAACCCTTAGTTGGGTTATTGCCCCTGAATTGTTAATTTTAAGGAAATTTTGCAGTTTTAGGTTATTATCTTGAATATTATTATAGATAAAGGCAAATTGGAAACAGCAAAAATGTTCAACAAAGTAAGATCTACAAATAAGTAAACATGACCAACATCATTGGTTGACCCCTTACAGGAGTTTTTGCCCTTTAAAGATGGCATCCGGCCTAAACTTTCCTTTAAAGATCATTTCCTCTGAAACCACTTGGCCAATTCGGACCAAACTTTGATGGAATGGTCCTTGGGTGGTCTCCATCCAAATATATGTCCGATATTCTCGACTTCCAACAGACATGGCTGCTGTTACTAAAAATAGAAAAAGGGGGGATGAATTTAAAAAATCTTCTTCTATGAAACTACAAGGCCAATTGGAACCAAACTTGACAGTAAAGGTCCTTATGAGGTTCTCTTTCAGAAGTATGTCCGCTGACGCGGACTGTTAAACAAAATGGTCGCCACAGCCGAACTTAGTTTAACATAGGGCCCTATAGGAAAATTCATTGAAAAATCTTCTTGTCTGAAACCACTTGACCAATTGGAACCAGACTTGGCATCAATGGTCCTTAGATGATCCTCTTTCAGAATTGTGTCTGATGACCCGGATAGACAACCAATATGGCTGCCACAACCGAACTTAGTTTAACATAGGGCCCTATGGGAAATTCATTGAAAAGTATTCTTGTCTGAAACAACTTGACCAATTGGAACCAGACTCGGCAGCAATGGTCCTTAGGAGGTCCTCTTTCAGAAATTTGTCGGATTTTGTGGACTGTGAACCAAGATGGCCGCCACAGCCGAACTTAGTTTAACATAGGACCTTATGGGAAATTCACTCAAAAATCTTCTTGTCTGAAACAACTAAGCCAGTTAGAACTAGACTTGATAGCAATGGTCCTTAGATGATCCTCTTTCAGAATTGTGTCCGATGACCCGGACTGACAACCAATTTGGCCGCCACATTGAACTTAGTTTAACATAGGGCCCTGTGGGAAATTCATTGAAAAGTCTTCTTGTCTGAAACCACCTGACCAATTGGAACCAAACTTGGCAGTTATGGTCCTTAGGAGGTTCTCTTTCAGAAGTATGTCCGCTGACCAGGACTGTTAACCAAAATGGCCACCACATCGAACTTAGTTTAACATAGGGCCCTATGGAAAATTCATTGAAAAATCTTCTTGTCTGAAACTACTTGACAGATTGAAACCAGACTAGGCAGCAGTGGTTCTTAGATGATTCTCATTCAGAATTGTGTCTGATGACCCAGACTGACAACCAATATGGCCGCCAGAACCGAACTTAGTTTAACATAGGGCCCTATGGGAAATTCATTGAAAAGTCTTCTTGTCTGAAACAACTTGACCAATGGAACCAGACTAGGCAGATATGGTCCTTAGGAGGTCCTCTTTCAGAAATTTGTCAGATTTTGTGGACTGTGAACCAAGATGGCCGCCACAGCCGAACTTAGTTTAACATAGGACCCTATGGGAATTTCACTCAAAAATCTTCTTGTCTGAAACTACTAAGCCAATTAGAACTAGACTTGGTAGCAATGGTCCTTAGATAGTCCTCTTTCAGAATTGTGTCCGATTTCGTGGACTGTGAACCAAGATGGCCGCCACAGTCAAACTTAGTTTTACTCAGGACCCAATGGGAAATTCACTAAAAAATCTTTTCGTCTGAAACTTCTGAGCCCATTTGAACTAAGCTTGGCAGCATTGGTCCTTAGATGGTCCTCTTTCAGAATGATGTCAGTTCGCCTGGATTGTCAACCAAAATGGCTGCCACGGCCAAACTTAGTTAAATATAGGATCCTATGGGAAAATTCATTGAAAAATCTTCTTGTCTGAAACCACTTAGCCAGTTGGAACAAGACTTAGCTGTAATGGTCCTTAGATGTTTCACTTTTAAAAATGTGTCCATTGACCTGGACTGTCAACCAAGATGACTGCCACAGCTGAACTTAGTTTAACATAGAACCCTATAGAAAAACCAGCAACACTTAAATTTTTCACCTGCTCAAGGTGAAAAGTTAAATCTAGGTGAGCGATACAGGCTCTTGAGAGCCTCTAGTTTTTTTTTCGACCATTGTCTTGTTCCAATCCAGCAATGTTTAATCAAACATTTTTTCATATACGTTTCAGTTTTGTTGTTTAGAAACACATCAATGTCAAGGTAATTTTTTCCCGCCTTGGTATCTAGATCGCGGAAGCGCCTAACAGATAGTATTAACAATGATTGGAAGCGTTTCGCTCCCCTGTTGTTTAAATACCCCAAAATGGCCACCTCGGCAGTGAGCGACAATATTATAGTGGTCCACATACCCAAATGTACACATCAGACGATGTAGAGATATATGGGTTAAAGATTGAATACATGGTCATGGACACCAGTTCTTTGTTATTTAAGTCACCTAAGTTTAATACCAGTTGTCAAGTAAAAAAATAGACTGCGTGTAGAACAAATATTCTATAGCAACACAATTGATACACATACAAAACAAAAAAAAAACAAAAACTCCTGCCTGCCGGGCCTTGAAAATTTTCCCTTGTTAGGGGAAACCAACAATCATTTTAACCTGGCCTTAACCCATTACAGGACTATATTACCTTTGACAGATGAAATATGTGCAACACAGAGGACATTGGAACTCTGTTCTTTTATTATACCCCGTCTGTCCGTCCGTCCATCTGTTCGTCCGACCTTTGTATCCGCAACTCCTCCTAAACTACTGAATGGAATTTGATGAAACTTTCAGTGAATCTTCATCCCATGATGGCATTGTGCACCTCCTATTTTAGAATTTGATCGGACCAATTTTGGGGGTTTCCCATAGAAAAACATGGACTTTGACATTCATTGTGATAGGGGTACCATGATGCCATCCGCAACTCCTCCTAAACTACTGTATGGAATTTGATGAAACTTTCAGAGGATCTTTATTACATGATGCCATAGTGCACCTCCTATTTTAGATTTTGATCTGATGAATATTTGGGGTTACCCATACCAAAACATGGACTTTGACATTCATTGTGATAGGGGTACCATGATGCCATCCGCAACTCCTCCTAAAGCACTGAATGGAATTTGATGAAACTTTCAGAGGATCTTTATTACATGATGCCATAGTGCACCTCCTATTTTAGATTTTGATCTGATGAATATTTGGGGTTACCCATACCAAAACATGGACTTTGACATTCATTGTGATAGGGGTACCATGATGCCATCCGCAACTCCTCCTAAACCACTGAATGGAATTTGATGAAACTTTCAGAGGATCTTTATTACATGATGCTGTAGTGCACCTCCTATTTTGGATTTTGATCTGACCAACATTTGGGGTTTCCCATACCAACACTTGGACTTTGCCATTCATTGTGATAGGGGTTCCAGTATGCCATCCGCAACTCCTCCTAAACCACTGAATGGAATTTGATGAAACTATAAGAGAATCTTTTTTTCATGATGCTACAGTGCACCTCCTGTTTTAGATTTTGATCTGACCAACATATGGGGTTTTCCATACCAAAACATGGACCTTGCCATTCCTTGTGATAGGGGGTACCAGTATGCCATCCGCAACTCCTCCTAAACCACTAAAGGGAATTCCATGAGACTTTCAGAGAATCTTTATCACATGATGCCATAGTGCACCTCCCATTTCAGATTTTGATCTGACCAACTTTTTGGGTTTTCCATGGCAAAACATTGACTTTGCCATTCCTTGTGATAGGGGGTGCGGGGGTATCAATTATTGAGCTTTGCTCACAGTATTTCTAGTTTTATTGGTTATTATTCTAAATTTGATATATTTAATTAAATTATAAAAAAAAAAGATTAACAGCACACGTTACATGTACATGTTACATGTATATATATAGGTAAACATGGCACAATGAGATTCCATTTATTGGTGCAATTCATACCATAAGAAAAAGATATTGGCGCAATTCGTTCCTTTTCAAAACAATAATTAGTGCCAATTGATTCCAGTCATTTGAATGCTACTTACTGATAATCTCAATCAAAATATGAATATAAAAATTGCATTCATTGTTAAGTACCAGCCATCACATTTCACAAAAAAATATTACAAGAAAAAATACTCTTATGATCATTTCAGTATAATTATACCCACACTCTACGGAGTGGGTGGTATACTGGATTCACCTTATCCGTCCGTCCGTCTGTTCGTCCGTCCGTCAGTTCAAACTGAAATTTTTCGTCAAACTTATCTTGGTTTTGATATTTGGCCTGTAGCTTTATGACCATGAGTTGTATCGTCTCTCCTATTTTCAGGTCTATCAAGGAACCACTTCCTGTTTGCCGATACTTACAAATTTTACAATAACTTATGTTAACATGAAATTTTTAGTCAAACTTTTCTCGGCTTCTGTGCAACTGAATGTTTGATATTTGGCTTGCAGCTTTATGACCATGAGTTGTATCCTGTCTCCTATTTTCAGGTCTGTCAAGGAACCACTTCTTTTGCCGTTACTTAGAAATTTTACAATACCTTATGTTTACATGTAATTTTTCGTCAAACTTTTATTGGCTTCAGTGCAACGGAATGTTTTGATATTATACTCCCACTCTACGGAGTGGGTGGTATACTGATTCACCTTGTCCTTCCGTCTGTCCGTTTAAACTGAAATTTTTTGTCACACTTATCTCGGCTTCTGTGCAACGGAATGTTTTGATATTTGGCCTGTAGCTTTATGACCATGAGTTGTATCGTCTCTCCTATTTTCAGGTCTGTCAAGGAACCGCTTCCTGTTTGCCGATACTTGCAAATTTTATAATACATTGTACCTTATGTTTACATAAAATTTTTAATTAAACTTTTTAATTCTGTTTTCCCAATTTTCAAAATTAAAAAAGAGTGGGGGTATACTTTGCATGATGATACGGGCAACCTCAATGTTTTGGATCAATTTTTGTCGTTAGATTTTTTGTGAAAAGAGCTCCTGTCTTTGTAAGAATCATGCAGGTTCCTGTAGGATTCATAACCCCTCTTCTAATGTGAAAAAGTATGTTATGAAATTAAGTTCAAAATATATTTTTTTTACATTTTGTTGCCATAGAAACTGCCCAATAAACATTTTGCCAAAATGGGTGCAAAAATTAACTTTTGAAAATTAAAAATAAAGGACGGTTTAAAGACCATGAAAAATACAATAAGGATTTTTATACTGCTGAAAGACAACACCAAACTATTCAAAACTTTTAAAAACATAAATTTACTTTATATTTTGTTTCCATAGCAACCATTTGAAAATATGTAAAAAATTTGAAAAAATGAATTAAAAAATTACCCAATTTCAATTTTGTGTATCACCAAAGATTAACAATACACTAACGATCTACAGCCTACAGTCCTTGTTTTTTTTCCAGCATGTTAGTGGCAACACATGTATTATTATTGTAAGATTGCTTTGTCAAACATTTAAGAAATTTTATGAAACTTAAACAGAAGTATCTTCCACATGAAAAAAAAAAAATCTTTAGAAAATTATATGATGTACTGAAAAATGAAATGAAATGAAAATATTTTTGATGTTAACATTTGGAAACAACTCGTACAGTCCAGGGTTAAAGTTTAAAAAATTCAATTATCTGTTTAAAACCATCATTGAGTTGCAGGAAACTTAATCATCTTTATAACAATTTAGATTAAAATTGAAAATTGACCATGATGATTATATATATTCTTAGTTCCTTTAATGCCCCACCTACGATAGTTATTAGGCATTAGGTTTTTTTGGTCTGTGCTTCTGTTTGTTTGTCCCGCTTCAGGTTAAAGTTTTTGGTCAAGGTAGCAGTCCAATCAACTTGAAACTTAGTACACATTTTCCCTATGATACAATCTTTCTAATTTTAATGCCAAATTAGATTTTTGACCCCAATTTCATAATCAGTTACTATAAGCAAGAGGTCTTAAGACGGGACGTATTATGGTATACCATTGTCCGTCTGTCTGTCATCTACACTTTGGACCCTAACTCAGAAACAATTTCACCAATTTCCATGAAACTTTGTTGAATTGTTTATATCTATTGATGTGAGCTCTCTTTTGTTTTTTTTTGTTTTGTAATTTCAGATTTTACGTTTGGGATTTATGGGTCTTTATTCACAAAAAAAGGGGATTTTCTAGTTTTTGGACTAAATTCCATGAAACTTTCGTGAATTGTTTATATCTATTTATGTAAGCTTCGTTCTGATTTTTACATTTGGGATTTATGGGATTTTTTTTGTAAAAAAGGCAGGGGGATTTTCAAGTTTTCTGACTATAGCTCAAATTCCTTTAAACCTTTTCTCATGTTATATGAACACAACATTAGGATTGATGAAAGAAAGCTCCCTTTTGATTTTAAAAAAAAAAAATATCATGTCGTTTCAGATTTACAGGACTTTAACCATTGGATTTAAGGCACTTTTTCACATTTCGCACACTAACTCTATCATGCCTGGATTGATTTCCTTGAAACTTTACTTTATTGTTGGGATTGACATTAGGAAGCTCCCTTTGAGTTTTGTTGTTCTAGAGTTACAGGACTTTAACAATTTGAATTTAAGGCAATGTTTAATGCCTTCTTAATATCCAAATTTATTTTAGCATCAATTTCTATATGCAAAATAAGGGCGTGTCATGCGCTCTTTCTTCCACTAGTTTTACACATTTCGTTGTTTAAAATTTCTTTTCTTACAGCTCTTTTTTCTGGCCACCATCTTTCATACATGCCACCATTAACATACCACGTAATAATAATGAAACTCGTGTCTGGTTTCCGGGATATTTATAGAAACTTTGTGAGATTTTCTAAAATAAGTCAATTACGTGGTCATAATGGTGGTAATAGAAATAATCTAAAAATAGATTTTCATTGTGGAATTATTTTTCAAAAAATTTGTGGGTCATGAATTCACACTTTTGTGCAGTAAATAACATTTTAAAGAAAATCCATCACTGCTGTGTAATTTTTACGTACATGGTTTATGGTTCATGATATGCATGACCCACAAACCACCCAAGTATCCCACAACGTGGGTAACAAATACTCAATATGGCCCACATTCCAGTTGAAAGATAACTTCGTGCTTTTGTTGTGCAGTTACACCACTGTCCTAGGTTAGAGGGAGGGTTTGGATCCAGCAAATACTTTTAACCTTGTTGCATATATATACTTAAGTACCTTCTCGTGTCAGGAGCCTGTAAATTTAGTGGTTGTCACTTGTTGCTGTGTGTCATATTTGTTTTTCGTTTATTGTTTTTTATTTAAATCTGTCTATTGGTTTGGCCCATCTGAATTGTTTTACACTGGTCATTTTGGACCCTTTTATAGCTTACTTTGTAGTGTGAGTTGAGGCTCCACATTGAAGGCCGTACTGTGACTTGCTTATATTTACAACTTTAGGTTTTGGATGGATAGTTGTCTCATTGGCAATCTACCAAATCTTCTTATTGTCGAGCCTGCGATTTAAGTCGCAGAAAGCTCGACATAGGGATAGTGATCCGGTGGCGGCGGCATTAACTAACTTCTTAAAAGCTTTATATTTTAGAAGGTGGAAGATCTGGATGCTTTATACTTTGTATATAGATGCCTTTTGTTACGAAGTTTCCGTCTGTCATATGTACATTGTCCTTGACCTCATTTTCATGGTTTAGTGACTACTTGAAAAAAAAGTTAAGATTTTTTGTAATGTTAATTTCTCTTATTATGAATAATAGGATAACTATATTTGGTATGTGCGTACCTTACAAGGTCCTCATCCCGCTCAGACAGTTTTCAATTGACCCTTGACCCAATTTCAAGGATCATTGAACAAGGTTAAGTTTTGGTGGTTAAGTCCATATCTCAGATACTATAAGCAATAGGTCTAGTATATTTTGTGTATGGAATGATTGTAAGGTGTACATGTCCAACTGGCAGGTGTCATCTGACCTTGACCTCATTTTCGTGGTTCAGTGGTTATAGTTAAGTTTTTGTGTTTTGGCCTGTTTTTCGAATACTGTATGCAATAGGTCCACTATATTTGGTGTATGGAAGGATAGTAAGGTGTACATGTCAAACTGGCAGGGGTCATCTGACCTTGACCTCATTTTCATGGTTCAGTGGTCATAGTTAAGTTTTTGTGTTTTGCTTTGTTTTTCGAATACTGTATGCAATAGGTCTGATATATTTTATCTCATTATTTACAGCTTAAAATTTATAATGTATGTCTGATAGCATTTACTTTCATTAGAAATACACGACAGGCGAGACATTTTTGTGTGTCCACTCTTGTGTTTAAATTGAGTGATTGTATTTTACAGCTAAAAGTGAACAGAACAGGACAAGTATTGTAAGTGTAGGATCAACAGAATCGTTAATGAGTATTGAAAACAGATCTGAGTTTAGTGAACAGAACAGGACAAATATTGTTAGTGTAGGATCAACAGAATCGTTAATGGGTATTGAAAACAGATCTGAGTTTAGTGAACAGAACAGGACAAATATTGTTAGTGTAGGATCAACAGAATCGTTAATGAGTATTGAAAACAGATCTGAGTTCAGTGAACAGAACAGGACAAATATTGTTAGTGTAGGATCAACAGAATCGTTAATGGGTATTGAAAACAAATCTGAGTTTAGTGAGCAGAACAGGACAAATATTGTTAGTGTAGGATCAACAGAATCATTAACGAGTATTGAAAACAGATCTGAGTTCAGTGAACAGAACAGGACAAATATTGTTAGTGTAGGATCAACAGAATCGTTAATGCGTATTGAAAACAGATCTGAGTTTAGTGAACAGAACAGGACAAATATTGTTAGTGTAGGATCAACAGAATCATTAATGGGTATTGAAAACAGATCTGAGTTTAGTGAACAGAACAGGACAAATATTGTTAGTGTAGGATCAACAGAATCGTTAATGGGTATTGAAAACAGATCTGAGTTCAGTGAGCAGAACAGGACAAATATTGTTAGTGTAGGATCAACAGAATCATTAACGAGTATTGAAAACATATCTGAGTTTAGTGAACAGAACAGGACAAATATTGTTAGTGTAGGATCAACAGAATCGTTAATGAGTATTGAAAACAGATCTGAGTTCAGTGAACAGAACAGGACAAATATTGTTAGTGTAGGATCAACAGAATCATTAATGGGTATTGAAAACAGATCTGAGTTTAGTGAACAGAACAGGACAAATATTGTTAGTGTAGGATCAACAGAATCGTTAATGGGTATTGAAAACAGATCTGAGTTAAGTGAACAGAACAGGACAAATATTGTTAGTGTAGGATCAACAGAATCGTTAATGGGTATTGAAAACAGATCTGAGTTTAGTGAACAGAACAGGACAAATATTGTTAGTGTAGGATCAACAGAATCATTAACGAGTATTGAAAACAGATCTGAGTTAAGTGAACAGAACAGGACAAATATTGTTAGTGTAGGATCAACAGAATCGTTAATGGGTATTGAAAACAGATCTGAGTTCAGTGAACAGAACAGGACAAATATTGTTAGTGTAGGATCAACAGAATCGTTAATGGGTATTGAAAACAGATCTGAGTTTAGTGAACAGAACAGGACAAATATTGTTAGTGTAGGATCAACAGAATCGTTAATGGGTATTGAAAACAGATCTGAGTTTAGTGAACAGAACAGGACAAATATTGTTAGTGTAGGATCAACAGAATCGTTAATGGATATTGAAAACAGATCTGAGTTCAGTGAACAGAACGGGACAAATATTGTTAGTGTAGGATCAACAGAATCGTTAATGGGTATTGAAAACAGATCTGAGTTTAGTGAACAGAACAGGACAAATATTGTTAGTGTAGGATCAACAGAATCATTAACGAGTATTGAAAACAGATCTGAGTTAAGTGAACAGAACAGGACAAATATTGTTAGTGTAGGATCAACAGAATCGTTAATGGGTATTGAAAACAGATCTGAGTTCAGTGAACAGAACGGGACAAATATTGTTAGTGTAGGATCAACAGAATCGTTAATGGGTATTGAAAACAGATCTGAGTTTAGTGAACAGAACAGGACAAATATTGTTAGTGTAGGATCAACAGAATCGTTAATGGGTATTGAAAACAGATCTGAGTTCAGTGAACAGAACAGGACAAATATTGTTAGTGTAGGATCAACAGAATTGTTAATGGGTATTGAAAACAGATCTGAGTTCAGTGAACAGAACAGGACAAATATTGTTAGTGTAGGATCAACAGAATCGTTAATGGGTATTGAAAACAGATCTGAGTTTAGTGAACAGAACAGGACAAATATTGTTAGTGTAGGATCAGCAGAATCATTAACGAGTATTGAAAACAGATCTGAGTTAAGTGAACAGAACAGGACAAATATTGTTAGTGTAGGATCAACAGAATCGTTAATGGGTATTGAAAACAGATCTGAGTTAAGTGAACAGAACAGGACAAATATTGTTAGTGTAGGATCAACAGAATCGTTAATGGGTATTGAAAACAGATCTGAGTTCAGTGAACAGAACAGGACAAATATTGTTAGTGTAGGATCAACAGAATCGTTAATGGGTATTGAAAACAGATCTGAGTTTATTGAGCAGAACAGGACAAATATTGTTAGTGTAGGATCAACAGAATCGTTAATGGATATTGAAAACAGATCTGAGTTTAGTGAACAGAACAGGACAAATATTGTTAGTGTAGGATCAACAGAATCGTTAATGGATATTGAAAACAGATCTGAGTTTAGTGAGCAGAACAGGACAAATATTGTTAGTGTAGGATCAACAGAATCGTTAATGGATATTGAAAACAGATCTGAGTTTAGTGAGCAGAACAGGACAAATATTGTTAGTGTAGGATCAACAGAATCGTTAATGGGTATTGAAAACAGATCTGAGTTCAGTGAGCAGAACAGGACAAATATTGTTAGTGTAGGATCAACAGAATCGTTAATGAGTATTGAAAACAGATCCGAGTTACCTCTCCTTCTATTAAAGAACATTCAGAATGCAGCTAATGGTAAATACAAATAGATTTTTGGTTACTCATGTTACTGTGGATTTATTTATTTTTTTTGTTAGAGGAAAAAAGACATTTCGTGGGATATGTAAATTCGTGGATTGCCATTTGACTAAAAAAAATGGAGAAGTTTATTTTGAAGTCCAATCAACTTGAAACTTAGTACACATGTTCCCTATGATATGATCTTTCTAATTTTAATGCCAAATAGGAGTTTTGACGCCAATTTCATGGTCCACTGAACATAGCAAATGATAGTGTGAGTGGGACATCCATGTACTATTGACACATTCTTGTTTCAGATACTAAAAGGAATACTGAACTATATTTGGTTTATGGAAAAATTTAAAAGAACAACATTGTTCATTTTTAGCTGACATATTTGTCATTGATATTAGCAATTATAGGTCACAGTATGGCCTTCAATGTGAAAACTTGACTCGCACTGCAAAGTAAGCTACATGTATAAAGGCCCCCTAAATAATCAGTGTAAAACAATTAAGATGAGACAAACCAAAAGCCAGATTTCTATAAAAGATAAAGGAAAACTATAGTATTTCTCAAACAAATGTTATGAAACTTATACATGTACATAAATCACAGATCAAGTTAGAATTTGGGTGGTGTCACTTTTACTATTCTCTAGTTAGGTCTCTTTATAACATTATATGTAAGCAGGGAATCATATGTGTCCCATAGACACATTCTTTTTCCATTGATTTAAATATACTGCATTTTTTTCAGTTATTTTAATTAATATATTGTTAAAAGAAAACGGAGTATAAAAAAATGCAATAATGTATATCTGCCTACTGCCCAGATATTTATCAGTAGTAGTTATGCCTGCAATAATGGAACATATATTTATATCTTCAGAACAGTTAGATAGTGAAGAGGAAGATACATACTCTGATATATTTCCAGCATTGACAACTCAGGAAAAAACTGATGGATATTTAATTAACATTCCTAATTCTGTATACCCTGAGGTAATTTGACTCATCTGTTTATAAACAATTTTTATTTCTAAACAATCATTAATTTAGGTTACATCAAATTAAATTATAGATTCTCATCCACTATTGCTTTAATAGAAAAGAGGGTCAGGCAGGTTGATTTTATTATAAGATTTCATGAACAAATTATGTAATCCGACAATTTTAACATATCAGACGAGAAAATTTGGAAAAAAGAAAATTGTTTTGAGCAGTTGGTTAAGAGGAGGTGCAGACAGGGATGAATGTCTATAAATTAACTTGATATGACCTTATCAATTTTTTTTATGACCCATAAACATAACAGAACTACCTGATCAAATTGGAAACAAATTATAAATTATTGTGTGTTATGGACAATTAAATATCAAATTTTCTTACACACACCCTTTTTTAGCTCACCTTTCCTAAAAAGTCAAGTAAGCTATTCTTATCACTTGGGCGTCCGTCCTCGTCCATTAAATTTTTACATTTTAAACTTCTTCGAGAGAAGCACTAAATGGAATGATACCAAACATGGCATGAATGTTCCTTATGAGGTGCTGACCATGTTATTTTGTAGCTTATCCCTCATCCAAGATGGCTGCAAGCGGGGGACTTGTTTAACATAGGAGGCTATGGGAAATACAAATGTTTTTTCTAGACAACCTATGAATGGATTGAAACCAGTTATGGTATGAATGTTCCTTATGAGGTGCTGACCAAGTTTTAATTGTTGCCAATCTGTCGTCCAAAATGGCCGCCAGCAGGGGACTTAGTTTAACACAAATACCCTATCGGAAATAAATACAAATATCTTCTTCTAGAGAACTGCTGAATGGATTGAAACCAAACATGGCATGAATTTTCATTATGAGGTGCTGATCCCTTTATTTTCTATTGTTACTTTAATGCCTTTCTTGTGCATACCTTTGTCCTTAGATCAGTATAACCTCAACTTTATAATGTAAAACACAAAATAAAAGCATAATCTGTCTTGATATGCAAGTTTAAGACTGTCTCTCATCTTGGAAATGCCAGATTCAACATATAATTTACCATTAACAATCACTTCATGTAAAGGCCCCCTTCAAAAATATGATATGCATAATTTCCAACCATAGTAGATCCAAGTCTGTGACACAGGCTCTTAGAGCCTTTAGTTTTTAAGTTGGCTTGCTCCACCAGTCAGACTGTAATTGGTGTTGAAAGGGGTGTTAAATCCCAACAATAAACAAGCCAGAAAGTTACAGGCAAATACTCTGTCCAATAAAAAATATGTTGGTTACTGGTATTTGTTTTTCTGTTGGGGAAATTGCATGTGCTTATTCTATCAAAATACCAGCATATGAATTAAAAAATTTGCTATAAAGACATGCCCATCATTGATTTTAATTCATTTTTTTTATCAATTGTAGGAATCAGCAAATTTTGTATTATGTCCCATAACTGGACATTTAATTGAACCTAGTGGTGAAGAACAGATATATGAAAAGGTATGTCTTTTACTAAACAAATCTTTAAATTATATTTATTCATTTCCCTTCTGAGATGTTCCAGGTGATTTTTTTTCTCTTGACAGTCTTTCAGTAATAGATTTTTTTTAAAAACTATTTAACTGCCACAGTAGTAGGACACTTGCCACCTGGCAAGGTTAATGGAAAGACTTGTAAGTTGGTATTCCTACTTCACCACTAAGCATGCAGCATTCAGGCCTAAGACCAATGAATGATTATCTTGGAATTAGAATGATTTGTCTTGGTAGGATGAAATGGTTGCTGTGGACTATTTAAACCTTTATTATGTTGTTAGCTAGCAGCTCAGTGTGTTTTCTAGTACAGAGTCGTATTATTTCGTTGAATTAAGTTCTAATTCTGAATTTTAACCAAATAGTTGTCACTGGATGTTGAGTAACCATCCATCAATCATCAGTCTATCATTTAAAAGTTTGATAATAATAAAAAAAATCTCATTTAGGTAGGCAGTTATTTTGGAGTGTGTAGGAAGAGGAGAAAACACACATCTGTCTACTTGTGGCCGTGAGAACCTTTGGAGCGTTATCTGATTTTAAATATTTTCTGTTTACAGAATATAGACTATAAAGTTTTAGACTATTTTCACAGGTTAACACTTTTCTGCTTTACAATATTACTGGGGTTAATTACAATTTATTAAACTTTATAAATTATAGGAACTTACAGAGAGTGTATTATATTCTACAAAGAAAGAAACTGATGGCTGCAAGCTGAACTTAACAAACAAGGTATTTTGGGTCATTTATTTCAAAATAGATCGATAATGTTAAATGTAACTTACAGGTTCGTGGCAATGCACAATCTGAACAAAAACAGTACACAATAAAAACAGTCGCATTTTATTAAATCTAAATCTATTGAAAGAGTAAAAACATGATATTTACATCAGTCAAGCAAAATATAAGGAAAATTCAATGTGTGGATATCAGCTGAACAGGTATTCTCTGATTTACCCATATTGAAATTCATGCTTATGGTTACAAACATGGTCTGCTTGATTGCATATTTTTTTCTAGAAAAAGCTGTGCAAATAATCAAAATTCACTATTACTAGCATATGACTTTAAAAATTTGCTATAAAGACATGCCCATCATAGATTTTAATTTATTTTTGTATCAATTGTAGGAATCAGCAAATTTTGTATTATGTCCCATAACTGGACATTTAATGGAACCTAGTGGTGAGGAACAGATATATGAAAAGGTAAAGTCAAGAAATACCAAAGGGATATTCGAAGGAGGGAAAAATCGTAACAACTGACAAACTCCGGAGAACAACGAAGACAAGACCAAAACAATACATGCACTACAATTAAAAACTAAAAACATATGAACAACATGGACCCCACCAAAAAACCGGGGGTAGGCTCAGGTGCTCCGGAAGAGTAAGCAGTCTCTGCATCCTACAAGGACACCTGCCATGCTGCCCATGTCAAATCCCGTATGTACTAAAAAAATGTTTAAATTTGCAGTGGTGTTATAGTGTGTTACAGTATTGTTACTGTTGGAATTGAACTTCTACTGTAAATTCGGAAATTATTGCGATAACTGCGACAGGGTTGTAACCGCAATAATTTAAATTTGCATTTTGGAATTTTTTTATATGAATGAAGCGTATTTTCTCAATATTGCAAAACTTTAAAATTGCATTTTGGTCTAAAATGACAAAATCGCAATAATAAATGCATACAATAATTTCTGAATTTACCGTATATATCTTCATTTCCATTCCTGGTGATTTTTGTCTCGCCTTGACAGAGTCAAAAAGTGAGACATATGTATGCTGTTTCTAATGGCGGCGTCCATGGCATCAGGAATTTGTTAAAGTTAGTGATTAGGTCAGTTAAAGGGAACCACTTAAAAATGGTAAATCATTGATATTTAGTATGCAGTTGTATAAATATTTGCACATCTCATTTCCATGGAGATTATTTAGCCCTGCCCCCTCAGTCATGGTCTATTGACTTAAAAACAATTGCTTACTTTTAATGTTAAAGTTTGTGATTAGGTCAGTTTAAGTGCAACCACTAATGGAAGGTCAATGATATTTGGTGTGTAGTTGTATTGGTATTGGTAAATCTCATTTCCATGGTAATTTGATCCCGCCCCTTCATGGTTTGTGGACTTTGAAGTTTTCCATAGCTTACATGTTAAAGTTTCTGATTAGGTCAGTTTAGGTGAACCATTAATAGCTTGTCAATGACATTTGATGTGCAGTTGTATCAGCATTGACACATCTCATTTCCATGGAGATAATATGGTTTTGCCCCTTCAGTCATAGTCTATTGACTTTGAAAATGTTCCTACCTTACATGTTAAAGTTTCTGATTACAAAAATTGATTAGGTTAGTTTAAGGGGAACCGTCTATGATAAGTCAATGATATTTGGCATGTTATTCTATAAGCATCAGCAAATCTCATTTCCATGGAGATTTTTTAATCCAACCCCTCAGTCATGGTTTATTAATTTTTGAATTTTTTCATGGCTTAAGTTTATGGTTAGGTTATTTAAGGGGAAACAAATAATTTAGGTCAATGATATTTGGTATGTAGTTGTCTTAGGATTGGCATATATATAGTTTTCATAAAGGTTGTTTGGCCTCATATCTTCACCAATGGTTCGTTGACTTTGAAAATTTTCCAAAGTTTACATGTTTTAGTGTTGCTGATTTAATTTAAAAATTTGCATTAAACTTTCAAAATTGCATATAGTGAAACATATTTCTGTGTCAGCAGTTTATTATATCCTTTTGCCAGATTCTTTATCTTATAATGCCATTGTGCACCTCCTATTTTGTTTTTGTTCAAACTCATTTTTGGGGTTTCTATTTCAAAAAAAGGGGTGGAGTATAATTTCGTGAGCTCTGCTCACAGTAATTGTAGTTTTGGCTTGTGCTTAATAAATCAACCTACTTTAAATGGCTTAACGCATGTAAAGAGCGTCCTGGTTTCGGTACCAAAACCAGTACTTCAGTGCTGAGAAACAGGTAAAATTTGCTCTATTAAAATTTCATACAGATATTTGATTATTGAAAATAAACGTTCAGTCAAAAAGTATCCAAAATTGATCCCAAGTCCTTTAGCTTTCATTTGGTACCAAACTAACCAATAGATTCTATTCTTTTTAAAGTGGGGCCTCGGTGTCCGAGTGGTCTAGGTAGTTTGTCATGGCTACTAATGATCACTAGCCTGTCAACGCTGGGGTTGTGAGTTCGAATCTCACCTGTGGCGGGGTGTGTTCGACTCCGATCTTAATTGAAAAGGATTGCCAATTTTCCTACCGAAGATCGGTGGTTCTCTCCGGGTACTCCGGCTTCCTCCACCAATAAAAACTGGCCGCCGCGAAATGGCCAAATGTGCTGAAAACGGCGTTAAACCCCAACTAAACAAACAAACAATCTTTTTAAAGTTGTAGTTATGTGTAGGATTTATTTTGTCTTAAATAAGTTTTACTCTCTGGTATGTTCTTTCTGACCAGCCCTATTAAGTGGTTCTACATCTATAATTATTACATGTAAACACTGGAGATCTTTTTGAGAACTGTGCATGCAGAAGGGATATTTCACCACTGAAGAAATTCATATTGTATAATGTACTTTTTGTGTGCAATCCGACTCTGTAAAATTCACTATTTAACATGCGCAAGAGTATCAAACGATTCATACTAATGAACCTTGTGTTCAATCTTGATTTTAGGAGACTTCAGATACTCCATTTTCTGATGAAGAACTTTTGGACTCAGGTATTCTTTATTTAATGGTTAATTTTGCCTCAACAAACTTGAGGGTAACTATTCGAGTACCCTGGTATCCAGGTCTTATACAATTATTAAGAACCAACCAGTGTAAAGATACAACTTAGAATTTGACGTTTTGTCATCGCTCAAAACTCATGCATTCTACTTTGGATTGGGAATAAAACTTGGCAGAAATACATGTAAGGGTATGAAAATTTGAATTCTGTATTTGCAAAATTCATTTTTTGAGGATTGTCCAGGTTAAAATATGTTGATAGCCATTTTGCTTTAGATCAGGATAAAGAAACTTATATTCTTGCTTAGAAAGGAATATTGACACCACTGACTCATTATGAAATTCAATTGCATATTTGATATTTGGTTTTTAATACAACTTTTCTATGTTCCCTTTTGAAAACGTGAGTTTGGGGAGATAAAAATAGTGCATGCAAAAAGAAATTTTATTTGTTTACCCATTGTTGAAGGCCAAACGGTTTTAAACCATTTTAAACCTGTAGATGCATATTAATTTGTACTAGACACATTAGTCAGTAATACCACATCCTTTTTTTCAATAGAATAAAGGTAAATATAAAAGTATTTGTTATTCCCCTGCTTTTTAAAGCAGAGGTATATAGTGATGGGGAGTCTGTCTGACCGTTTTTCTGTCCAGTACAATATATTTGTATTCAGAACTTCCTTTTTATCCACTTTTTATGATTTAATGAAACTTTATCAGATTCTTAACCATGCAATGCAATTATGCAACTATTTTGTTTTTGGTCTATTTCCAAAACATGGACTTTTAATGGGAGCTACCCATTTTGTATCCGCAACTCCTCCTAAACCACTTATTATAATTTAATGAAACATTCTTAGTTTATCATAAAATGATGCCGTTGTGCACCTCATATTTTGTTTTAGCTCAAAAAAATCATTTTTTTGGGTTTCTTTTTCCAAAACTTGGACTTTTCCATTGCCTTATAATGGGGGTGGGTGGAGAGAGATAACTATTTTGTATCTTTAACTCCTCCTTATCATAATCTTATGAAACTTTTTCATATAATCCTTTAAAAAAAAGGCTTTTTTGTACCTATTTTGATTTTTGATTAAAATGATGTTTAGGTTTTTTTTCAAAAACTTAGACTTAACCATTGCCTTTTATTGTGGTACCCATTTTGTATCGGAAACTCATCCTAAACCAGGGCTTTCATTAAGAGCCGGCACCCGGCGAAATGTCGCCGTTTCAAAAGACGGAAATCGCCGGTTCAAATGCTTAAACAAAAAATCTTTTTTAATAGAATAAAATAATAACATAGTTTATATTGACCTTTTGTCTCAAGGAGTTCTTAATTCCATAATTTTACAAATACGTTGCCTTTTTATAACCGACTGTGTCGGATAGTTTAACTTCGATCGCCGTCATTTATACGTTTTACTGCATTCAAATACGATGTTCGATCAATCTCTTGAATGATCAAGATTGTCAATGGTAAAAGCGAGAGAGACATCGAAATAAAAACTACGTTATCAATGGATAACTCACTAGAAACCGAAATTAAAAAGTTTTAGGAGGCAATTTTTTGAATTTTTTGAAGTTTAAGTTGAAATGAAACGAACGAAAATAAATAATTTTTTTACAAGTAAAAAGACAAAAACAGTTGAACCATTACCAGGTAAGACTTTTTTTATTTAAGTTATTTAATTTCAAAGAAGGTTTGTACAGTCTCATGTTTATATAAATGAGGCCTGCCCAAGCTTGCCTTCTATGCCCTTTTTATAATGTAATAATTATTTCATTGATCACTACCACCCTTTAACCCTTGGGGAGGGATGGGGGGTTGAAAAAAGTGCCTAGGCTAGGGGGTGCTGCCCAATTTTTTTTCTATGTTTGGACCTTATCAGGGTTTTCGCTAAGGCGCGTATATGCGTCCTGGACGCGCTAAAATTGGACTGGACGCGTCATCCTTCAAACTCATGCGTCCCTGGGACGCATGTAGATCTAATCAGCTGCGTCTGAAGACCGTTATTTTCATTAAAAATCTCGAGCCGCCATTTTTTTGTTTTCTTAGAGATCAAAGGGGGGAAGGGAAAGAAACGACAAAAAGTAAGCTAAAAAAATGGCGGCAATCGGAATTCTCATGATTTTTCATTGGCCACAGTGTTTATTACAACGGGTAACAATATGTAGACCTCATTTAAAAATAAATTTAGCGGATTTTGACTATCTATACACAAATGGAAATTTTGTCAATATTGATTATTAAGGTGTTCAAACAATGTCAATTGGAGGATTTTAAGAGTATGTTTGAGAAAAAATAATAGTAAAGATTATAGATAAATAAATATTAAAAAATAAAATAGCAATAATAAATAAGTTGTGTCAAAAGGTGCAAAGATTTTTGCTCATATCTGTAACAGAAATTTTCTTCCAAGTTCGGAGCACCACTGCATAAGTCCAATTTTTTTTTTTTTTTTTTTTTTTGGAAATTTCAAATTATATTTGTCAGCATGTTATGGCAGCACATGATTTTAATTAAACTTTAACAATAGTACAATAGGCCTACCATGGTCAAAATCATGCAGGAGTGTACGTTAAAAAAGTGGCGATGAGTCCTGGGACTCATCAAAATCAGCTGGGACTCACCATTCTGAAAAATGATGACTCATCATGAAAAATTCTTAATGAGAACCCTGCTTATGCCTCAGTTTTTATCACTGCCCATTGGGGGAAGGGGGTTGACAAATGAGCCTAAGCTAGGAGGAATGCTTCCCAATTTTTATATATAGTTGGACCTTTCCCCTCAAGTTTTTACCATAAGTTTATAAATAATTGAAAATGTGCAGCATATAGGGTGGGGATCATTAGTGTTTAAGTGGGAAGTTTTGCTTACCCTGGCCTTCCTGAGCACATGAACACACAGTGACAACCAATGTTTTATATGTTTGGATCGATTATTTTTGTGTGTTTTGAGGTTATTTATTACTTAATCAACTTGAATCAACTTGATTGCATTGATTTCTTGGTAATGGTTGATGATG